>FR990098.1:20000000-21200000 GCA_905404275.2 Hedya salicella
GTTCATCTTCAGGACTATTTGGTGGTACTCTGTCTGAATGCTTCTTATTCTAAGTCCACTAAGTTAATAAAACACTCGTCTATGTTAATCCAACTCTGAGTTCCGGTACGTCCTGGGTACGTACCGGAACTCAGAATTGGATCCATCATCAGGACCATTTGGTGGTAACCTATCTAAATGCTCCTGATTGTAAGTCCATCAAGCTAAAAAGCACGCGTTTATGTTGATCCAATCCTGAGTTCAGGTAGGTACCTCAAGGGCCCATCATCAGGACCTGTTGGTGGTACCCTATCTAAATGCTCCTCGCTCTAAGTCCATTAAGCTAAAAAGCACTCGTCTATGTTGATCTAATCCTGAGTTCCGTTAGGTACTCCCAGGTTCTATTATCAGGAGCATTTATTTGGTGTTACTCCATCCAATTGCTCTTCATTTAACGTACATTAAGTTAAAAAAAAACACTCGTCTATGATCAACCGATCCTGAGATCCAGTAAGTACCCCCATGGTCCATCACCAGATCCATCCAGAATAGAAGTTCTTAACATGGATTGAAGTATTTAAGTTGCTGAACTCTCCGATCCACTTACTTAGTCTTCGACGAAATTAAATATCATGTTTTACTTTAATTTGGCCATTTAATCATTAATATCAATCCACAGATTTAATTTTATGTTATTATTTAAATTAAATGTACACTTCTGTAGGAAATAGCGATATTAGGTCGGCGAATTACAAAGCCTTTGACAAATGCCGCACGCGCAATTTCGCCGCGCACGCAGGGAACCGCCATGTTTGTGTCGGGCACTATGATAATAGATCTTATGCAGTTTACGTAAAAGCTAAAACAGCTTGCTCGCATTAAATCAGCGCTTGAAGTGATAACCCTTTCCCGGGTTTTTGATATCGGTAAGCGCTAACCTGAATTAATTCAAATAAAAGGGTTAGTTTGTTAACCGGTAAGTCAACCAAAAGCTTACCGAAATGAAGCGGTTTTTGGAACACAGCTTAAAAAGAACCCGGGTCTTTGAACGGGTTAGGGTAAGCGGGTCCGGTCCCTGCTGTGCATGGAACCACAAGCGGCTACTTATATGGGACCAGAAGGCACCCGCAACTTCGTTCGCGGAGGAGAAAAAGTCATAACCCCTCTTTTTTTCTTTAGCATAGTCGAGTAAAAAGTATCCCATGACCATCTGGAGATACCCAGCGACACATATTTGTATTTTTACAACTTTATAATATTATACATGATAACTAAGGTCTCTACTAGATACATCATGTAATATGACTCGTGCTCGAGTTCATGGAGATAAGTCGAAGACGTGCGCGACCACGCGTGACTGTTGTTTATTCAATGGATGAGTCCTAATATACAATCTGAACAGATCATCCACAATATCCGGGTCGTCTTTAAGTCCGTTGTTCTACTGCAACAGTATGAAAGCGGCTCGGAACCCACTCCACATCATCGGCGAGTCGAGATGCGCACCTAACACTCACCGAATGCACAGTCTGAACAGATCGTCCACTGTATCGGGGTTGTCCTTCAGGCCGTTCTCCTGCTGCAGCAGCAGGAAGGCGCGGGGCATGAGCGCCTTGAGCAGCTCGATGAGGTCGGAGACGCACGCGGGCTCGTGGGCCAGCTCGTCCACCAGGATGCTGGCGAGGTAGAGCAGGCAGCTGTGCGCGTGGCGCGCGTACACGTCGGCCATGGTGCGCGCCAGGTGCGGCAGCAGCGGTGCGGCGCGGCGCGACGTGCAGCGCAGCGCGAAGCGCAGCGCGCGGCAGCCGCGCTCCATCACGCGCCCGTCGTGCTGGTACCTGCCCGGGGAAGGTTAGTCTCCGAGATACAAGCTGCCGACGGTGATCACAAAATGTTTGCTTTCACTCCTTAGGGTCAGCTCACACCGAGACGCGACGCGACGATACGTGCACATTTTAATAGAGCGGCTCAAAATTATACTTTACTACACGAAAAGGTACAATACAAAGGTTACAATCTGAAAAGCTGCGTGGTGCAACGCATTTTGAATTCTCACAATGAAATGTGTACCTTTTCATCTAGTAAATAAAGTATAATTTTGAGTCGCTCTTTTAAAATGTGCGCGCATCATCGCGTCGCGTCTCGGTGTGAGCTGACCCATAATCTACGACCGATGTTCCCCACCCATAGCAATAGTATTTTTCACTATTCCTGCTCAAAAAGTACGTCATGTTAGCTTCGCGAAGCGAGTCTAAAATAGTACATTTAACCCCTAGGGTTTAAAAGAAAGCCATATAATCCCATAAAAATTCATATGACACTGAAAAGAAAACATGCGGCCAGCTAAATACTCCTTACGAATAATTAAAAACAAATAAAACAACCTGATCAGATTGGCCAAACTTTCTGATAGAATTGCTCAAACTGTCCTATTAGTTTTTCATGAAATATACAATTTTAATGTAAAGTCTGTTTTATTTTCTCGCAGTCAAAGTGAAAAGCAGAGTGTTTAACACGTGGCTTTATTTATCCCCTTGTCAAACAGTCTGCTATTATGCAACTGTTGTATAATAGGGGTCAAAAAGGCGAGTGGCGTGGGTCATCAAACACTAAGGAACAACTAAGGGGCTATTCATTAATTATGACAGATTTTTCGAACCACCCGCCCCAGGGATCCATACGTAATCAATGAATGACCCCTAAGCACTTTTTAATAAAACACAAAGTCTAAATATTTATATTTGCGCCGAGATTTTTCTAGCAGCAAATTGTTTGATACTTCTTGCGCCACGACACAAATTTCTTCGGGAGTAAGTACAATTAGGTTCGTCTTACTGCATTTTTCCCACTTTCAATAGCTGATAACAAAACAACAACCAACAACTTCAAGATGAATTAAAATTTAGCGCCACGAAGAAAATTAAAAAGCGAGCTGTTAATATCTATGGCTTCCTTATTTTTTTAATTCGCGTATACTTGCCAGTGATAAAAACATGTTATGATTTGAAACAAAAAATAGGCGATGAAATATGTGTACGTAAATTGTAAAAAAAGTTTTTTTCTTTTCTAAGTTGGCAGCAATGCATTTACGTACATTATTATTTTTTAATTTAAAACTGTATGAATTCGGCGGTTTGTTAAGTGGTTAATCCATACTAATATTATAAATGCGAAAGTGTGTCTGTCTGTCTGTCTGTCTGCCTGTTACCTCTTCACGCTTAAACCACTGAACCGATTTGGATGAAATTTGGTATGGAGATAGTTTGAGTCCCGGGGAAGGACATAGGCTACTTTTTATCCCGGAAAAATACCCCTATCCACGATAAACGAATTTAAGGCGGACGAAGTCGCGGGCGGAAGCTAGTATAAATTATTTCAAACAACATTAGTTTAAGACACACTGAATATAAATTATTCGATTGAAATTTTGTACTCTGTGGCACTAAGGAATACGTTAATAGCGACATTGTAACACGCTTAGCAGTGCTTTTTTGGGAAATAGACTATAGTTTTACAAGTCTTAATGTATGTCTTTATATTAGAGTTGGTAACCATTTTAACGACAGAAAAAGTACAGGAGTAGAAAAACTAGGTTTTGCAATTGGGAACATTAAGTTTCCCGGAGGTGTGCATATTGTGTTCTTTCTCCATAATGAAATAATGATCTTTATTCTGTAATTAGGCCGCAAGGGCACTTTTACAAGTCTGACTCTACAGCATTTCCCAAGAGGAGACCACTGTTGAGTAGAAAGCCGAAACAAATTACTTATTTTTTTCCAAATAACTCTTATCTATTACAATATTTGTACTTAGGCTATCCTAAATATATGTTTTATGTTTATAAACTCAATGCGTAGTTCTCCAAGAAAACATATCAAAACTTATAAAAGTAAAAACATAATAGAAGATAAAAAAGTAAAATATTTTTTTAAAACAACTTTCGTACGTTTGATATGCCACGTTATAAGAACCGTGTCCCGGTAAAAGTAAAATATTTGGTTTCTGTTTTGGGCCATGCATTTTGGTCTGTTAAATAGTCCTCTACCCTATAATATATGTTTGCCATTAGAAACTTTTGTAAGTACTTTTTGAGAGCTGGAAAAGGTAATTTTAAAGCATCATCAGGTGTTGATAGTGCATGTTATTCAGACTCAGAGTGGACTATATAGGGTAAATTGTTTATGGCCACCCTCCGGATGCTGGCCAAATCCGAAAAATATAATATATAACGATGGTCTAGCTCTTGGAGTATTTAGTAAATGGAGACGCCTTCATGTCAATAACTGTTTTATAAAAACTACTTCATTCATCGATTATTGACAGTTTTGTAATCGTTACTTACGCGTGACAAGCTCCTTCAAAATGCCTGCATGTGCTGTGTGTGTTATGGGTGCAAAAAACGTTCAAATACATCAAGCATAAAAGGAAGGAATATCATTTCACATTATTGCTTTTAGTATATCATATTACAACATATTTATACATAAAACGTTTTCAAGAAAATGAGGCATTTTGGAATCGATGTCATCTTGACAGATTCGAGCAAGTTTGACACCCGTATTTAAGGTTAATAAGGTCTACTAGCCTTCAAATTTTGTATAAAATTACAAGCAAATATCAGTTTTAGCGAATTAAGTATGGGAGAAGGGTGTAATAATTAATCTTATTTATAAGTAATTAAGGTTAAATATTGATTGCTCCTGTTTACATGCTGCAGTGTGCGCTAAACTAAACTAGTGATCTGAATGTTATTCTTTACGATAGAATATCGATGTGAAATGAAATATTGGTCAACGAGTAACGGAGGAAAAACAAATTACCTGTTTAAAAACAAAAAAATGTACATGTGAATAGGTAAAATGTTTTGTCTCCTCTTTTCCAGGAACCATCCTAATATAAAGTTAGTTAGAGATATTCTATGTAAAATGTATATACTCGTAGTAGTAGCAGTAACGTTATTTATAGTGTAATAATTTACTTAACTTTGTAATCCAGTAGGATATTTTGATATATTTGTGAAAGTATTCCACGAGTACCAAGTTGCGCTATCTATGACGTCTAAAAAAATATATCGATACGATATTCTCCAGACACTTGAAAGCCTAATTAATTGGTTCGATTACGCCTACACCGATAGTTTGAAATTGTGTCCGCATATAGTTTTTACTGCATTAGTGTGATAATTTAACTTAGTGTTGTGATATTGTTTTAGTGTGGGTGCGTTGCGTAGTAACGAGAGGAAAAAATGCATTTGTAGTTAGATTGTTTATATGTGTGCTAACCTCGCCCCCTTCGAAAAACGCCAGAATTTTTTGTTAGGAAATTTGTAGCGATGCGTACTCCATTACTAAATACTCAAAGGTCTAGATGAAGGATTATTTACTAAAATTATTTTATTAATAATTACTGTTGTTATAAACACCGTGTGTTACTTGAGGACGACTGTGATTGTGTTACTTGTGGATGACTATGATTGTGCGTTACTTTAGGATGACTATGATTCTGCGTTACTTTAGGATGACTATGATTGTGCCTTACTTGAGAATGACTATGATTGTGCGTTATTTGAGGATGACTATGATTATGCGTAACTTAAGGATGACTATGATTGTGCGTTACTTGAGGATGACTATGATTCTATGTTACTTTAGGATGACTATGATTGTGGCTTACTTGAGAATGACTATGATTGTGCGTTATTTAAGGATGACTATGATTATGCGTAACTTAAGGATGACTATGATTGTGCGTTACTTGAGGATGACTATGATTGTGCGTTACTTGAGGATGACTATGATTGTGCGTTACTTGAGGATGAGTATGATTGTGCGTTAGTTGAGGATGAGTATGATTGTGCGTTACTTGAGTATGACGTCGCGCAGCACGGGCCAGGCGTCGCTGAGCGCCGGCACGCAGGCCTCGGCCTTGCGCGGCGACAGCTCGCGGAACAGCGCCGCCAGCAAGTCCAGCGCCGCGCACGGGTCCGGCCGGTCCCCGGCGCCGGCCTCCGCGCCCGCCAGCAACTCTTTCAGCGCGCCGATCTGGATCGCGGCTGCCTCGCGCATCGCCACTGTCAGCTGGACAAGGCAAGGTCTTTAGGATCGACGGTGGCGCAGCTAGGCGTGGGCAAGCGGACCCTCGCCCCCGGTCCCGCTTAAAGAGGCGACTTGCGGAAGTTGTGGATGATGATGAGAATTATCTTGCAAGAAAAAGGCCTCGCCGATGCGACTTCGTCCACGTCTAGATTAGTCGCACGCTACGCCACTGTGGATCGATCTCATAGTTCACGCTCACACTGTAGACTACCCAGTGTTACGCCACTAAAACTAGTATAAACTAGAATACCAAGTCGACACCAAGGTCTCGACAGATTTTCAGGGCTCGGCGGTAGCGTGCGGCGTGATCTGTCTGATCGCCTTCTAGTATTTCTCTACATTTTAACGTATGTTGTGCCCAGCTTAGACAACGCGCTCGCTACGCACGCTGATTGAGTACTATACTGACTGGGTCATAGCACGGAGAAACGATGCGCTCCTTAAGTTTTAGGTTGCTTAATAATAGCATGTATCCACTATAGTATTTTTCCACATCGACGGCAGCGTCGGCAGTAATAACTTTAAAAGGAACTTGCTTAAAAAATATATTAGTCATATCACGTTGTGCGCAAGAGCGTCTATTATATTTCCAAAATCAACGTGCAGTCATAAACATTGAGCCCTTTCGCTCGGACTTGCTCTTTCTTCTAAAGTGCGAGCTAGAGGTCTATTTCAATATTTATGATTTTATCGACACGTCGAATTCGGGCCTATATTCACATTCATAATTAAGTTTTAAAAATCTGACGTTTACGAGCGCACATTCGCTGTGATTATTCCTTTTGGTTGAAGTTTAAGTAAGTTTCACCTTTCTTAATTATACATCTCATTCATATTGTTAAGAAATTTTAGGATTGAATAATAAATCGGAGTAAAGCAGAGTGTCAGTGAGCAGTACCTGGTCCCACGGCAGCGCCAGGCGCTCCACGTGGCGCGTGGCGCGCAGCAGCGTCACTTGCTGCACGCCTTGCAGATGTACTGGGACACAATCGGAGTATAGCATAGTGTCTGTGAGCAGTACCTGGTCCTGCGGCAGCGAGGCGAGCGCGCTGGCGAGCGCGCGCACGAGCGAGGCGCCGGCGCCGGGCGGCAGCGCCAGGCGCTCCACGTGGCGCGTGGCGCGCAGCAGCGTCACTTGCTGCACGCCTTGCAGATGTACTGGGACACAATCGGAGTATAGCATAGTGTCTGTGAGCAGTACCTGGTCCTGCGGCAGCGAGGCGAGCGCGCTGGCGAGCGCGCGCACGAGCGAGGCGCCGGCGCCGGGCGGCAGCGCCAGGCGCTCCACGTGGCGCGTGGCGCGCAGCAGCGTCACTTGCTGCACGCCTTGCAGATGTACTGGGACACAATCGGAGTATAGCATAGTGTCTGTGAGCAGTACCTGGTCCTGCGGCAGCGAGGCGAGCGCGCTGGCGAGCGCGCGCACGAGCGAGGCGCCGGCGCCGGGCGGCAGCGCCAGGCGCTCCACGTGGCGCGTGGCGCGCAGCAGCGTCACTTGCTGCACGCCTTGCAGATGTACTGGGACACAATCGGAGTATAGCATAGTGTCTGTGGGCAGTACCTGGTCCTGCGGCAGCGAGGCGAGCGCGCTGGCGAGCGCGCGCACGAGCGAGGCGCCGGCGCCGGGCGGCAGCGCCAGGCGCTCCACGTGGCGCGTGGCGCGCAGCAGCGTCACGGCGTGCGACGCCGCCTCCTTGCTGCACGCCTTGCAGATGTTCTGGGACAGCAACAACCGTTTACTTTACAATTCTGTGTATACGCAGTCATCTTATTTACTTCCTTTCATTTTAGCGGGTACAATATGAACGACGTTTGCTGTGATGAGACATTTCGGAAACGAAAAAAAATCAGAAAAACCACCCGTTAAAATTAAAGGAAGTAGAAAAAAACACGGTGTAGATCTAGCATACCATAAAAGACTTTATAATTATTGACAATTTCTGGATTAGTTTGATCTCCTGCAGCGACGTGACTAGGATCTGCGGCCCGGCTCCTAAGAGCAGGATGCACATCTTTCGAACTGCATCTTTAGCTCCATCCAAAATTGAGAGTAAGAACAAGTCAGCTTGGGCTTTTGTTTCATGATCGCGTATCCAAACACGTCCACCCTTACCGATCATGATACGCGTATCCGATCGCGAGCGTGTGGGGTATTTAAGATACGCGTAGCAACATAGATCGCGAGCGATCTGATACGGCGCGTAGCTCGATCGCGATCTTTTTGCGACGCACGTACGGAGATCGAAATGATACAAATGTGGACGCAGCTTAAGATAGGCTAAGCACTAATATTTTGACAGTTAAGAATTATTTAAAAAGAATGACATGTCTTCAAAGTAGCAGGAGAGTACCTGTAACGCAGTGGCAGCGGCTGGAGCCAGCTTGGGCTCCTGTAGGGCAGTGACAAGAGTCTGTAGGCAAGGCTCCAGGCATGTGGGATGCCTCTCGATCCAATCGCACAGCTCTCCTAGGAGCAGGATACATGTCTTCCGAACTGCTGGGTGCGCACTTTCGGGCATTGAGAGTATTGCTTCTACCACTTTTGGTACGTATTCGTATTCGTCTCTGGAAAATAATCAACATTCATGAGTTTTGTTTAATATTAATTAATGTGTTTCATAGATTTTCCAGTGACTTCGTCAGCGCGACAAGCGTATTTTCACCCGACTGCGCGACGCAAAGGAGGGTAATGTGTTTATCAGTCTATGTATGTATGTTTGTTCGTATCTGGCACTCTAGAGACCAAACACGTGAGCTGATTTTGACGATTTTTACGGTAATCGATTCGTCTTAATTGTCCGAATTGGACTATAGACATGACAATGATGAAAACTCAAAATGGCGATAACAAGACGCCATATTGTGAAAAAGAAAAAAATGAAAAGCGACGTACTATGTCGAGTGGGGATCATTGAATAGGGATATGAAAATAATGATTAGGTTTCTTTTATCATTTTAAATTTTGAATGACCAGTTCGGAAATATAACGATTTAGCGTTAGCAAGCCGTTCTCACTTAAATTTTCAATTAATTGTAATAAATCTGTGCAAGCTTCTCATTTACTGACTTATAGTTTTAACTAAAACGCATAAAATAAAAAGATATATTTAAAAAAATATAATAATAAAACCGACTGTGTAAAAAATTAAAAAAGAAGTCCGGCTGTTTAAAATCGCTATGTTTCACATTAGAATTTATTATTTGTTTTATGTGAGTTTCAATCATGAATCATTTCCATTATAATTTAACAAATTTCTAGGGTACTCGACTTGTTTTTTATTTTTCGTTTTTTTAAGCATTCGTGGTTTTTTATATAATGCTGTTTGGAAACCTTTTAATTCCTACGAAACAAATTAGTCAGTATAGATACTCCTCTTTGCGATTTTATAGTTCCCACTATAAAATTTACTTTCAATAAGTTACCACCGCCAAAAAAGGTTTGAGAACTGCTTAATTATCTATACTCACGGCAGGATATTCTTGGCGACGGCCTGCATGACGAAGAGGGCGGCCTCTGTCCGCTCCCAGGACAGATCAGCCTGCAGCGTCGCGAACATCTGTCGAAACACCGAGCTCGACCCCACGATGAACACCACGTCTTTGATCAGCTCCATAACCTTCACTCTAAACTCCTGAAAGAATTAAGAAGAAAATGGATGCTAAAACCAGAGTTGGTTCATAAAATTACCATATTCTAAACAATTTATTTTTTCGGCCATTTGGCATATCTCAAAACTCTGTGACTAATGTTCCCCCCCAGAAACTTGTGCCTTCAAGAAGTTTGCGAGCCTGTGACTGTTGTTCCCCTAGAAGCCTGTGCTTACCTCGGACCCCCTCCCATAAACTTGTGTGTTGGAGGTAGTGAGCTAGTGACTACTACCCCCTAAAGCTTGTACATTGGAGTTTGCGAGTCTGTGGCTGCTACCCCCTGAAGGTTATGCCTTGGAGGTTACATGCCTTGGAGGTTACAGGTCTGTGACAAATCTCCTTGAAACTTGTGTCTTGGAGGTTGCGGTTCTGTGACTGCTCCCCCTGAAGCTTGTGCATTGGACGTTGCCAGCTTGTGACTATCTCCTCCTAGAAGCTTGTGTCTTGGAGGTTGCACATCTGTGACTGCTCTCCCCTAGAAGATTGTGCCTCGGCAGTAGGCCTGCGGCGAGCCTTTAGCTAGGACCCTGATAGCCAGACAAATTATTTTCCGTAAGACATTGTCATGCGCAGTTGACTATAACAAATTAATTGGTTCATTAAGGAGTATGAAATTCATAGTGTTAAAGTCTTAGACAGTGTCTTTAAACTGTACAGGAAGTGACACTATTCCATACATTTAGCATATTAAGAACACCGTACCGGTATCTTCAAGACATACATTTTTACAACTCAGATCAGCTCAGAGCTCTTAATGAAGTTCAGAGTCACTCAGGGAGTTATGGAAAGGGCTATATTCGGGATCTCTCTACAAGATCGAATCAGAAATGAGAAGATTCATAGACAAACCAAGGTCACAGAAATAGCAAACAGGGTAAGCAATCTGAAGTGGCAATGCACATATCGAAGAACGATGGCCATTGGGGCAGAAAGGTTCTCGAGTGGAGACCGCGTACCGACAAGCGCAGTGTGGAAAGGCCACCAGCAAGGTGGG
This sequence comes from Hedya salicella, assembly GCA_905404275.2. Classification (NCBI taxonomy): domain Eukaryota; kingdom Metazoa; phylum Arthropoda; class Insecta; order Lepidoptera; family Tortricidae; genus Hedya; species Hedya salicella. The sequence goes on from FR990098.1 coordinate 20,010,717, forward strand.
AGGATAACCTGGCTAGGGTTGCAGGGACTCGCTGGATGTGGGTCACCTCTATCCGGCCCATGTGGAAATCAAGTGAGGAGGCCTGTGTCCAGCAGTGGACGTCCTATGGCTGAAATGATGATGATGATGCTGATACCATAGCACTTGTCATTCCATCTAATCAACTTATATTTACACTCACATAAAAATCATCTCCTTCATCTAAAAGCTGTGTGTGGTCCGGTTCACACTGGCAATGCCTTGCCAATGCCTCAATGAGGCGCTCTATGTGTGGCTTGAAGGCATCTGTCAGGGGCTGGTAGTCTCTGCGATACACATCTTCTGACAGACGGTACCACAGGTTAAATGTTATTTCCGCTACCTGAATAAAGGTTAACATACATTACACTGTGTTAGATTCAATTTGGGAATAGGATATTTGCATATTACTTAACTCTTGTTGTCTTTATGACATTTCATTGTCTATAATAAAGTGCTTTTTATAAATCAAACAAAAAAGAGCTTACTTTAAAATTTAAATAATCTTTCAGATAATACAAACTATAACAAAGGTATGATCACAATTATTTGATTTATTATTGATCACATGATAAAAATATGTATTGTAATAAATTTTTTTTTCCTTAATTAATACTTTAATTTAATTAAGACTACTTTGTATGGATTACATTTTAAATACATTTTCAAATTTTACCCCAGTTACAGTTATGTAAACAGTTCAAGACATAATTAGGCTGTATAAACATGTGTATTATAAGGTAAAGTCAAAAGGTACCTCATAATCATGATGTCCAACACAAACTAGAGCCAACTCTAGTGACCTCATTGCAAAGTGGGTCTGTCCCGTTGAAGTGGCAGAAATTATCTTTTCCAAGAATGTCTCCGCCAACTCTGTGAAGATCCTAGCAAAGTTAGCAGCCTTTTCCTCTTCTTCATGAGCCACAGCTATGTGATAGCACTCTTCTAAAGCAGATACACTCTCAAATAATAGCCTTTCTATATCTTCATTATTATTGTTTTCTTCGAGACTATGCAGTAATGAACACAGACAATCTGATGCTGCATCATGCAGTGTATTAATACAATTATAGTCTCTTAAAATCTGCAAACAGTATGCTACAACTGCATTCTGTGGAATTTCCTGTATATTCACAGCCCTAACCTGTATCCAGGATGTCATACATTTAATTATTTTTAGTGCTAACTGTGTGTTCTGAGAGCATGTTATACTTTCTTTTAAAAACATTGTCACTAGATCAGCATTTGACCGTAATTCTTGCCTAATATCTTCACGTCTGTTTTCACCTAGTTTCAGACTAGTAGAGTCAATTTCTTGTGGTAGAACCGTTAAAATCTCTAATAAAGCTGTATTATTTTTGTCCGAAAATGATTTGATTAGGTCACTAGTACAGTTCTTCCATGTGGGCATTTGTAGTGCTAGGTCAGCTAAGGCTAGACAGAGCTGTGTGAGGATAGCTGGACTAGTTTCTGGCATAGCGCCTCTCAAATGCGCCACTAGGGAGTCCCTGAGGGAAATCCGAGCTTCATCTGGAAGTTCAGAAAGGTTATGCTGCACTTTCGATCGCATAGTCTGGGCAGCAAAGTAACACGAGTGTATGTCCTTTTTCTGCTGTAACAACTCGTCTGCTATCTTCCATGAATGAATCTGAAAAACAAAAACAAATCACCACTTGAGGCTTAACAATTTCGAAACTATATTTTTACCATTTCGTATGAAACGGATAAATACATGCATGGATTCAATATATATGTTGAAAAATCATTGATATTAGAAAGTAACTTACCGACTTTTGCACTTCTCCGAGCCATTTGGAAGCCTTTTCTTTTTCATTTGCATTAGGGTTATCGTACAGAGCACTTATGGCCTGGTAAACAGTGTCCATTGACGGCGTATCCATCATGTTTTGACTTCCAAACCGTGAGAGATCCTCAACACCACACTATCAAAACACTGAAAACAGTATAAATCACATACTATTGTACGTAGAAAATAACGAAATATCGAAGTAAAACAATCAAACAAGCAGCCGATCCGAATGAAAAATGCCCGAATGAAGGAAACCATAAGCAAGTATAGTTGCAAGACCAAAATTTGACGTGTCGTGTCGATTATTTTTTTATTTATTGACTCGCTGTTACTGATACTATCCTCACATTTTCGCAGAAACGTATTACAAAAAAATGGAAATTACATCTGTTCATAAATTAGTTAACATATTTTCAAATATATAAAATAAGATTAATTGTCTCAAACTGTATGAAGCTTAAGTAAAATCCAGACGACGCGATTCAGTTGGTCAATTTAGTACTTTGCAAGCACGAATCAACGAACGTGAATATAGAGTTTGGCAAGCGAAACATGATATTAAAAATATGCGGCAAATTTGAAAACATCATGACCTGGCAATACGGAATGCATAGAAACGAAGTTGGCTTTATAATTGACAGCTTTTTTAATATGTAAAATTGTTGCCATATAAAGAATTCTTTTTCAAGGTCAATATCATGTTTCTCTGGCCAAACTACTAAATGTATGATATTATTTTTATACTAATAATGCAGTCACCAGTACAAACATTAGTACCTGATGGATAGCGTAGCGTATCCGAAACTAATATGTATGTAACGTGTTATCTGCAATCTACTTGCAATTTGTGTGATGGACGTTGGTTGGCCAGCGGAATCGCATACTCTGGAAGCTACTTTTAATATTTAGCATGGTAACATTTTGCGCTCCATTTCTAAAATAAAACAGGCAACACTGACTACTTCTTTTTGACGTTTCTTTGGGTCGTGTGAAGTTAAACGCAAAAATGGTTCGTGATTTTCTAAATTTTATCGCAATTAATCATGTCTTTCGTGAATTATAATGATGAAAGATGTTGTGAATTGTGTTCCTTGTGATATGGTTTCTTCATTAGCAGTGTTATTTCAACGACGAAACTTGTACATTTCAGGTGAACGTACCTAAACAGCGCAGGACGTACTGCAAAAAATGCAAGGTCCACAAGACCCACAAGGTGTCTCAGTACAAAAAGTCGAAGGAAAGGCACGCTGCCCAGGGCAGAAGGCGTTACGACCGTAAACAGCAAGGTTACGGTGGTCAGTCCAAGCCCATCTTCAAGAAAAAGGTAAACAACATAACCTCTAAACGCCGATTATTTTTCTCGTGCTTTTACCATGCAACGATATCCTAGTTATAAGAAAAGAAGCTGAAAGTAAAGTAAGCTATTGCCGCGTCTATTTGCTTTTTAAGGCGTCGATACGATATCTGAATTTTTACAGGATACTAAAATGTAATAAAAAATATGCTGTTCTATTTTTTGGGCTCTGTGCTGCAACAAATTATGCTTGTTATTTCTTTGACTATAAAGAATATTAATTGATGAGTTTTACAAACTTTAATGCTAATTACTTGTCCTCTCATTTCACACAATACAGTACAAATTTAATTCATACACTTCTACTCATAACTAGATAACGTTGGGCACGAATGTAGCATAAAATACTCTTGACGCAATAACGTCTCTTCTAAATTTCTAGACATCAAACTAAAGATAGTTCTATACATAACAATTTGTGATAATTATGAGCAGTGTCCACACCGAGCAGCCTCTTAAAGCAATGATATTAGAGTTGTGTCAGATATTTCTGTGAGCTTTGTTGTGGCAGATATTAATGTGGGTGACTGTGCTATAAAGTAGTCAAAATGAATTGTGTGTATATTTTTGATAATTTACTGAAAAAATAAAAATGTATTTTCTGATTCGGATGTGTACATGTGTGTACAAATTTATAGTTATAGCCACTTCACATAAAAACGAAGTTTGTGTCGCTACCTCCCTCACTCAAATACAGCTTAACATGAGAGTGGCACGTTCGAATTTTGAGATTAGGAGTAATCCCTCTGGTGTATTATATTGTATAAGCAAGACTTAGTCAGAATATGTAAATTGTGTGAGTGGACTCAACATGTTTTAAGTACATTAATGGATTAGTTCCTTTGCTATTCCGCATAATTCCATGAAATTATTTTGTGGAATAGCAAAGGAATTGTAATATCCATTCATCTAATATCAAATTCCACAAAAAGTTGAAGCTGGGCTCATTGGTCTGGTTATTCATTACTTGGAAGATAACAAAACCTCCCCTCAATTTCAATCACAGTTTGGTTCTAGGGCTGTCACATAGTGACATAGCCCTAGAACCTACCTAAGATTGCTTTTGAATTTGTAGGGAAAAATATTGTATTATTTGATACTCAATATAGGTGGTAGTTACTTGGATCAGATTGAACTGTTGTGAATTTTCTTTTAGTTACTGTAATACAAGTACATTTTTATTTTGGTCCACATAGATTTTTTCAGTAAATATCAATGAATAGTAATTTCAACAGTTTTTTTTTAAATCATTTTGAGATGTCTTATTTCTTGATCTCTATTTTCTAAACCTTATGCCCAAAAAATATGAAACAAAATATTAAGATTAAGCTTAATAAATAGTTTAAAAGAAAAAATATTTTAACAGGATTATACCGTTTTCGAATTATTGCCGAAAAACGGAGCTTCCCAACACAAGGACGTATGTGCCGTAGAGATACACTCTTTTGCTGGTGCACTTTTTCATATCGTATTTTTTTCATCAGTAGTGCATTTTTTCGTATGAATCGCTGCAGAGTGAAGTCATCTGGTGAAAATAACTTATAGGTCCTCATTTCGCATTGTGGTCTTAGGGGTGCCCCAAGGAAGCAATCTAGGACCGTTGTTGTTCTTATATGTGTGAATGATCTTCCCCAGGTATCAAAATGAAAGTGTATACTGTTTGCAGATGATACCTCAATAATAATCAAAAAGGATGATCCGATCGCATGCGAGTATGATAGTAAGAATATCTATAAAAAAATGCCTACAACATTAGCATACAAGTGTACTACAAATTGCCCGATAGCTTAAAGGTTCTTCAAGGTGCATTGTTTAGCATTTCTTAAAAAAAATGGCTTATGACTCACTGTTTTTATAGTTTAACTGAGTTTTTTAATTTATCACTATGACATTTTAATAATCAAAATCATTTTTTTCTATGTGTGACAATTTTTGCATTGTTGTTTAATTATAATTATACATTCTGACATGAGCAATGCATTCTGATTATTTTAATGTTTCTGTACTCTTAATGTTTGTTTTTAAGAATTTATATTACATAATCGAATTATAATCCTGCTCATACAATTTTAATATTTGAGCGATTAATTTATATTTTTACTGCTGAACATATGCATGTCGAGATTTTCGATTAATACTGTTGCTCTAATAATTTTTGTAAGACCTTGTATTACGTATTATGCAAATAAAAATGAATCTGAATCAGAACCTACACTCGGGGCATGCTCTTGGGCGATTTTTAAATTAGGTACGTCATATCTACATAGATTTTACTTACAGTAAAAATGTATTAATATTTGGAACTGTACAAATGTCGTGACATTTGTTTAAAGAATTATAATTAAAATAACAATACAATGTAAAAATATACTATTTGTAAATTCTGATCTCATACACAATCATTCTGATTTAAATTGCTCACCTGGGAAAAACTTAGGTGCCTTCATTTTGTATGAAGAAACTGAATCAATATAATTATTGCTCTTTAGCAGGGATCGGAACCAGTATTTTTTAAATCTTCTAAAATAATAAACATAAAATGATTGAACACTGCTTACATTTATTTTGCTTCGGATTAGGAGCAGGGCACTGCTAATACTGGATTTTCATAGATACGGCCGTTAATAGCTTATATTTTGTACGGAACCCTAGGTGCGCGATTCCGACTCGCACTTGGCCGGTTTTTAGGGTTCCGTAACCAAAGTTGCAAAAACGGAACCCTTAATAGTTTCGTCATGTCCATCCGTATGTCACGGGCATTTTCAAAAACTACAAGATGTAACTTGATGAAATTCGGAGTATAGGTGTCTTGTATAAGCCGCTACTTGGTTTGATAGTTAAATAATAATAAAATATATTTCTAGGGGAGGGGGCACTCCATACATATAACCGAAACTGGGGAAAAAGTATTCAACAAATATCAATGCGTGGCACATATTCCGACAGTTTTGTTCAAAAGACGGTTTCCAAAAAAAAATGGTTTAGTGAATACTAGCTTTTGCCCGCGGCTTCGCACGCGCAGAATACTGAGCTATTGTTATTTATAAAGCCATATCAATTTATATCACTAGCTTAGCTTAACTTGGCCTTTTGTACAGTCAGGGAATTTGAATGTTCACTTTTGAACTTGATTGTTATTACATCGAGTTCAAAAGTGACACATTAAAATTCCCTGACTGTACCTATAGTAAGTACTTCCTTATACACAACCTTAGTGGTTTTGCCTTGATGCAATGAATAATAATCGCGGAAACAGAAGAAAATAATAACAATGGTTTAGTATTCTTCTGCGCGTGCGAAGCCGCGGGCAAAAGCTAGTAAACATATATATTTGAACCAAATTGGGGGCGGTTTTGTTATCTTCCAAGTAATATATATTTCTATACCTATAAGCAATCAAAATATATCTGCAAGTGTAGTATAAGAACCTTTATTTATTATAGGTAATTGTTTTTAGTACTAAATGCATTTTTCAATTGTTTTAGGCGAAAACCACGAAAAAAATTGTTCTCCGTCTGGAATGCGCTGACTGCAAGGTGCGATCACAGGTGGCGCTGAAGAGATGCAAGCACTTCGAGCTTGGCGGTGACAAGAAGAGGAAAGGACAGATGATCCAGTTCTAGGCGCGATAATAAATAAAAACAACTACTAAGAGTTTCATTCATATGTTTTATAATATTTACCTTGATCAGCAGCTTTTAGTGTTTTTAAGATAAATGGACTTGATTAATATCACAACCCAATATGTTTACGTAAATTGGTAACGGAATTTTAGTTTAATTTTTGTTAGAAAAAAAAACAAATTACGTATTTATTGATATCCGTCTACCTACTCAATTCTTGAAGTATGCACAAGTTTGAGATATAATAAAAATATTTTTTACTATTATTTAAAAACAGTGGTATCAGACCATCCTTTTGAAATCCTGAAGGTTAACCGCCACGGTCGGCAAATCACGTCATTGAAAATTCGTGCCACTGACCTGACCGTCGGCATATGTCGCCCTTTCATTATTCAATTACTCTCAATACCTCATTCTGCAATAACTAATTTATTTTTGAAGGTTTTTATTTTGTTGATGTGTGGCGTTCGTATTGCTTGACGCTCAAAAGGTTAAGAGCGTCCGCTGCGTTGAGCGGGCGCCGCTATGGATATTTTTCCGAGAAGGAGTACGGCGCGTGTCCCCGCGACGGGTATGTTTCCAAGGCGAAACACTGCGGGAAAGCAGAAGTTGTCCTAAACCACGATTATAGAGAACTATTCTCTCAAGCCTCGGATACGAAAAAAGCGCTCTGTTTTTCCTTTACTGCAATAATGAGACGCTTTTTACAGCCTGTATTAAATATGGTTGCCTCTAATTCTAGTTTTTAAGGTTCGGTACCAAAAAAGTAAAAAAAGGAATCCTAATGGTGTGACTGTCGGTCCGACTCAGATCTCCATTATCTATGCTATTATAAAGTTGTAAATGAAATGAAAGGCCAAGCCACACCGGATGCGTGCGCAGCGCGTGTGCGTGGCGTGCGCGTTGTATCGTATGAAATGTCATAGTAGATGACACACCGCTTGCGTGGCGTGCACGTAAGCATGACTTGCACGCAACGCAGCTCCGTCGAGAGAAAACGGCTGCGTGCACGCGCTCACGCAGCGGAGTGCTGTGATGACGTTGTATTTACCGGCGTTCCCTATGAGACGGCGAACCGAACAGGTCGGGACACGCACTGCTCAGTGCTGTACAGCTGTATTGTGTTTATTTACGACTTGACCGGGGCGCGTGGAGGTTTTTGTAATGGATTGCCAAACAAAAGGATAAAATATAAAACCTGTGCGCAAATACAAAGTATTTATAACCAAAAACACAAACATAAAAATTCGTCGTATAAAAGCTTGTTATGGGAACTAGCCTTCCTGTAGTTCGTACCATTTTTCAATATACAAGGTTCCAATAAACCATGGAGTTGTTCAAAAGAAGCTCTGGACGTATGAAAATACCAAAAAAAAACGATCTTCATACGAGTCTATTTCGCGGCACAGGTTGTGATATTCACTGTATTTTTGTCTGCTTGCATTTGTCATGAACCCACAGTCTTTTTGGCGCTGCACGAGTTTTTTTGAGTTGAAAGTAGAAGCAGTAAAGCTTTTTCTTCGTCTGTCGAAATGCTATCGAGCATAATGAAAAGACTACGCAAAACAAAATGGCGGCTAGTCACGCAACGGTGCTGCAGCGTGCGTCACCGTTGCGTGCTCAGCACTGCGTGCGCAGCTCTCGGTTTAACAAGGGGTGCTGCGCACGCACACGCGCACGTGCTGCGCACGCATCCGGTGTGACTTGGCCTGAAATATCTGTACATTCAAGATATTTTCAAAAAAAATATTGTTACCGACTATTTGGAGGTCACTAAAATAAAAATTATTTTATTTTATGCATGTATGTGTCGTTGTGGCTTCATCATGCAAAATCGGCTAAACGGATTTCAACTTTTTTTGGTACACGGGTAGCTGGGTATCTCCAGATGGTTATAGGATACTTTTTATCCGACTACGCTGAAGAAAAAATGAAGGGTTATGACTTTTTCTCCTCCGCGAATGAAGTTGCGGGCGCCTTCTAGTTTAAAATAAATTCAGGAGCTCTGAAGTTGAAAAGACAACGTATAATCAAGGACCATTAAAACAAGAGGACTGACCATCTCCATACAAAAATCCGTTCCCCAATATGTACAACGTCATCTATGTATAAGAATTATTTTTTACAATTATTCAACTTTGCAAGCGTGACACAGTTATTAAATGTTACGATTTATTTATTATTAGCTATTAGCTTCTGCCCGCGACTTCGTCCGCCTTAAATTCGTTTATCGTGGATAAGGGTATTTTTCGGGATAAAAAGTAGCCTATGTCCTTGCCCGGGACTCAGACTATCTCCATACCAAATTTCATCAAAATCGGTTCAGCGGTTTAAGCGTGAAGAGGTAACAGACAGACATACACACTTTCGCATTTATAATATTAGTATGGATTTGCGAACTAATTGTTACTATACACCGTGTTTTTATTTGATTTACGTTAACTTTAAGGGAAGATTCTGCTGGTCAAATAGAGTTAATTGGTCGAAGAAACTAGTGTTCTAACTCTAGCTATTTTTGAGATATTCAATAATAGTATTTTATGCAACGGTTGTTTAATAGGGGTCAAAAAAGGCGAGTGGCGTGGGTTGCGATGCGAGCCTTGGCGAGCATCGCAAGTAAAGACGCCACGAGTATTTTTTGTTACAATTATACAACGTTGCATACAATAGTGTTTCTACGACTAAAGGGTCATTCTTTAATTACGTAAGGAAAATCGCAAAGGAAGACGCCACGTGCGTTTTTTGACCGAATTATACAACGTATATAGTCTTTGGATTTTAATGCCGGTAGCACACCTCCGCCGCAAAACTGATAAGGCTAAACCGCGACGCGAGTTCCGCAGCGAAACCTGGCCACACACGCCGCGTTCGCTGTAAGCGAAACCGCCGGCACGTTAGCGGCAAGCTTAGTGAAATGTTGTTATCGTTAGAGGAAGAAGAGATTTTGCTCTGGTCATTAACTTTGAAAAGACGAAGAATCTGGGTGCATGAATTTAATGAAGAGAGAAAAAGATAGGAGAAAACAGATTATGCAAAGAACTTGAATCACGAGTTATTTATATAGTGAGGACGACTTAATAAATAAATTATAGGTCTATTGCAGACCTCCTCGATCAATTTTTCAGTACATTCAACTGACATTTTAATAAAATTACACGTTTCGCCTCCCAAATTTGTCGATTGCGACAGATCGCGCGCGAAACTAAATAAATAAATAAATAAATAAATAAATATTAAGGGACAATTTTACACAAATCGAACTAGCCCCATGGTAAGCTCAATAAGGCTTGTGTTATGGGTACTAGACGACGATATATTTAATAGATATATTACTTATATACATAGAAAACATCCAAGACTCAGGAACAAATATTTATGCTCATCACACAAATATTTGCCCTCACCGGGATTTGAACCCAGGACCTCAGCTTCGCAGGCAACGTTACTCCCACTGAGCCAAACCGGTCGTCAAAAAATGCGAAACGAACGCGGAGATGTAGCCGGCATCGGAGCAGATCGGCGGATCAGTGCGCGACAGAGACAGCGCCATAGTTAAATCTCCGCGTTAGAACGGGCAAGTTCGCTAGAGTTCCGCGCGCCTTACAAAGGACAACCTGGCCGAATCGTTCAGCGGTTTCGCTACTACAGTTTCGCGGCGGAGGTGTGCTACAGGAATATACTGAGCGAATCGGAAATGGTATTCTTAAGCCGATTAGCTCAGTTTAAAACAAAAGTTTATATACAATAGTTTTTCCACAACAAAGTGTTTAAATTCATCACCTTCGTCTGCCGTTATGTTATTAAAAGAAAACGTCCCAGAATGTAGTAAGGACTTTTATTTTGAACATGTCAGTCCTTCAGATGTAGTAAAGGCATTTAAATCAATTAATGTCAAAAAAACTAATGACCTATGGGGGGTCTCAGTCCATGCTGTCAAATCCCTAAAAGAAGCCATAGCGCCTGACTTGGCAGATATATTCAATAACAGTGTTGACTGCGGTGAGTTTCCTGATCTGATGAAACAGCAAAATAACTCCTTTATTTAAATCATGTAGTACCTCTGACCACACTAACTTTAGACCAATATCTGTACTACCCACATTTAGTAAAATTTTTGAAAAGGTAATTTTATATCAATTCTTAAAACATTTTAATTTGAACAATTTGATGCATAGTAAGCAATTCAGTTTTACGCGGAGTCGCTCGACATCCAACGCCGGAGTTGAGCTCGTAAAACACATTTTCGATGCCTGCGTTAATCATGGGACACTGATCAGGAAGCTACACCATTACGGAGTTAAAGGATTGGCACTAAAATTATTAGAGTCTTATTTAAATGGTAGAATACAAAGGGTTGACGTGAATGGAAAACGATCACCGGGGTCATTAGTCTCTATGGGTGTGCCGCAGGGACCAATACTCGGACCTTTCCTGTTCCTTATCTATATAAACTACTTGCCACACCTCATAAAGACCCACCATGAGATAGTTTTGTTTGCAGATGATACGTCTCTAATTTTCAAAGTCGTACGAAATCAACGATCCTACAATGACGTAAACAATGCTAACTGTGAAGTAGTAAATTGGTTTAATGTAAATATTTTTTTGTTGAATGAGAAAAAGACTAAATGTGTTAAGTTTGTCACGAGTAACGTAAAACACGAGCAAGCAAGCGTTATTGTCAAAGGTGAGGAACTTTAACTAGTTAATAGTACAGTCTTTCTCGGTATATCATTAGATTCTAAGCTCTAATGGGGTCCCCATATTGCTAATCTCTCGAATAGACTGAGTTCCGCACCTTTTGCAGTAAGTAAGATTCGTCAATTAACAGACGTGATAACGGCTCGATTAGTGTATTTCAGTTATTTCCACAGTATTATGTCGTATGGCATCTTACTATGGGGCAGTGCTTCCGACATTAATACTATATTTGTTCTGCAGAAACGGGCTGTTCGTGCGATATATAAAATGAACCATAGAGACTCGCTTAGAGATAAGTTTAAGGACATTAATATAATGACATTGCATGTCATTACATTCATGAGAATATTATGTATGTACATAAAAATACTACCCACTTTAAGAAGAACTGTGATGTACATAATTTTAATACTAGAAATAAGCATAAGCTGCCAGTGCCTGCTACTAGGCTCCATAAAATAAGGAGATCATTCATGGGTAACTTTGAGGTTTTATAATAAACTTCCTAGCAGCATATGTGAGTTGTCTATTGGTAAATTCAAAAATATTGTGAAACTGTAATAGTAATCAATGACAAAGTCTGCCCGAGCGTCCCCGAGATGGCGCCGTCGGCAAGATACAACGCGCAAGCGTTTGTTTTAACTGTTACATACATCATACGTAAGGCACCCGTTGCACCGTTCGCCCCGAGATAGCGCCGTCGGCTAGATAGAACACGCAAGCGTTTGTTCAACGTAGAATGTATAAAGCCTGCGAGTGATTTTTGTTCGATTTCTAGGCTAACACGGTCTAATTATTAGATTAGCTCTCCTAGTGCTTCCATTGTGGGACACTTGGTGACTAAGTTAGTTACTTGACCCGCGGTTGTCTCATGCTTCGAGTTTTGCTCCTGCCCATGCGGATGACTTCTCGCACACGAACAGTGTTGCCCCTTTTTTGTGCACCTATACTCTTTTATTGATAAACGACAATAAATCTTGTGATCGAAGCTGTAGTTGCTGTATTCAGACGCCCCGTACGATCCCCGTGACTTACAAAACGAAAATTATTTTCTAAAGCTTATTATAGCACACAAGACTACATGAATGATAAAGCCGCGTGAGGTTAATGTAAATTATAGCGTCATGTAGGTATATGTATGATTATTTTAACGAGTACCTAAGGTATTATTATTATTTTAATCTTAATTGCTTTATATACTCTTGACATTTAGAATTTTATTCTAGACACATTCTAGATTATTATTTTTTTCTTTCTTATTGAAAATCCTTTTGGGATTTATCTTATTGATTATTTAAATTTTTAAAATGATGATTTTATCAATAATATTATACTTAAGTTAAATAATCTGATTATGTTTTTCTGGGTTTCCCTAATCCTTGCAGCAAATGTTGGATCATATTGTATGTCTCCCAGCAAACATTCACTCTCATGTAACTGACATTTCGAAAGTGCTTGTAACTAGGCCTACTTGAATAAAGAATATTTTGATTGATTGATTATGTATGAAAACAAAAAAAAAATTTTTTTTCGAATTTAACAAAAAGCAATATACCAGGTAGCTTCTGTTAATGTACCGAGCAACGAGTCGAATTTAACGGAAATAAAAAAAAAACACGGTGTACTATGTTTCTTCATTCAATTATAACATAGTTAAATTGAAATAAAACAATTTAACGGATTATATCGCGTTTATTATCTCATTTTAGTTCCCGACGTTTCGGAAGCTTTCCAGCTTTCCATGGTCACGGGAGGACTGAGAAAAGATGTATTTTCCTCTGTCAAAGTTACAATTTGTGCAAACTACCCATTTTTTGAAAAAACACAAATAAAGGTGTACATACATGCCAGATGGGCCTAAGCTGTAAAGACAGTTACACATGTGCCAGAAGGGCTTAATTATTTTATTCTAATAATTTACCAAGCAGCATTTCACAAATGAGGCGTACTGAGGAGAAAAGAAACGCTGCAAAGAAAAACTCCCAGGCTACCTCATTACTAATTATAATATTTAAAAAACAGAGACTATTAAACTACTTTTAAACAGATAAGATATTTTACACCGTTCGGAAATTAAGGTTTTGCAGTCCTGTGTCTCGCTTGTTCCTTGATGAGATGTATTACGGGATCCCAAGCTGGTGGTAGTGACAATCCATCTTCTCTATTGAAATTAGGATGCTTTTTAATCTCAATAGCCTCGCGTAGCATCCTGTTTTTTCAAAAAATGGGTAGTTTGCACAAATTGTAACTTTGACAGAGGAAAATACATCTTTTCTCAGTCCTCCCGTGACCATGGAAAGCTGGAAAGCTTCCGAAACGTCGGGAACTAAAATGAGATAATATACGCGATATAATCCGTTAAATTGTTTTATTTCAATGAGTAATAATCGCGGAAACAGAAGAAAATATTACATAGTTAAATGTTTATTTTTATGGTGCCATCTAGTTTTTGCCAGAATATCTCCTTGTGATCGGAACACGATGCAAAGTATGGCAACTATGGCAAGTGTCAGTCCTCTTGTTTTCATGGTCCTTGGTATACCTAATCAAGTATCCGCGTTATTACGAGAGGAGTTGACTAATATATTGGAGGAAGAAAAACATAAGAAGAAACTGGCAGCGACGTGTTTACACGAGTCCGAAAAATAGGCGCGAGGGTAGCGAAGACGCGGGCGGAGGTAACTGGCGCCAAAAAATAGGAGCGAGTTCCATTCCGTCCCAGCGCTGGCATGCCACGACAAAATGACACCGAAAGTGTTTATACCACATACGGTACCTTTTTTAGGCGGTTGAAAATAGTCTTCGTCTAAACCTACCTTTAAAACGCCATAGCTCAGGAATTACTTATGCTATCTATTTTAAATTTAGAACAGTTTTAAAGATGGCCAGCCCAAGTAGATCTATACTATTATAAAGTTGTAAAAATGAAATGTCTGTACATTGAAGATATTTTCAAAAGACATTATTAATCACCGCACTATGTAACTTAAATTAAACTATGTAAAATAATATTCAGAAACACTTCACTTCGGAAGTTCGGAGCGCTCTGGGTTATACAATATTTATTAGATTTGTGATAAACTTACATATATTCAATGACCATTTACAAAATATATATCCACCGCAGGTTTCATCACCGTCAAAATGATTGTTTCGGACTTTTTGGAGTTCACTAAAACGAAAAATATCTTTTTTGGATTTGTATGTGCCGTTGTGGCATCATCATGCAAAATCGGCTAAACAGATTTCAACAATTTTTGGTACACGGGTAGCAGGGTATCTCCAGATGGTTATAGGATACTTTTAACCCGACTACGCTGAAGAAAAAAAGAGGGGTTATGACTTTTACTCCTTCACGGATGAAGTTGCGGGCATCTTCTAGTATGATATATTATGATAGAGCTTGAAATTGGTATAGTCATTCTTAAACTTTTTGTTTTATTGGGGATAATTTTTTAAAGTTAAAAGACCCTTTATGTCCAGAGTTGTTTTTTGACACAAAAATTATAATTGATCCTGCCGGTTGCGTTAAGTTTGCACCTCATTTGTATACAACACTATATTCTGGTGCAACCTTGACTTAAGTGGAATATTTTTAAGGGTAAGGAAAAGTTTTTACAGAACCCTCGGTGCGATAGTTAGTCTCGCACTTGGCTGGTTTTTAGGGTTCCGTAGCCAAAATGGCAAAAACGGTCATGTCACAGGCATTTTACTCAAAAACTATAAAATCAGCAAATATCAATGTGTGGCACATCATTCGACAGATATTCTAAAAAAGCTTTGAGGTTCCTCAAAAATTTTTTGATTTAGTGAATATTTTCGGAAATATTCGCTCCGAAAGTAGCAAAAATTGTGTCCCCGCCCCTCTATTTTCTAAACGGTATGTTAAAGAAATATGAAAAATTGTACAAATATAAAGCTTAATAAATACTTCCAACGAAAATTGTTTTCAACATGATCGGACATACCGTTTTTAGGTTATTGCCAAAAAACTGCGCTCCTCAGCGAAAGGACGTAAGTGCCGGGGAGATACGCTCTTTTGTTAGTGTTTTTTTTTCATATCGTATTTTGTCATCTGTAAGGCATTTTTTTGTATAAACGGCTGCAGAACCCTACATTGAGCATGGTCCGACATGCTCTTGGCCGGTTTTTATTGTTATTCTACTTGAAATCTTAAGACGATGATGTAAACCTGTGAATTAAACAATGATGTAAAAT
Source organism: Hedya salicella (assembly GCA_905404275.2). NCBI lineage: Eukaryota > Metazoa > Arthropoda > Insecta > Lepidoptera > Tortricidae > Hedya > Hedya salicella. The sequence continues at coordinate 20,026,441 of FR990098.1, forward strand.
CAAGCAACGTACTGACATTAAGGCAGTATAGTCAAAGACCCTACCTAGTCATAATGATTTAAAAATAAAAGTTTGACAGTTGCTATTGCCGACGTCAAAAAGTGTAAACAAAACAGGCTCCTGTTGTTATTATTCAAATTCATTTTGAATTAATAAATTATTATTTTCAAAATGAACGAACCTTTCAGCTCTAATATACCAGAACCCAAGAAAGTCGGAGTTTGGACTGAGGGTGTTCGCATCGAGCCTAAGTGAGTATTCTTCACAGAATCCCAGTTTTTCCCATATTATTTCTTTATTAAATTTATAATCTTTGATGTAAATAGCTAAGACCGCTCAAATAGAACGTTATATATTCTATAGACGTCCTTTGAATGGAGGCAGGCCCTAACATGCTCTCTTAAACCAACTTTACCACACCAAAAATGGTAAATGTAGGTCACAAGTTGCTATGGGTAGTAATAGTTCGAATGATTTTTAATAAGGGTAAAACTTGCAAATGGCGTTTTTTTTTACTATAAATGAAATATAAAAGGCTCTGCAATGCCACTCATGTGCCTAGGCATCTAAGCATTGGATGAGTGAAAGATGGTGAGCATTGCTCCCTGATACATATAAGAGCCTTATCGGACTTAGCGAGTTGCGAGCGAATTTTGTATGAAGGCGAGCACGCAGCGAGTTCGCCGCGACTGATATTTGTGTAGAAAACACGCTCGCAACTCGCAAGTGTGATAAGGCCCTAATGGAATTATGAGTACTACATAATGAAAGTTTTTATTAATTACAGAGAATTTATAATCCCAAAGAATTCACCGGAGTTCAGTGAGGACATACCAACTATACCAGACCTAGATGATCTTCAAGACATCTTAGAGAAGGAGATATCTAAGCCACCTCCGTAAGCATCTAACCATTATAATGAAATATCCAACCAAAACCGAAACTCGTAATTTTCGGTCCAAACCGAATTTCGTCTTTTGATCCAGTTTATAAACATGTTAAATAAATACTTAAATTGTGATTTACTGGTCAGTCTAGACTTGTATGGATATAGAACAGAAAATGAGTTTGTGATTATTAAAAAAAAAACAATAAATAATAATAATAATAAATATTATGGGACAATTTTACACAAATCGCTCTAGTCCCACGGTAAGCTCAATAAGGCTTGTGTTATGGGTACTAGACAACAATATATTTAATACATATATTACTTATATACATACAAAACATCCAAGACTCAGGAACAAATATTTATGCTCATCACACAAATATTTGCTCTTACCGGGATTTGAACCCAGGACCTCAGCTTCGCAGGCAAATGTTACTCCCACGGAGCCAAACCGGTCGTCAGAATTGCATATCGGACTTCCACAGGGCTCCATACCACAGCAACATTATGGCCATACTTACTGAACATAAAAAAAATCTTTAATTATTACTCACTAGCTTCTGCCCGCGACTTCGTCCGCCTGAAATTCGTTTATCGCGGATAAGGGTATTCTCCGGAATAAAAATTAGCCTATGTCCTTCCCCGGGACTCAAACTATCTCCATACCAAATTTCATCCAAATCGGTTCAGCGGTTTAAGCGTGAAGAGGTAACAGATAATATTAGTATGGATTCACTCTAAGTTATCACAAATTTATGCCTAAGAACTCATTAGTTAAGAGTCTGCAGCAAGCTCGGTTCTCGATACAAACACAAACGTAGTTACGCTCTCATTTTAAAACGACTGGCTATTTTGCTCTGAAACTTTGTACTTAGAATAAGTTAATGTAAATGCAGGTCTGTAATTAGTTTATGTAGCTTCAGATACCATAGTAAAAAAAATACAGTGAATTTAAGTTTTTCATACAAAACTTATTTTTACTGTATTTCGTTTGTTTTATAAACTGGAGCCATATAAACTAACTTGCGGCCTAGATATACCTCATGTCATTGTGTATGCAAAGTTTTGTTACAATCCAACACGTAGTTTTAAAATGAGAACGAAACTCCGTTTGTATGGGAAGGTGAAATTCGGCCGAGCTTGCTGCGGACTCTTAATGAGTTCTTAGGCATACTTACAAAACTTTTTATTTAAAGAGATATGGGAGAAAAGACCCGCAAAAAGTTATATGTGATCTTATAACTACTTCATATCATATATCACATAGTTATGAGAATGTTCAATGTAACATTAAATAGCTGACTGTTAGTTACGTTTAAGTTTTTGAACACATTAAAGAGCATTTACTATTTAGGTGTGGATTACACCTAAATAGTAAATGCCTGAGAGAACTGCAAGATTACTGTTCTGAAAAATATTAGGCCCAGTTCACACGAGACTTTAAAAACCCGACGTTGAAGTTCTGCACGCTCAAATCCAACAATGCTCGATAAAAAAGCGTCGCGCTTTATAACCGCTTTCGTATGAATTGTACATGGGTATCAATTTGTGTCATTTAAAAGTTTTTTTAACGCCCGTTGTAAAAACGCTCGTGCGATGTACCCTTATGAAATGTGTGTTCAGCCTGAATGAGTGAAACCTGGTAGATAGTCGTCAATGGATATAATCTTTTCCAGTGCTGAGCGCAAAGACAGCGAAACTGTGAACACCCTGGCGGAGGTGGGCGACGGGTACTCTGGCTCCGCTGACGGCGTGGAGGCTGCATTGGCGGCGCTGCGCGCACGCGTGCCGGTGGCCAAGCGGCCGCCTGACGTCGTGTGGACCGTGGACTCGCTGCTGGCCCAGTTGGCGGAGGAGGGGAATGAGCAGGATTAGAAGATTGCAGCACAGATTAAGTATACAAATGTTGCAAATGTAATAATGTATAGACGGGATATGAAAAGCTTCGTCACTGTTTGATCCTTTGTGATGATATTAAGCTTTAAAAGTGACGAACCTTTGCACTCCGCGACTGTACCTGACAAATTCACATTTTAAAGAAAAGGAAAGTGCGTGGCTGTTCAATTGGGAACATTAGGTCTTTTATATTCAACGAGCTTCTGCCCGCGACTCCGTCCGCCTTAAATTCGTTTATCGCGGATAAGGGTATTTTTCAGGCATAAAAAGTAGCCTATGTCCTTCCCTGGGACTCAAATTATCTCCATACCAAATTTCATCCAAATCGGTTTTTCATCCAAATCGGTTCAGCGGCTGAAGCGTGAAGAGGTAACAGACAGACAGACACACTTTCGCATTTATAATATGGATTAACACTTGCAGTTCACGGCGACTACATAATATATAATACATATTAACGCTGCTTCTTAGCTATCTTGGCTATTACCTAACTTAACATAATTATGTTGAAAATAAATAATTATGTTCCAAAATAGCTGTACAGCCAGGAGAGAGGTATACATCCTGCCCCACACACACGTATTGGCAGCCGACTATTAATTATGAGAATGAACGTTATAACTTGTATTTTCACAACAGCTCACTGATAGAAAAGAGTAGGAATTACAAAATTAAAAGATAAAGTTAGTACTTATTTATTGATTTTATTTCATTTGTGATAATTAACAAGTTTCCGTCCAATTTCTACAGTTAAACTAGGCTAAATGAATTTACAATAAATTAAATGTTTTATCTATTTTGTATGCATTTTATTTATTAATCTACTTATGTCATTATTGTCTGTCTAGTAGACATTGGCTTATTGAAACGATATACAATACTTTCCTTCAAAATCCCAATACATTATCAATTTAAATCATTATCAATTAAAAAATATGACCATGGTAATTGGTTTGGAATGGATAACAAATATATTCAACTTAGAAAATAATTAATTAAGATATATTTATTTTAATACACATTAATTCAAAAAGTAATCCAATCAAAAGCAGTGTTCCTGTGTCACCGCTTTTGATTGGATTACTTTTTGACCTGATGGGCAAGCTCTTGGGGGTCCTTGACCTCTGACCAGCAAACCCCGAACTGACGTGGGCTCCCCGATCCTTGCTTTTGAATTTCCTTTACGTTATTGTTACCTACTGACACTAAGGATTATTTTTTAGGTAGTCCAGAGATGTGAGAATGTGGGTGCAAAATGTATTCTGAAATAGCAAAATTGCTTGATATTCTTAAGAGCAATGTCATGAATTATTGTTTACTCTAATCGACAAAGGCACATACGAAAATTGTCGAGGTTAATTGGGGTGAACCATCTTTGACTGGGTATTTAATAAAAAAGCAAACATAAATTATTGCTTTTTGACTTCTCCTGCTCAAAAAGTTCGTCATATTAGCTTCGCGAAGCGAGACTAAAATAGTACATTTAGCCCCTAGGGTTTAAAAGAAAGCCATATAATCCCATACAAATTTTTATGACACTGAAAAAAAAATCTTGCGGCCAGCTACATACTCCTTACAGATTATTAAAAACAAACAAACCAACCTGATCAGATTGGCGAAATTTCTGATCGAATTGCTCAAACTGTTAACATTTTTCATGAAATATACAATTTTATTGTTAAGTTTTTTTTAATTTCTCGCAGTCGAAGTGAAAAGCAGAGTGGTTAACACGTGGCTAAAAGCCATTATGACACTCAAACATATTTGTCCTCGCTCACTTCGTTAGCTCGTCCAAATAATAACTTCGTGTCTTAATGGCTTTTTTTAGCCCCTTGTCAAACAATCTACTATTGTCTAGATGTTTGCTTTGTCACAAAAATTAGCCAGCTGTCAGTAGTCCTTGAATCCGGTCCGGTCACCTAGGTCCAATTCCCCGAATGTCTAGTCTGTCTTTTTCGTCCAATTCCCAGAACGTCCATTCTCCGAATGTCCAATTCTCCGAATGTCCAATTCTCCGAATGTCCAGTTCTCCGAATGTCCAATTCTCCGAATGTCCAATTCTCCGAATGTCCAATTGCCAATCAAAGGGTATAGCTGGTTAAATAAATTTGTGGCACAGGCATCATGACATTCTGCCACTATGCGTATTAAAAATTTCTTTAAAAATAAAACTTCGATTTTTTGTTGTTTATTTCATTGCATGTTTGAAAAAAGCACTATACATACCTCGGCGGGAAATTGTGACCGAATTGAGGGTTGCCCGCCTCAGACCTATCCGGCCTCGCTTCGCTCGGCCGTCTATATGTCTTCGGCCAGCAACCCCTTTTGTCCCGGCCTCTGTAGTAATGAACTATTAAATGAACTAAAATGACGCCGGTTGTGTTATTGCTACTATGTAAACCGCTAATATAGCCGGGGAATGAAAAGGTTCGTCACTTTTCGACTCTATGTGATGGTGTTAAGGTTCAAAAGTGACGAACCTTTTCACACCGCGACTGTACAACTACGTAATAATACGAATATGTATGTATGAGATGTTACAAAATGCATACGCCCTAGCCATGGAGATAGTTAACTTCCCTCCTCAGTGCAATATACTTCACATTCTAAATTCAAATTCGTAAAAGGTTGCGTTCGAAATATATTAACAATTAATTAATTTATTGTCTGTTCAACTTCACTGCTATGAGGGATGTTACAAATTCGATTTTTTCACAGTGTTAATCAAAGTAATTTTTTTTTTAATATATGTTACACAATATTAGATTATACATAAAATAACTAAATTTGGTAATTGTCGCCATCTCATAAGTATAATTTTTTTTTTTAAACTTTCAACCTTAATATTATCAATTTTTTCAAAACATAAATAAATAATTTTTTTTTCAGAAAACGACCTCAATTATATATACAACATATCTAAATTACAAAGAGTTATCTAATCTTTTTACTTTAACGTTTAATACTGGCCACTTGAAATACATGAGCGTAAAGAATTTTGAAATTGAACTTGGTATCTGTCATTTAATTGTCTAGTTGAGTTATTGCACGTGTGTTCCAAATTTCCAATCAATTATTAAAATGGACGAAATATATTTTATAAAAAGTCGAAAAAATAAAACTATTCTATTATCCGCCGGATATAAATATACATTAAGTGTTACGAATAAAAATGGTACCACATTATGGCGGTGCTGTAATCGTGAAACTTGCAGTGCCACTCTTACATTACATGAGAATCAACGAAAGATTATTCGCCAAAAACAGCATCTGTGCGAAGCAAATGCAGAACAAAATGAAGTGGATAGAATACTGGACCAATGTAAGATACAAGTGTGTAAAGATTTCCGACCTATACAAACTATATATGAAGACAATTTCGAAAATTTAAAATCACAACGAAAAGAAGTGCCACTTTTCGAATCAAAGAAAAATGGTCTTTATGGGTCCAGAAAACGGTTCTTAAATGTTAAAAAATTGAGTTTCAATACTTTGGCTGACGTACAGGTTCCAGAAGCTATGGCTGAGGATTTACTTGTCTTTGAAGACGGACAACTAGACAAAATAGTTGTCTTTTCTTCATTTTTAGCAAACAACATTCTGAGTCAATATAATGGGACTTATTACGGAGATGCTACATTTTTCACTGTTCCGAAACCCTTTTACCAGCTGTTAACATTGCACATCGATTTAAAATCGAATCTCACCACTACGAACATTATTCCAGTTATCTACGGGCTTTTGCCGGATAAATCAGAAAAAACATACCGTCGTTTTTTTCAAATTATCAAAGAACATTTCAATATAGAAATTTTGAGATATAAGTGTGACTACGAGCAAGCGCCTATTAATGCTGTAAAGAAAATATTCAAAGATGTCAAAATTAGTGGATGCTTTTTCCATTACAATAAGGCGGTATGGAAAAAAGCCAAAGAATTAAACGCCACTAATTCTTCTCGAAATCGAAATATGATTAGAATGCTGACAGTGCTGCCTCTTGTGCCGTCGAAGAGATTAAATGAGGCGTATCGTGCAATTTTAGCTAGTTACGACGATTCGACTCAACTCACGCCAGAAATGATTTCCTTCAATAAATATTTCCAGAAACAGTGGTGTCCAGAAGTAAATTACGAACTATTAAGTTGTACTGAGAATAGACATCGTACGACAAATACTTTAGAAGCCTGGCATCGACGGTTGAAGTCGAAAATACCGAAGAAGCCGAATTTTTATAACTTTTTATTTCACTTAAAAAAAGAAATTATATACTGGGATAACAAAATATATCAAAGCTTATTTTCAAAACTAAAAAAGAACAGAAAGTTGCACGATATTGAATTTGATAAAGCTTATATTAAGTATTTAAACAGGCTGAACAGAAAAATGCTTACTACAAGTCAATTTCTACACAAAGTTATATTTTTAAAATATAAACTGAATAAGAAGTTCCGCTAAAAGGTATAGCATTAATTTTAGAGTATAAGTCAGATATAAGAATATTTCTTCATTCAGTGCTTTTGATTATGTTTGTGTTGTATCCGGAGTGTTGTTTCAGTTATTGTTGTGTTTTTACACATTAAATAACAGATAAAGAAAACGAGTTTTGTTTTAAATTTACTTACAAATAGGGCATAAGAAGTATAGTGATTAGCTTTAAAAGGCTAAGCAAAGTCGGAAATCATTTTTCAACATGACTATCAAATTATTCCTCATCCTTCGTCAAAATGTCACGTGATGTGAATGTAACACAACAATTTATACAGAGTCATGACGTCAAGAGCCTGCATGTGCAGAGCCTTCAGGTTCACTTCGTCCATATTCCCAACTCGTCCACATTCCCACTTGTGTACCGCAATGTGCCCAAACCACCAATGTAAACGAGATGGGAATGTGGACTAGTTGGGGTTGGGAATGTGGACGAGTTGGGAATATGGACGAGATGAGATCAATAACCAAAAAATCAATGCAATATGGACGAAGTAAACCAGAAGGGTGCAGAGTATAGGTATACGACACAAAGATAATTAGACATATAGGTACAGTAAATAGACGTACGGGGAATAGACATACCGGTAAATAGACGTACAGGGAATAGACATACCGGTAAATAGACGTTCGGGGAATAGACATTCGAGGAATTAGACATTTGAGGAATGGACTTTCAGACAATAGACTTTCGGAAACTGGACATTCAGGGAATTGGACCTAGGTGCCCGGACCGCTTGAATCTTCATGAACAGGTGAAATACATCGCTTTTTTTTATCAAAAGCCAGACTATCTCATGAGATCTATAATAGCATGTTGTTATTGGCTTGGCCACTGACATTCTAATCCTATGTTCTGACAGTGAAACTTTGCAAGAAGCTCCTGCCAGTACCTCCTGCAGACCTATATGCTAAGTACGCGGTTATAAATAGTACAATATATGAAGGTATAATGGTAGCTGCATATAGCTCCTTTCTATTCAGTAAACTTAAGCCTGATACAAAGAAATGTGAGGCAACTACCCAGACTATCTTCGGGTAGTATTTGTCATCGAGACCACTGAAGAAGATGACGCTCCAAAAGGTGTTGAGTAGGATCATGCAGAGTGTCATGGCGGCGCTGGTAACAAAGAAGTATTCTGTACCGCTGTGAAGACCTAAGGTGCCCGGCCCCACCTGGAACAAGTCAATGATTTTTACCAATTCTATACAAGGCAAAACATTATGTTCAATTTGTTGGGCCAGACTATATAAAGTTATTTCTAACATTCATCATTCGTACATGGAAAGAAAGAAAGATAATTAATTTCACTGGGACAATGAGTATACAATATATTTAAAAAAATATTGTGCAAAAAAGGTGTCCACTCAGCATTATGTTGAACCACAGAGAGTGATTTGACTCCGATATTATGTGGATCCACAAATCAACCGAAGCAGGACTACAGATGACAGTCACATTTAACCGAATAAACTGAACAAGTAAAATTATTACAGTTATATACATGTTATGAGTAATAGACATTACACAAAGTCAAAGTCAAAGTGTTTTATTTGTTAAACATAGGTGATGGCTGCTTACATACAGAGATGTTCAATTATTTTATGTTCCACTATGTTTTGCCGATTGGCGTACAAAAACATTGGTTTAAAAATATTTACTTACTGCTTCTAAACAAGATTTTGTTTAAACATTATAATACAATTTACGAATTAAGATAATTAAATTGACAATGGAATACTAATAAAAAGAAAAAATAAATAATAACAATAATAATAAATTAATCTTCAATAATTACATACAATTGAAATCATCATTTAAATAATCTAAAACAGAATAATAGCACTTATTAATAAGTAAAGTTAATAATTTGTGTCTCAAAAGTGACATTGGTAACAGTTTAAATTCTGTGGGTAGTTTATTATATATTCTTATTCCTAGATAGATAATATACACTTTTACGCATCAAAGCGGTTTTTGCTGGGGCTGTGCATAAATTCTCTCTATATCTTTGCTCCAAACGTTTGCTGGTAAAACTACTTTTTTTAAATAGCGCTGGATTATTTTTTACAAACATCACCACTTCTAGAATATACATAGAAGGCATTGTCAGGATGCTCAAATCTCTAAAATGTGATACACAACTGTCAGTTTGTTGAAGGCCACGCATTGCTCTGATACACCTTTTTTGAGCTTTGAAAACCGCTTCCTTATTTGTAGAATTGCCCCAAAAAAATTATGCCGTAACGTAAGGTCGACGCAACAAAGCCATGGTACGCAGTTAATACAGCATCAGGATTGGCTTGCTTTGCTAGTTTATAAAGTGCATAGGCGTACTGATTTAGTTTTTGGCACACTTGCTCTGTATGTGAGTTCCATGACAAATGGTTGTCTACATGGACTCCTAAAAACTTAGTAGCAGAAACTGACTCAATTATTGTCCCTTTATAATTACAAGCGATCGGAACAGGTAATTTACGTTGATAAAAGTGCATGATTTTGGTTTTGTCAAGATTATTGAAATAAAACGGGACGGGAGTCCTCCCGTGACCATGGAAAGCTGGAAAGCTTCCGAAACGTCGGGAACTAAAATGAGATAATATACGCGATATAATCCGTTAAATTGTTTTATTTCAATGAGTAATAATCGCGGAAACAGAAGAAAATATTTTGTCAAGATTAATTAATAAATTATTCATATTTTGCCATTCAATTATGTCCCTTACAGTATTATTAATTTCTATTTCATAATCACTAATATCATTACATTTAATAATAACAGTGCTGTCATCAGCAAATAGTACCATTGGGTGTTTGACGTACCAAGGCAGGTCAGTGATATAGAGTAAAAATAGTAGAGGTCCGAGAACACTTCCCTGCGGCACGCCAAACTTAATTTGCCTTTTTCAGATCGGTAAGCCTTTACATATTTAGTGTGCAAGCAGATTTGAGAGATTTCAGTGTATTGATCTCTATCGCTCAAATATGACTTTAACAGCTCCAAAATATTACCACGAATACCATATGCGTTCAACTTACTTAAAAGAATGGAATGATTAACATAATCTGAAGCTTTAGTCATATCCATAAATATGGCACATACGTGATTTCTCCTATCTAAATTTTCTATAACTGGTTGGATAAGATCATAAATTGCCATATTTATGGATTTTTTTCTACGAAAACCTTTCTGTTCTGCAATTAGCAAATGATATTTCTCTAAATAATTGTAGAGTGCCTCGTATATTACTTTTTCAACAACTTTAGAAAAAACCGTTGCTAGAGCAATGGGCCTATAATTTGACACATTCGTTTTATCCCCTTTTTTATGTAAAGGTTTTACAACAACAGGCTTTAGCTTGTCTGGATATACTCCCGTTGAAATACTAAGGTTAACAATGTGACTTAAAGGATGGACAATAATATGAGATACCTGCTTTAAAGCTTTAGTATTTATGTTGTCATATCCAACGCTATTTGTATTTTTTAATGATTTAATTATAATAATTATGTCATGAGGAATAGTAGGTGCCATATACATCGATTGGCTACAGTTCGTTGTTAGATTACACTGTACATCACTGCATTTGGGTACAATATGGTCAATAAAAAAATTATTAAAGGCATTGGCTATACATATCGGATCAGTAATTGTCACATTGTCCAAAATCAGCTTTAATATTGGCTCTTTGGGGAATAACTGCTTCATGGTCCTCCCGTGACCATGGAAAGCTGGAAAGCTTCCGAAACGTCGGGAACTAAAATGAGATAATATACGCGATATAATCCGTTAAATTGTTTTATTTCAATACTTATACATTTCTTAAACAGGGCCAAATTTTCTAGGCTAAAATCTCGTTGCTTTACTCGCCAGCAATTAATGAAACATGTCTTCTTTACGGGGCACTTTAAAACTTGAGCTGTATGGTCCGATAAACCAAGCTCAATAACTTTTCCTTTGGAGCCTTTAACGTTGTGTGCAAAATTGTCGAGGCAGGTGCCACTGGCTAATCTGGTCGGTTCCTTAATTTCCAATTTCAGATTATGGTTTAATAACAAATATTCAAATCGTAAAGTGTTAATGCTTCTCTTTAAAATGTTCAAGTTAAAGTCTCCGCATAATACTACTTTTTTATTATTAGTGTAATCACATGTTTTGCGAAGTATCGTATCAATTTTATCAAAAAACAATAGTAGATTCGATTGGGGCGTCCTGTATAGACATATAATAATAATTCCGTGTCGTAACAATTCAATTGCACAGCATTCAATTGAACACTCCAAGGATAGACTTTTTATATTGGTCAATTCCTTGTATTCGTGATATGATTTTACTAATATACATGCACCCCCTCTACATTGCTCTCTAGAAAAACTAGTTACAAGCTTAAAGTTAGGTATTGTAACAAGGTTTTCCGAACCCGCCATCAAAAAGTGCTCAGTGATACATAAAACATCAATACGCATGCTTTTAGTGTCAAATTCGTGTAAGTATACCGACAGCGTGTCCGCTTTATTCAATAATCCGGCTATATTTTGATGCAAGACGTATATGAAATTATAGGAAAAAAATCCAAAATCGTTTTAGATTTTTGTACAGGTTTTTTCGGTCTTTCAGAATGTAGTGGAAAATAGTCGGATAACTTTTTTTGAACCATTTTTATTTTTTGCCCAGTTGTTTCTAACCCTTCAGTAGGTTGAGTGCTTTCCAAAATAAATTTTCCCAAATGGCATACGATATTTGTTATTCCACGATTAGTGATACGCCCTGTGGTTGCCGAAAACATGTCGAATTCTAGGTCTAGATTCGAGTCAAAAGATACGTGTTTTTCATGGAAAATTGCATTGTTCCGAAGCAGACTATTGAATATTTCTATCCTGGAATTATAGATAGGCTTGCCACATATGTATGTGGGGCACATAATAATAATGTTAGTATGATTTATAGGGCATAAAATATCGGTTATGTATTCTACTAACTTTTCATAGTTTTCATTTTCATAAAAATCTTCCTCTCCTACCATAATTACATAGTAGTCGGCTAATGTTAAATTTTTTGTATGGTATTCGGATTGTTTCAGTATTTGCCTGATTCCTGCACCAGGTGTTAGGAAATGGCAGCAATTAAATTTATTCAGAATAGCATTTTTACTAATAATACTAGTGATTTTATTTGCTTTGTAATTACTCGCTATGATGATTTGATTTTTCGAAGGAGTCGTTGTTTGTTTTGATGGTGCACTAGTTTTCGGCGGCTGTCGCTCGGAAGGTTCAGGTGTCAGGACGGGTGCCGGTGCCGGACGCTCGCGGTGATTCTTGGGAGTGGATGAAGACGTCTCTCGGTTCATACTGAAGAGAATCGTGTCGTTTTCAACGTCACTGCCTTGAGTTAACGAGTTGATTGAGCCTTCCCTCGATGTATTGGGGGTCCGTAGGTTCTCCAACATTCGACATACATTATTAGATCGCTGCACACTTGAGGATTTCAGATTGCACAATTGATTTATCCTTCTGTATGTAGGAGTGGATGACATTCTGCCTCTAGAAAGTATTTTAGAGGAGTGATTGTTATGTTTTAAGATATCCGAAGATGTTACGGCTTTGTACATCGTAATTCTTTTTTGAAATGCATCATTTGCACGTCTAAGTTCTGAAATTTCCAGTAAAAGTTTTGCTATTTCCTCATTAGCGATATCTAGTTCGTTTTGTAGGTCACCTACTTGGTGTTTAAGGTCCCTAACTAACGATAATTCTCCAGACGATATGTTAGGGAGACTGTTTTGTGTGAGGTTCAATTTACTTTGTGAAGATGAATATAACACATTGTCCGAGAGATTTAGATGGTGCTTGTGCTTTCGAACGGTAATATTATCGTAAAATGACATTTTAGTGCTGCTTTATAGGTCAAATCAAACTCAATAACAAAACCAAATGTAGGCTGAGTTGACATTTAAAATGAAATAATCAGCAGTAATTTATGGCTGATTCTGATCTATCCTGGTACACAAAAACATTGCACTACTGGCAGAAGATTTCAATATAATTTTCTAAACCTATTTATTTTTTATTTTGCAAAGTTAACACATAAGTTTAAAAAACTCAATCACAATAACAAGTACCTTTAGAATGGTAATATGTGACCTTTTTTGTATTGCATCTATAACATAGTAGGGCAGTAAAAAAAAAATTACTACTTTACAAACAGGATAATAGGGAAACATGCATTAATTTTAATTTTTGGTTTATTAACACTCGCAAGCGGTCAAAATTTTCAAGAATACCCCATAAACTGACAGAACTTGCCAGGCGGGCTACGACCGGCACCGCAATGCCGCACGCCGCGTGCCCGCTAGGCTGGCACAGGTGGATGCTCAGGGCTGTGCCAAGTAATTGTTGTGTACGTGAATTAAATTAAAGATGTTCAAAATCAACTGTACCTACTTTTCGATGACATAATAATCAGAATTGTTAAAACCTTTCGGTTAGTGTCAGCCGTGGTGGCGAAGATAACTATAAAAATAACCAAGATATAAGCCATCAAACATTTTCTTTTATCTCTATCTAGTGAAACAGAATTGAATATGGAGTTTATATACACCGTGACCGTTAATAACCCAAAAGATTTAAACCACATATTTTTGACGACTGTACGAGTAAATAATGTTATATCAACATGGGTGTAATTATGTGTCGTAATTAAATTACTATTTCAGTACGAATTAAATCTTATTAATTGCCCGCTTCTTTGTGAACAAGCCTGTAGGCGGGAATCTCAAGTTGAAGAACAGAGAGCGAGCATGACACTTCATGAATCGCTCCGAAATCATACGATGAAAGGCGAATGGCGTGACTTGTATTCCATGAATGACAAGAAGTGTCAAGTTATGTCTAGCACGATGTTTGTGTTGAAATTATTTTTATTTATTGGCACCACAAAATACCACAAATACTTATGTATCCAAACTTTATTAGGTGCTACGACATTAAAGTGCTCTTACATTATTATTGAAACTTTGTGTCTTATCTTTTTTTTGACTAACAATCACAACCATAAATTGTTAGGCATGATAATATTCGAAGGAAATCATACTACTTATTTTTTTACATCATACTTACCTCTTACCTCATACAAGAAAGGGACTTTGTTGTAATAGCGATCATGCTAACCTGTACCTACAGTAAAATAAACAACAACATGAAACAGTTACGCATTTTTATTACGAGTAATTCAATGAATTAGATTTTCAAAATGTGTACCGCCGTTTTCAGCACAAATATTCAATCTTGAACGGATTTCATGATTTAAGTTAACATAAGTGTTCTTGATTTCTTCTGAAACCGTTTGAATTCTTATTAACAACTCTTCTCTGGAGTTCACAGGTGTTGAGAAAACCTTATCTTTCAGAGTTCCCCATAGAAAGAAATCTAGCGCAGTTAAATCCGGTGACCGGACAGGCCATGCTAAAACTTCGCTCCCACGGCCGATCCATCTCTCGGGGTATTGTTGGTTCAGCCAATTACGAACATCCAAGCCGAAGTGGGCCGGGCATCCGTCGTGCTGGAACCACATAGTTCGTCGGGTTTCCAAATCGATATCTTCTAGCAGGTCGTTTAATTCATTATTTAGAAATAATAAATAGTTGTGAGAATTCAGTCTATTTGGAAATATGACGGGACCTATTATTTTATTCCCAATAATGCCAGCCCACAAGTTAACGGAAAATTTGTGCTGGTATGAATTTTCCCTTTTCGCATGGGGATTTTCTTCTAACCACATATGCTGATTATGAGAATTAAAAACTCCTTCTCTCGTGAACAACGATTCATCTGTCCATAATATCTTATTTAGAAATCCAGGATCTTCCACTAATTTCTGATTCATCCTTTGGCAAAAGGCAACTCTAGCTAGCCCGTCATTGTTAATTAATTTGTGTACTTTTCTGTAGTGAAAAGGATGCAGGCCGTACCTTTTCCATAGCCTTAATACGAGCTTATAGTTAACATTGACCATACTTGCTACAGCTCTTCATGACAAAGTTGGGTCTTCTGTTATGATGTTCATTATTCTGTTCTCTGCTTGTTCATCTAGATTTATAGCCCTTTCTCTGTGAACTTTTCCAAGCCCTTTTTCGTGAAACTGTCGATGGACATCCGCAAAAGTCGAACGGTTTGGGTATCGTCTTCGGTATTCGGCGACTGGAGCGAGTTCCCATCACAAAATCCGTACTCAAAGTGGATATCTGCTAAATGAGCCGAAGGATAATGCGGCATAGCAAATATTATTTATTACAGTCAATAAAATGTTCAATGTTATTTTATCTTGCGTGACAATTAGTTATCATTTGTAATATGTCATTTTAGTGACAATCAAGTTCAAACGAGCCAGTTATAAGAAGAACCACTCTCGCGACTTAGAACAGAACAAACCTAATTATCTCTATTCTCAGTGATAACAAAAAAGCTACTTGAGATTGAAGTGTGTAAGATAAGATATTATAATTATTCGGATTAATACACTACACTGTATTTTAGTTGCATGTTATATCCTTTTATCTTGAGATGAAAATATTTTCGGTAGTAAAAACTTTTTGTAGATAGATACCAAACTTCTTTATGAAACTGGCTAACAACCATACAGTTAGTGCATCTATGTGTAAAAGAAGTAGGTGGCTACTTCATGCTCACACCCTTAAGGTGTGTTACACTGGAGATTTTTTAACTTTTGATTTGTTGTAAATAATTAATATCTTCTTAATTATGAGTTTTTGGACTATATGTTACATAACTTTATATGCTCTAATTAGGCTCTAGTATCATTAGCTTAAATCTTTCGGGTTATTAACGGTCACGATGTATATAAAAAATAAACATGCAAGTACCCTATTATTTAACCTTACCGAATCAGCAAGGACATTCACTAGTGCAAAGGCTCCACTCATAGCTCCGAACCCTAGTCCTGAGACATAAGCCATTTCCAGCTTATTGCTGCCAATCTCATGGTTTTCAGATATCTCCTTCAGGCCAGCTTCAGTCTTCCGGAGGAGCACATACATGCCATAACGGAAAAGTTCCTGTAATTGGGGCAATAAATAGGGTTACACTTATATGCAAAACTTTAAATTCCAATTGGTTTTAAATAATAATTATAATCAAAAATCATAATCATAATTTGTTGAGGAATAAAATATATGTGTCTTTAGTATTGACTGCATTTAATTTTGGAATTGAAAATTTGTAATATGTGACTCGTTATCATTAGAAATATTAAGTAAGGAATCATAAGAAGATACTATACAATCAAACATTTTTTACCTAAACAGATATTTACTTGCCTGGAAAATAATAGCAAACACCATCCCAAACACTAAATACGTCCGTAAAGGCACTACAGCGAACCAAACAAGCGACGACAGTAGGAACGACAGTAGCCACCCGAACGCCGCAGCTATCATGATGATGATGCGTACGGGATCGTTGGCAATCGTCATTGCGAACATCACGAGAGGAGGCCCAAAGGCTAACAAGGAACAGCTGAAGAATTCGGCGAGCGTCATCTTCTTTTACATGTACTTGAGTTTATGTTTAATTCAAAATTGGAACTCAGCACTAAATGGTGAATTATTGGTGAGATCTGATTCGCAGCATTGGTAATAAGAAAAAAGTGAAATGAACTCAGTAGATAATAAATTAATAATACATTAGTCACGAAACATAATGTCAAAGCACCTCCAATCCGAACGTGGACTCAACGTCAAAGTAGTTTACTTTTTGTTGACATGACATATCGTGACAGTTAGTATGGTGGAGGGTAGAGGTAAGGAGCACAACCTCTATGTATCAAAGAGTCCGTCAAAAATAGTCAAATTTCTTTTCACCTCAGCAGCTCAAACAGGTGGGTTTTGTTGCGAGCTAACAGTGTGCAAAATGTGATTTTGCTGCGAGCGTTAGGCAAAGTAACTTTTTAATTTTATAAAGTAGAATGGTGCGAGTTGGCATTTTTCAGTGCTAGGTCTATGACCGAATGCGAAATATTTGAACTTCAAAGCACTTTGTCCCTTTCATATAAAGAAAGCGAGTTACAAGAACTTCCAATTCGATTTCGATTTTCGAATTAGACACCGAAAAAGAACTAAACCCATGGAGTACAGAACCAAGAGGAACAACTCTGAAACCCGAAGTTCGTATGGCCTATCCCGCTCACTTAAATACAGATTAAGATGAGAGCGAGAGGGAGGGCACGTTAAGAACTTTGAATTTCGGAGTAACCCCTCGGATTAGTCGGTGGAATGGCTTGAACTGTCTGATCTGAAGTGGATAGGACTGCTCTGAAGGGCTACTCCGAAACCCGAAGTTCGTTTTGTGCTGTCCTTCTCGCGCTCATGTTAAGCTGTATTTGAGTCAGCGGGATGGCGCTATACGAACTTCGTTTTTCGGGCTTGGGAGTAGCACCTCTGAACTTCGGATAGTGCCATCTCTCTCGATCATATCTCTCTCTCTCTCGAACTGTAATTTAGTGCGCGGGACGGCGCTACACGAACTTTGAATATCGAGCTTCGGAGTAGTCCCTTAGTTGTTTTGATTCAGTTTGACATTTGCGAACTTATTTATATTTTAGTTTAGATTTTATCTTAAATAATGTTAGTAGTAATATATATATGAAATCCCATGTTATATGAAAAATAAAAGCCTATCATGCCACCGAAATCACAGGTTAAGAAATCATTATGGGTGGAGTGCGAGCACTGTGGAAGAAGTATAACCTCCAACGACAAGAATACTCACGTGGAGTCACAGTGCGAGAAAAATCAAGTGAAATGTCCCTACGTTGAGGATGGAAAGCTGTTCACCTGGCTAGAGCGGGCCGGAACACCCCCAGAAGGCGCACCAAAGGACGCCGTTCTCATACATCCATCTGCTGGGTCTCTCATAGGCGCTGTGATTGGGGGCCCTCTAGAACTGAGCAGAGCAGGAGTGCCGACATTAGTGAAGCGAATGTGGCCATCAAAAGCTTCTGCCCCGGCTGCTGTTATACTGCCTGCTGCTGGTAAGACAAACACTATAGCAGAGGGCTTGCAGTGGGCGGGGCGAACCGAGATATTTACGCCGCATTGACCGGGTTATGCCGTCAGTCAGGGGCCGGCGCCGAGCGAGTGAGCATGTGTACGCTGCGATTCTCGGAGCGTGTCGTATTGATATACTTACCTTAACAGTTGATTTATGTTTATAAAACCGCCATGAACTTCGAAAAGAAGTTACGTGAATTGTTCTGTGTTTGAATACATACTATAAGGACGGAAAGTAGTCTTTTTTAAGTTGCCGTCAAATTGTAAACATTAAGTTGATTTTTTTTATTACTTAGGAGGTGTGTGTGTAGGAAGTGAAATTTCTGTACTTGTACTATTACTTATTCTGTGACTATAGTTGCAGATCAAATATGATCACTACTTATAAATAACTGCATATATTCTTTGTAAGATTATAACTCACATAATTATGATGATTTATGTAGGGTCGATAAATGTTTGTAACCTGTGACAGCCTTGGTTTATGCTTGCACTGGTTACAGTTTTCATATTTTTCAAATTTACTGAAGTTGCTAGTTGTTTTTTTGTACCTTGAAATATTATCTCTGACAATGGAGCTTAAAGCCATAATAATAAGGTATTTATGCATTTTCAGATCTCTCTGGTGGTTGGTGCAAAGACAGCATAAAGGATGTAACAGTGTCGGTTTTGGAAGGTCAGATCCCAAATGCCAGCTATGTAACAGTGAGAATCAAGAATCACAAATCAGACACAGATATTTGTGACATACTAAAACACCACTTTTATAATAATATTATTTCTGTAGGAACTGTTTTAGCATACTATTATTTTGGTAAGAAGTTGCAAATAGAGGTACTAAGTGTAAAATGTGGAGAACAGAATGAGAATTTTAATACAAATTGGTTTGTACTTAAGGATACCACTTGTTGGAATATGGAGAAAGATATTGTACAGAAGTCAAAGAAAAAACCAGCAACTTTAGGAGGTGTTGATGATATTTTGGAAGAAATACAAACATTTATTAAAATAGCTTTTGAGACTGATGGGTTTGCATCAAACTTTCAGCCCACTCGAGGTCTCTTGCTCTATGGACATTCTGGTATAGGTAAAACTGCTATGTGTAAATATCTAATTGACACTATGAATTGTTTTCATGTAGATATCAATGGTCCAGCCATATTCAGCAAGTATTTTGGTGAAACTGAAGGCACAATGAGGTCTCTGTTTGATAAGGCTATACAAAATCAACCAAGCATAGTTTTTGTTGATGAAATTGAAACTATATGCCCCAGAAGGAGCTCTAGTAGTACTGAACAAGAAAGAAGAATAACTTCTGCATTTGTGGCACTTATAGACAGCTTACATGAAGAAACTAGCAGGGTTTTCATATTAGCGACAACTAGAAAACCCGATACTATTGATCCTATGCTGCGAAGGTTTGGTAGATTAGACAAGGAAATAGAAATGCCAGTTCCTGACAGAGTTCGGAGAAAAGATATTTTAAGAAGCATGCTCATAAATTTGCCTAACAAAGTATCAACACATGATATTGAGTCTATTTCTGATCTTGCCCATGGTTATGTTGCAGCAGACATAGTGAACCTCTGTACTCAAGCATCACTCAAGTGTATAAAAAGGTCAAGTGAAGCAATAGAGAAGGTGGATTTAGTAGCTGCACTCACTATAGTACGGCCTAGTGCTATGAGAGAATTATTGATTGAAGTACCAAATGTAAGGTGGTCAGACATAGGAGGGCAGGACGATTTGAAACTTAAGTTACGCCAAGCTGTTGAATGGCCTCTAAAGCATGCGGAAAGTTTTCGTCGTCTCGGCATTTGCCCGCCAGGGGGCGTTCTCCTTTATGGTCCTCCAGGATGTTCCAAAACGATGATTGCAAAAGCACTGGCAACGGAAAGCGGTCTTAATTTCTTGTCAATAAAAGGTCCAGAATTATTTTCTAAGTGGGTTGGGGAATCTGAAAGAGCGGTACGGGATCTATTCACAAAGGCGCGCCAAGTCGCGCCATCTATTATATTCTTTGACGAAATGGATGCTATAGGAGGTGAAAGAGGGGCGGGGGAGGGTGTGCATGAAAGAGTGTTAGCCCAGCTGCTAACCGAATTGGATGGGGTAGTGCCATTACATTCAGTGACAATATTAGCAGCTACAAATCGGCCTGATAGGATGGACCGAGCATTGCTCAGACCTGGCCGCTTAGATAGACTGATCTATGTGCCTTTACCAGATTTTGAAACTAGATTGCAAATTATAGAGCTAAAGATTGAAAAAATGAGTACTCAAGAAGTAAACACACATAGCTTAGCAGTAAGAACAGAAGGATTTTCTGGGGCAGAGCTTCAGGCTTTGTGCCACGAGGCAGCTCTGAAAGCTCTAGAGAAAGACTTGAACTGTCCCGCGGTTACTATGGAACACTTTGAGTATATTCTAAAGGACTTTAGACCGAGGACGCCTGAAGCGTTACTAAAGGTATATGAAGAGTTTGCTTTGGGGCAAAAATCTGGATAACTACATTTTTTGCATTAACATCTTAAATCTTATTGTAGATGTAAGAAGATTGACTTTTGTGTGTTAAAACTATTTGTATACTAGTACTACTTTGTTGCAACAGTGTTACAGTTTGAATTAATGTGTCACAAATTATGTGTATCAGTTAACTCAGCTCATCGATCCAAGACCTTTGTCTCCGCCGTTTTTGTCTATTCGCCATTACCAGGGGTCCATTTCATAAACGCTTGTAACTTGTATTATAAGCGGAAATCTCTTTTCAACAATATGTATTAAAAAGAGACTCCACCCACTTGTGATACAAGGTACAAGCTTTTGAGAAATGGGCTCATATTTCTAAATCTGGTCACTTCATACTCCGGTGATTCAGATATTGCTGAGTTTTGTGAAGCTAAAGGGTATTAAAAAAATATGAGTTACTTTTAAAATTAACTGCACATATCAGCCATAGTAAACATGAATTTGTTTCGATAATTTAGGATTTTAACTTTGGAGTTTTTAAGCTGTTTTAATGACAGTCTAGTAATTTTTACATCATAAACTGTGCTATTTATTTCTATAACTACAATATTGTTCTTCTAAGTGAACACTATCTTTTAGTAAAGCTGTTTTACAAGCTGTTATTTAACTTTCAATGTTCGTTTGTTTGCTGGGATCAAATCTTGCAAGTTAAATTTGTTTGGTGACAATGCAATATTATGATACCTACATGTGATGATGGAGCTAAAAGGTGGTCATAGGAACTCTGTAATAAAATAACGCAATCGTACCAAGCTTCGGCTCTTTCGAATCGTCTCTATGAGTAGTTGATGGACGTTCAAAGAAAAAAATACAATAAAAACTACATTAAAAATACAAACAATAAAAACTTGTCGCAAAAAGGTTATTTTTGACAAAAACTCATTTTAGATTTTATATTGAAATAAAAACGCTATTTACTATCAAATAATTTATTTAACATGTATGAAATCTTAAAAACTAATTGAATATAAATAATACAATCATTTTGTTTATTATTAACTTACTTACTTTAAACAAGTCAGTAATTTATTAATAAATACCCTATATTTAAAGGTCGCACGCGTTGTATTGTACGTTCAACACCTCAATTAACATAGCAATATGAAATCCAGGGTACAAACGAGATCATAATTATCATAAATGTACACGTTAGTAACAGCCGGACTTCAAGACACTGCACGCCGACTACACAGCAATGCTTTGATACTAAAATCGTGTTTAGATATTTTTGGCCACTGGCCGCGTAGCACTATGCAGCATACTGCCTTTTATTGCTAACATTAAGCACTCTTCTCCGAGAAGGAAAATGCTTTATGTTAGCGTTAAACGATAGTTTCTAAGCCTTGCTGGAGTGTGTCACAGAGAGTGGCGTAGCGTGGACTAATCTAGACGGCCTCAGTCGTATCAGCGGAGCCCTACTTCTTTCAAGAGAATGTTCATCATCCACAAGGAGGCCCGCTTCCCCTACGCCTAACTACGCCACGGCACAGCGGTTACTCCGAATCTCGAGATTCGAAGTTCGCAGTTCAGTCCCTCTTGCTCTCGTGTTAAACTGTATTTGAGTAAGCGGGACGGCGTCGGACGAACTTCGAGCTTCGTAGTAGCTCTTCAGGTACAAATCATCGTTGACGATCTCTAAAAAATAATCACATGTTTAAACCCTTTTAAGGTAATACACAAAACGATATTCATGTCTACATAAAAATCGCTATCTGTCCAAGCATTTATTTTCTTTTTGACAGTCCCTGATTATTTACGCCATAATAATCCCACAGATACTCGGTCGACTGACCAAAGTAGAAGATTGCTTTTTGGCCTAGGAACTAAGGAAAGACAATTCCGATCGTAGAGAAAATAAACGCCTGGGTTGAGTAAGTATATTTTTAATTAACCTACAGCGTTTCTTCCAATATACTACTGTGTTTTGAAATAGGTATTCTCCGTCGACCTCAAAAGTCGTTACAAAATTGAAAAACAAACGTGTAGTACCTAAATGTATATGCATAATTTCACGCTTTACATACAAATAGTTAGAAAATAACTATGAAATCTTGGGAAACGATTTCATCGTCGGCCACAGGCGGGTGATTATTTGAGCGTTTTAACCGTCTCATTAGTCTGCCCCCAATAATGACGAATTCCATATGAGTTGTGGCGCCATTTTCGGCGGTATTTTGAAAGTCGTGGCTTTTTACAATTATTATCAAAATTAGGTTAATTGCTTTTATGAATTCGTTAATATTGCGAACAGACAAATGAGGCGGTTAAAACGCTCGAATAATCACCCAGGCTACATCATGAAAACCTCGCAAAGGAAGATTACACGTCGTCATCACAGGCCTTTGCAAGAATATAGCGACTTTTGAAATAGTACCTTTTAAATACGTATCTTTATACACACTGACACAACAATCCTACAATTTTCGGATTTGGTTCACGGCAGGGAGCTTATTTAAATTAAATTTAAATGCATACCATGTCATTTACACTTATGAGACCGAATTTTAAGTGTATTTTAAATTTCGGCAGTCTATATTTTTTCTGCACTGTCAAGTCTTTTTCCATGGCTAGTCAGAAGTACAAGGAATTTTACATGCAATCTGCATCTTTTTATAGTTTATCTAAGCCATTGCGGAGTTCCACGCCACCTCTAATTAATTAATTCAATAGAACCTGATTTCCACTGGCCTTATAAGATAAAATTTTAAGGCTTTCGATTCCTTTATTTCCCTTATTCTACTGTATAGGGATGAGATAAAAAAAGCCGGAAAAAGTAAGCCAAACCTCTGACTTAGCCAATAGCCTTGAGACTGCTTGATAGAAACGCTAATAAAAAAAAGATCGTTGTTATAAATTTTATGCGCATTCATGTGAGGTATGAGCAAGAGCGTCGCCAAGAGAGAAGCGCTCTTGCGTATGATGAGCGCACTCAACAGGGCCGCGGGTAATCAATTTGAAATTTAAACTTGAATGAAAATAAAAAGGAAAACATACGTAATGGGCAGTAGGTACAACAAAAATAATTTCGTACATCGAATGCCGCGCGGCGCGTGTGACCACTTATTACTTATCTTCCTTTTTATTTATATATTAAAAAACATTCACATTCGACGCGCAGTATTTCAGCGTGGCGGTTGTAGCAGATATCGATCCAGTGAGGCCGATATTTATCGTCCCACTATCTTCTGCCCGCGACTTCGTCCGCCTTAAATTCGTTTATCGCGGATAAGGGTATTCTTCCGGGATAAAAAGTAGCCTATGTCCTTCCCCGGGACTCAAAGTATCTCCATACCAAATTTCATCCAAATCAGTTCAGCGGTTTAAGCGTGAGGAGGTAACAGACAGACAGACAGACAGACACTTTCGCATTTATAATATTAGTATGGATATGGATTTTCGCGTGGCCATTTATATATCGTTATTACTTTGAAAGAAGCTTGTATCTAAAACCAGCTGGGAAAAACGCAGCACGTAAGTGTAGAACAGCGCGGTAGAGTTTTTTCTTTTGATTAAAATGAGATACGAGCATTTTCTAAATCGCGTACACTGCTGAATTTAGCATCCTAAATGGGGGAGGGCAGTTAAAGCGTCTTACACTCCAACGTATTGCTACTTCCCTGTAGTCAGCAGCCTAGTTAGGATAACTGTACTACGCGCTATACCCCTCGTATGCGATATTAAAAATTAGGCAGTCAAATTGAAGTTATATGAAATTTTAACTGAGTTTAAATGCTCTGCACTGATCAGTGCCTAGGCATACGAGGGTTTAGTAGTGACAATCTTAGTGGTGTCCCGTTTCGGCGCGCCCGGTTACACATGTTCCTTTTCTTCATAGAGTATAAAAAGCATTCACATTAGACGCGCAGTATCTCGGCGTGGCGGTTGTAGCAGATGGCGATCCAGTCGGGCTGCGTGGCGCCCCACTGGATCTGGTTGACCTCGCCCTCGGCGGCCGTGTACGCCAGGATGGGATCCTCGATAGCGCGCGGCATCTGCTGGATGTCCCAGATCAGCGCCTGGTGGTCGTCGCCCGCCGTGCAGATGTGGCACGAGCTGGGGACAGAACTTGCTGTTTGTCTCTACCACTCCTACACACGTCACCAGACTTCGGACGCGCTATAGCGAAATATAGGGATTTCCTACATCGATTTCCCCTGTACTGGTAGATCGCTCCCAGCTTTGTTTGTAAGTGAAAATACTTTGTAGGAATTATTATATATATAAAAAATACTTTGTTGGAAAAAAAATATTGTAGAAATTATTTTGGAGACCACGACAAAGTAGGTTACACAAAGTATAGACCACTGATTGTTGATTTTATATACATATACATTATACACTGAAGAAAATCACGAGGATAAGTGACGTTTCAATCATCCTTTTAAAATGAAGAAAATAAGTTCTATTTGGTTTTATTTTGATACTCAATAAAATTTTATTTTATAAAAACAAAATTTGGAGGATAAGTGAGTTTATCGCTATAGGAAATCCCTGCGTTTCGCTTCCAATATTCCGATGTCTGAACATCACTATACTTCTTTAGCTATTTAAAATAATGTAAAAAAAAACACGTGACACAGGCCATTCAGAAAATGGCATACCACAGATACAAAAAAACGGCCAAATGCGAGACTAGCGCACCAAGGGTTCCCGTACAAACTTTTACTTACCCGCACATTATTATATTACCCGGTTCCGGTTGAGTTAAGTTTGCATCTGATATCTATAGCATTGCATCCAAATGAGGTGCAAACTTAACGCAACCGGGCTGGCCAAATATGTCTTTTGAAATAGACTATATTTTTTTAATGATTTAATTACGAATGTATAGTTTTCAGATTTTTGTATGTATTTGTAGTATGTCACGATATTACTTGTCAAATTTTATAGTTCGATATCAAGGGGTAGTACTCTATCAATTTGATTCCCTTGAGAGTGTCGAAATATACATTTTTTGCGGCATAAACGGCCGTAATATATTTTTTACGTTAATGTAGAAGATTGATTTTTTCACAGCTTTAAGGGATCGTAGACCTGAGTATATGGTGTTAATTTCAACTTAATACCTCCACGCGTTATTGAGAGAAAGGGTCTTGACCGACAGACAGATGGACAACAAAGTGATCCTATAAGGGTTCCGTTTTTTTCCGATTGAGGTATGGAACCCTAAAAATTACCTTCTATACTCGTCTATCCACAGAACAGAAAAAACAGTAGAAGTAAAGTAGGCGTGGCACGTGTGCCAACGATAGGCACTGCAGTGCTCAACCACGCTCAGTACACCGCCGCCGCTTATGCGTGACAGACGCGCAAGCAATTTTCGATAAGCTTAAAAAACAAGGATAAATATGCCGTATTGCTCCATTCTGGAGTGCAGGAATGCTAGCCGGATAAAAAATCTAGCTAATGGTGGCATTTCCTATCATCGGTAAGTGTTATTTAATTAAATTTTGATTTTTATGTAAATTTTGCTTTCGTTCCTCATTTTTCAACATTGTATAATACAAAAATCAATCTTATGTAACTATAATAAGATTGAATTGTATCTGTCATAATAGATACAAAAAAAAACATTCTAGAACATTGCAGCACATTCGCGCTACTTATTTAGTGCGAGGGTGTAGTCGATAAAGTATCGATATCGATAAACCAATTTGTACAATAATTTTACTTCACAGAGGCGGAATAACGGGTAGGTAAATGTGCATCTGCATGGTTTGTGTGTATATTAAGAACTTTTCTGAGCGTACACAAGCAGAAAATGTGTACCTGTACACTCATTTACCCACACCATAAAGGTTTTTTTTTATTGTTCCGTACCCAAAGGGGTTCGGGACCCTATTACTAAAACTTCCCTGTCCGTCTGTCTGTCACCAGGCTGTATCTCATGAACCGTGATAGCCAGACGCTGGAAAGTTTCACATAATGTATTTTTATTGCCGCTATAACAACAAATAATCTAATCGCGGCACTATTGCGTCGGGTTGAAACAGTTAGTCTCACATTTTGTTTGAAGATCAATAGGCTAAAAACAAAGATGATGGTCGTGGACCGTAACAGCAATAACAAACCAACAAGGATTGAAAACTGTGAAGTCGTGCCGTCATACATATACTTGGGGTCACTGGTCTCGGACGGCGGAGGCTCGGAAGATGAAATCAAGCGACGCATAGTCATGACTAGAGAGACCGTAATATTACGAAAGCAGCGAAGACTCGTCTTGTAAGGTGTTGCTTTACGGTGCAGAAACATGGACGGTAAAGGAGAGAGAACAGAAACGTATCGATGCCTATGAAATTTGGTGCTGGAGAAGGATGCTGCGGATATCGTGGATACAACGCCGTACCAATATCTCTTATCTCCAGGAGCTCAATATAAAACAAAGGCTATCGGCAATTCTGCACTCTCGAATTTCGAGCTACTTCGGTCACATTATGCGTAAGGAAGACGACGCTATCGAGAGACTCGTCATTCAGGGTAGAGTGAATGGCTCTAGATCCAGAGCGCGCTCTCCCTTGCGTTGGACCGATCAAGTAAAAGCCCTCACGGAGTTAGCCCTAAATACGTGCGTGCGAAGTGCCGCGGTCAGAGAGAGATGGCGGGAGAGAGTAAAAAAGGCCGTGCAACGACCCCCATGACCACGACTACTCTGCCAAGAGTATACGACTAAGAAGAAGAGATAACAACAAAATAATACACACAGACTAAGATAAATATATAAGTATTTGTTGTACTGTCTTTTTTGTATATAATATTCTTTTATTTCATTATTAAAAATAATTCTAATTCTGTTATGATTTTTTATTTCAAATAAAAAAAATGATTTTGTGTCTGTTAAAGGACATTTTGTGTGGAAATATTTTTACAATCTTTACCTTGCCTGTAGGCATCAGAGTACGTAGTAAAGTTTGACATCCTATACACGTAGACCGATTTGCATGAGTTTTGGAAATGTAGGTTTGGTGTAAAACTAGGTTTCAATGTTTTGATTTTACAAAAAAAATGTTGACGGTAAAAGTTATAAGCAGGTAGCAGATGCAAATTTCATACAAACACTTGAATAATAGTCATTTTTGCTGGCAACAATCCAAAACGGTAACCTAGTTTTCTATCCTACGTACAAAACTCAAAATTCATGCAAATTCGTCTTTGTTTATAAGGTGAAAAACATTAACACCTTTTTTATGGAAACCGTGTTTTTTAACAAGCGGACCACGATCCTCTTAATATAATATTTTTTTAAACTTTGAAAGCGATAGCTTTTAGCGATATTTGTTATCTCTATTATTTAGAGTACTTTCTCTTCAGGTGGCATTAAAAATGTCCACCCTATTTACTTACCTATAGTCTTACACAACGCATTGTCCATATACAGCCAGGCCAGTTTTACCGATATGTGTTACAAAAAAGCTTTGCACATCCCTAAATACTTCTTAGTTTAGCTACTCGACGCTGGATGTCGTTAAAAAGATCTCTTGCAATTAATGCCTACATTCGACGCCACGTGGCGTTCTGCCCTAATAACCGAAAAAGCATGTTCCATACAACGGGTATGACACATATGGTTATTTTGCCTGATAGGGCAGCGTGGGTCTTTCACTCAAGTGATAATAATCGAATCCGATATGTCGTAAGTCCTAAACCTTATGTTCGAATTCGGATATTATACCATAGGCATAAGGTTTTAATTACTTTAGTAACTCAAAGTTTTTTTACTTCGTTTTGCACAAGAAACGTTGACCAATTAGCTTGAACATTTATCTGTGCGCATTATTGTGATAGTGTGCATTTTGGCGACATCGGTTTTCTTATTAAACGGGTCATACGCCGCTTCCCTTGTTTTTATCATTCCGTGCGTCTATCAGACAGAAAGCTACGACGCCAGAGACTTACTAAGATGCATACACACGTTAGACTAAAGTGACACGCTTAATTTTTCGATTGGGAGTTAAAAGGTGTGGCGAACCTGTGCGGCGCCCAGGCGATGCCGTTGACGCAGGCGCGGTGGTTGTTGAGGCGCGCCACGGGCGTGCACGGCACGCGGACGTCCAGGATGATCACCTCGCACGCGTCCATCGCCACCGTGGCCAGGTAATTGGGGTCCTGCTTGTTCCACGCCAGCCGCAGCAGCGGCGTGTGTTGCGGGTCCTGGCGAGCAACCGACTGTTACTATTGCACACTTGATAGGTGAGTATTAATAAGGTACGCCCTACATGGCGACGTTTCATCCACCAGCACAGCCAGCCTTCGAAAATGAGCGGCGGTGTGAGCTCGATGAGCGGCGAGACGAGTGGCCGCAACTATAATTATGTCGGTGGGGTGTTAACATGCCCAAAGTGCGCCCATTCACTAACGGGATCGGGTACGCGAGCCACGAAAAAGCGCACCATAGGGGAGAGAAGCAGCAGATTAATAATGTGTCCCGACGTCGAGCATACGTTCCATACACACGGACGTCGTGCCCGAAATCGGTCGGGATGGCATATCATACTAAGACGTAAACTGACGAGCTTGTGAGTTCATTTAATGTTCATGCTAGAAGCCTATAGCTCCAAAAGCAAGGAGAAAGCGTATTTTTAACTGCAAAAGGGCTGGTTCTCTAGGTACAGTGGGGAGATTCCCTAGACCCTATTAAAATTATATCAAATCAAATCAAAATATCCTTTATTCAAGTAGGCTTAGATACAAGCACTTTCGAATTGTCAGTTACAATGAGAGAAGTCTTTGCTGGGAAACATACAATATGATCCAACATTTGTTGCAAGGATTAGGGAAACCCAGAAAAACCTAATCAGATCATTTAACTTAAGTATAATACTTACTTATTATTGATAAAATCATCATTTTAAAAATTAAAATAATTAGTAAATCTAGAATGTGTCTAGAATAAAATTCTAAATGTCAGAGTATATAAAACAATTAATATGCGTGTACCAATTAACTATTACAATATTGTCTTAATTATACTTAAAACTTTTACAATTGTGTTATAACTAATTTATAATTGATACACGCAGAGGAGATGTACAAATTCTCCAGATCAATGTTAATATAAAATATAAACTAATTTTTTTTTCAGAGATGTACAAGGTCTCTAGGCGTCACGACATGCGATAAAATTAAATATAATATAGAGTAGTTACTCAATCACAATTTCACAATTGAATTTTGCCGAGTTGGAAAAGCTTTGTCCCACAGTGTGTGACGGGCAGCATTGGCCACTGCTCATGAACAACTTCAGGGGACGATCTCTTTTAGACTGTAGGTTTTCTTATGTTTACTTCGTTCGCAGATGAAAAGTCATAATCCTCTTTTTTACATCAGCGTAATCAGGTAAAAAGTATCCTATAACTATGTGTAGTTGCCCCGCTACCCGTGCAGCAAAAATTGTTGAAATCCGTTAAGCAGTTTCATACAAAACAAAAACTATTTACTGAACTTCAAATAGGCCGTTTCACTTATTTTTTTGAAAATATCTTCAATGTACAGTACAGACATTTAATTCTTACAAGTTTATAATAGACTTGAAGGTGACCGCAAACTTCAACGGAGGAGAAAAAAATCATAACCCTCTTTTTTCTTCAGCGTCGTCGGGTAAAAAGTATCCTATAACCATCTAGAGATACCTAGCTACCCGTGTACTAAAAATAGTTGAAATCCGTTTAGCCAATTTGGCGTGATGAAGCCGCAACGACACATACAAACATACAAAAAAATATATTTCCATTCAGTGACCTCATAATAGTCCTTTACAATTTTTATTTTATTATCTTCAATGTACAGACATTTAATTCTTCAACGTTATAATAGTATAGATCACATCAGAGCTCGAATAAGCAGTAGCCACCGACCTCGTATATGATGGTGGAGTGCTCGAGGTGGCGCAAGTCGAACATGCGCACGGAGCCGTCGGCGCCCACCGACGCGAACATGTCGCGGCCGCCGCCCGCGCGGCTGAACGCGATGTCGTATACTTCCTGCGACAAGTCACATGTTCGGGCCTGTTTACACTTTGATTAGTGATCAGTGCGAGGTCACACATTTGATACTAAACGCGAGTACGACATTAGGAACTCGCACTGATCAAAGTGTATACAGGCCAATATGGTCAGTAAAAATGTTGTTTTTGTTTCCATCTACATTGTTGGATTCGTCAAGTTCGGGTGTTCATAAAGACACTGATTTGCAATCGGTTAAGTTTTTTCTTGCAACTTTGAAATAGTGTTATAGCCTATGTATTATTCTGATGTTTAAACAACATTTACTGGATAGTTTCGATGAGATCCGTTCAGTAGTTTATACAATTAAGAGGGACGTACATACATACAAACTTACGTACAATGGCACAAACTTTCAAGTTTACAATATTATTAGGATATTAGGAATAGGATTAAATCCCTCCATAACGCTCTTTAATGTTTAAAACTAGCTATAAACATGACAGATAATACGGAACAAATGTATATACCTTGTCATGAGCTATCAGCTGTGTCTTCACATGGCCTGACACTTCATTGACTCTGCCCAGCACTTGCCCGGTTTCCAGTCCCCATATAGTACATGTGGTGTCTATGCTACTTGTACCAATGAGGTTTGGGTCAACCTCATTCCAGTCAAAGGAGGTGAGCGGGGCGCAGAAGTCAGAGTTCTTGTTGTTGTTGAGCACACACTCAAAAAGGGTGTATGGCTCACCCGCGCGCCATATTCTCAGATAGTCGCCTGAAAAAATGAATAATATTATGTAGCAGACAAGAATACAGAGATTTGTATCATTGGTTCAATCACCTTTCTTGCTGTACTTCATTGCTATGGTTATTTAAACGATAATAAAGGCAAATACATTTTTTCTAGCCAAATAAGTTCATTTTTCAAGGGTAGTATGGGGGTGTGATATAGATACAAGTCAAAGCGTAAAGGAAGTAGCATTTTTCTAAGTAACTCTGTCACTATTATCTCCTGAGTTACGATACAGAATAACACAAAGAAAAAGTTGATGCACTCTATTATAATATGATAACTATATAGATCACTTATAAAATAGAGTGTATAAGAAAAACTATACTATATAATATTTTCTTGTGCCATTAGGATGTGTTTTAATGTATCAAATTATATGGATTCTCAAATATTTCTATGGAATGCTTTAAAATATGGTTCTCTATAGAATTCAGAATTTTTTACTTCTCCTGCTCAAAAAGTACGTCATATTAGTTTCGCGAAGCGAGACTAAAATAGTACATTTAGCCCCTAGGGTTTAAAAGAAAGCCATATAATCCCATACGAATTTCTATGATACTGAAAAACAAAAACTTGTGGCCAGCTACATACTCCTACGAATAATTAAAAACAAACAAACCAGCCTGATCAGATTGGCCAAACTTTCTGATAGAATTGCTCAAAGTGTACTTTAAGTTTTTCATGTAATATACAATTTTAATGTTAAGTATTTTTTATTTTCTTGCAGTCGAAGTTAAAAGCACAGTGTTTAACACTCAGACATATTTGGACGAGCTCACGAAGTGAGCGAGTACAAATAATGGCTTATTTTAGCCCCTTGTCAAACAATCTACTATTATTATAGCCCGGCAAATTCGTTCGTGACACTTCCATGGTACGGCGGGTATGAAGTGTGCGCGCGCGGTAGGGTCATCGTGCTCCACCCCTGTCGCGCGCACACTTCATACCCGCCCCCGCTGCCCACCCCCCCCATTTTATGTTATAAATATATCAAGCATTAGAGCAACAAGGAACAACCAGAACCATTAATAGAAAGTGGCAGTTGAACTTACCGCTGGTAGCCAGGAGGTCTGGGTACTGTCCCTTGCTGTCCGGGATCCACATAATCTTGGTGGTGGGGTATGGGTGGTCAAATGTAGACTTGGGACTGAAGTCACTTGTCTCCTCATCTAGAGATATGATTTGCACCTAAAACGATTTAATAGCTTGATAGAGATTGCTTATTAACAGGATAATAGTCACCGGCGTACTGATGAATTCAAAAATCCTTTTGTGGATGACAGATTCATAGGTTTTGAGCAATGCACAATTTAAGTTTTTAATTCATTATAACTGGCTTAAAATGGTATTTTTCTTAATAACTTTTTGAACTTACTTACTCTTAATAACTGTTACTAAGATTTGTTTTTCAGTGTTCATATAATGCATTAATACTTAATTTTTTGAAAAGAAGAGGTTATTTGTTTTATTGGCCATATTTGTGTGCCATTGCTGGGAAATAGAATAATTAAATTTGTTTTTTTTGGACATGCATGTGTGTCCCACTTAATATCATCTCGGCATACGCACCGCAAATCGGATGATCGAAAATCTAGATTCTGGGAAGATTTTGATGACCTCATGAATATGATACCTCCCGAAGAAACCAAATACATTGGCGGTGACCTGAACGGACACGTAGGCGATATAAATCCGTCCTACCAAAACACTCATGGAGGACATGGCTATGGAATGCTAAACAAACCGGGAGAGGAAATCCTGGACTTCGGTACTCGTCATAACCTATCAATAGCTAACATATATTTCCAGAATTAGCCAGAGCACCTAATAACATATAAAAGCGGTGGGAAAAGTACCCAAATAGACTACATACTTACAGATAGAAGCCTACTAAAATACTGTAAGGACTGCAAAGTCATCCCTGGTGAGGCACTAACAACACAACACCGAATATTAGTCTCAATTTTTAAATTACCCAGACCCATAAAAACAGTGGTAGACAGGACCCCAAGAATCAAATGGCGCCAATTATATAGCGAAAAGGGCGAA
The DNA here is from genome assembly GCA_905404275.2 of Hedya salicella. Taxonomy (NCBI): domain Eukaryota; kingdom Metazoa; phylum Arthropoda; class Insecta; order Lepidoptera; family Tortricidae; genus Hedya; species Hedya salicella. Next base: position 20,060,093 of record FR990098.1, read on the forward strand.
GAACTTACAAGGCAGATAAAGATATACCTGGACAAAGATATGACCAAGGATTATAACACCGATGCAGACAATATGTGGTCTAACTTCGAGAAAAAGTGTACTGAGGAAGCAGCGAACATCTTAGGAATGTCAAAGGGTGGGCTTAGCAACAATAAAGACCCCACATGGTGGACGGATGAAGTAAAGCAAGTTGTGAAGGAGAAGAGAGACATATTTAAACTATGGCAGAAAACTCAGCTCGAGGAAGACCATATAGAATACAAACGTGCAAAGAAAATAGCTAAGAGTAAAGTGGCACAGTCAATGGCGGAATCCAAGGAGAACCTTGTAGTAGACTGGAACAAGCACGAACAGATAGTGAAATCTTTAAAATTGCTAAACAACGCCACCGATCTGCATTAGATATAAAGGCGAACAAATACATCCGGGACAAAGATGGAAAACTTTTAACATCGAATGATAAAATCAACGCCAGATGGCGCCAATATTACCAAGAACTATTAAATGAAGAATTCCCAAGCCAACCTTTACCACCTATCACCGCAGTCGAGGGGCCAGCGGAAGGCATTAAAGTGAGCGAAGTTAAGCTTGCAATAAATAAAATGAAGAACCATAAAGCTACTGGCCCCGACGGAATACCCGCTGACCTGTGGAAAAGACTAGGAGCCACAGGAGTTGAGTGGTTAGCGATGCTGTTTAATACCATTCTCAGTAGCAACAAGACCCCAAAAGCTTGGCGCCACAGTTATCTCCTCCCCTTCTACAAAAACAAAGGAGATGTCAGTGACTGCGGTAACTACAGGGGCATCAAAGTCACATCGCATACCCTGAAAATATGGGAACGCATTCTTCATACCCGATTTCTAAAACATGTGGCCATATCAGAAAACCAGTATGGATTTGCTGCCTCAAGATCAACTACGGATGCAATACAAACAGTGCGGATACTCATGGAGAAAGGTCGTAGCAACCATGAAGATCTACATCTAGTTTTCATAGACCTAGAGAAAGCCTTCGACAGGGTACCGCGTAAACTAGTATGGCAAGCTCTGAGATAGCAAAAAATACCTGAGTGCTACATATCACTGGTGCAAGATATGTATGACAACGTAAGCACGCGATTGAGAAGCCTAGCTGGTACAAGCAACCAACTCGAGGTCAAAGTTGGCGTGCATCAAGGGTCGGCTCTTAGCCCGCTACTGTTTAACACTGTAATGGACTACCTCACCAAAGACATACAGTCCCCCCTACCATGGTGCCTGCTGTATGCAGACGATGTCGTCCTCATTGACAAATGCGCGGAACAACTGCAACGTACCCTGGAGCTATGGAGACATGCCCTAGAATCCAACGGTTTAAGGATTAGTAGAAGCAAAACAGAGTACCTGCCATGCCGCTATAGCCTCACAGAGCAGACAGCCCCCACAATTAGCATAGAAGGACACCCCGTACCGAAAGTGAGCCAGTTCAAATACCTAGGCTCGATCCTATCCGCGGACGCAAATGTGGACATGGAGGTGACACATAGGGTAAATGTAGCCTGACAAAGATGGAGGGCGCTCACCGGTGTGCTTTGTGACCGCCGTATGCCGATAAAGGCCAAAGGCAAGGTCTACAAAACAGCTGTGAGACCTGCTATGGTGTAAGGTGCTGAATGCTGGGCGATAAAACAAGCGCATGAACAAAAACTCCATGTCAATGAAATGAAGATGTTGAGGTGGGCAGCCGGTGTAACGAGACTCGATAAAGTGCGTAACGAACACATCAGAGGAAGCTACAAAGTCGCCCCCATCACTGACTAGATCAAAGAATCCCGCATGAGATGGTACGGGCATGTCATGAGAAGAGACGAAGACCATGTCGGAAAGAAAGCTCTCGCCCTACCGGACAACAAGAGAGGCAGAGGTCGCCCGCCTGTTACGTGGTGGTCCACTATATCAAAGAATCTGAAACAGGCCCAGCTGAACGAAAAGATAACCCAGGATCGACAGACCTAGCGCATGAAAACGAGGAGGGCCGACCCCAAATAATAGGAAGAGGCACAGAAAGAAGAAGAAGGACATGCATGTGTGTTCAGGGCTCAGAATAGGTATTTATAAATCTTCTAAAATACACGCTACTTCTGAAATGTTTTAAAAGAACACAATCTTTTCCAACATCTGAATCAAATTCTAGAATTTTAATAAAATATACGAAAATCTCATAATTCATCGAAAAAAAAGAGACCGGTTTGTTCATATGAAGAAAATACCGATTTTAGAGCCCTGGGTGTGTTTGCTCTCAACATATGAAGGATATAAATACTAATATTTTCAAATAATGTCTTGCGATCGCCTAATATGCCTAAAGAAAGGGTTTTCTTTGTCCAGGTATTAATTGCCTCAAGATGCACAGTCTAAATCAAATAGTACATTTATTCGACACTAGAAGGCGCCTGCAACTTAGCCGGCAGAGGAGAAAAAAAGTCATAAGTTTTTGCTTCAGCATAGTCGGGTAAAAAGTATCCTACAACTAACGGTGGATGCCCATCTACCAAAAATTTTTGAAATTAGTGTACCCATTTGACGTGATGTAGCCACAAAGACAAATACATGGGTGCGTATTTTCTCACATAACTTTTTAAGTCCTATTATCTGAAGTCCGAAAATATTTCTCATACTATTTTATGTCATAATGATCACTCTTCATCATTTTTTTTAATACTAACGATCGAAACTCATAATCATCAGAACTCATAAGATCACTAATCATACAACTTGTTTATACTAATATTTTTTTTCATATATTTTCTTACACTACTAATCTAACTCATAATCATCAGAATTCATAATCATCCGAATTCATAATCATCAAAACTCATAAAATCAACACTCATACACCTTCTTCATACAAATATTTGAACACACTACCAGGAAAATAGATTGGATTACAGAATTTGAACGAGCGAGCGAGCGAAGCGAGCGAGCAAAACCTTTCAGAGCAGATCGGACGTGGCCCGGTTAGGTTAGAAGGTCAGGCGGGAGATGAGTTCAAATATTTTCTAATGAATACCATTATGAATAGGAAAATTATGATAATTGTCTGTTATGAAGTAAAACAGTTATGAAAAAAAAAATTATAAGTTTTAACATTTCTTAGTAATGACATTATTAAGAAAAAAAGTATGATAACTGACTGTTATGAGTTCCGATGGTAGTAAAATAAAAGTATGAAGAAAAAAAGTATGAGGAAAAAAATTATGAAGAGTGATTGTTAGGAAGAAAACTCGGTAGTGAAATAAAAAATAGGAATAAAAATTTTATGAGAGCCAATATGGACCCCAAATACATACAAACATTTCATATTTGACGACTGGTTTAGCTTAGTGGGAGTAACGTTGCCTGCGAAGCTGAAGGTCCTGGGTTCAAATCCCTAAGTAAGGGCAAATATTTGTGTGATGAGCATAAATATTTGTTCCCGAGTCTTGGATGTTTTCTATGTATATAAGTAAATATATCGTTGCCTAGTACTCATAACACAAGCCTTATTGAGCTTACCATGGGACTAGTTCGATTTGTGTATAAATTATTCCGTAATATTTATTTATTTATATTTACAACTTTATAATAGTATAGACTAGCTTTTTCCCATAACTTCGATAAATATGATTTCTCATTGACAAACTATGCATTTGTCGGGGATAATAATTTGCCTATTGACAGTGGCGTAGCTAGGTGTAGGCGAAGCGGGCCCTCGCCCACGGCCTCACACTTAATGGAGCCTCGCACAAAGCCCCTTGTGGATGATTAACATTCTCTTAAAAGAAAAAGGGCCCCACAAATATGACTGAGCCCATATCTAGAATAGTCCTTGCTACGTCTCTGCCCCACATTCTATGTTTATGCAAAATATGCAATTAACATCCTGAGAAGAAGGAACAAAATAATCTTTCACATTTCTATAAAGACATTTTTGATACAAACCTTATTGTTATATTCTTCTACGAAGCTGCCTAAAGCCAAGCGAAACCTTTTATCTGGTCGCACTGACCAGTTCATGGAGTACAGTGGCCATGGTGCTTGGTATCTGAAAATGTTATTAAGTAAAGTTGTTGGAATACCATGCTAATTTTCATTAACCCTTGCACTATTGACAAAGTCCACACATCTACTGTTTGCAAGCAAGAGCTTGTATATATATTTTCATATTGCTCTAAAAATAGAGCAATATGACAATATATAAAATTAGAATGTGCCCGTAACTTCATCACTGGAGGAGATAAAAATCATAATCCTCTTCAGCATAGTTGAGTAAAAAGTATAGTATAACCATCTGCTGATGCTCAGCTACTTGTGTACCAAAAATAATCAAAATCCGTTTAGCCGTTTTGGTGTGATTAACCACCCACAACAATTAGAACATTAAAAAAAAATCGTTTCAGTGACCTTTAAATAGTCCGTATTACTATTTTTTTGGAAATAGCTTCAAGGTACAGACATTTAATTTTTTAAACTTTATAGTATAGAAGTTAGCACAAAGAAAATTTTTATTGCAATAAATCATGGATCATGTTGGGAATCGAAACATATGGAGTTATATTATTCGCATTTCCAAAAGAAATACTATCCTTATGAAGTCTGTATTTATATTTAAGATTCATATGTTCTTTACTTCTGAAAGATGTTGACACAAGTATCAATTTAGGTCAACAAAAATAAACTGACTAGGTTATGTGGATACACTCACTTGTAAATTTCCTTGCGTTTTGTGCTAGAACTAGTCGTACTGGAACTGCTGTGTGGCATCGACATCTTGATATTGATGTCTGATCCTGAACATTAATAGAAATATTGTCCGTAATAAGTGGATACAAATTCTTGGAATTAACACTGATAGAGACTTGCAAGTTAATGCTTTAATTGCTAAAAGTGCTTTCTGTGAAAGCATGCATCGTTTGTTTGATCTATATAATGAATAACCAATATACTTTCAAGAAAAACAATAAATTGAATTATTATGATGCTTTCAAAAACTTCATAGTATTTGAAAATGTCTACTTACCAGTCGTTAAGTACGGTGTATATGAGTTACCAGGAACTCACTATATTTAGTATTTACAAGTGACTGTACATAGAAAATAAACAACTAAACAAGTATTTGCCTAAAATCTGTCGATAATGCATACGCGATTGCGAGAATTGTACTTGTTTGGTTACCTTTTTCTCAATGTCACACAATTTATTCTTGTAATTAAGATACGAATATGGTGCTTATAAATATTTTATTAGGGGTTCTTTTTACATACTTTTTTATACAGTCGCAATCGGAAAATAAGTTCAGTTATGTTTGCAATAATTTTGACGTTCATGACATTTAAAAATGTTGCTGTACTAAATTAATGTAGGCGTCCCTGAACCATAAACAAGAAAGAAACTTTATATCTATGGGTGGGATCGGAAATGTATGAATAATAAAGCGCGGATTTCAATTTATTCTAAACATGGATTCTTCATAAAGTTATTTAAAACTTTAGCACCTAGTTGACTTATATAAAATGCTTTTGCACTTGTTTTGTTAAATGTGGTTGAAATAAATTATTAGACATTTATTTAGGCATATATTAAGTAAAGTATATTTAGTGTATAATTTTACAAAGTATGCGTTATTAACTCTCGGTAATGCATATCTAAATATAATAAGCGGTTATTATATTCTCATTAATCATAAATATCTATATATGTACACTATGCGTTCAACTGAATTTTGCTCAGTGACTACTTCTACGTTGAACAAGAAGAGCCCTTCGGCCAGTGTGTCATGTCATACGTATGAGTTCATTATGATATTGTTGCTGCTTCGTTTATGTTTCATTTCATCCTATTAATCATCAGATAACGAGATTTTGCCCGCGCTTTTTCCAGTTCAATTCGAATTTCATAAGATCCTTCGTTAGTGCACTGCACTTCTACATCTTTAAGGAAATATGTATGTGTTTCTAATTTCCTATTCCTACTTTTAGCTGTTTAGACTGTAGGTTGTACGTCAATATTTAAAGTCACGTTACTCATAGGTATACAGATGATGAAATGTGTCATTATGTTAATAATTGCAAACCCTGAATGAAACATTCTTTCAAATGAAGCATTTACTTTTGACGTATGCACATGCGGCGAAGTTTGACCTAATCGTTCATTTGAAAAACAGTCTCCGCAGAGAATGTGTTAAATATTTATAAAGCGATCTGAATCATTTCGACGCACTAAAATAATTATCGCATTACTCACATCACCAAATGCCCTCACGAAGTTATTCGGACTCAATGCTGTCCGCCTAACTTAAACGCGCACGCAGCATTCCTGCTCCAGCACCACCTTCACTTCATTAATTAGTAGCCGGCATTATAAATGAATCGTCATCGTCATGTCACTCTAAAGACGTTCACTGCTGGACAAAGGCCTCCTCTAAGGATCACCACAACGACCAGTTGTGCGCCGCCCTCACCGGACCACACCAACATTTTCAGGTCTTTCCACGCAGCGTAATCCTGTTCACTCAGCGGCCATCGGCCATACTAAATTGATATCTTCGTAATGTAAGTTAAATTAATAATAAGTTAACATATCTGTAGTAACAAAAGCGAGTTTTTAAGTTTAGCGCCCTGTAAGTTGCACATATGTACGTTTTGCCACTCTATAAATTGACCATGAGGGGAAGCCGTGCTCTAAATTGACTGGTGAGCGTTTTACACCCCAACCGCCTTGTCCCTTGGGCCATGGCCCACATGCCCTTAATGGTAAATACGCCTCTGTCTGTAATTCTATATAGAGAGTAGTGACACAGGCAAGTGTTACAGTATAAATGTTGTGTTTAGACCGACCTTATCAATTCAAAGCATGCGCACAGCCCGGTTAAGGACATAGCTTTCTTTCTTACGTCAACACTCGCTTATGGACTAGTGATATAATTATTTGCGCAATGTACTCGTGGCTGTTTCGTCTTTAAGTGTACCTAATGGACTATTAGGTATATTTAAAGCGAGTTTGTTGACGATGTGTTTTGGTGAACCGTGAAGATATGACCTACTTCATTATGACTATTTTTAACCGACTTCCAAAAAAGGAGGAGGTTATATGTTCGATAGTTTGTATTTCTTTTTATTAATTTTTTTATGTATGTTCACCGATTACTCCGCCAATTGTGGATCGATTTTAAAAATTCTTTTTTTATTTGAAAGGATATCCTCCTGAGGTAGTCCCATTACCACCAAGTTGGGATCTGATGATGGGATCCCAGGGAAATCGAGGGCAATCCTCAAATTTTATAGGCACTTAGAACGTTTTTCATATATTATTTTAAGGTATTTAAGTATTTGCATATAGTAGTTATCATCCCATCATGCTGAGCTTATGACGGAAGGTACAACTCTTTAATAGTTAAGAGTTAGAGGACAATTCTTAAATAAATCATCTATCTATTATAGGTACGTTAAGACTGTTAGTCACATTCTTTATAGTGTGTCCCTAAAGTAGTTTCCTTATCACCAAGTCAGGATCAGATGATGGAATACCAGGGAAATCGAGAGAAACCCTCACATATTTTAGCCACTAACAATGTTTTGTATATATTTTTCTAAAGTTATCAGTTGTTTTGCTGATGCAGATGTTGAGCTGATGATGGAAGGTACAATGAACTAACCAACTTTTACATTTCTTACTTCCAAGGACTCGAGTTCAAAAGGGGATTCAAATGTGATCCGTACCGTGCATAAAAGATTATTTTTGGCTTTTTAGTTTATTTATAAGTCGGTTTTTTTACATATACCTAATGGAAATGTATGTCGTGTATTTTACAATGAGTATGTCTGAGCGAAATCAAATAATTAGGAAATTCCTACAGCACACGAGATACATTTATGAAAAGTTTAAATACGGTACAATATTTTCAATTATAAAATTATTTTAAAGGTTACAGGATTATAAGTCACCATATAAAGTTACTGTTAAAAAGATGCTGCACCGCAACACAAGTTTTGTCCTATGTGGATACAATAATACAAATTACCTAGTAGATAGGTACCTAAGTAATGTCCGTGCAAGTAGTTTTATTAAGTTCCCTTTAGTGGAATAAACTAACCAGCTATTTACGTACAAAGTACATCCCCACATCACGATCATTTTTACCACGCACTTGCAAGTTGTGGAATAACCTTCCCCCTGAGGTATTTCCAGTGACTACTTTCCATCAGGTGGCTCGTCTGCCCTTTTGCCACTCGTTACATAAAAAAAAAACATTGCAGACGAATAAACGCTTTTTTGGGGCTGTTATTCGAAGAGCACTTATGCTGTAATCGATGAATGGTCTTATGGTGGTAGGCAAGCCGCAGCTATACCCCGGCACCACGTGTTGGTGCTGCCGCGCGCGCCTACGGAGGCGCACGGACAGCGATACGAATAAACGCTAAATCATAAATGTGCTTTCTTCGTACTCGCCATTAGATGTCGCTATAGGATTCACTTTATGGCACAAATCGTGTTGTGACAGTAGTAATCTGGTTGCGATGAAGTCACAAAGCTACACTCGGGTGCAAAGAAATCGGACCACCCCAGTATTTTTAAAATTTTCCAATTTCTTTAAAAACTGTAAGGGTGACCATAACATATTATATACTATATGAATGGTAAGCTTTTCCTCTATAAATTCATCTGATTTCCGAAGGTGCGTGGCCAATACTTTCAGATTTTCAGGGCTTAGGACGTTACCGCCCTAAAAATGCGTACTGGAGTAAAACTTTTGCCTAAGGGGATAACTGTGGTTCTAAGGAGATCGAGGAACAATTTTCAGCAATTTAATATCGTGTATTGCCTCTTCTAGCCCTACGACAGGCCGTCATACGGTTTTTCATCGACCTTATTATTTTTTTTACGGTATCTTGAGGGATGTCCACCCATTCTTCTTCGATCGCATACCTAAGCTCCAATAAAGTTTCAGGGGCGGGATTTCTGGCTCGGATTCTTTCGTCCCAAATGTGCTCGTTCGGGTTCAGGTCAGGACTTCGTGCTGACTACTCCATAACGCTGATGCCCACCTCCTCCAGGTAGTCCGTAGTGGTCCGGGCTGTATGCGGCCGTGCGTTATCTTGCATGAGGATGAAGTCATCGCCGATAAAACCCTTAAATGGAACCACATGATCAGCCAGGATTTCCTCTACGTATCGAGGAGCAGTCAAACCGCCCGCATTTCGCCTTGTACCTGGCCCTGTAATGAACACAATGTCCGTCTTCGCTTCCAGAGAAATGCCAGCCCAGATCATGATTGACCCGCCACCATAGGCAACACGTTCCTCGATGCAGCATTGAGAAAACCGCTCCCCAGGCCTCCGGTAAACTCGTGCTCGTCCATCATTACCGAACAAAGTTATCCTGCACTCGTCAGAGAAAAGTACGGACCTCCATTGCTGAAGGGTCCAATCTTCATGCTCGCGAGCGAAGACATGTCGTGCACCGCGGTGTCCTGGGGTAAGTTTTGGGCCATTGGCAGCCCTGTGAGCTGTCAATTCGTTCTCCTTCAGTCTTCTTCTGACAGTCCATCGGCTGATAGACACATTCCGGGTCTCTTGGAGCTGCTGCTGAAGCTGAACAGCATTCAATCGACGATTTCGTAGCGAGGAAACAGCGATAAAACGGTCATCTCTCTCTGAAGTACTGCGAGTTCTGCCTGTTCCAGGTCTTCTGGAGAACGCCTGATCTTCGCGGAACCTCTGGTACACATGTTGAACTGATGACTTCGACAGGCTCAGTTGTCGAGCCACTTTGACTAAGCCCACTCTGCAACAGGGCAACTGCTTGGGCGGCTTTATTTGGGGTAGTATCCATGTTTCTTCAGTTTTTCAGGGTCGAGTCGATGACAGCAGTGTTCAGGAAGACGTATCAAATACGAATGATGCATAAACAATGATAATTACTGGTTTTATGCCTAATGGTAAGTGGCCAATTAGTGCATGCGTTAACGAGGCAGTTGGAGGGGGGTGATTTCCACGCCCACATTTTGAACAATATCCATTCCCGCCCTTGAATATTGATGTCATTTGATAGGGCAGAAAATTATCTATCACGTGGTATTTAAATTGTTACGGTCGAGCTTACAGTTTTAATAGAAAACGGAAAAATGCTAAAAATGCTGGGGTGGTCCGATTTCTTTGCACCCGAGTGTACATATTAATCAAGAACCATTAAAACACAAGGAGGCCATATTTTGGATCGTGTTCCGGTCGCAAGGAGATATTCTAGCAAAAACTAGATGGCGCTTTAAAACGATGTTATAATTGAATAAAGAAACATAGTATAGCAACAATTCCTTCGCAAATAGCTAATAATAAATAAATCGTATCATTTAAATAGGTGTGTCACGCTTGCAAAGTTGAACAATTGCAAAAAAATATCCTTAAACATAGATGGCGTTGTATATATCGGGGAAAGGCTTTTTGTATGGACATGGTCAGTCCTCTTGTTTGAATGGTCCTTGATATAAACATACAAAAAAATAATTATTTTTCTATTCCTTGACCTCCAAATAGTTAGCTCGATTTACTTTTTTAAATATTTTTAAATATTTTTTATTGCGTATTCTTTTGGCAGAGCAGTCGTGATCGCTCGTGCGGTTTGGCGGTAGCGCGTTGCACAATCTTCCTCCAATTCCCTCTGGCCTGAGCTCTATGAGCGCATTTGTTAAGGGAAGCACTCAACAATGTCTTTATCTGGTCAGTCCATCGCATAGGTGAACGGCCTCGAGATCTAGAGCCGTTGACTCTGCCCTGCTCAACCAGAGTCTCTCCACAGATTCTGGTCCTCTGCGGGCCACGTGTCCACCCCTACTCCTTAATTTGGCAAAATCCTCCCTCAGTGGCTTAATCATGTCACAATATATAAAGTTAAGTGCCATCTGTTAGTATAGCACAGTACTCGATAGTCGTAAAACATGTTTGAAAAAAGTTTGCACCTCCTTCGTAAGTAGCGCCATAAGATTCAGGTGCAAACTAAGCTCAATCGAGTATAGTGGCTACCCTCCCTTTTAGGAGCTGAATTTTTATAGCCTATAGGCTATAAATACCACACCTGGCCAGGGATTTTCTCGACAGATTAGTAAAGTCTGCATCAAAATCCGTTCAGCCGTTTTCACATGATGCGCGGTCAAGTAAACAGACAAAAACTCTAATAACTGTTGGAACGTATTGTGTTCTTGATTCTAAGTCTGGATTTCACTAATCTTGCATTCTGAGAATTACGCTTATTCTTAAATAGTTATGTCAAATTAATACGGAGTTTTGACATTACTATCCACGAATAAGTGTTATTATCTGAATGAAACTTTGGTGAAATCCAGCCTAAGTAACTTTTTTTCGAATATGGTCCATCTACAGACTTTCCACCCTCTTCAGCTTTATTATATGTATACTCGTATAGATAAATAGATTAAATATAAAGCTATAAAGTATTGAGTTGGACTGCGTTGGTGGCATAAACTGTTCCTGTCTCACTTGGCCAAAGTTTCCAGCAGGTTATTAGAGTTTTATTACTTTCTCAGTTTATTTTATTTAATTAGATTTAGACCTGCAACAATAAGTATACTTGTATTTATGATATAGATAATATTTTATAGACAAGTGGGGTACCAATAAAATGACTTAGGAAACTTGAAAATATTTATTGCAATTAGTTATTCATTTTTAGTACTTAGCTTATTCGTAAGGCGGAAGGCTAGAATAAAAACATTCGCCGACAGTCAACACGTCAGGGGGTTGACCCGGCCGACCTCTCACTGATCAGATTAGGTCAACAATGGAGCGGGAACCTTGACCGAAGGTCAGAAGAGATAATTAGCGAGAAAGGTTGACCATTGGATTAAGATATTGTACCAGCTATGAAACGTGGAAACTTTTTCGGTAGTCACAGTGAGTAGGTACAATTAAATTAGAGCCGGAAAAATGACGCTATCTCAAAGATCGCCTATCTGCTAGTAAATGCCTTGATTCCTCTGGCGCATAAATATAGGATTGATGGGATTATTCTTGAGGTGCAACCTCTTTGATTTGTCGATGCTATGACCGGTGTTCTGTTTTTAGATAAGTTTTATGTCTGTCATCTGTCTTGTGTTGCTGTCTATATACAAAGTCAAATAAGAAATTATTATTTTATCTTGTTTATTTAATTCTTTTACAACTTCATAATTCCACTGCTGACGCTCCAACATTTCGTACTCTGTATCAGGTTATGGGCGTATCGCGTATGAAGTAAAAATCTCATAATGGAATTAAGTAAAATTCAAATCTCAAAGTTGGATGGTACCGTTTGGGTGCAGTGGCGATACAGGATGACTGCACTATTGAGAGGAATGGATGGGCTTATGGATATTGTTCATCGGAAGATTAGTAAGCCAGAGAAGCCGGCAGTGAATGATGGTGACGATGCTACTTCTGCAGCGGCAATGGCTCTCTATATTAAGAATCTGGGAGAGTACTTAAAACGTCAACTTTAAGGTATGGAGTTATATTCTGGGCAAACTCTGTTGATAGAGAAATTGCATTCAAAGCGCAAAAAAGGTGCATTCGATCTTTGTGTGGTCTACACCATCGTGATTCTTGTAAATCATACTTTATAAAATTAGGAATTTTAACTCTACCTTGCCTGTACATTTACGAAGTCATATTGTTTGTAAAATGTAACTTGCATTTGTTCCAGACCTTTAATAGTACACGTCTAAGGAATAAATTAGTCGCAATGTCCTGTAAAACCGCTCTGTGTCGTAAAAGTGTACTTGGTACAGCACCTACAATGTACAACAAGGTTCCAAAAGAAATTATTAATATAGAAAGCATAGCTGATTTTAAAAAAGCATTGTTTAAATTTCTTGTTTGTAAAGCCTATTATAAAGTGATAGATTTCTTAACAGACACCATGTAGTTAGTGGAGATGTGTACCACACGGCTCACACCAAATTACACATCAATTTTGTATGCCTGAGGGCCCAACATAGTGATACTGTATTTATTTTTTAAGACCCTAATGTATTTTAGCACCTACCTATGCTGAACAAATAAACGATTATTATTATTATTATTATTATACACTTATTTATTTTCAATCTTAGGTAGGTTTTTTACAATATATATATATAAAAAGTAAAATACAAAATGCAAATACAAAATATAAACACATTATAAAAAACCTAACCTAGGGTGCCGCCGGCAGCGGGGCAGGGCTCAAGCTACCGGTGGTTAGGGCTGCACAGAGAGGAACCTCCTGACAATGCGGGCCGTGTCCAGGATTACTGCCTTCTGTATCTGACCCTTGATCCAGCCATCTAGCGAGAGTCTCTTAAGATGCTCGTCGAGACTCTTCGCTATAAGACCGTTTACCGAAACGACTATTGGCGCAATGATCGTCGAATCAACATCCCACATGGCGGTGACCTCGTGAGCCAAGTCAAGGTACTTGCTGAGTTTGTCCTCTCGGCCTTCACGAGGTTCTCGTCATGTGGGATGGTAATGTCGACGAGCATTGCTCGGCGCTTAGATCGATCTACCAGCACGATATCAGGCTTATTGGCTACAATAGTCCTGTCCGTGAGGATAGATCGATCCCAATACAGCGTGGCACGACCATTTTCGAGAACTGGCATCGGTACATACTTATAGTATGGCACCTCAGACCCCACAAGATCGTATTTAACAGCAAGTTGCTGGTGAATAATCCTGGCTACTTGGTTATGTCTGTGCAAGTACTCGCCGTTAGCAAGATGAGAACAACCGGACATGATATGCCTGAGTGACTCTCCGGGACGGCGGCATGCCCGACAAATGTCGACCGTACCGTCTTTCAGGATATATCTCCGGTAGTTGTTCGTCATGATAACTTCGTCCGCAATTGCACAGGAAAAACCTTCGGTTTCCCCGAAGAGATCGCCGAAACGTAGCCAGTTCACCGACGCGAGCAGATCCACATCGGGTCCTGTAAGGGCCTTGTAGAACCGCCCGTGTAGCTCCTTACTCTTCCATACGTCTTTGCGGTCTACGGTGCTAAGCACCGTTGGTCTGCGCCAGTTCTCGTTTCCCAAGGATAGAGGGGTGAGGCCTTTGTCTACTGCCACTACATCGCGATGTATCCCACACTCGTTGTTTAGGAAATACTCCCTGAGACTGCACACCTCACGATTATGGAGGTCCTTGGCGTTTAAAAAGCCACGGCCCCCACACTTACGCGGGATGTACAGTCTCATTACTGACGAGCGTGGCTGTAGCATGCGATGTGTAGTGAGCAGCATACGGACCCTCCTATCCAGGGCGTCCAGCTCAGTCTGGGTCCACCTTAGTATTCCAAAAGAGTAAGTGAGCAGGGGCATCACCCAAGCGTTGAAGGCGCGCGCCTTGTTGCCACCCGACAAAAGACTGTTAAGTACTTTTGTCAGGCGACAGAAAAAGCGCTCCTTCACTGCCTGCCTAATGTCCCCATCCGCAATAGTCAATGCCTGTGACATACCAAGGTATTTATAGGTTTCAGTTTCGGAGAGAGATCTAAGAGACATTGTCTCGGAAAGCTCTAAATTCGTGGAATTTACAACTTTCCCCCGCTGTACATGCATGACCGCACACTTGTCTACACCAAACTCCATTTTGATGGCGCTACTGAAAGTATCTGTAACTTTCAGTAGCTCCACCAGTTCCGGTCGTTTTGGTGCAAACAGCTTGAGGTCGTCCATGTACATCAGATGAGAAATGATCTCACCCCCTCTCCGAAGCCGGCAACCTAGTCCTGAATCCTTCAGCAGAGTGCTGAGTGGATTCAGGGCTAGGCAGAACCACAGTGGACTCAAACTGTCGCCCTGAAAAATACCCCTCTTAATCCTTATAGAGTCCTGCGGAGCAGGGCGGGCGTCTCGGCCGCCTGGTTGACAAAGGACTGTGGTCCACTGTCTCATACATGCGCCTAAGAAGGATCTTAGAGCTGTATCGACTTTATACAGCTCCAAAATCCTCTCGAGCCATGAATGAGGCACCGAATCATAGGCCTTCTTGTAGTCAATCCAAGCGGCAGAGAGAGACCCCCTGCTCCGCCGAACTTGTTGACAAATGGTCGTGTCAATGAGGAGGAGCTCCTTAGTACCACGGGACCCAACCCTACATCCATTTTGAGAGAAGGCCAAAACGTTGTTCGCAACAATGTGCGTGTTAATTTTTGCTCTCAAAATAGATGTAAGGAGCTTGTACAGCGTAGGCAAGCACGTGATGGGTCGATAGTTTTTCGCTTCCGTGGTACTACCGGACTTGTAGAGCAAGAAGGTAACACCAGTTGTTAAGAAAGATGGCAGGGAACCAAGCTCGAGGGCTTGTTGGAATTGTGTTGCCAGTCGTTCGTGTGAGCATCGAAACCACTTAACCCAGAAGTTGTGCAACCCGTCCGGCCCAGGACTTTTCCAGTTCTGAGTCGTACGAGCCGCACAACTCACGTCATCGGGGCTGATGGTAACAGCCCCCATGGCTTCGATGGGCTCACACTCGCGCTCGACAACATTCATCCACTCGCCCTCTGTGTGCTCGACTGGCACCGACCAGATACTACGCCAGAAATTACTCATGGCGGTAGGATCCGGCAGCCGCCCGTCGGTCACACGTTGGTCGGTTCCCTCCCACTTTCGGTATACCTTCCTTTGATCGCTCTGGAAGAGGCGATTCTGCTGGAATCGATCCACACGTTCTCTGTAGCGACGGATACGACTTGCCCACGCATAGACTTTCTGCTTCAGGAAGTCGATGCGCTCTGTGACACAGGCCATGTAATCACAGGAACTGATATCAGTCCCCGCAAAGGCCTGTGCTACGTAGCGCATGACACGAGGGCGGTTGTTACCCCCCCTGAAGCAGATTAGCTTTGCAATGAGAGTCCTGAACGTGCTGATACGCCGCTCGATCCGTACTTGCCAGGCGGGGACACCACCGGCAGTCCGCGGTGCTCGGTCAGCGTCCGGGAACTTGACACGAGCAACGCGGCACGCCGCGATGGCCCCGCAGTACATGATCGAGTGGGTATCAGCTAGATCTTCGCTAGCCCGCAGATACGGGTCTAGCAAAGCATTCAAGGCTCCCACTAGCGCCAAGTTACGTTTATTCGCGGGCAAGCGTGGTAATCGCGGCCTAGAGTCAGGTGCGAATCGATACCGCTCAATCGTCTCTTCCAGAGTCCTCCTCAATTGCTCATTGGCCTGGGTACTTACGCTACTCGCGCAGTGCTCCTCGTCAGAGTCGGGATCGACCCGCGGCGCCCCCGGCATCAGGTCGAGTGCTGGCGCCGGAACCGGCGACGTAGCAGGTGGATTCCGAGACGACGTGGAGGCCGCGCGAGCAGCCAGTACTTCCAGGCGCAGTCGATCTTACGCCGTTGAATGGCGCGCACTTGATCCGATAGCCGCTGTGCAGATGCGGCGATGGCCGGTTCGAAGGTCTGGAACAGGAGGAGCATCCTGTCCCGGTATGCAGACAGGTGGGTTCCCCCCTCTGTAGCCCCATAGTATGCGCGCATGACGTTCTCGTTGTTGGCTTGAGACCATCGCATGCGACGCACTATACCACCGGTAGCGGGAGCCGTGGGCGGAGCAGAGTGCCCCGCAGGCCCCAAGCGTGCCGGCAGCGGTGGCCGTCCTCGTCGCGCAGGCGGTCGTGGCGGCGGAGGCGGCGGCCCGCGCTCATCGCTCGACTCACTGCTTTCGTCCGGGGCGGTGGCGTATTCATCGCTCGACGGTGATGCAGCGGAGCTGGCGGAGGCGGGCGAGGGTGGTGGGCGTGCGCTAGTATCCGCTAGACGTGTTTTGCTTCTCGTTTGCATGTATAAGTTGCGAGATATAAATTTTCCGTGTTGTTGACAAAGGTGACATTTCTTGTCAGTTCGGGTTAAATTTCATTCTGGGGCATTATTCAAATGTATACTTATCAGAAATTTAAAATACATATATCAAATGAGCCCACTAGTTGTAAAGCACGTAAAACAATCCAAACATGGTGATAAAATTATTTGCAAACGATTTTCCAAAATATTATTATCAAAACACGTGTGACGTCGTCAGCGGTTGGTTTTCTTTTTTTTTTTTTTTTAATTATTATTATTATTATTAAAAGTGGAAAGTACGGCTCTTTTATTGATTACGAACAATATCACGGATGAAGCACTAGACAAGGTAATAAGGTTCACTAGTCCAAGTGACGTCTGGGATGAACTGCATCGGCTCTATGATGGCGTGAACGACGACCGCATACATCATGCCTGTATGAGTTTGTTTCAAATGAAGATGGACATTTCCGATGACATTGCAACTCACGTATCAAAAGCAAAGAATTTACAATTTGAATCAAGAACTAATAAAAGCGGATGAAGGAAAGGAACTGCCTGAGATACTATTGATATGTAAGATTTTGGACACACTGCCAGAAGAATATTTTTCTTTCAAGTCTAGTTGGATTATGATGTCAAAGAAGGACAGAACGGTGGACAATTTGACCAGTCAGCTTTGTGCCCATGAAAGGGCCTTGACGACAACCTCCAAGGGAGATACTGGATGCGTGTCAAGATCCTCTGGTGAAGCACTAGCAGTTAACAGCGTAAAAAAGACAGTGAAGAAAAGAACTAAAACCTTCAAATGCCATGGCTGCGGGGAAGTCGGACACTTCAAGAAGGACTGTCCCAAGAAGGAACGATGCGGAAAATCTGGCACGACTAACATGATGGCTGTGTTAGCAAATGTCACAGACTGTAATACGGATCGAGACGAGTACCATAAGAAGTGACATTTTCCAAAAATTCGAGCGTTTCCAAGAACCACACATGGTGGTCACCGCAGATGGGAAAATAATAGAAACGTTAGGAAAGGGTTCGATTCTTATGAAGACAAAGAAAAGAACATTAGTAATGAATGATGGGTGGTATGTGCCGAAGGTCTCAAAGAATCTTTTTTCTGTGCTTTCAGCACATGATGTCAACACAGAAAGTCTGTTTGAGTCACGAAGCACAACATGTTCACTCAGCATTAAAGGGGAACTGTGTGTGACCGGAAATAGACAGAAACATGGCGGTTTGTACAAGTTGAACTGTAAACCGATTTAACCCAAGGAAAGCGTGATGGTATATGCAGTTGACACGTTACATCTTTATCACGAACGTATGGGTCATCAAGACAAACGCCACGTGAAGCGAGTAATTGAACGAGAGCTGGATAGTCAAAGGACAGTGGGAGTCTATGCGAAGGATGCATTTTTGGAAAGACGCACAGGAAAAAGTTTGGTGTCCGAGAAAAAGCTGTTAGTCCAGGAGAACGCATACATTCGGATGTTTGTGGTCCATTCCCGCGTAGATGTTCAAAGTCTCGCTATTTTGTCCTATTTAAAGATGAATTCTCCAAGTACCGTTACGTCTACTTTATGAAAAATAAATCGGAAGTACCTGAGTTATTACGTCTGATGTTGGAAGAAGTGAAGACGGCAGGGCACCGAATTAAGGAATTTCTCAGTGACAACGGAGATGGATTCGACAATGAGAAAGTACGCAAAGAACTGGACAAGCATGGAATACACCAACGCCTGGTTATGCCCTATACACCGGAGCAAAATGGTATTAGCGAAAGGGAAAACCGTACAATCGTCGAAATGGTCAGAGCAATGATGTATGCACACGAAGAGCTTCCTCAAGTTTTATGGGCTGAGTTGGTGAAGACTGCAGTTTATATATTAAACCGAACAGGACCAACTTCTGTGGAAGATAAGTCTCCTTTCGAGTTGTGGTTTGGGAAGAAACCACAAATAAAACATTTGAGGATCGTCGGCTCTACGTGCTACGTGCACATTCCTAAACAAAAAAGGAAGAAAATGCAGAAGAAGGCACAGAAATGCATTCTAATTGGCTACGACAATGACGGTTATAGATTATGGAACAAGCAATCGCACTCTCTCCTAAGATCTCGTGACGTGACATTCAACGAAAAACCCTTAGAATCAAAGATTGATATCGACGATTCGGAAGTTGGGAAAGAAGTTACCGAACTGGAAGTTCCTTTGTATATCAGAAGGGAGACACTTACTTCTGTCGCTGAAGTGGACGAGGAGACACTGGTTGAAATGCATACCGAGATTGGACTGGAGGAAAACCAAGCCGCTGTTGAAGCTCATGTTACCGGTGATGAGGCAGAGTTCGAGGATGAGTTACCAGAGTTGCCAGAACAAGACGAATCTATTGAATTAGAGGGGGAGAATGGGGAGAACTGTGGTGAAGAGCACGTCAGAGAGGAAGATGTAAATGAAGGCGAGATCATCGAGCAACTTGCAAGGGACGGTATGCACTTAAAAGACCGGACTTTCCTCAGACGCCCGGTTAAATTCAATGATTACGTATCTTACATCGGCACAGACTCATATGTAGAATCAAATACATATAAGGAAGCAATAGCCTGCCCTGATAAGGATTTATGGAATAAAGCTATGGAAAGTGAAATTGAATCCCTGAAAGAGAATAAGACTTGGATTCTTGAGAAGCTACCTAAGAACCGGAAAGCTATTCCATGCAAATGGGTATATAAGGTGAAGCTGAACCCTGACGGCACAGTGAATAAGTATAAGGCTCGGCTAGTTGTAAAAGGCTTTCGACAAAGAAAGGGAGAGGACTACGACAAGAGTTTTAGCCCTGTAGCCAAGATGGCAACAGTTAGAGCTGTGTTGAGTATTGCAGCTAGTGAGGGCATGAAATTAAGTCAGTTCGATGTCTTAACAGCTTTCCTGTACGGATCTTTATCTGACGAAGAGATATATATGAAGCAACCAGAAGGGTATGACGACGGGACGGATCGAGTTTGCTTGCTAAAGAAAAGTCTTTACGGTCTAAAGCAAGCTCCTCGTTGCTGGAACAGGACTATTCTGGACTTCTTCAAAGAAATTGGCTTTGTAGTCAGTGAGGCTGATCCATGTCTTTTCAAGAGAGAGAAGACTAATGGAAAACTGATTGTGGCGCTCTATGTCGATGACGGGCTGATTGCCGGTTCAAGCGAGGAAGTAATTGAGGAGTTCCTTGACCAACTGAAGTCAAAATTCAAAATTACTACCAAAACTATCTCGTATTTCTTAGAGATAGAGATAGAAACCAGAGAAGGTGGTGATATAAGAATTCATCAGACAGCCTATGTGAAGAAAATTTTGAAGCGGTTTGGAATGCAAGAGTGCAGACCTGTAACCACTCCAATTGTGAAAGACGATCTAGTTGGAAGACCAGAGGAGGTTGAAGATTTCTTTCTGAGTAACTACAGACAAGGGGTTGGTGCGCTCGCACATCTGATGGTTGGTACTAGACCAGATATTGCTTACGCCGTGAGTGTGGTTTCTAGAAGCCTAGAAAATCCAACTCAAACAGATTGCGTGAAGGTTAAGCGCATTCTTCGCTATTAACAGTATGCCCCAGATATGGGAATACTATATAAAAGGAATTATAAAAAGGGTAACATAAAATGTTACAGAGACGCCGACCACGGTGGAGATCTTGCGACAGGAAGATCAACTTCTGGTGTTTTATGCCTATATGCTGATGGAGCAGTATCATGGCTTAGCCAACGACAGCAGAGTGTTGCAATTTCAAGAACGGAAGCTGAAATAGTCGCAGCTAGCGAGGCCGGTAGAGAGAGTATTTGGCTAACTCTTTTCAATATAGCTAGTCTTGAAGATCGGCGTTGGGTTGCCGACCAGATATTACTTCATAAAGTAGTAAACGGTGCTATAGATTGTCCTCAACTGCTGCACAAAATTAACTTCACTGTTCCTCGTCAACATTCTCACATCTGTAATTTCAGACCATTTGCTATCAAGACTTTTAGGACAAATGTTGGCAGTCATAACATTATTCCCAGAATGTGCAAAGAGCACAATATGTTCTTTTTGTTTTACAAATATCATGATAATAATCACAATTTTTGCAACGATTTTTGGTGTGGACGATTAGCTCAGATGGTAGAGCGTGCTGCCCCGGTCTGGCTCAAGGCACTGGTTCAAGTCCAGTATCGTCGAAAAATTTTTTCATTTGTTTCTGATCTTTGTTTATAAGCACAATATGTTGTTTAAAAAATGTAAAATAGATATTGTAAACATTTCTTTAAATAAATTAAAGAAATATTTATATGTATTTAAAGCTAGTCAAAATAATTAATTATTTGAGTAGTTCTTGATTAATATTTGAGTAGTTAGTAGTTATTGATTTGAGGTTAAGCAGGTTTAAATATGTAAATATTTGAGTAGAGTATATTTAATCCCTCGATACATCTAGTTTTCTACCTAGTTATTTCATGTACATTCTAGTTATTTAGTAAAATCAAATTACTAAATTAGTATGTTAATATTACGGAATCCAGTTTTTTGTTGTTACCATCTTCTTCAAGTGTACCAAATGTCAAATGTTAACGTAAGCGACTTTTTTTCTTTTTTCTCTATAAAGCATGTTGTGTTTGCCTGTAATTGGGTAAATACTCTAAAATGTTAAGTACCTATTGTACAAACGTATACCTATTGTATAGTATTGTACCTGTTGGCAAACCTAATAAATAAATAACTCGTCTTATCGGTGGATTGATAAAGACAGAAGGTCTACCTGTGTTGTATGTGGATAATGAGGTAGCTGTGCGTTTGGCCGAGAATCCTGAGTTCCACAGAAGAACCAAGCACATACGCATTCGTCATTTCTTTGTACGTGAATTAGTGGCGAATGGTAGTCTCACTGTGAAGAGGATCAGCACTGAGCTACAGCTGGCGGACATCTTCACGAAGCCACTAGCTAGACCCAGACTTTAACAGCTGGTGAACAGCCTAGGTCTACACATCGAGAGAAAGTGTTGAGGTGCAACCTCTTTGATTTGTCGATTCTATGACCGGTGTTCTGTTTTTAGATAAGTTTTATGTCTGTCATCTGTCTTGTGTTGCTGTCTATATACAAAGTCAAATAAGAAATTATTATTTTATCTTGTTTATTTAATTCTTTTACAACTTCATAATTCCGATGCTGACGCTCCAACATTTCGTACTCTGTATCAATTATTTCTGGTAAACCTATCATGTCATGGCGATCAAAATTGGCGCAAGCATTAGTGCCCGGAAACTATTATTTCGATTTGACGACTGTTACGTTATTAAAGTTCATCGATGCGCAAATTGTGCCTGCGTACAGTTGTATCTAAAAATAAATCTAAAAATATATTTACATTTCGGAAATTGTATATGTTACAGTCAAGACTCTTTCCCGCTTAAAACGACTTTTAACTAGCAAAATAAGTTAAAAGTATTTTGAATAATTTCCCTAGTCAAAACTAATTTTGGACAAACGACTCGGTCAAAACATTTTATTTTATTTTTGAAACGAGTATCTAACTAACCTTTTTATTTTAATATTGGGGAAATATGTTTATGCATCCCGCATAAGCCGGGGGACTAAAGCGGGTATGACAGACTAACCAAGGCCGATGCATTGGAGTACCATCTAAAACCACCAACGGATACCAACTCCGCATTTACTTGGAGCGCCGCGGGATCGCTTTAAGCATTCGACCACGTACGCTCCGGCGGCCGGCTCACTAACTAACCTAACCTAACCATATTTTTGGTCAAAATTAATTTTAACTACTATTCTTGGTCAAAAGTAGTTATAACTATTATCTTCCAAGTCAATAATGATTTTAACTACCAGTCTTGGACAAAAGTAATTTTGACCGCTATTGTCCAGTCATATAATAACCAAAATGTTGAACTCAGAACTACTTTTTACCGACTGCGCGACGCAAAGAAGGGTAATGTGTTTATCACTCTTTGTATGTATGTTTGTAAATATCTGGCACTCTTCAAACAGTCGGGACCCATTGTTGAGAAGATTTGCGTCAATCTAGATTTCTTATGGGTCCCAACTGTTTAAAATCGCTACGTTCCACATTAGAATTTATTATTTGTTTTATGTGAGTATGGTTGGACTGGACATTTTTTCTCTGTTTTGTTTTTTTTTACGCAGTCGGGTTTGTTTTTTAACCAAGCGGGTTAGTCAAAAACACTTTTGACTGTTTTTATTAGTCAAAACCGGGTCTTGACTGTGATACACGAGTATACATATTTTCAGACGAGACCGTACCAATTCAACTCGCGCTTCAAGTGCTTCGGTCACGCGCCTTATGGATATTCTCCAGGACGCGTAAAAACTTGCTCAGAAAAACCGGCCAAGACCATGTCGGACCATGCTCAGTGTAGGGTTCCGTAGCCGTTTATACCAAAAAAATGCACCGGGTGCAGATGAAACAAAATACGATATGAAAAACCGGCCAAGAGCATGTCGGACCAAGCTCAGTGTAGGGTTCCGGAGCCGTTCATACCAAAACATGCACATTACAGATGAAAAACATGCGATATGAAAAGGAGCACTAGCAAAAGGACGTACCTGCACTCTTTCTTGAAACAACTCAAAAACGGTATGTCCGATCTTGTTGAAAACAATTTTTGTTGAAAGTATTTATTAAGTTTTATCTTTGTAATTTTGTTTCATATTTTTTTGACTTAGACATAGCGAAAATGGAGACGGGGGAGGGGGGCACAATTTATGCTACTTTTGGAGCGATTATTTCCGAAAATATCCAATAAATCTTTTTTTTTTAAAACCCCAAATAATTTTATAAGATCTGTTGAAATATGTGCCACACTGAAAAATGTTTTTCAGTTTCGGTTACATGTATGGAGTGCCCCCCCCTAGATTTTTTAAATTTTAGTATTTAATCATCAAACTATACACCTATTGTCTAAATTTCGTCAGTCATCAATCTTGTAGTTTTTGTGTAAAATGCCCGTGACATACGGACGGACGGACATGACGCAACTAAGGGTTGAGTTTTTGTTATTTTGGCTACGGAACTCTAAAAACGAGGACTAAGACAAACTACCATTGGCGAAAGGCCTCTAAAATAAAAATAAAATTGTAAGGCGTTTGAGCACAATATCCTAGGTACTATTCAGGACGAAGGATTAAGCCGAAATTGCTCTGGCTAGCCCGGGAATTTGTTTGACGCCATGTCAGTGCTATTAGCGAGCCAGTTATACCCCTAGCTAATCAAGTTGAATTAATTATTGCCCAATCACACAATTCCAAACCAATACCTACAAAAAAATATCTTCAAAGTTTAATCTTACAAAGACAGTTCCTGGAACTGTCAACTTACCACAGAACCAAACTCCATTCCAGTGACTAAGTACACTTATGCTCATATCTGTAGGTCAAGGTCCCACCAACACTTATCTTTTGTCCGTTCGTCCGATCTACCATTCGTCATGTTTTGACAACTGCTTTTGTTCGCAAAGGTTAATTCTTGGTATTAAGCTTTTATCAGTTGAATTAATTAATCTGTACTATTATGAGTTTAGTAGGTATGTATCTATGTCGGTAAAATGTAGCAATCTGTACCACGATTGGATACTTCTCATCACAATCAGTAGTCATTAGCCGAAGTACGTTCTCTGCTGAACGTCCCATGTGAAGTGTTCCCCAAAGAATAGTAGGTACCACGAACCATGAGAACCGCTGTCGCTCCCCACGTCTGACGGGTACACTTCTTACTGCTAGAACGAATATAGGGTTTCTTGATATGGAAATACAAGGTACCCATGGTCAGGATCAGTAAACAGAGAGGAATATTTTTTATACTTTTCGTATGCATTTAAAATACATCTGAAACTACTATATTGCGAGACATCAAGAATCGTGGTCCGTAGTTTTGACTGACATTGTTTTTCTGAATTATTTGCATTTTATTAGTTGAGGCTGTCAACGTACTACATTTGAATGAAGTTGATACTGTTGGCACGTGTGCAGTGTGAATTTACTTTTTTTATATTATGCGGAAAGACGTAAAACCACTAGAACGAGGTAATGTTATAAACTGCATTAGATAAAGACAATTGTAAGATATCGACTCTTGCACACAATGTAAGGACATAGCATAGAAGGAGTATTTTTACAAAATGGTCCTTGACACACCTGGAACCAAAACACTGTAGCAACTCCGCTTCAGATTTACTTTTTACCAGCTTAAACACGCATGCAAATACAGTCTTATGTATCAAGATATAAAGTTGAATGTATCTTTAATCACTAGTAAACGGTGTTAGGTGTGTTTTCACTTGGGATTCTGCTCGCGGGTAAGTAAGCCTCTCTGTTTTCGAGCGTAACAATCTGCTGGCTGAATAATCAATACGCTTAGCGGATCTAATGCACTAGTGCTTAGCGCGGATGGAAATGCTCTCGCCTCTGCTGATATATATGCTGATATGGTGCATTTACGATGTCGGCAAAACGCGGAAAGCACGGCTATTCCCGAACGATGGTGTTTATATGACAGGTATAAATAATAATAGCCGATTAATTTATAAGTGGCAACACAAGCCGTTTTGACATGAAGTGCCCATATGTACGAGCGACTGAAGTGAGCGAGGCTAATTATAATTTAAGTTACATTACAAAATTTTCAAAGACGCGTAATAGTTATTTGTTATACAAGGGTGCAAAGTTGTATTTTACCCGCGAGTGTGGAATTGAAACAAGAGCAAGCGAAGGATTTTATAGTTGTAGTTCTAAAATAGAAACCTGAGCGTAGCGAGTGTTTCAACACTCGAGAAGTAAAATACAACTTTACACCCGTGTGTAACACAGAACTGTTCACCTCACTATAGCGAGGAAAGCGCAACATACAAAAAAAACTGCTCATAAAAATAAGCCTTTATTGGTACACATTACAATCATGATCAAGTTAGTTAGAATCATCATCAATAGAAAAGTTTTTAAGTAAAATTTTGATGACAATATTGACATTTCTGACGATGCGTTTTGTAATTGTATTGAATCAACTTATGCGTTCAGAATTATCTTCTTCTTCTTCACGTGCCATCTCCATCCCAGAGGTCGGCGACCATTTTTCTGTATGTCGATCTATCCGTAGTCATGCGAATTAGTATTTCCGTACTTTCGGCCTTCAACCAGTCTGACATTCTTCGTCCATGATATTCTTCTTCTGCCACGACCTTCTTTCCCTTTCTATAATTAATCTTAGTAAGTTTTATTTTTCGTTTCTGTATATATGTCCGAAATACGATGCTTTCCTCTGTTTAATTGTTGATACGATTTCCATCGCTTTCTTCATCATCAGCAGTACTTTTTCGTTCGATATTCGATCGGTCCATCTAATTTTGAGCATTCTGCGGTATATCCATATTGGAAAGGCCTTCAGTTTATTGATTAAATTTTGCTTTAGAGTCCAGCATTTAAAACCATACATGAGGATTGGTACAATAAAAACAATGTAAACGGATTATATGTCGCGTCTATTCTGTCATTTGAGGTACCAACGTTTTGGAAGCTTTACAGCTCTCGTATTCACAGGGTAAACTGAGAAGCATTTCACCATTCGCCACCTCAGGTCTAAATTGATTCTCTTGTTGGTTAACAGTTTTATTCATATTCTGAAATGTGCCTCTGGCTATTTCGATTCTAGTCCTAATCTTCTGCTCGGGTTCCCATGCTTCATACTTGTACCTATGAACCCTTTCCAATATATTTAGACCCAATTCCAAAGTTGCGCTGGATATCGGGTCTTTGCTAGGAATCATGAATTTGGTCTTTTTGGAATTGATTATAAGACCATACTCTAGCAGTGCGTCATTTAATTTATTTAACATAATCTGAAGGCCCTCAAGGGTCTCCGCCAAAAGAACGGTCTCCAAACCACATTTAAAACGGTTACATCAAAAATAAAAGAAATAACCATGGAACACTTAGGTACTAACTAAAAAGAAAAACGGCAGGATTGGATGACGAAAGAAATATTGCTACTGATGGATCAACGTCGACAATACAAACTCACACATGTAGAAAGATAAAAAATTATAGATAAAGTAATAGAATTAAAAATAAGTTCACGTTTTAAAATTATTGGATGATTATAATCAGGGATCGTTATCAACGTGCAATTTTCGTGGCAAAGTGTATGGTTGACAGAAAAAGCGAATATTCACTTATTTATTTTCTAGTTTTACACAATCACTATAAAACAAGCCTACATAGGATTACATCTCTAGATAATAAATCTACACTGTACAAAACCTTTTCCGCCCTAAATATTTTTAAAACAATATGCGTCAATATGACATCGGACGTCAATAAAAGTTGCGTGCAATATTTTAACAGCTTAAATTGCCTTCCCGTGACTTCTGTCACAATCGAAAGGTCATTTTTAGTTATCTAAAATGGTTTTTTTCCAATCGTCGTGGACGACTGATGGCAAAATCTGTTGAACAAATTTTAGTAGGTTATTCAGCATAATTACCGAAGTGATATTAAATATGTATATAAATGTTATAATTTGTGAAATATAATAATATTTAAAATACTTGAGTATTTGTTTTTTTGTCAACCATGCTTTGCCACCAATTCAGCACGTTGATAACGATCACTGATTATAATATTGAGGATTTAAATTTAATTTTTAACAAATTTTATAATGCTGATCAAGTGCTGCCGGATGAGTGGCTTCTTTCAATATTTACACCTCTGCCCAGAAAAGTCAACGCTAAATCTTGCGAGGTGAACACAGGTGATCAGAGTTATGAGTCACTTTTTGAAGATATTTTTGAAAATAATACATGGACGGATATATAACAGAGTAGAAGAATATATCAGCGAGACACAATTTGGTTTTCGAGCAGGTTTAGGTACTAGAGATGCTCTAGTTGCAATCTCAATACTAGTTCAAAGCTGCCTGGATGTACAAAAGAATGTGTACATGTGTTTTATAGATTTTGCAAAAGCTTTTGATAGTGTACATCATGATAAATTATTAACAATTCTAAAATCTGTTGGTCTGGATGGAAAAGACTTAAAATTTATTGAAAATTTATACTGGAATCAAAGAGCTAAAATTAAAATTACCAATATAAAAAAAAATAGTTATTTGTTATGCAAGGCTGCAAAGTTGTTATTTGGCGCGAGTGCTTCAATTGAAAGTCGAGCAAGTGAAGGAAGCCAAGATTGAACCACGAGCGGAGCGAGTAGTAGGATAATTTTACAGCCGTGCGCAACACACAACTTTTCACCTCACTAAAGCGAGGAAATGTGTGATGTAATAAAACTATGAAATATGTAAAAAAAAAACTATTTTTTCCATTTAAAACTAGTAACAATGAACCTACGAAAGACACAAATAATAGTTATAACATGACGAACATATAAACATATTAGCTACATTACGGCAGAAATCAGTAAATGAGCCTCACTGGTCGAGTATTGAGATACTGGACGGACCGAGTCGTAGGCTATAACATAATACGAGGCCAAAATAGCATTTAGGGTCGAAGCATGGATAGTGTTTTTTCTCAAAAATGTAACTTAAAAATATTTTAGGATTATATTAGTATATTATCCTAAAATATTTATTAGCCCGCCTTAATTCACAAATATTTTTTTTGACATAGACTGCATTTAGTTATTTTTACGGTCTCATCATAAGGAATCAAATTTTTAATGTAAAATATATATTTTTTATTTTAGTAATAATGTTCATAACTATAACAATAACTGTTTATTTTTTAAAAAAATATAAAAAATACAATTCCAAAATAAATTCAAATCAAATCAAATCATTGGTTTTCTGTAATCGTTTTTTGTTTTAATCTGCTAAGACTGTCAACCTCTTTTAATTTTATTTTCTCTATAAAACTGAAGTCTAACTTAATAATAAAAACAATTAGTCGTGTGTATATAAAAAATAAATAATCAATTTTTAAATAATAACTAACTAACTTTTTAAGATGATTAATTAACTTTTTGTATTCATATACGACCTCATCGCACTCTCATTTTAAATCTTCTTACAGGTCGGTTTTGAGAAAAAATATAGATTCGAACTTCAAATGACTTTTGCACGCTAGCGTGCAAAATTGATTTTTCCACGTAGATTTGGCGCTTTAAATTGAACTTTTCCGAGCGATTGAAGTGAAAACAATTTTTTAGTATGGAATTTTAAGGTTGTGTTGACTTAAAATCATTAGGCTAGTGAGGGGAAAAGTATTTCCACCTCACTAGCTCGGTAAAAAGTTTTGTGTTACACACGGGTGCAAAGTTGTATTTTACTTCTCGTGTGTCAAAACACTCGCTACGCACAGGAATCCTTTCACTTGCAATTGTTCAAATTCCACACTCGCGGGTAAAATACAAATTTGCACCCTTGTATAACAAATAACTATAACTTTTTACTTCAATTTATTAATTACTCTTTAATAGCATTGTTATCAAATTTAATAATTTTATTGTGCTACCCAGTAGGTATATGTATAAGAAAGGTTGTACTCGTATGTTGTGGTGATAAGTGGCATAGGAATTAAAATAAAACGACAGAATTTTTATAAAAGCTCTACGACGAATTCAAAGCAGCGATTCCCAAACATTGCTAATACCTAGAAATGAACTGAAATGTAACAATATAATATTTCACTGGTGCGAAATTTAAACCACTATACAGCGTGCTATTATGTACTTAATAAGTAAGTGCCGGTTTTTACTAAAACTTTAAGTAGTGTCGTGTAAAAAGTGACAAGTCAATTCATACTCGCACGGCCTTGAGCGGCATTACTATCGTTTTACGTAATTTTAAACCATACTATAGGTAGGTATGTAAATTGATATTGTCGTATAGCTTTTATGTTCGAGTGGATTTAAGAATAGGGCTAAGCAGGTGTCGATAATTGCAGTTATACAATATATGTGACAGTTTTTGGGAAAAGGTCCCACTTTATCGATATGGAGTTATGAGTAGTTCCTAATACTACAGATCATACGCTATCTTTTGGTGAAAGATATATGTCTCTAGGTGCTATAGTTATTTTTTTTAAATTCTTCAATTTTGCAAAAGTGAAAAAGCGAGAATTGAGAAAACGTTGGTTAAAGTTTGGGACGGCAAAAAACACACTTGTACTTTGAAGTTATGGAGGTTAGTATCAAATGAATTATCATACTTTAAGGATTTTAAATTAGTCAAAATCATGTATGTAACCTTAGTAGTTTGTATGTTACGGAGGCTTGAACATAAAAAGAGAACGAAAATATGTCAATCCTGAATATGGGTTTATTAGCTATATTTATAACATGAGACGCAGATTTATCATTAAAGTTGTATTTATAAATGTATGTTCATGCTTAAACAGACAGAATTAATTCTATGGATCCCGTTAGTTACTTATTATTTCAAAAAGTTAAGAAAAACTGAATTGAAAAGTACAGCATAAAAAGATACAAATGACAAGTGTATTTTAATATATAACATAAGATTACTTAAAAAACACACTTATCAAGCATAAAAAAGTATTAATATCAAATTCTAAGTACTTTTTTATGCATTATAAAGTTTAGTGATTTTCTATAGGTAGCGTCCCACTTTGTCGATTTATTAAACTTTAGTGCTTGTTCAGTGAAAAGTATGTGTTTGGTATATTTATCCCATTTTATGTATGAGATAAAGGTTTGTTATTGTTAATCTAATAGTCATTGATACTTTTCGTTTGTTTGATCTTTTTTTCGGAATTTGAACGGAATTTACTTCCGACTCAAGTTTAGTGTCCCACTTTGACGGTTTGGTTTCGTTCGTATGGACATATGCTAAAAAATTACTACAAGTATAAAATCAGCTTTTAAAACATAGGTGTAATGTTTTTCGAGTTAGTATTTATATAAATGTTATTTTATATCTATCGGTTAGTTATATTTTTTTAAATAATACTGTTTTTTATTTAGCGGAATCATCGATAAAAAAGTCCATTATCGATGGTTACCCAACCCTACTATTCATATTTCGTATTTTTCTTTTCTCCTGCTCAAAAAGTACGTCATATTAGCTTCGCGAAGCGAGACTAAAATAGTGCATTTAGCCCCAAGGGTTTAAAAGAAAGCCATATAATCCCATACAAATTTCAATGACACTGACAAAAAAATCTTGCGGTCAGCTACATACTACTTACAAATAATTAAAAACAAACCAACCAACCTGATTAGATTGGCCAAACTTTCTGATAGAATTGCTCAAACTGTATTTTTAGTTTTTCATGAAATATACAATTTTAATGTTAAGTCTTTTTTGTTTTCTCGCAGTCGAAGTGAAAAGCAGAGTGTTTAATACGTAGCTAAAAGCCATTGTATGACACTCAGACATATTTGTCCTCGCTCACTTTGTGAGCTCATCCAAATAATCTCATTGTGTCATAATGGCTTATTTTAGCCCCTTGTCAAACAATCTTCTATTTTTTATGTTGTACTTTTCAATTCATTTTTTATTAACTTTTTGACATAATAACTAACTAAAGGGATCCATAGAATTATTTCTGTCTTTTTTAGCATGAACATACATTTATAAATACAACTTTAATGATGGCAGATTCATCGGGTCGTGTTATAAATATAGAAAATAAACCCATATTCAGGATTGACATATTTTCTTTCTGTTTTTATGTTCAAGCTTCCGTAACATTCAAACTTCTAAGGTTACGTACATGATTTTGATTAATTTGAAATCCTTAAAGTATGACAATTCATTTGATACTAACCACTCCATAACTTCAAAGTACAAGTGTGTTTTTTGCGGTCCCAAACTTTAAACAACGTTTTCTCAATTGTCGCTTTTTCACCTTGGCAAGTTTGAAGAATTAAAAAAAAATAAGTATAGTACTTAGAGACATAATTTTTTCACTGAAAGCTTATGCTTTCTTATATTACAAACTACTCATAACTCCATATCGACAAAGTAGAAATGTTTCCCTATAACAGGCACAAATATGATATAGACGATTTTTTTCGGTATTCGACAAAGTGGGACGCTGGGCACTAAACTTTGAGGCCTTAAAAGGGTGCTTAAATCAAAATCATAGGTTTATTACAGTATGTTCTACCAGTTTTCATTGAAAGTCGATTTTCGGTAGGTTTCTCCATATTTCACTAAACTGCCCGTAACTCCGAAACTACAATCGACAAAGTGGGACGTTTTACTAAACTCCCTCACATATATACTTTGCTTTATACTCAAGGCCAGAAGTTATCACCGTAAGTCGTAAAAAGTGTAGGTCGTTACCATAGCAACAACATATATTTGTGTTTAGACTGTTAACCTAAAATTATTTTTTGTGACAAGCTTTGAACACCCGTCAATTAGGAAGAATTAAAGACCGCGACAATTAAAGAGCCCAAATTCGGTAGGATTGCGGTATTTTCTCATACCATCATTCCATCACCACTACCTAAATTTTAGCTCAATCGGAAACTGGGAAGTGGGTCAAATTTGAATTGCAAGATTTAACCCGTACCAACATACATTTCAAGTTAAATAAAAGCTTAAATTAAATAAGTTACATGAGAATCAATATTATGATATCATCGAGCTGATCTGATGATGGATCAGGAGCGTGGTCATAGGAACTCTATAATAAAATAATGCAATTTGAGTTTGGGCTCTTTAGAATCATCTCGGTGAGTAGTTGGTTGATGGATGTTCAAAGAAAAGTACCTACAGTCAGTAATAAAAACTTGTCTCAAAAATGTTTTTTTTTTTTTTTTTTTTTTTTTTTTTTTTTTTTTTTTTTTTTTTTTTTTTTTTTTTTTTTTTTTTTTACAGAAACCTATATTATTAATTTTATATCATACGTCTGCATCTTGAACTTATCAATACGGTTAGATATTTACAGTAATTCATTACTTAATGCATTCATTATCAGGGTATTAAAAAATGACGGAAATGTTGGAAAATTCGTGCAAACAACGTCGCGAGGCGGAATCTTGTCTACGTTTATTATGGAAATAACGGATAGCGTTTTAGGGAAAGAAAGTCTTTAGTAAGTTGCTTTAAGACACAAATATTTGTATCTAAAGATACGCTTGGTCCAGGCCTCGGCCCTGTAAAACGCTTTACAAATTCAATCAATATCTTAATGTAATGACTCTATCATATTCGCGGTCGAGTGCGTTTCCCACGCCTTGTGTTCCACCGAAACGAATCGTTTATCGTATCGTGACAATTAAATGGTTATTATACTGTTTCACGCGCAGAGTAAGTACGTTGAGTATTGACACGTTGAGTACTGGGACAATTTTCCCGGTTTGAAATATGAGCGACATATGAGAATGAAGATGTGTCGGAGATTGAAATCGAAACAAAAGAAGGTTGCTTTACCGGCCTGGACCTTAAATTTTGTATGAAATTTCATTACGTGCCTATCGCCGCTCCCGAAACGCGAGACTTCGAGCCCTATTTAAAAGGACCACGACTCAGTATTTCATTGCATGTTTGAAAAAAAAAATATCAACGTTGGTTCACGCCACAGGTATTCAGATACACTAGTTAAACTTAATAACACGCCTCTTATTTCGTCGAAGGTTAAAAAATCACATCGTGTCGTAATACATTCATAGTTCACTTAACGATATTCTAAAGTGAAACTGATTAATCCTAGTACTATAAAAAGTAAGAGTTGTTAAGCTAAAGTACAATTTTCTTTGTGTATGCAAATACGCATACATACGCTCACCATACCATTATTAAACTAGTTTTAATGTATCATGTAAGTGAATTGTAAATATTCTTATGAGAAATAAATTTCTTTAAACCGATATCAATTTTCCACTTAAAGATCATTATGTCGATTAACAATAATCTTCAGGTACCTTAAGTACAAAGTTTAAGCAGAAATCGTACATTAACTGACTGGTTACATAATACTTAAACCCTTTTAAACTACAAGCCAGAACGGTCACGCGCAAATTAACTTCTCACTAATCCTTCCTACGAATAATACCATATCCTATTGCAGTTAAAACAATTATAGTATCGGGTATCGCGTTGACGCACGGATAGACGCACAACCGGACTTGGGCGGCCTTGCTGGACCCAGCTTTGTCGAGTTCGTGCAACTAATGATTATACATTTTATTCACAGAGTCGAGAGTGACGTATTACTTAGAAAGCGCAATCTAATAGTTTATAGCTTGGAGTGTAGCGTTTATCTGAGGCCGTTTAGAGTTATTCTAGTGCAACTGTCTACACTTTTTAAGACTCGATATAACCACTGATTTATCTGATCCGTGTTATAAATAAAACTGGTAACCTGATAGTTAAATTTACATACTTAGGAATAAAAAAGTTTAGTAACAATATTAGTCATTTGACGAAATTTGGTCGTTCCATCGTTTCCGCGATTAATACTCATTTAAATAAAAAAATGTAAACGGATTGTGTCGCGTCTATTCTGTCATTTGAGTTACCAACGTCTTGGAAGCTTTACAGCTCCCGTGTTCACAGGGTAAACTGAGAAAAAAAAGTTATTAAAAACGTAGTACTTACCCACTATGAAATATCGAAATTAAAAAATTTTAAACAAAAAAATAAAACCGACTCCAAAAAAACTAAAAAGTAAAAAATAACGCCATAATTCAGTTTCTTCAAATTACTTACAAGTAACCGTTTGTATACTCAATCTATACAGTATATACAATTAATCTTATTTTGGCGTCGGTGCCATATAAAGATTGTGTAAAATATTGAAAATTGACGATTTTAGTGAGTTATGACACGATGGCACCGACTCCAAAATAACATTAATTGTATATACTGTATAGATTGAGTATACAAACGGTTACTTGTAAGTAATTTGAAGAAACTGAATTATGGCGTTATTTTTTACTTTTTAGATTTTTTTGGAGTCGGTTTTATTTTTTGTTTAAAATTTTATTTATTTTACACTTTTTAGTTAATCGTTACTTAAAAGTGTATCTCGTGACGATTCGAACAAGCCCAAACACGGCTAGGATACATTATTTTATTACATAGATCTGGTGCCTACCTTCCGGCTCCATCATCAAATCAATTCGATGGTACCATTCTCATCAGGAACATTTAAATTTGTGACTATGAAGTTGCTTAGCTAAATTAATCAAGATATTTTGTCGCCAACCGTAAATCATTTATCATTGAGGAGTTCCGATGGCATTTTGTGGTCTGTTGCATTAGTTCCACTTCACTAATTTACACTTTCTGAATGCAAATGCTTATTATGTTTCTTATAATACGAAAATCGCTATATGTATGCCTACAATATTTGAGGAGTTCCTTCAATTCCTCATGGATTCCATCATCAGATCTTCACCTAAATGGGACCAACTAGAAAGTACCTTCTATAAAACCAAAAAAAAAATTTGAAATCGGTCAAATAGTCTCTGAGTAATGGGTGAAAATCCATAAAAAAAAAAAACATTCCGTCGAATTGAGGACCTCCTCCTTTTTTTGGAAGTCGGTTAAAAACAAAGGTGTACATGCCAGATGGGCTTAAAGTGTAAAGTCAGTTAGTTACACGTGTGCCAAAAAGGCTTAATTATTTTATTTGAAATAAAAAAGTATATATTTAAAAGAAAGTTTAGCTGATATCGTTTTCAACATTCATGCAAACATTAGAAGTCACATGATGTCAAATCCTTTTTGGAATCCGTCGAGAAAATTGTTGATTTTTTTTTAAGGTGCAAAATATCTGAAAATTTAAATTACTGTGAAGGTGTATGTCCACTTGGGTCATCAAACAATCCGATTAAGTTTGTAAAACGGGCTCAGAAAAGTCGGCTTTTGATAGTTGCATGCCTTTCTCGATGGCTAACTGTACATACGTTGCTCAGCTCAATACAACTATCAAGTCCCTTTTGAAAAAAAATATTATACGTTTCAATTGAATAGGTGTGTCACGAATGGTTTGCTTGCTATTATATGAATGACTGTGTTGATAAAGGTTGCATAAGTTTGATAACATCTTTGGTTGTCTGCGGTTCTTAGGCACATGATGCAACTTGGTGGTCCATTGTAATGTATCTCTGTGGACAATATAGTATAGGCAGGTAGTTATGTGTCCATGTATAAATTGTCTCTATGATTGCTTTTGACTAAAAGCACTGATTAGATTTAGCTTGGGGAGGAGGGCGTGCGTTGACAATTCGCCTACCTTTGCGATCTTATCTGGAATGTCTGCGTGGGTTATCAATTGTTACTGGCCATGGCTGGCTGTTCTCATGATGATTAACTACGATAGTAAAAGATAAGTAAGTATATAGCCACATCACACGGATGATAATCTGCAGTAAATAGAAGTCTAGAAGTCTAGAAGTATGGAAAGAAATCCACCCTCAGGATTTAGTTTGTGAAGTTTCAGAGCACACTCGACGCGCTAAAGTTAACAAATCTAGTAGGCTCTTCTGATACTGAAGGCAGGTTTATTTTTATATACTCACTAGCTTCTGCCCGCGACTTCGTCCGCCTTAAGTTCGTTTATCGCGGATAAGATCATTTTTCCGCATAAAAAGTAGCCTATGTCCTTCCCCAGGACTTAAACTATCTCCATACCATATTTCATCCAAATCGGTTCAGCGGTTTAAGCGTGAAGAGGTAACAGACAGACAGACAGGCAGACACACTTTCGTATTTATAATATTAGTATGGATATTGCTGGTTTAATCACATACTTACAATCTCTAAGTCTACAGTTGTTTTTTTATAAGTATAGTTCGCCATAGATCTTTCTTGACAGAATAACATTTAAAAGACTTAAAACTAAGGTACTATTACGTCTTAACTACCTTTACCTTATCCTTTATCCAAGCCTCTGGAGGCTTTGCCCGTAAGTACACTGTAAAATTATAATTATTAATGCCCCATTTCGTCCTTGCGACGAAAGGCGTGCATTCCAGGACATTAAAACAAAAGCACAGCCTGGCGCCGGCCTGTGATTGGTTGAGACATGTGACCTTGACACGGCGAGTCCGGGCGCAGCGAAAGTGAAATGAAAACGGGCTGACAAAAGATCTACATTCTATGCATCGATACATATTTATAAAGCAAACAAGTTTGCAACTTCTTTTAACATTGAGAATAAGTTTAGGTTTTAACTTTTATTGGATACAAGCTTTTAAATTCAGATAAAAATGGGTTACATAATTTGCTTGTAAACAGCAGACCTAAATTACTCAAATTATAAAAAGTATAATTAAAATAAAATGAGTTATAAAATAGTTGATTTAGACAACGGGCTAAAACATGTCACTTTGACACGAACATATCAACATAAGTGTCAATATGGCTTTTAGCCACGCGCGGTTCTGGTTTTTCACTTCATTCAAATGTGAGAAAAGAGTGAAAACCTATACTAAATCATTATTTGTAACCATACATCATAGCGCGCGTTCATCACCGACGTGTTGTTATACTGATACTTAGGACAGTTCACAATTCGATCGTATCGTGGGGCCCTGCCGCGGTGCGGCGGCGCAGGACTGGAACTGCACGGCGGCCGCGCATCGCCACCGTCGCTTTTACATCATAGGGTAAACGATCACTTTAGCCGCGCTACGCGCAACTGAAATGAGATACTTTTCGGGTCTGAGAATTGAAAAACCAATTATAAACGAGAAGTATAGGCACAGGCTGAGCCTAGATCAGGGGTCGGCAACCTGCGGCTCTTTAAATGTGAAGCTGCGTCTCAATAGATTAGTTTCTTAATAAAAAAAAATACAAACTAATTGTTAACCACCTCCTTGTTTGGGAGTCGGTTAAAAAGTACAATGCGTGAAAAAAATTATGGCCGTTTCAAAAATATTGAAGGTTTGTAAATTGTAATTTTTTACTCTTCCGGCTCAAAAGGTTGGCGGACCCCTGAGATCCAAACGTGCTCCTTTTATATGTATACCTATGTTTAGACCAAAAGGTATGCATTAAAGAAATACGTAAATTTATTGAAAAACCGATAATAAATTAAAATATATTCAAAAAAAGGTGTTAATCGAGCCAAGTTCAGAGACGTGCGTGCTTAAATCCGCATGCATCCATTAATGTTTTATCATGTGAGGAAGTGGATTTTATGATTGTAAATGTACATCATAAAGCAGTTCTCCGTTTATGCATATATGTATCTGGTTGAAGAACAAATTTACATAAATATAGGTAAATTTAAAAGAGAATGCGAGCCGCGTCCATACTTAAGACTACGAATTCGAAGTCTGACTCTGTCTGACTTTCCCTGTTCCCTCCTCCAAAATTAACTTGATTGATTGGCACAGCTTTGGTACATAATATAAGAATGAGTTATACTACTCGTAAATCTTCTTGTTTA
Source organism: Hedya salicella (assembly GCA_905404275.2). Taxonomy (NCBI): domain Eukaryota; kingdom Metazoa; phylum Arthropoda; class Insecta; order Lepidoptera; family Tortricidae; genus Hedya; species Hedya salicella. The sequence continues at coordinate 20,098,329 of FR990098.1, forward strand.
AAATGCAAAATCCCGCAGATTCGTTTATGTGGTTCCCGATCTATGAAATTGGCTTACCTTTTTCGAAAGTAAAGTAATTGATAAAATGCTCAAATGAGTATCATTAAATACGCAAACCCGTCGGAATTAAAGCCTCGAGTATAAGTTGCCAACGTGACGTTGTACGTTGGCAATTTACACGGTTATCAATATACATCTGGTAGTTTTTGAGTAAAATACCTGTGACATACGGACGGACATGGCGAAGTATAACAGGATTCCGTTTTTGCCATTTTGGCTAAGGATACCTAAAAAGGTGATTTCGTACAAATTACCGTGGATTTAAAACCTATACTTCCAGTTGTCCTAGAAACTTGAAATTGGGTTAAGGTAGCTTTTATAGCATAATCAGTAAGAATCGTCTGAAAATGTTAATCTTTTGTGTCTGTCTGTCTATGTCAGTAACCATAACCAATTGGTATAAAACACACCCCACACTGCGTAAATTTTGCTTGGGAGCAGGTCTCTGCTAACATTGGATTTTCATTAATACGGCCGTTTATAGCGTATATTTTGACAACTCGATTCCCGTGATATATACGACACGACGCGAATACCCGACTGCGCGACGCAAAGGAGGGTAATGTGTTTTTATCAGTCTATGTATGTATGTTTGTTCCTATCTGGCACACTAGAGACCAAACGCGTGAACCGATTTTGATGATTTTTACGTCAATTGATTCGTTTTAATCGTGTGAATGTCACTGAAGACATGAAAATGATGAAAACTCAAAATGGCGACAATGAGATGGCGAGAATGAAAAATAAAAATCGACGTACTGTGTTGAGTGGGGTATCATTGTCATTTTTAAATTTGAAGTTTCTTTTATCATTTTTAATTTTGAGTGAGCAGTTAGGAACTAAAACGATTGAAAGTTGGTTAGCAAGAAGCCGTTCTCACAAAATTTTCATTTAATTGTAATAAATCTGTGCAAGCTTCTCAATAACCCCCATGATAAAGATTGCAAAATTTACTGACTTATAATTTGAACTAAAAAGACAAAATAAAAAAGTAATTTAAAAAAATAATAAAAAACCCGAGTGTGTTTAAAAACTAAAAAGAAAAAAACACCCATTGTTGGGAAGATTTGCGTAGATCTAGATTTCTAATGGGTCCCGACTGTTTAATATCGTTATGTTCCACATAAGAATTTATTATTTGTTTTATGTGAGTCTCAATCATAAATGATTTCCACTATAACTTAACAAAGTCGGGTTTTTTTTTTTTTTAGAAGAAGAAATACCTCGATATTTGGAAGGCAAAACTTAGTCTACCTACTAAATTTCTAAGTCATAAAAACCGTTTCCGAGAAACCAATTACACATTTATTAATGTGTACATTATAATAAAAAGAACAGCGTGTTTAGAAAAGTAGAAATACGATTATGAATTTATGACGGATGCATTTACGTTAAAAAAAACATACACCTCTCCTCGGATTCTATGGACTTTTCACTAATAGTCAAGACAAGATCAAGAGTAATGAATTGAAAATTATAAAATTTTGAATGGAATCTCTATTACAAGTACCAGTTTTTTACTCTGAGTGTATAAATTTAACGAGATGGCCACCGATGTCGGAGATACTTAAATTATTGCACGTAAACTAGATCTACCGCGTTGATCGCTTGTGTAAGTAGTAACTAATACGCTGTAATTACAAGATATTGGATTTCTTGCCAATACCAACCATGTAGCAATACTACCTATAATATTGTAATTTTACATATTTTAAATCGTTACAAACGAATGTATTTTGTATATATTGGAAGATTTGTTCAGTAGAAGTATGGCAAGTGTACACAGTTATAAATCAATTGACGCCAGTATAGTTGACTACATTGGTAAGACAGTCTGATCTCAAAATACCGTATTTTTTTAGTACATGGTCAACAACTGGTACCCAGTCAACTATGGTTCAATCATCCTATCTAGGGTGTTAACAAATTAGGTACCAACATTTTTACAGCTGATAGTAGTCGTCGTAATAGAATTCATAATATAAAACATTTAAAAGTTTATGCTTTTCTGAGAAAATGAGGGAAATAACGTTGCTAATTTATTTATTTAGCTGAATAATTTTTATTTATAATTAATTGTTTGGATGTATTACATAGAATCTCTTATTCCCTAATTTGATAGCACCTCATACAGGATGTCCTACGGCTATGCGAAATAAAAGGGAACCTTAAATATTGTAGATAGGATATTTTGCTAAAGGGAGACGTTAATTAAAGTAAGTATGCATTCAATGATGGTCTGAAAATAGCTTGCTTGTCTGTGAATAGAACCTAAGTGAAAAAAAAACCACCCGAACCTTCATGATATCAATCGAAAGAATAAAATAATCCCTGTTAAGTAACGTAGTATTTTAAATACAGGAACAAGAAATGTTTGATTCTAATTTCAAGAGAATTATTTACGTTATTGAAGACGCCCACAACTTCGTTCGCGTAGGATATGTCATAACCATATATGGATGGATATATACTTTAATTTTGTTTTATAGTTAGACATTTGAGGTCCTAAGAAATGCATTCACAACGTCCAGTTTATAAGTCGCTCTATTAGTGCTCAAAGGGTGTATGTAGTAATAGGATTATCAACTAAACTTCTGACTAAATCTGTGCCCAAAAATATATTATCGGTAGTTTGATTTTTGTTAACATTACATTCTATGTAATTTGATCGTGGTGGTTATAACATCTCAGTGTGATATACTTCAAAATTGTAGCTTGACATTTGTCGCTGATAAATAAACTACCCTATTAATTAAAAACAAACATGTTACCTATTTATACAATAATGCATATACACGGCGGGAGCATTCTGAAGTAGTCGTGTTCCGAGTTTTTACGAATCTTTCATTTTATGTCGCATAGCCGTGAGACACCCTGTATATGTATAATAATAGGGGCGATAGACGGGACTCCTAGTTGATTTGAATACGTAACACGCGCAGAGTTAATTCTCTTTAAATTAATTGGTACGAGAAGTTTAGCTTTCGTTCGTGCCAGGGATATCATAGCCATTTCTATCCAGCCTAGCTAGAACGGTATCAAAATGATGAAAGTTAGTGCTTTGAGTGTAATTTTTCAAATTTATAAGTTAAGCCGGTTAATTTATGTTTATCTTTCTCTGGCGTATGAGTAGGTATATAAGCCTAATTGAATTTATGTCACAATAGGCTTAACATCAAACGATTGTGGTGTAACCGTACTGACATTTAGATAATACCTTAAACGAATTAGTTAATCGCTTAAGATGCATTTGAATCAGTATTAAAATCATATATTTATAGTTGAATCCTATTTTTGATAATATTTATCCAGAGTTATAGGAATAAGTATGTATAATATGGCAAAGAATGTATTGATTGACAAAATCCCGCATTAATAAAAAATAGTTATTTGTGCAACAAGAGAGCAAAGATGTTTTTTGCTGCGACTGCCGATTGTTGAATCACGAGCAAGCGAAGGATTCTAAGTTAGAATCCTGAGCGTAGCAAGTGATTCAAACGGTCCGTAGGGTGTTTTGGTGGCTAGGTGCAAAAGTTTAAGGAGGTAATAGACGAGGTATTTTTTAACATTTCTAGCCATATATGTCTTAGACGAAACATCTTTTTTTTTTATTTGCAATTTTAAGAATTTTTGAAAATACCCAGAATTTGGTAGATACGAGTTAATAGTGCCCAAATACGCGTTAGTTTGTAAACACTATCTTTTGTTTCTGATAGTTTAATATATGTCGGTATTTTAATTATATATTAAAGTTTCGTATGCCTCCATTTGCTTTTGGAGATCATAAATACACTTAAAAGTAGCTTTATTTGGTCCAACATACATTAAACTATCAGACACAAAAGATAGTGTTTACAAAGTAACGCGTATTCGGGCACTGTTAAGTCGTATCTACCAAATTCTGGGTATTTTTCTAATATTCGAAAAATTTCAATTTTTTTTATCAAGTTTTGTCTAAGACATATGGCTAAAAATGTTTAAAAGTACCTCGTCTATCACCTCCTTAAACCTTTGCACCTAGCCACCAAACACCCTGTATAATGTAGTTTATAAAAGTGATTAGTGTGCAAGTACAAGTTAGGGTCATGGTCAGGGTGAAATAAGTAAAAATGCCTAATATTACTTAACTCCCAATCCACTGACGTCACATACTGACGTACAGGATAAATTGGGTCGTTATGTGACCTACACAATACGATGCAATGGATTAGGCCCACTCGACTACCCGATAAATTATTTATGAACTAGCATGCTAAGTTACGCGTGTGTCGTAACCGTGTGAGTAATGACTAATTAATTATTAGTTATTTAACGGTAAGGTTAGACACGATTTATTTCATGCTGAATGTTTTCAGGTACCATGTAAAGTAACCTTGCTAACTATTCGGTCTAGTCTTAATTGGATTTTATCGCTCGTTATTAGGAATGAATTTTGGGATTGTGTAACCAACAAGTATAAGTGGAGCTCTGTATTACCTACCCCGACTATGAAATATTATAGCCTACTCATAAGTCACTCCAACAACCAAGAAGTGTCTAGTATAACGACACCTAATAAGCCAAAATCCATGAAGTCGTTTACAGAACGTGCCAAAGAATTAGACCCTTTAGGTTCATTTCGTCAACATCCCAATTTTGTCAACTTCCTAGGTCGTTAACAATCCCGTTACGACCAGTGTCCTATCTTGTCAACATCCTCAAATAGTAACTATAGATATCATCTATCTATACTATTTATTATAAACTTGTAAAAATGAAATGTTTGTATGTTTGTATGTGTAGTTGTAGCTTCATCACGCTAAATCGGCTAAACGGAGCTCAACTATTTTTATTAGTACGCGGGTTGCTGGGTGTCTCCAGATGGTTATAGGATACTTTTTATCTGACTACGGTGTCATAAAAAAGAGGTGATATGACTTTTTCTTTTCCGCGAACGAAGTTGCGGGCGTCTTCTAGTAATCTATACTATTATAAAGTTGTAAAAATGAAATGTCTGTACATTGGAGATATTTTGAAAAAAAATATTGTTACGAGCTTTTTGGAGTTCACTAAAAAGAAAAAAGAAATTAGTTTGTTTGTATGTTTGTATGTGTCGTTGTTGCTTCATCATGCAAAATCGGCTAAACCGATTTCAACTATTTTTGGCACACGGGTAGCCGGGTATCTCCAGATGGTTATAGGATACTTTTTACCCGACTGCGCTGAAGAAAAAAAGAGGGTTATGACTTTTTCCTCGCCACATACGAAGTTGCGGGCATCTTCTAGTATAATATAATAGTGCGTACAAAAAAAGCTTGTAATAAAACTTTTCGGTTTTCATAACTTTTTAAGTGATGAAAAAAAAACAAATAATTAAGTCATATCCTGCCTGAAACTGCTACGAGCTTACGTACTCTACATACAAAATGCTACGCCGTATCACCATACCAATAACAAGTACTAAAATATTATACGAAAATGTTATTATCTTCACGGTCAGCCGGGATGTTCAGAAATTTGGAATCCATTTGATATAATATTTTTACGCGTAATCGAATATGTTGATATACGATATACGCAATGTACATGTGTGTGGTGTGTGCACCAGAAACATGTAGCAAATAGGGCCCATATGTCTGGCTCGTGCTGAACTGAAGTCATGCGGGTGTCATTCCTTGCGATGCTGCAGCCTTTATGTGTGCCGCCGCAGTAAGAAAGCAAGCACACTTACTAGTTATATATAGCAACGTTGATTTGGATCCAAACTAAATATTTATATGTTTGAACCGCGTCACTTTCGTGGACACATTATTGTCGAAGTGTCGTATATTTTTGAAACATTTCCTGATATAAGAATGGTGGTGATTCCGGACTAAAAAAAAGTGTCGACCGGGTACGTGTCATCTGTAGACCTTGGACATATTAGGTACCTAATGCTACAGGTTGGCAAAAACAAATACTTACTTAACTCTAAAATGTCTGATTTGGGGGTTAAACACGGTGAGGGGTTCCTGGAGATATTATTGGAAAAATAGTCGTAGCTACGGAAGTATCATCAATTTCAATACCTATGTAGTTATTCTTAAATATTAACTTATACAATGAATTTTCGATGTGTTATTAACCATTGGGCTCATTTATGACAAATTTGACCTAAATTCTGAGTGAAAGAGGAACTCACTTCCGCAATCATAATATTTGTAACTGTTTAATTAAATAATTCGGAAACTGCTTAAGAATTTTCCGCAATTATGTATTACATAATCATTAGCCGGCCACAGTAGCGAATCACAAAGCTAATTATGATAAACATATATGATTTAATGAATGTGAGCACGCAATTCGTATCTTTGTGTAATATGATCGTGATTAGACTAATGGTAATCTTATAATGAGCTGCCGCACACCACTGGCCGGGTGATATATTGCCGGGCGTTCATTATCCATGATAAAACAATATAGTTCGATGGGATAATCCTTGCAAAAGAAGTAAGCGTCGCAGCTTTGGATATTATACTTAATACTCAAAGTACTACATAATTAAGTATACCTATCTAAGTACGTAGTTTGTATTCGTACAAATATTTGAGTAAAATGTGTGTTTCAAATTTTGTGTAGGAAATATGACATTTGGGTCATACTGATTTTAAGTATGAGTTAGCGTTATGCGTCTTTCCTGTGGACACCCGAAAGTTAAGGGCTTTAAATACTATGTTTTCTTAGTGCCCTATTAGGCGATGTACAAATTGATTAATACTCTAGATCTAAGCGATAAAAATATCAGTTATATGTACCCAAGCCCTTAACTATTGCGTTGTCCACAGGAAAGACGGCTAAATTCTAGAACCAATATGACTCATTTGTTGAAAGAACGGAGAGTTTTTTAGGGTTCTTTTTCATTCTTTGTCAATTTATGTCTGCAATATGTGGTGTACAACAAAATAGTAATTTAGTTGTTCTGTCATAAGTACTCAAAGGATTTTTTTTATACTACTAAGGTGGCAAACAAGCATATGGCCTGCCTGATGTTAAGTAGTCACCGCAGCCTATCAACGCTTGCATAGCCAGGGATGCGACCGGGATTGTAATACTGTAATTTACTGAACTAAACTCATACAGTCTGTAATTTTGATTAAAAGAGTATACTGTAAACCTTACTGAACTTAACTTAGTTCAGTAAGGTTTCATTAATGTTTGGTGCTGATCAATATAGCGAAATGTAAGGGAAATGCATCAGGGCAGCAGAAAATATGGCTGTGATTCCGTCTAGTCGAAGTGCGGGTGAACTTAAATGTATGTAAACGTAGCAGTGATCATAGATTTTGTCGCATCCGTTTCTGGACAAGGAAGTGTTTAATCCAGATCGATCGACCAGTGAAAACGTAATTAATATAATAATACATTGGGGGGGAGTTTATAAAGATGGCGCTGGCCGGCGGCCGCCATTCGCCGCGCGAACCCTACGCGCATGCGCCCGCCTCGCGAGTGAAACAATAATTGACAGTTAAACTATCATGGCGGCCAAATTTTACGTAAGTGTGAAATACAAAAAAAGTGTATTAACAATTTCTGAATTGTGGTTTGGAACGCACCCCGGATTTTTTTGATAAGTGTTTTATCAGTGATATTTGTGATTTTCGATGTGGTTCCGAGGTGGTTCGAAACCACATTTCTATGGTCATTGTTGAGTGTGATTGAGATTGTGTATTGGGTTCTTGTGTACATTGTAATGTATTGTGGAACAGGAAAAAAGTATTACAACTTTATTAACTCGTTATTCCGATACAACATTAACATTATGTATTTAAATTTTAAGTTGCAATTTTCAGAGTTTGGTAATCCTTTAAAACTTTACATATGCCAATTTAAAATAAATCAAATTTTTACCGTTATTTTGAACTTTATTAATACGATTGACGGTAAAAAAATAAGTACACCTACTGACAACAGTGGCTAAACTTTTACATATAATAAATATGTAGGAATAAAAATGAACTGTACGAGTTGTTTTTAATAATGAAGAAACAGAAAATAAAAACCAATCTATATTGTTGAGCTATTTAAAAGTAAATTAAAATGTCTAACTACACAATTTTAGTTTATTCTGCACAATTATATTTAACTTTGGGATTTTTTGTTTTCAAGTAGCGAATTACAGCATTTACTTTCAAGAAAAAGAGTACCTTCGTTGCTGCACATTTCAATTCATGTGCACTGTGCACTGTGCACATGAATTTAAATGGTTTGTAGTTAAATTGGCACACATTGAGTCTGCAAGTGTTAGGCAACACGAATAATGCCTAGGTTGTCTAGGTTGGCTTAGAAAGGACAATAGTCACTCCGGGTCATTCACCCACAGCCCTTTGGAAATGTATCGATTCGCGGGGGTATGTTCTCACGGATATGGATTTGGCGGACCGTTTTGAAGACCGTAGGATAAAATCACTATTATGGATGAAAAACAATCAAACTCTGTAAAAATAATGCCTTTGTTAATACGTACCTTTGAATGTATAGAAATGAAACTGCACTTTATATTATTCAAATTTTAGAAAAAAATTATATGTGGAAGAAAAGTAAGAACAGTGAAGTAATTTATCCTAGAATTTTTAATTAAGTGTAACACTTAATAAGTGCTACGTTAAGTAACAGATATATGTTAAATATTTACGTTTCTCAAGATAATATTTTCATGATTACTAGTATTTGTAATTAACTGAAAGGTCACTCCGTCGAGACTTCAAGTTCTATATGAAAACGAGATTTGTCTTCTAATCGAGGGAGCAAATACGTGTGCCAAAATACAATTATTTAGGTCCAAGGTTAAGTTTGTGTTAGACATGGATGAGTGACATCTCTTTTCATGTTGCTGGAAGCGATGATGTTTTTTTAAATAAATAAATAAATATCACGGACAATCTTAGACAAATCGACCTAGTCCCAAACTAAGCAAAGCTTGAACTATGGGTACTAGGCGACGTTATACTTAATATATAGATATATTATAATACTTAAATACATAGAAAACATCAAGACCCAGGAACAAATATTCGTGCTTATCACACAAACACTTGCCCTGGCCGGGATTCGAACCTGGGACCGCTAGCCTTCGTAGGCCGTTGTACAACCCACTGAGCCATACGATTTGTTATCCGAACATCAAAATTTGCACGTACGTACGATGTAATGTAACTTATGAAGATATAAAAGTAATCTACCTAGATAGGTAGATGACTTTTTATATCTTGTAAAATAAAATGTGTGATATCTACATTACAAAGTATCTAAGATGAAAGTAAATCATAACACTAAAAAAACGAAAAAATATTCGCAAAGCAGGGTTTCCATTATGTTTGATACTCGTATTATTAGTCAATTGGAGTACACAATAGTCAAAACGAAAGAAAACATAAAATTCATCTCGAACAGCCAATTGTCAGAGTCGCGCTAACGAGATGAGTTCACCACATCGAAAGTGAAAACACAAGTGAAACGCGAGGAAGTGGAGAAATAATTATGTATAACCGGCCAGTCACCCTGTTCTAGTAAAGCGCTTGAAATCGAGAGTTACCAGTACTAGGAATCGGGTTTATGTTGGCTATTTACGACGACTACAGTTGGCTGGTAATTCTTGTCGCGGGGGCACAATGACTTTACGGATATTGTTATTACTATGAATATACAAAAGAAAACATGAAAAAATTAAAATCTAAATTTAAGTATTACATATGCTTCGGAAACCCAGCAAGCACAGGTAGGTATAATTGCGGAACGAATCGTTGTCTGGACTACGCGGGGAAGACTTGTAGCTGATGCGACTTGTCTAATACAAACTATTATATAGTAGAAAAATGAAATATCTGTACATTGAAGATATTTTCAAAAATATAAGGGAAAAGGACTATTTGAAGGTCACTGAATCGAAAAATATTTTTAATTTTTGTATGTATCTTTATTTATCACGCCAAACCAGCTAAACGGATTTCACCTATTTTCGGTACAAAATATTATACAATAATAATTAAACGGTATAAAATATTAAACAATTATAACGATGAGCATGAAACAATTAGATTTTCTCATCCATATCATTATCAGACCTCGAAATAAAAATTGCTTGAGATCAATTCCTGAGATAAAGCGGAGTACACACTTCATTAATAAACATCAACATTGATGTACTTGGTAAACAAAATACCAAATAGTTTACATGAAGGAATAAACGAATTAGGCAATTTGGGGACGTCTAAACTTTAAACAAATTAAGCACATTTACGTAATACTTTCGTACGTATTACTGTTCAATTGTTATGTTTTTTTTATGAATACATGTATATGTAATAGCGAAAATATTATCATTATAAAACTTCTGATTACAAGAGTAGGTACGTACGGGTTTAACCAAATTTCAACAGCTAAAATATTACCTTGAAACTTTTTCATCCTCCTGCCGATTTATCATTAAACGTTAATGCCTAATATTTAACCAGCCTTCTGACGTGAAACGGTCATTGTCTAGACGGCCACGATCTCACGCGTTGTTTGAGTTAATACATTTAGCGCGTTAATTCATTAAATAACGTAAAAGCTTAATTATGTTACGGCATGATGTGATATTGTTTAACGCGTTGCGTTAAATTAACAATAACTGAATAGCGTGTATTATTGGATACATTGACCTCGACCGCCCGCTTTATATTTTTAATAGTTCCTTGTCGACTTAGGATACGCGGGATGAAATTATACAAATGTTTTTACTAAGAAATAAAGTAGGTATTAATGTAGGTAGTTGAAGGGACGACTCAGAATGGTACAATAGTGTGCAGCATTCTTAAGATTGGGAATAATCCTTGCTGCCCCCCTTTTTTGAATTAAACCCAATTTATCGGAATTGTTTCGAAGATAAACTGTTGCAAAAAATTCGCTTCCTGTATCCTGTACACTCGAATTAAGTAACTAGTGGAAGAAAATCATTAGGTTAAAAAAAGGCTTTATATCTTACATTAAGATGTATAAAAATTGAGGTTCTTTTTTAGGAAAATCAAAAAACCGACTTCTTAAAAATCATTAAAAGTAAAAAACAACGTTATTTGGTTGTATTAATTTACTTACAATTAAATTTTTCTCAACGCAATCTATTCAATTTATGTAATTAATGTTATTCTAGAGTTCCTTCCATTCCTCATGGATCCCATCATCAGATCTTCATCAAAATTATATTGGCCCCAATTGGAGGTCAATCCTTTTAAGAAATAAGAATGATCCAACTCGGTTTATAAATGACGGAAATCCGAGGTAATAAACATAAAAGAAATAACATATAACCAAATTCAGAACCTCTTTCTTTTTTGAAGTCGGTTAAAAAGATTAGCGCGTTCTAGATATATTCGAGAGTAGGCTTGTCCTTTTAAACAAAATTTTTACACGTAACTGTAACTCATGTTAGTGGCGAACACACAATTGAGTTACATATTATCATAAATTGTATTTTATGCAATCATTATATCTGGGGGCACGGCAGTGCCTCCGCCGAGACGAGCCAAACGAAGCTCATGGGTACAATTACCTTTTCTCGAAGCGCTTTGTCGTTTTTTGAACCAGCATAACTTGGGATATGATGTCAACGGTAGAATTATTAAACATATAAGGTTTCAATTGCATAGCTCTTATACTTTAGAATTTATTGATATTTAAAAACCCCGATTTTGTAACTCACAAAAATTCATAGTTATCACAATTTTTAGGGTACTTTCTGAAGTCCGTGACAGCTGAAATTTGGTATGTAAGCTAGTATTAGTACAAAACAAGAAAAACATTCTAAAACTTGGAAGTTTTACCTCCGCAACCCTTTAAACTAAGGGATGGAAGTTTGTACGAGACTTCAGCAAAATTTGATGAATGCTGAAAATGGATATAGGGACTCCTTGTTATAAATAATGAAATACATGTCACAGGACTAGAACTATTTTATAACAGAAAAGTAATAAACAGTGAAATTTTTCACCTTACGCCCATGTGACGGTAATGACATATTTTGACTAAGCTGTAGAGTTTGTGAAGTTAGAGCTTGTAGGTAGAGTTAGGGCGTGTAGAGTCAGAAGCGTGGCTCTGCTTTAGGAGTTACGTCGCCTAAATCGAACTAGTTTGAGCTTTTCTATATGTTTTTGTTTTTTGTAGTTCACAGAGTCTTGGTTTTTACTGTAAAGCTGAGTAACTTTTTGAACAATAAATAAATAAATGGTCTCCTCTTTGCAACATTTTACATAATCATTTTTTATGTGGGAAAAATAGGTACTCGTAACGTATACTTTTTTAAGTCGAGTACCGCGATTTACCCATGGCGCTTGCTGAGTGGCCTAATTAACCTTTATCCTTTATTAATTAGCCCTTTTCTACTAGTAAACCACAATAAGTGAAACACAGCTACAAAAAATAAAGACTGCAAAAACATTGCGTTATTAAAAATAATGAATTGTGTTTAGTTGTATGTTGTATATTATTATATTATAGTTCACTGGCATATACTATAGACCATAGATTATAGAGTGATGTTCCAATCTAAGAAATATGATTCATGGAGGTTTAATTCCTAGATTATATCGAACACCTGTAGAAGAAATACATTTCAGAAGTGTATATAACAACTTAAAGCTGTCTTTTGTTTCTAACTAGTTAATTAATTGCTTTGAACATGCTGAACATATTTTCCAGCCAATGCACTTAATCTGTATAATTTATTGAATTCCACTCGATAATAGTTCGTAATTCCTGCTAACTCGCACACAACCAGTTAACCTACGCAGTTAAACTTGTGACTCAGTATGTGGGCTACCCTGATGAATACGGTCAACCTCCCCAATATAGCTTGGGAATTAAACATAAAACAAGTTTTATATGTACATTCAGTTACAGTGATAAATATTAATATAGAACAATGAAATTTCTTTTTTTGAATGTAAATTATCTCGGCACGTTTGGTAGGTGGTTAATAATATAGTTTGGACTTTGGTTGTCTCTAGACTAGCTAACTACTAGGTAAAAAAAAACCGGCCAAGTGCGAGTCGGACTCGCGCACCGAGGGTTCCGTAAAAATTTTTACTTACCCTAACTTTATTACCCGGTACCGGTTGAGTTAAGTTTGCACCTGATATCTATAGCATTGCATACAAATCAGGTGCAAACTTAACGCCACCGGGTTGTTCAAATAGGTTTTTTTCAAATTAAAAAAAAAAATAGCTAGTTAGAGACATGGCTATAATTTTCGTGATAATATTTATGTTTATTAATACAAATTGTGAAAATTTCATTGGTAAACTTCGGAGATAAAGGGGGGGGGTGTTTTTTTTCACATTTTCCTCAATAAAACAAAAACTAATCACAATTTAAAAAAAATTAAAATTGTTCAAAAATGTGCTGGTTGAGCCCTTTCATATGATACCCCATTTGACCCTGTAGCTAGGCTTTTAATTTATATCCCTCCTCATATTTGTCGTTTTTTTAGAAAATAAAAATGTACCTTAAAATATTTCCTGTGCAATATATGTGGGCTAACCATGTTTATAAATGTTCCAAATTGCAAATAGTTAGCATAAGTAGTTTTTGAGATATGGCACTTTAATAGTCGGACAGACAGACAGACAGACAGACAGACAGACGGACAGGCAGACATACAGACAGACAGAGTCGCACCATAAGGGTACCACCATACGGAACCCTAAAAAACAAAATGAATATTTAACGGATAAAAATGCCATTATGTTCCTCTTAAATTAGAGGGCTACCTCCCTTTTAGAAGTTGATTAAAACAAATATGTCTTGGCCGTACTGACTGCAGCGTTCGCGCAGTTAGTACGTGCTGCATGCTGCTGCGCGCGAAGATCAACGCATGCGCCTTCCGCATCCCGCGTGGGAACCGGGCCGCTTGCGACACCCGTCGCTGGGACACGACCTCTGCTCGTGCGCTCAATAGCAGGAAAAATATACTACACTCTGCTTGGATGTTACGTACTTACGAAAAAAGGTTTTACCTTAAATATTATCTTGGAAATATTAATAAATTAAGTTGACAATTTTTAACAAAAACTACTTAACTGAAATACAAAAATAACGACGTATGGTTTTTATAAGAGTCTGCAGAAAAATAATAAATGTGAAAAAAAAGTATATTGTTAAAAGTATAAAAAAGTATAATTATTGCAATTGTACTGAACAGAAAATCTTCAAATTTTCACTTAACGTGTTTCATCTTTACTGTACTTTTTGTGTGGAAAAAAATATTCTTAAATCGGTATTCTTTGACCCGTCACATCAATGATCTAGTACTAACGGGATGCTATGTATCGATATTCGATGTATTTTAAGTTATTAAAATCTAAGTATATTCATCGGTAGTTTCTTTTTATCAAAAGCTGTTAAATACAAACCCGCAGAACTTTCAAATTTACCACGTTGGCATTAGAAATTATCAAAGAAGGTAAAATCTGTACTGACTAAACAATTTTGTAAAAGTGTCGAACACACGTTAATGAGACAATGTGCGGTTTCGCTCTTCCCACGCGCCGCAAAAATGCTCAATTATACCTATTATGTTCATTATTCATTACTTGTGTTTCCTTTCATTACCGAGCTTGCTTGTTTGAGTTGCGCTAAAAGTGAACTTCAAATATTTTGGCAAATGTAGGTAATATATTGTATACATATAAAAAGAACATTTTAAGTTGGTCATTGCCATTATTATACGCCCAGCTCAATTCCTTGGACCTAGAAAGCTGAATATTGAAGGTAGGAATCGCGTTATGATGAATTTTGATAGAGGTTTTTTAACCAACTCCCACAAAACTGTTCTTAATTGTTAAGCAGCTATCATTTCTAGGAAATTAAAATCTTAGTTAAAAAAATCTCAAACTTAGTTCCAAACTACAAAATACGGACATACAGAGAAGCAAGTAGTTCTAATTTTAATATATCACGATACTCATATACGAGTTGTTTCATTCAAATAGCTTAGTTAATGTTGGCTCTAGGTCAACAGGTGAATAACTTAAATTATGCAGAATAAATTCGACCATCTCCTTTAAATCATCGACATAACTTTAATGGTCATTTGATAGAATGTATTTAGGCTAGGTAATTCTTGATAAATCTGGTGTATATTAATTTGATTAATTATGAAATGTGATTTGACTGCATTTAATAATAAAATAGATTTTTGATGACATATATTCCTATACATGAACATTACTATTAGGTTAAAATAATGGGATTGAGATGGGAAGGAGAAGGTCAAGAAATAGAGTCGATAGGGTTTAAATTTACTGCACAGAAATAACCATGCCATGTTTAGTTACAGAGCGATACCAAAGTCTCGGCATACTTACAAGTAATAGCAATAAAATAATTAGGTACAGTTTTGTACATTTCTTATAAATATTACGATTTTATAATTACTACATATCAAGAGTACACAACAAGAAGACAAAACCATTAAAATTATCGATTGTGTAGTAATGCAAGCACAATTATTATCGAGTTGTATAATATTAATCGGTCCATCGATTGGGCAAGTGGCCGAGTGCGGCATTAAAACGAGAATTGCTACAGTTTTCGAAATGTCGGCTACATGAAAGTATTAAGGGTTATGTAAATTGAGACAGCCGCAATTTGCGCAAAGTTCAATTCTGTAAAAAGCTCTTTATATTTAGTGAAATAATTCGTTGGCAACGTTTACTTGCGTAGGTATATTATTAAGCCTCAAATGATGTTCATACTAATTGCAGGTAATATGAAATCCCCATTTCGTGTGATAATATCGACGATGAATTATCATTCGTTATAAATTTGTTGCGATCGAGTTTATTAGACACAATAGGTATATTTTGTAATAATTATTGTTTCCTCAATCAGGTAACAGGATGTAGTATTACTAGTATTATAATTTAAATACACGGAACATGACCTTTACAGACGCTAATTAATAATTTTAGTTAAAATTTTCTGACTTAATGTTAGCAACCTTGGAAAATCAATCTCTCAACCGGAAATGTGCAAAATTAACCTAAATAAGGTACGTGAAGTCAAGGATGAGTCGTTCCCACGAGTCGTCGCATACATTAGAGCATTTTAATCAGATTTTGTATTATATTACCACGGATAAGAAGAAGGCTACGTTGCCGTAATCAATGGTACTTTGCTCTAGTCTATGGTTACGTTATCTAAGTACTGCACGTATTTACTTCAGGATCGTTCAGATCATATTCAGGATTTTTTCTTTCGTACTGTGTTGTATTCTCATATTCAGATTTAGGTTCTTCTGATTTGTCTTAGGTGCTTATTACTGCTGGAAGTTATAAATACGCAAAATTTTGATACGAGCCAAAACTATGTTGGTGCGCTATAGTGTTCTTATTTTTTGGGAATAGTTGTATCACAAGTACTATTAAGCTTTTGTTTGTTTTGTCCAAGCGAAACTTATATCGAAATAATAAAGTCACAAGTGTATGTCATCTCGCACTCTTAATAATAAAACATAGATAGACAGAGCGAAGAGATATAATGTTATGTCAAAGTTTTTTTTTTGTGTGCGTAGAGGAGTATTGAGCGAGCGCGTCATGCATCTGGGGTCATCACACCGGGAAGGACCTTTTCTTAACGACCTCAACTGCTCCGACCGCAGGGGGTCGCGCCATTCTTGGCTTATGTGCATTGGGTAGGTAGCGCTTAGCGGCATCTCTTTTGCATCAACTGTCTTTTTTGTCACATTACTCGATAACGTTTTGGAACGTCACAGAATATTTTGCTTCGTATAGAAATGAGAGAAGTAGAAACAAAGTAACTAATTGTTGGTGCAAAATTGAGTTTTGCTACAGACTAAAATTCGGTTATAGTTGGATTGAATTGAAAGCCATTTGTTTTAAACCATCTATAATCGTACCGTATTTGATGATTTTCTAGGAGATGGCAGATGTCAGCGCCATTTTTAACGTTTACCGGACCGTTATACCGAAATTGCCTTAATATGGTTTGGCTGTAATGATCTATAAGGAGTAGAAGTGCAAAAGGCGTAGTTTCTACGTTCTTCAACAAATATTTAGGTATATCAGTTAACGCTCCGAAGGAATGCGAAAGGAAGTATTACAAATCTTAATGTGACAGCTGTTACATTACAACTAAATCCTTCCGGGCTTTCACCTGCAATGGTTTCTTCACTTTCGGGTGTCTACATCGATCGGATGTAGTGTTTTAGGGTTTCGTACCCAAAAGGTACCTACGGAACCCTATTACTAAGTCTGCTGTCTGTCTACTGTCATAAGGCTCTAACTCTTGAATCGTAAGCGCACATATAGTTTCAATTTTCACAGTATGTGGATTGCTATGATCACTACGACAAATCAAAAATTATAAAATATATGGAGACTATAGAAGAAACGTATTTTTATCGTAATTTTTTGTGTACACTGGTACGGAACACTTCATGCGACTGGCACTTAGCCGACATCAGCTATAATTGCTGTTATAATAATATTATAACAGCAATTTTGAAGCACCTCATACCACAGGAAATTTGATTAGTCAGGAATTAAATTAGTTACACGATAACCACATTACGTCTATTGTTTTGTTCAAGCTTCCTCCGATTCGGCCACGTACAGCCTTCCTCGACGTAATCGTTTGCTTAACGGTACTAAACTAAAGGTTATTTTGCACAAGGCCGACGTCTGTCCATGTACGATTGCGAGAAGGGTGCAGTTATCCCTATCTCTTTTCTGCTGAGTCACACAATATACTTTTTGTGTATTAAGACATATTTGTTTAATTTAAGTTTATTATTTTCTCACAGTTCTTCTGAACTTCTAACATCATCAGGGACAGTAAGAAAATAATTCTGCTTATACCGTGTTTTTGTTCTTTACCAAATCTTCGACGTATTGCTTGATACATCAGTTCTCATTCGTAATTGAAATAAATAATTTTTTAATAGTTAGCAGCTATTTATGTTTAGGCCAACCAAACATTGACAAGTCCGTTACTATCATTTGAAGAGATTTGAAATTTTGATTTAGAGTCAGAATTTTCGAACCGCTTAGACACAGTTTTATATCCTAACACGAGTATGTCGTTTTAAAAACTTTTCTACGATTGTATGGATATTAGAGCTTTCTGAAAAATCTGAAAGAAGTTCTTACCCACACCTTAATTAATATAATCGTCGCACAGTCTCTAGACACTTTGAATTGATGCTTTTGTCAAACACCATCGAACAATATAGAGAATATAATCTGTAAAAAAATATCACATATATAACTTGACATAATCTGAATAATCATAATAATACCTAATCTTCGTCTACGTCTAATGTCCTAACTTCTAGATGCGAATCATCCGAATGTCACTTTCTAAGCACCGTGGGACTAAATCGGTTTCTCTTTCTTTTGCGTTCACACATTATTATGTGAAATATGCTATAATGATTGATATAATAAAAGAGAAAAGAGTTTGTGCATCGGTGGCTGCGCTAAGCGATACCGACTTTGAGTCACAAAAGTTTCTTTTTGAATAACAAATAGATGTTCAAGTTGAAATAATCCAACAAAGGGTTCGATTATTTTGTTTCGGATTTCAATATAATATTCGATCTTGTATTCTGTAATCAAGTTTAAGAAAATAAGCAAACGATTAATAAGGGCACGTAAATACCTAAATGAATAAGTCTTATAGAAAACCTTTCAGACGTAGCTGTAAACATATTTAGTTGAAGGCGACTATACGACAAGCGGTTTATCTCTCTCCAATCGGTCCCTCATTACTGAGGATCGTGGTCACTGGAACCTCCTAAATGGACATTTGTCTCCATCGATTCTAGTCCGAAGTAGCCCTCACCTCACCACCTGATAAGCGGTTTATACATATACATATTTGGTTACCTAAAAATGCCTTCTTAAACCGAAATTAAATTTGCAGCAAAGAATCATATCTCAATCTATCTCCCGAGCACGAGAACAACAACTATACGTCTTGCAAATTTTATGCCATTTGATATTATCTCAGTTGTCTGTACCACATGACTAGCACAGCATCATTCGAAATCCTTACGACAATGACAGAGAGTTCATTATTATAGGTAAAATGCGCGTAATCGTGGTTTCCTGTCCTAGTGCTAGAAGAATAGATTAAAATGCAGTTGCGTTTTGTTCTATAATAAGCATTATTTAAGTTTTTCAAGGGTAGAGACTTGGTTTATGTAATATTAAGCAAAGTTCCAGGGTCATTTTTGTAATAAATCTTTTGGTTATTTTATTCACGTATTAATGTTCTATGTTAGCTTCTTGCTGAGAGATTTGCGTTATTGATTGGAGGGCTATAACACGTGATATTGCTTTTGTAGAAATGTGCATGTACTCCGCAGCGCATCTCCAAAAGATGAACACACACACACACACGCACGCAAACAAACTACACAGGCACTTCAAAAGATATGATTCGAAGAGGGATATATATGCTGGATGGATACAATTTCAAATTAACCATTTTTAACCGACTTCAAAAAGAAGGAGGTTCTCGCATTCGTCGGGATCTTTTTTTATGTATGTTCCTAGAGACTATAAAACCGATTAAAAAAAATGATTGAAAGCAGGTATTTCCAAAAAGGTCCCATATAATTTTGGTGAAGATTTGATGATGAGATCCATGAGAAATCGAAGGAACTCCTCAAATATTATAGTCACCTCTATAGCGATTATGGTACTTTAAGAAATAAATCAAGCATTTGCATTCTGTAAATATAAATTGGTCAAGTGGAACTGATGAATAAGACCACAGAATGCCATCTGAACTCGTCAATGATAAGTGATTCATGGGCGGTGGTAGGATATCTCGATTAAGTTAGTTAAGTAACTTCATATAGTCACAATTTTAAATGTTCCTGATGAGAATGGCACCATCTAACTGATTTCATGGTGGAGCCGGAAGGTAGGCATCGGTTCTCCATAGTAAAACAATGTATCCTTGCCGTGTTTGATCTCGTTGGAATGGTTACGAGATATACTCATGTGAATGCCTTGTTTTTAGTTTTTTTAATAAATCATTTATTTTACGCTAGCGTATAAATCAAAAAAACCGACTCCAAAAAGAACTAAAATGAGAAATATAGTTTTTCATTTTACTTACAAGAAAACTTTTTGTAACGCAATCTATTTACATATATCCAATTGATGTGAATTTCTAGTCCATGCCAATAATGTAACAACTTACTAAAATCAACAATTATGAACTTTTTGCGATTTCTTTTGATGGTACAGACGACAAAATAATATTTAAATTTTATATATTGCAAGAATGAGTTGAAAAAAGGTTACTTGTAAGTAATTCGAAATTTTTTAAAGTCTTAGTTCTTTTTTTGAAATCGGTATTATGTTTTTTAGGTATCAATGCTATTGGTTTAAACTTTTGACATATTTCCGGTGGAGTATTTAAAAAAAACTACGGAACCCTACGCGTGACTGGGCTGAAAGTTGTAAAAATTAAATGTACTTAATTTAATCTGTAGTCTGTCACGAATTCATGACTCGTAATAGTATTCAAATCGCAACGCATTACAATCGTTACATATTCGATTGCCCAGTATCGACGCGATTAATCGGAAATCGGTTGGTGGTCCGATAAATCAATCATATTAGAAAGTATTGTTCGTTAACTTTTGCGTGCGGTTTCTTCTATTTTTTTATTGTTACAAATGGTTTTTGTGATGCGATGTACAGACATATATATATATATATATATATACGCGTTTACTTTGTAGTAATATAAATAATTCAAAATATAATTGTAACGTCGGCAAAATCTGCTAATTCAGTAATTATGTGAGTGATTGTCAATACGATAATAATATCAAAATAGATTAATTATAGGATCTGCAAATCGACCTATAATAACATTATTAACCCCTGATATCAGATGTCACGCATCACAGTTAACAGATGACTCGTCATAATAGGGATGATGACTAAATTTTAATAATTAGTCCGTGTGTACTCGTAGATTAATAAAAAATATTGGACACGTATTTTTTCTTTTGTCACATAATCGAAAAATAAAGGCGATAAATTGAGTCAACATATCGCGTGACGTCACTCATAAGTACAAACTTTACTTAGAAGTGACGTCACGAGCCCACTTCTAAAGTTTAATACGATTTGTCTGAGTATTTTTTCATTATTATCAAAAAGCAAAAAATAAGTGTCCAATATTTTTTTATTATCTAGCTGACGGACTAATTACAATTTTGATTTTCACACCCAGTCATCGTGCCTATAGAGCATTCCTTTCAAGAAGTCAACCTTAACGATATTTTGACTACACAGAAAGTTTTGTAGAAACTGATGAGACCACTTTCTTGGTTGACCGTAGACTTATAAAAAATGCGAAAGTTTGTTTGTTGGCTTGCCCTGTCCTGCTATAACGCAGCACCGGAGCAATTAATCGAGGTAATTTTTTGGATGAGATGAGAGTGACATAGGCATCCTGTTTAACTCAGAGAAGTAGCAGAAGTTTTCAAAAGCAAAATATCATTGCCACGCGAAGCCAATGAAAAACTGCCTGTTTTTATAATAATCCCTTCTTGCAAGGCACATGGACTGTGGAGTTAAGTTGAACCGGTTCAACCTGACCTGTGGCTTGGGAGAGAGGTGCCCAAGTGTAAATAATGTCGATGAAGGGGAGCCATTTGTCACGAAACTGACACGCATGAGCATAACCAATGTGACAAAGAGGTCGAGGTCGCTGTGACATGCTAATTTCTTTTATTTCTTTATGTAGGTGGCATTGTGGTCGCACTAAAGAGCCGTGTCTCTGTTCAACCGCTTGTGCATGAAATTTCAATAACATTTCAATGGAGTGTTATTATTATTCACTTAAATTCCACCCCACGCATTATAAACAAATTCATATCCCTATAGGCAGCATATTTGACTGATCGTCAGTATTGAGATTAGTTGGCCCACTTATCAAATTTTATGGTGTAATTAAAAATTGCAAATGTTTAAAGATGAATAAAGTTTCCTAAGTCGCCTTATGCTACAATAATAGGAATACATACGTATTCCGGTTTAATTGCCCGCCAGGACTCAATTAAAAACGGACAATCTATAAGTTGTTTGTATTGTAAGAAAAAAATAATGGTCCAGTGAGGGCAGCAACTAGAACCTAAAAATAATCTTTGGAGTCGCCACAATCTTCATCTTCATTAACTATTTATTAATATAAAAATGTACAGTTAGCGAAACAACGACAGTTTTACCAACACTTTTACCTTTTGATACATAACATATCCCTAGGAAAAATAAAATTTCGCATGTCGTCACGAAATAACCTGCAGAGTTAGTAAAAGTCTGATGAGATTATTTGCGGGGCAGCAAGGTTCTTGTAGGCTGGCCATAGTGGCCTGTTTTCCATGTGCCACCCTGTAGTCTTGCGTAGGCGCAAGACGTCGCGGCGCGACTTTGATGCGCGCGTTGATGTTTTTTAATGGGCAACGTGCACGTCGCACTCTAGCGCGCTGTCATTAAAATAGTGACAGTTTGCTTTAGGAGACAATCATGTATAAGTACTTATCCTGCATAAGTGATATAAATATAAATTACATGACACAAAAATAACCCTTTATGTCTATATCAAATAGAAAGAAATGTGTTGTTCATAAACCCGCATCAAAAACACTTAAAAATATAAATAATGTGTTTCATTAAGTATGTATGCGTTAAGCACAATGAATTAAGGGTCATTTATTCTAGTGTTTGTTCCACCTCACATGCGTGGGCTAAGCGATAGTACAAGGGATTCATATAGCTCGAAATACTACAAAAATGTACAGACATTTCTACTAAAATTGTCCTAGCTTTCGGCAAAACGATCGAAAAATGATAACGATCCTTATATCACGCGATTCAAAGTAAAATCTAGAGATTTGAGTTTTTTAGCGCATTTATACTTAGAGTAGTGGATAGTGGATTGATATATTGCTGTTACGCAGTGAGTAAAAAGCAGGTTCCAAAGTAGTTTGAGTGCCAACAGACGTGCTGTTTGTTACTCTATAATTCTTATAATGCCAGTCGTACTTTCTTGAACTTAAACCGAATCAAGTTAACCTCGTAATTGTACATTCAAGTTTAAACGAGCGCCCTCGATAAGGGCGGTAACAAAGTTCTGTCCTAATCATTGCACGGACCGGTCTGTCTCATAACGAGCGTTACAAAGCAGCATGGTCCACATAATGCCCTTCAACCGGTCCATCGTTGCGACACAGTTACATTTTATATTTCCTAAATGGATTAACCAATTTAGTTTTTATATCTGAAAGGGAACTGAATTCTTATTTTTAGCTGGTTGTACTCTCCAATCATAGAAGATACCCGGGTCAGCAGTTACGCTTTTACTCGTGTTGGGTCTCCTTAACCGACTTCAAAAGGAGGAGGTTCTATGTTCTTCTGTATGTGTTTCTTATGTATGTTCACCGATTTCGCTGTAAATTGTGGACCGATTTTCAAAATACTTTTTTTATCAAAAGAGAACACTCCAAAGGTGGTCTTATTGTCACCAAGTCAGGTCTGATAGTTCCAATCCCGAAGAACTTTTGTTTAGTTTATTCCAACGATACAGAGAGTTTGGGCTATTGATTGCTGCATACTAACAGAACATTTTCCTTTAGTTCGTGAATTTATCGAAAGCTGGCTGGCTGGCTATTCACTTACTGGACACATCACACGATTAAGATTATACATTTACGACGACTCCGGGGCACACAAAGTTCTCTAATATTCTACATAAAATAGTCCTTAAACTTATGGTTTGACCACTTTGCCGCCACGCCATCAGCATCTTCATACGGCGGTGTTGAGCAACTAATAGGACAATGAGTGCTAACAAGTCGTGTCGAAAGTGCTTGCGCAAGCGACAACTTTTCAGCTACCGCGGATTGATTGAAGTATTAGCTTATTGTGGCTTAGCATTTTTTTCTACATACATATTTGTCAGTAGAATTAGTCCATATCACATGAACAATATATCTTTTAATCTAAATAAAGATGTCTGGTACTTATTTTATAGGGATTTAAGGAGCTTATTTAATATTGGTCCCACGATATCCTAATATTATAAACGTGAAAATGTATGCCGATGTATATGTACGTTTCTCTTAATTTTAAAAGCTGAACGGATCTCAACGAAACTTTCCAATAATGTTGTTTAGACATCAGAATAACAAATTGCATCTCTACGCGGACGAAGTCGCGGGCACCAGCTATTAAAAAATATGGATGCGGACAGGCGTAACTCAGATTTAATATGTTATAAGCTTTTTTTAAAGGACGATTTATGGAAGGACCCTTCGGTAAAAGGCGGCGTTGCTTGTGAGTCATTCTTCAGGTTGTGTAGCGAATCATATTAAAATTCAAGTAGACTCAAGTGCTAACACTACCACTCAGACATAACAATAAATGCAAATAATATAGTCTCCCAATACAATAAAGCAAAGGTCAAACAAATCTGCTCGTGCATTATGATGCAACAGATAACTGCATACGAGCTTAATAATGGCCTTTATTGGCCAAGATAAAAGGTTGAGCATAGCGCAAAATTCAGTGGCAATTGGAGGCGTGGGTGCTGCGATTTGATCTTGAATTTGCTGGGAACAAATTGCCTTTTTTAAATTGAAGTCAAGTGCAAAATGATTTATCATGAAAATTACAAATAGGTAATAAAAAAAACTAAGTTTAGTAACTAATCAATATGATATAATTATATTTTTAATGTTTCTTTGTTCTTGAAAATAGTAAATTAAGCTTTGCATAATATTATTATATATGTCGAAACGGATCACTTGAAACATACTTATTAGTTCGTATTCATTGCTATGTTCCAAAAGTTATCTTTTTATTACTCCAACTGTAATTTAATAATAAACTTGTCGTGGTAGGAATGTCAATTAAAATCTCGAAAATGTTTATTTCAACCATTTCTGTGGAATCACATTCGCTATAAAATGTTGACAATACAATAATCAAGTAACGCCAAGAAAATAAATTATATAAAGAAATCTCATATCGTTTTTTTAACAAAGGTTTTTTTAAAATCGAAATGATTTTATACTAAAATAAAACACACGTACTCATTATTTTTATTTTGTCAATCTGTCTTACAAATCTGTCATGTCTCAGGATAGGACCTTGTTAGTTGTTATCACCTGTTTTGTTTAAGACAATGAATGTCGGACGATCTCGTGCCCCTATGGCATACCTAGATTAGGGGACTGAAGTTTGACCACTGTTTTAGATGACCTATTTCGTTCAAACTGTTTCTTTTTAACTCTACAACTTTATTCTGTGCCGACTTTTTCTTTTACTGTACAATAAAGATTTGCGGTATTATTTATTATTATTATCCTTATCCTTACTCCTTACTATATTATAAACGTGAAAGTATGTATGTACGTTCCACTTAATCTCAAAAACTACTGGACGAATGTTTATGAAACTTTCCAGTTATGTACCTTATATATCAGAATAGGACATACGCTATAATTTATGTCAAATTGCATCCTTTTTAGGAACGAAAAGGGGGATGAAAATTAGTATGGACAGTAAATATTTTTTTACGCTAGGAACTTCAAATCTTGGTAATATGCTTCACATTTAAATGAGTAAAATATTATAAATGCGAAAGTGTGTCCGTCTATCTGTCTGTTACCTCTTCACGCTTAAACTGCTCAACTGATATAGATGAAATTTGGTAGAGATATTCGAGATTTGGGGAAAAACATAAGCTACGAATCTAAGGCGGACGAAGTCGCGGGCGGCCGCTAGTTATTATCATAAATGTATGTTTACGTGACGTACAGTCCATTAACTCTCATTCGCCAGCGCCCAGCACTCCGTTATTGTATAAGGACTAAACCAAACCAACGTCTACCCTTATCAAAGAAATATTTGAACCACCTAAAATTGGTAGTTGGTAGATATGCAAACAAAAAATACAGCTGATTCTATTAGAACGCACCTGAGAAAAATTTTTATTCAGTTACGGTCCAAACAATTATTTCCATACACAAATAAAACGTTTCCATTGAGCTTTGGGAAGGTCTTTGTTGCGAAATGTTCGGTATTCCGAGCACCATCGCTTTGGGACCATCCATTGTTGTTACTTGTAAAAGCAATGTGAATGAGGCTTTGTCTGTACTTTGTATGGGATGTATGGAAATGTATGGAAATATATGGAAAATTGGAGGTCATGATGAATGGTTATAATCGAATTAAAACTGGTAAGGGAATTGAGAATGTAATTACCTATTTGTAAGCTTTAGTTTTTCCTTTGTTACAAATCTTTGGATTATATAGGAGTCATGTAGTTTCGAAGAAGATTGATGGTTAACTTCGTCTAAAGTATGTATAATTATAGCTGGTCTTATATAATCAAGGAATGAAAATGTTCGTCACTTTTTACTCTATGTTGATGGTGTTATGCCTCAAAAGTGAGGAACTGCATGTGGACTGTACACAGAAAATATACTATTACAACGTTCACTTTATTTGCTTGAAATACTGCCCATGCAATTAAAATAATATGTTTAACTTTAACGAAGCTATAACAGTAAGTTATTATCTTTTTATTATATAAATATGCAGTACAAATGTCTAATTATTGTGTATCTTTTTTACAGGTAAGTACTTACCGAAAACAAAATTTGGATGAAGTCATACATCTCGATTGCTACTCGTAATGAACACATATGTAGGTAACATTATGAATGAGTAATTTGTATATAATGTTTATGTTGGTGTAGCGAATACCTATTACATATTCCTACTGACGTAGATTGTGTATGTGCTGTCCATACTAATATTATTAAACGGTCTGTACCTTTCACGCTTTAAATTTAAATCACTAAACCGAGTTCGATGAAATTTGGCATGGAGATAGTTTATGACCGTGGGAAGGACATATGATAGTTTTTATCCCGGAATCATGCCTTCGGTGGTGAAAAGGGGGGGTGAAAGCTTGTATTAGGAACCTTGGTAACGCGAGCGAAGTCGCGGGTAAATTACTAGGAATCAAGTAGCTTATGTTGTAATCCATGACCTGATCTATCAGTGTGCCAAGTTTCATCTAAATCCGTTCAACGGTTAACGCGTTATTGAGTAACAAACATCCAAATAGGTATTCATCCAAAAATATTCAGAATTTTTCACATGGATAATAGTAGTCGGATTATATATGTCTTCCATGAAATTTAACATAAGACATAATTAAAACCCCGGAAATAAACCTTAAAAAATATTTTTAAAAGTAAGCTACTAAAATGCACATAACTTATTAAGATTTTAAACTATACTGTGTTAAACTATAATGACCCAGCAATAGCCACTTAGTCCATTCAAAGGGTCATCTAAACACAGAAACGATTAAAAATAAAATGCTAACTTTTGGTATGTTTGGTATTGATAAATATCAGCGATTGAAGCTGCCGGAAACAATTTACTAGGTAGTTTACCGATAAACAAAATGCAAAAACAATAAGTTATTGCTCAAAGTTTATGCTTTTGCTTTATACAGTGGGTAAAGGAAGCGGAGTAGATTGAAGTCTAATGAAATAATATTGAATTTACATAAATCAAAATCTAACATTTTGATGGGATTTTTTTGGGAAATTAAGTAAACTCTGCGCTTATTTAACACCGTTTGCTCATAAGTCGTTTTTTAAAAGCGATCTACTAAGCGATCATTGTGTCGTTACAACAAAAAATATAAATAGTATTTAATTGATTAGTACTGAATATAACATGAATGTAACCGTTTCTTCAAGATATATCACCAGATTAGCAGTATAACTACATTTATTCATACTCTTACTAACTATTCGGTCTCATCTCATTATAATATCTGCATGGAGGTATACTGAGAAACATATTTTCCTAAATACCTACTCGTTTAAAACCTTCTTGGTTTGCATAAGTTAGGTCACAGCTGGTAATCTTCGTATAACAAAACGCGTACGTTAGCGCCATGTTGTTTTTAATGTTGACTGGCGTTTTTCTCTGCTGTGATTAGCTGTTGCTTTGTCAATACACTCTTCTTGTGATCTATATATTATTTGTCGAAATTCATTCTGTCACTGTCACAGTAATGTGTTATCGAGTGATGTCCTTGTGTTTATCCTGTCTTGCTTTTTGCAAAATGTTTTAAGAGTGCTGTGTTTGCAGAACTTTGCGAAAGGACGCTATTTTACACCATTTTCCGTGCTCTGAGAAAATACTTAGTGGTGGAAGTGTTTAAATCGTGATGATCTT
The DNA here is from genome assembly GCA_905404275.2 of Hedya salicella. Taxonomy (NCBI): domain Eukaryota; kingdom Metazoa; phylum Arthropoda; class Insecta; order Lepidoptera; family Tortricidae; genus Hedya; species Hedya salicella. Next base: position 20,126,699 of record FR990098.1, read on the forward strand.
GCAAAATTATCGCCCGCAGAGCACAAGACTATCCTCAGTCATTTCATTGCACTGACTGTCCGATTTACAATTATGAATTGGTGCAACACAACCAACAAAATATTAAAGGGGACAGAACGTATTACTTGCAACACAGAAGAAAGCTTACGACAAATTTAAAAGAAAGAAATTGAAAAATAAATTCTTAACAAATAATGTGTTTTATTTTTTTGACACTGAGTTATAATTCTCAGCATATAATTTGATCACGTAAATACAATTACTGAAGTTACGTGTTGAAATTTACGTGCCGGGAACTATTCATTCTAAATATTAGACCTCATTCAATGAACCTAGTCCACTTTGGCTGAATACGTTACGATCCCTTGCCATATTGCAATCTCGAATAGGAAAAAAATTAATGTCAGTCGACACTAATCGTACAGATTAAAAATAGTTGCCTAGTGCAAATAATATTGGTTTCTGAGTTGGCAGTCTGATATTGGTAGTATCTCTTATTAGTCTGTGAGTTAGGTTAACGAATGTATTTCTATCGTTCCGATTAAATGACATAAAAATTTCCTTTACGTACAAGTTCCTTTTTCATGATATTTTTTTCAACTTACAAAAGTTACTTTTAGGCTTCTCTACCAGAGAACCAAAGCAAGTCTTTATTTATTTACAGGATTCTTTATTTTCGCCAAACAATTTTTAAAAACTGTCTCAATTCCTGTTTTATATTTTTTAGTTTTAGTTTCATTTCCCAAGCCACAATTTGCTCCGAATCGAAAAGAAAAAGCAGTATTTTTTTATTATGGTGAAGAATCCAATAAATATGTAGATTAAGGCTACTTTCCGAAAAAGCCACGTTAAGAATTGTTTTATTATATCGTATTGTAAGGAAATGAAACAGTTTGGAAAAGATAATATGCCCATTGATATTCAGAAACTCCTTTGATACAAGTAACAGAATGTCTCTATATGTAAAACTGAAGCTAGCATGCGGACATGGTGGGCCATAACTTGCAGCGCGTGAGTCATAAGTTCACAGCGAGACCTTTAGCCGTTTTCCGGTGATATTTCCAAACCTGTTTCAAAGGTTGATCACATCTGGGAGTAAAAATAGTAGAAGGCTGATGCCTCCATAAGACATTAATGAGCAGTTCAGTGAACGGACTTTTATACAAATTATTTCAAAAGCCGTTTTAAACAAATGTACAATGTTATAAGAAGAAATAGTTAATTTTCGTATATAACGTCTCGCTCTATCTTTGACAGTAGCGCCATTGTCACTACTCGAAAACATGATTGCCATGACTTTGGCAAACCTTTTATTCAATAGCGTAATTTTTAACAGACTCCTAAAATAGGCGGTGGTTCTCAATTTACTTGTTATTTATTAATGTATGTTACCCCAGAACTCCGTTACTTTCTATATTTAGTTATTGTACAAGCGTATGGTAAATCAGCGGATTATTCGATTGCTGTCGATGCTGGTAGAAAAATATTGCCGCGTGACATTTTATACCATATTATAAACGGTTATCATACATTAAAAAAACTCTAAAACAAACATCTCGTTGTGCCTAGTTAATATTAATGATTTACGGATAAAACTGTCCTCAAAGGTAATTAATCCCATATCGCCGAGCGTCCGAACATGGCGGCAGCCTTGCGCGGACGCCTTTCTAATGCCATTCCTCGGATACGCTCCGATCCACTATGTTTCATTCATTATTCAACGCTTAGAGCATAGCATCACATACATACAGGCCCTTTAAGCCCTGTTTTAATACACAACATCAAAATACAACCCATAACATAGGTAGGTACTTGCTTGGTTTGGTATCTGGGCACTATGTTAACTGACACTGAAAATGATGTGGAATAAAGTAGCGGAGGTTTCATCGCAAGGATTTATTTTCTCTCGAAAAAATCCTTCTTTTCTTTAAAAATTCGGCCAAGTGCGAGTCTGACTCACGCACTGAGGGTTCCGTGCAAACTTTCAGTTATTCTGACTTAACTAACCCGTTGAGTTAAGTTTGTCTCTGGTATCCATAGCGAGGCTAGCCAAACCGGGTTATTCTAACTTGATTTTTAAATATAAAAAAAATCACTCCTATGGTTATAATTCTCATGTCATATTTATATTAAATTATATAATTCAAGAAAATTTAATCATTTTCGCTTGGTAATCTTCGGAGATAAGGGTATCTTTTTCGTACATTTTCTTATTTTACGAAATTTTACCATTATTAGTAAATAAAAATTCTTAAGAATGTGCAAATCAAGCCATTTCATATGATACCCCACTTGATCTAGTAGTTAGTCTTTGAAATTTTGGCCCTTTTAACATTTGAGTTGGCCAAGTTTATAACTATTTGAAATAGATATCGTAACATTAGGGTTCAAATTGTACGTTTTTGTTACGGAACCCTAAAAATGTATAATATACAAACATAGAGTAAAACGCATAATGTGCCTGATTTTTGAATCGATCGATCATGCTATGATAAGAAAAGAATACAAAGTAAAGATTCATAATGATTGGTAAAAACGTGTATCATGGTACAAAAAATAATACACATTGCTTCGAAGGCCGTTGCATATTATTAATTTGTATACTATAAATGCAAGAATGTCTTTAATCTCTGGTACATATCTACATATTTTATTTGCTACTCATTTGTGTCTCGCTCGACACGCTTGCATTGGTTCTATGCGGATGGTTTTAACAGTGTTCGAAAAAATTAAATTAACTTTATGAATAATTTTATAGAATAAAGATATCAGTCCAAAGTGCGTGAAAACATAATTTTAAAATTAGTACCTTAGTAGGTATATGACGTGGAGGTATTACGGATCAGTTGCCTACACTTTTACTATAGATTTTTCCATTGCACAGTTTAAGTTAAACATTCAAGAAAATTTTTAGATTCCTGAAAAGATTTAAGGCTCTTTCTTTTCACTTGCATTTTTCCTGGAATTGAACCCAATAAAAAATCGTAAATAATGCGGTTGTTCACTGGAAAACAGTGTTTTTTTTTCATCATAATGTTTAATTTAATATGTGTCTTGGCAGTGTCGCGCGACGGGTACGCAACCATTACGTAACGAGTACATAATTAGATCCACGGAATTAATTGAACTAGTGTAATTCGAGATAGGTAGTTGTGTTAGACGGTATATCCAAGAGAGTTCGGTTTGCAGACAATTTCGTATGAACAACTATTTTTTTAAATTTGTTTATTATTTATCGTTATAGCCACAACAGTTTACGACACACTTTCTGATCATTTGAAGTGTCTACCTTTTACGGTTCAATAATTAAAGGTCTGTGACAGACAGACTGCCAGTGGACTTTAGTGATAGGGTTTCGTTGGCACCCTGCGGATATGGAATCATAAAAAGTGCATACATTTTAAAATTACAACATGTTAACATGTTTTAATAGGTAAACACATCCCTAATCCATATTTCGCTCGGCTTATTTGGCCTTTCTATACCGCGCGACCGCGCCACCTATCTTTAGTCAAATAAATGTGTGAGTATAAAAGTAAACAATATTTTTTTTTTTATCCGCCACGTAGGCAGATTTGTTAGTATTAGGTAGGTACACTGTGTTGTGTGTTGTCTCAATTTATTTAAAAGGAGACGTAAATCCATCTGCGCGTATAATTTAACCACGTGTGCATAACGTAATTGTAACTTTCATAACGACATAACAATGCCAAGAAAGCTACAAACAAAGAAATTTACATCTCATTTCCACTTTCGCCTAATTTCCGAGTTGCGCAAGAGATTTAGTTTTAATAACTATAGCGGCTGCAACTGTGTCGTGTGTGCTTCCGCCTTGTAATCGTGGCCTTGGGGTTTGCAATTTGCTCCAAGCTTAGCGTTATCTTAATTGTGTTTTTGCTTTTTCTAATATGCGAAGTTACGTGGGAACAGTTTTTTGTGAGGTCGGCGGGATAAAGTAAATAAAAAATACCAAGGTTATCCAGATACAATATTTTCAGTACGATCTCAAAATGCTGCATAAAAATACCAAAGGGTTTCGTTTAATAACCATAAGCTTTTACATTTTTTTATATAGCCTTACCTGCCGCACTGTTTATCTTTTTTCAATGTGCAATCGGACTTATTTGAAATTTTATGGGTTAATTTAGTAGTATGTAGCTTTTGCCGGTGAAATTGTCTCCGTAAAATTAACATTTCTCAAAATCCTTCCTTTGAGCGTCTCTACGTCTCGCTGTGCTTTGTCTGCCAATAGGTAAGTCACGTTACTTTTTTACCCGCCTATGGCAAAGCCAAAGGGAAAGGATTATGATTTTAGCAGTCTGTCTATGTACGTATACTGTTTGTATTTTCGTATGTTCCACGGTAGCGCTTAAACTACTCAATCGATTTTGATAAATAAGGTGTCAATCGATTCATTATTACGATCCAGGTGACATAGTGCATTGGCTACTATACGGTTTTTAACCGATTTCAAAAAAGAAGGGACAAACAGCGATAATTCTTTACGAATTAAATCCTGATGTCAACCGATTTCGATTTGTATTTTTTCTTTTGTTGGAAAGGTATTTAAAATATATTTTGAAAAGGTATATGAAAGGTTTATTGGTAGTTGGGTTTTCAGTTTTTTTTTAAATTATTATAGGTAAAGATAGCACGAGGAACCTAAGAAATAATGCTTACATAATACAGTTGTCTTTAACAAACATTTGGTGCTATGTGGAATTGAAAAGAAAACTTTATCATCCCAGCGTTTTTATCTTGAATTCTCTAATATATATAATACGATAACACAGAAAGTAATAAAGTCACAAATCACAGTACCTAGAAGTCAATGCGATTTATGTGAATACAAAGGTGCCTAGAGTCAGCTCGTCATTAGTGCAACCGGTACAGAGACGAGGCATAAAGTGCACGGCAATTGTGCCACGATAGGGGACTGGTTTCGCGGGGTCAAGATTAGTGAAAGTCGTCTTTATGCATCTGCAGTTCATGTTATGCGAGTATACACTTGATAATGTCAATAAATAAGCATACCTACGTTTTTATATAAAAGTTAGTATTTACCGACAAATGTCTCCAAAAATTTGAGACAAAACGAATCGGGACTGTCAGTCAGTTAGTGACATATAGTCATTTCCTGGGCCTTTTTTTATCTTCTTTACATATAAAAGGAAAAGTCCTAACTGACTGACATATCAACGCAAAGCCGAAACTACGGAACTTAGAGACTTGAAATTTTCACAGTAGACACTATTTATAACGTAGGCAAGGAATAAAAAGGATGTCTGGAAATTCATCCCCTAACGAAGTTAAATTGGGGTTGAAAATTTGTATGGAAAACCTGTGATTGTTTGAATAGGTAACTGGTATAATTTCGCGAATATAATTTTCATGAAAAACCTAGTAAACAAATTTCAATTTTTTTGGAAATTCCCTGAAATCTTTTATTCAATTAGATAAAAAAATCGGCTGTAAAGATTCTCAGAAGGAAATTATCACATTTATTTTACATTACGCCCTTCTGTATTATAAAAAATATATATTACATGAATAATTATATTGAAATTAAAGAGGATGTCAAATTGTAAGGCAATTAAGTCTCAGGTCAACACGTGACAGACCTGACCACGAGTGTCAAAACAAAACAAAAATACCGGCTCAAAACAAAACAAACTGACAGCTGACACGTTGACGTAACGTATGGGAATCCGACCCAAGGGCAAGCGGTCACGCTCAAAGTGGTGGCTAATTATTGTAATTCAAGATGGCGGAGTCAAGGTCAGGTGAAAGCGCGGGAAAAACAATCTATTGGGAAGTACCACGATTTGATTGCTCTCGGTATGAATGAATCGATCAATGGGAGTGGTATTTTATTACGGTAAGGTCAAGTGGGGACTAAATGGACAATCAAACATCTAATCTATACTGGAGCTAATGATTAGATTAGATGTACGTCCCTGGTGCGCCGCGGGCCAACCCCATCCTACTAACGATAGGGGACGGGCGTGACTACCCCTACTTGCATGGGCATTTTGTGCGAGTTTTTGTATTTACTAACATTTTACGTATATAGGTATTTTATTTTACTATACTACGATATAGACGGTTTTTGGATACTTTTTACCCGAATACTCTGAAGCAGAAAAAAGTTTTATTGTTTTTTTTTCCTCCACAAAAGATGTTCCGCGCGCCTTCTACTTTTATATACGAAAAATTTCTTGCTATAACCTAAACCTAAGGTTTGTTTTATGTAACTACAAGAAGGTTTTATATTTTTTATACGTACAGTGCACACGGTCTTGCATCAATTAATTTCTATGGTGACTTATATGACAGATATGTATTATCTATGCCGTGTGTGATATTCTTTAGTTTGAGTGACGTGTTCACATAAATTGATCATTTGTCTTTGATTCAGATCTGATCATTGACATATATAGAGAATGATTTATGCTTTTGATTTAACGATTGAAACATGAATTTTGGAGGAGGTGATAGGTATAAATTGATCTGTTCTGATTGATTCAATAAGCTTAAAGGTTGAGGCTACGTATCGATTGAACGCGTTGTCATAGATTAATTCGATGCTCTTAATCGATTTTATCAATTTGTATGTGAACGGTAATCAGAGTAAAAAAAATGGTAAGCTCAATGTAACTAGGTTTAGGCAATCCGTCTTCTCGTTTGGCCCCTGTTATATAAATGAAAATAAATCAATAAAAAAGAAAATTACAAAAAGTCACTGCGGTTATAAAAAGCTATGGAGGAACAATATACATAACCTATACAAACATATATAGAACGTAATATATATTGTTATATCGATTACGTATATTCACGTCTCAATTAATAACTCTTTTTTACCCCGCGCGACCCTAATAAATTAAATGACGTTATGTGTACCTTAATAAGTAGTTTAGAAGTAATGTCCACGTTAACCTTTAGTTTCTTCAAGTAAAGTTCATGCTCGTAACTTGCAGGTGATTGATGATCTTCGAGATCATTTCAGATGATTAGTAAAGTCATCACACATTACACATAAAACATAAACATATCTATTAGTTACCGTTCCGCAGAATAAAATGTTATAAACCTTTTTTTACTTCAGCGTAGTCGAGTAAAAAGTTTTCTACAACGATCTGTGAATGCTTATTTACCTACCCGTGTATGAAAAATAGTTGAAATCCGTTCAGCTGTTATAGTGTGATGAATCCACAACGATACACACAAACATACAATAAACCCAAACAATGTTTTTCGATTCAGTGACCTTAAAATAGTCCGTATCACTGTTTTTTTAATATCTTTGTTGTACAGACATTTCATTTTTACAAATTTATATTATAGTCAGTACACTTGTAATTATTCTAAAGACGTTTTTCCTCTGAAACTGTAAACATTCTCGAAACTAAATAATTACATAAAGATAATTTTGGGTTAGCTTAATAATATAATATCAAAGTTAACTCAATTTATCATGTTCTTATTTTAACTCGTACATTTGATATCAAAGAAATGTAAATATTAATTTATTTACGTCATTGTATACCTGTTTTATTTAATAAGCGAGTACAATATAACAGTTAAAAAAATCGTTACAACTTACAATAATGCAGAGTCCATAAGTATCTTGCTCTCTTATGTTGATGACGATCAGGTACTTGCATTCGAATATACTTAAGCCGAAATGCATATTTTGTATTTCAACTCTTTGATAACGGTTGAAGACTACAAGTACAATATAATTGATCTAATCCGCATTATTTTTATATATTACCAATAATATAAATTAAAGACATAAATAAATAGGCTCATGAAATGTCACTACTTGCGGCATCTATAAGTATATTTCGCAAGTGATAACCAGTGAGAGCGCCACGGTGGTCAGATTCACATGGGTTAATATGCGCGAAGGAAAACTACTACCGTAGCCTTAGAGCACTTGACTGTTATAGCGTTTATAGCAACAGGTTTGAAGATCAATTAATACTAGCCAGTTAAGGTTTACGATGAGGCCATTTGGAATAAGGCGTAAAATTCACTTTACAGTTGGTATACTCATAAAGTTAGCAAAATACGTTTTCTAGACAAGATTTAATGTCTTTATGGACTAGACCATCTTCCAGGGTTAATTACTTCATTTGGTAATTTTGTATCTCTTAGCTGGACGGGCAAACATTGAGCTTACATAACGATCTCAAAGTATAAGAACAGTACTTTCGATTAAAAACCGATTACCATTAAAAGCTCTCGTTGATAATTGATCCGCTTGTGAAACAGCAAAGCCAAACATTCCTTCCGATACTTAATGGAATCGACATTTGGGCATTACATCATATCCTTACAGCCTCAATACAAAGCTTCATGATAAGGGTTTTAATGGGAGAATGAGAGGTAGAAGATCATAAAGTATTTTTAAGGTCATAAATCACAAGTCACTCTGTGTGTTATTAGAGTCGTGCATGACTTGGATATTTTTTCCTTTCATTGCAATACTTACCTATAATAATATGACCTTATCCTTGGTCAAATGTGGTGACAAGTTTTTGTAGTGTATGCATATTTGACGTGCTCGCCACCTCAATAAGTCAGACAGATAGTCTCTTAGGCCTAATATTCTTTTAGGTTGTCCTCGCGATAACCTAAAAGAGGCTTACAATTTCAAAAATGGCATTTCAAGTGCTCAATTTGGAACTTTCCAGCATCATCGACTTGAAGGATACTTGATTTTATTATGAGTATATAAATGCATAAGGAAGAGAATACCCTGAATTAGGTAGGCATATGGAGATTCTCAGTGGACTACTTACGTCACAAAGTCTGTGTTTATATGTTCAATCATTGCTCCATATAATGTCATAGCTTATTATCTACGTTATACTACAGTCAATTCCATATTAAACAACGAGTCACCTACTTAAACATTAGGTAATTGTCTAAATAAAATCAGTATATCACTTTCACTGCGTGACACATGACATTACGCATGCTGCGCGCACGTAGAAAGCCACTCCTGCGCAGTTTCGTTTTCACAGGCGACTGACCGGCACCGGTTTGATAGGGCCTTGGCCGTGGGATAACTTACAATATTATAGAGTGTAACAAAACTAAGCCTGGATAAATTAATTTGGCAATCCTATATTATCTGCAATTCATATATTTCTAATGGTTATTGAAAGGTTATTTAAGGAGCTTCTTCGCTGATTATTTATAATGCGATCTTGGTGTATGGATGTGAGACATGAATGTTAACAAAAAAAGAGGAAAACAAGCGAATACGCTGGCTCGGTCATGTAGCAAAGTAGAAAGAATGGAAGAGTATGGGGCAACCAAAAGATCGTACCTGGTGACTAAGGTATCACTGGATCGATGAAATCCAGAGTGACGATTGCCAGCTTCAAGTAGTCGATTTCGACTGGCGCCAAGCTGCACAGGATAGCTCAGAATGGCGTAACTGGGTCTTGGAGGCCAATATCCTCTTTGAGTCACTGAGCAGTAAGTAAGTTTACCCAGGATAAAATAATATCTCCCTATCTGTATGGCTTATTACATATTTGTAAACATTATTATTACAACAATAAGTAATAATTTCGTAACATATGAATAAATAGTTGTCGATTGTCCGATATTGATTACCAATCGATAAATCGATATTCGGTTCGTTCATTACCGGACACTTGCGAAATGGAATACCTATCATTAATAATAATTTTATTTTATTGTTAGTTTGTTTGGTTTTGTAATGTGCGTTTGGCTAAGCTATGCTAGACTCATCGCTTTATGGTATAGGTACGTTTGTTTCTGATAATAAATATCTACGACTTTGTTGTCATCGCCGTCGGGGTTTCGCGGATTCCTATAAATAATATAAAACGTATGGGTTGCCTTACGATTGGCGCGAATATGTTTATCTGTTACACTGGGGTATTCAGTAAGGGCCTTTATGTATCCCTAATTTTCAGGTTACGAAGGTCTTCTTTCAGAACTTCTTTGTATTTATCAGCTCCGAAACCCCTCTCTCTCTCTCATCTCATCTCCCATTTTTTCAGTCTAGAACATTTATGCCATAAATATGATTATAATATAGCGTCTTACAATTACAACATATAATTTAAGTCATAAAACGCACGCTGTCACATAATATCGAAAGTCTTACATTGCTACATAAAAAACCGTAAAAGTTTCACAACCGTTATCTATGCATAGGATACTAAATAGACATTGTATGTAAAGCTTACGATTACCGATGATTATCTGGATCGTGGTTCGATACGGTTACGACAGGACCAAGTCCGTGGTGGCTATCATCGTGCCTCGACTGTGGACATCGTACCTACTAGCGGTAAAGATAAGAAGCCAATATTGATACCTGTTCTTTTAAGATGTGCTAGGATAAGACGGAAGTAAGACTACAATTATAGCGATGATGCTCTTAAAGGCGTTGAAATAAACTTAATATTTAGAAGTTCCCCATACTTCTGTCATAAATACTCCTTCGCTTACTTAGATACGTCTCTCTATTCCTAAATTGTACTCAGATCCGATACGGGGTCGACGACAAAAAACAAACCCAACCTGATCTATCAACTTTTATATAAAATATTTTCTCAAAAAATCTAGATTTTTTTTAGTTTTACTTGTGTAGTCTATCATTTGACATATATTAAAGCTTAATTAAGTTATCAAACTTACTAAGTAGTGTAGTCATTTTAGATTTTCTATGTTGGTCAAAGTTTAAGATGAAATTGGCTTGTAGGTAGTCGTAAAGTTTAGGGAATTACCGTAAATGGCTCACGCGCCGATCATTGTGGCCACGATCCGCTACTGATTTATAGAGCTGGTGGCGTTTATGGTTAAGTACCGGTGCGTGGCGTTAAAGTTAGGAGTTAGTTACGAACCCACTAGCCTGCTTAACGTTTGTTTTGAAATACTGGCTCTATACTAAAAATGTGTAACCGAGGTGTAGATGCCACCTTTGTCATAGTAATAAATGTTATTAGTGTAAAAATATTAATATTCACCGTAACGCAATTATATTGCACGTTGTTAAAACAATATTTTATTAAGTTTTACGTGGGGAGAGAAGGACCCACGTAAAATTCAATAAAAGCCTGTTCACGCAACAATTTTCACAAGTCATATCAGTCCCAATGTACCATCCGCTCTCTTTTTCTTTAAACTTCAATGAGAGTACTTAGTAGGCGAAAAAATAACGCAAGCAAAAACAATTTTTGGTCAAAAATATGAAAAATAGTTACAAAGGTAAAACTTAATAAATAATTTCAACAAAATTTATTTTCAACATGATCGGTAATACCATTTTCGAGTTATTGCCGAAAAACTGCGCTTTTCTACAAAAGAACGTAAGTGCCACGAAGATACGCTCTTTTGCTGGTGTACTTTTCCACATTGTTGTAAATCGCTGTATACTTATGATGTGACATATGCAATAAAGAGTTTTTGTATTGTATTCTATCTTTTAATATTTTACTAGCCAGGATTGACCAAGTGTCAGTCCTGACCTGACTGATAAAATATAAAACACGATACCATAAAGAACACGACATGTAACTCGTCACATGCCGAAATATGTGACTAGGTACAGCGTAGTACATTTCGTGACACATGATGTATATTCCTTTGTTAAATTTTGATTCATCTGCCATCTGTTTCTGTTCTGACATACGAATGTGACAAAACTCATACAAAGTTAACTTTGCCATCAAATATGTGGCCCTGTCAATGATTAGGTAGAAAATTCTATGCCAGCATATGGTAACACAGATGGATGGTAACTGTGGCAGAAATACGGAATTTTGTAACACTATATCTGTCGCAAAGAAAAGCCAAATGAGAAATAAATAGCCACAATCAAATGGCAATTTGTATTTCCGTTGTGCTTTCATGTAACACTAAGATTCTACAACAATGTGAGAGAAAACTCCTGGCCCATGATTTTCGATTCTATAGAGATAACAACTACAGATATTTTTTGCCTCTGACTTTCTAGACTGAGGAATTGTGATCTTGTTACGTTGAAGCTAAATGCAGCCCGTGGTTTTAGTTAGTTTTTACTTTAATTACTATTCAATAACATGAAATAGGTACATGTAAAATCTCTATAAAATCCCAACTCTTATTTGCCCTTTGCCCTTCATTATTATTTAGTTCAGATACCATGACGATCTAAAGCTGTATAAAATCTTTAAAGTCAGTATTTCTATGAATTTAGTTTACTTCTTGAAGGTATTGGTATTATATAATATATGGTATGTACGTACGTGCAATTCCCTTCTGTTGGAGTTAACAATATTACGAGAATTATGAGAATATTACGTTTTGGGCCAACTAGGAATCCTTTTCAAACTATTAAAGTTTTCCGCAATCCTCCTTATCCTCCTTTCTGACGCCGAGATATGAGAAGTGTCCTGGAATTTCAGTTGAAGTATATTTCTGTAACAATGTAACTATTAAGTAAATTAAAGTGCGTTACCTAATCAATTCAAACATAATCATTCCAATTCCAAATTTGGTAAAGTAAATTAAGGCACTGTCAGTGCCGTATAAAAATAAACAAACACGCAAATTGATGTGTAATTAACCATTTATATACGGTTCAAGTACTCTATTTTTTCGTCTGTTACAAAAACAGTAATCAGTGGCAAACTAGGTACATACTAAGTAGACAATGCAATCGGTATGCGAGGTTATCCGGTTGGTCAAGCGTGTTTAGATTATGACTTATGTTAGTGTAGATAAAAGCTGTATTTTTATACGCCCTCAGCACCCTACATCACTTGAGAGCGCCCCAAATATATTGCTTAGAAGCCAACTACCAAACGTGCAGGTGTAACAATATAGTCCTTTGTACAGTTTTGCTTACAGATGTAACGTTTTAACTTTTCGGTTCAATTGTATAGTTTACACATTTAATTTAGGATGTGTGTATGCGTAACTAACCCACAATCTACAACATAAACGATCTTAGACATTATTTAGATAGTCGCCTCTCTCATACCGCAGGCAGTAGTATTTAAAAGCTAGTTATTAACGATTTAACCGATAGGCCCCTAACCTCAAGAACGCCGATCCTACCCTTAGGCGGCCACCCACAAAAGTCAATAAAAATAATTACATTCAGCGCAACATCATGACCTGACCGCAGACGCCGGTGGGGAGATGTGGCAACCACGAATGTACAGGTGTCCGAACTGGATCGTATTGTGCACTCATACCTCGTACGTAATGCAATGAGCTTGTCACAAGGTCGCCTGAAGGTAGAAATAGAGCCTGCGAAATCGTAAGGAAAATTTTGTTGTGACAGAACGTAAGTCGTGTGGCGCCAAGACTCGACAAGTAGGCTTCATTTGATCTATATATTTCACAATGGCGACAAGCAGCTTGTACTGTACATATGTACATAGGTAAGTCGGTTTTGTTTTAGTATACTTACATACTATAATTTTAAATCGTCGGTACTCGCACCTAGTTACGATAGTGAAAATTAAAAGATCAGCTGAGAAATCGATTGTAAAATTTCACACTACATTATTGATAATTTAAAAAATAACAAAATGTTTCGTTTCTGCTTGTACTCAAATGCAACAGAGCAAAAACTAGGGCGTTGTATATTATACTATAATTTTACCAAATCTTTGTGCTGACGAGTAAACAGATCTTGTAATTATACTGAATTAAACACCGCCAAATTAATATTATTTTCGTAATTATACATTTCAAATTGTTCTTAAGTAGATCACCTTAATTACAAAATATTTATACGTATGTATATTCGGATAACGATTCAAATGCAAAGTCACACTGATCAACTTTATTTTATTCCATATTATTTGGTAACTTAATCGTGATGTTTAGTAACCTTAATTACTTCATTAAATTAAATCTCACAAGTTAATCTCTAAATATATTTAAATTACGATACGACAAATTTAGTTTACTCACGAGTTCTTCTTGCAGGAGTATCGTTATTTTTGACACTTTTTTAGATGTCACAACATTGACATAGAAATAATTTCCTATCTCGTAGTCTCGTCCCATTTGTACTTTTCTGGCACTTATTCTGGAAAACCGATCGACATTCTCCAACGCAGGATTTGCATAAATGAGTGACCTTACGACCAAATACAAATTACTGACCAAATACAAGTCCACCCGTGACCATGGAGAGCTGGAAAGCTTCCGAAACGTCGGGAACTAAATTGAGATAATATACGCGTTATAATCCGTTAAATTGTTTTATTTCAACAAATACAAATTACTTACCAAATACAAATTACTTACCAAATACAAATTCATTTTGCAACATCGCTCAAATTCTTAGATACTGTATCATCTGTAGTAAAGATAAATTTGTGGTCTTATTTTATGGATCGCATGCTAATCTTAACTAATCTATCAGATTGCGAAATTAAACAAGTGACTGATAAAAAGCGGTTTTTGGATTTGAGGTTTAGAAATATGTTTTCAATCACTTTTATTACCAATTGATACAGGTTCTAATTTAATGAAAAACCTCGACATACTTAGAACAAATTTTAGAATTCTGGATATGTTGACAAAGATTAATTAGTATCTCTTCATCAACAATTATACAGTTATTATTTGTTTTTCTAACGCAACCCTGTTGCTTAATAACATTACCTAAACAATGTGCCATAAAACATCATGCTTGTAACAAACAAGCTTTCACAAAAGCGTATCGTGTGTGATGACGTCATATTATTGTCACTCAGTTTATTGCTTATTAAGTGCGCCGTCGTTCGCGTAAATATCTCGTAAGAATTAAACTGAATTTCTATGAAAATTATATACTATCACGATTTTACTGTTTTGTTTTCACTAAGACTTATTTTCTTATAAATACAAATATTCAAATAATTAAAAGAATCCAAGTTTCTGTCTGGATTATACCGTCTAACCTGCATTTCTAGTACAATTGTCACACGGAACTCTTTGTCACGCGTCAAATATTTCTCTTTCATTTTAATGCCATAGAATCGGTGAGTCACCCGTTATATGCGGAGTCGTGCCCATTATGCTAGTCCGGATGATGTTAAGAATTAGAGCACTGGTAATCTCTCTAGATAATGTAGCATTTTGTGTTATTGTAATAAAAAGGGATTAAGGGTTAAACGTACATACGACCCCATGGTGGGTCGTAAGAAAAAAATCGGGATTTTCACAAAAAACACTTTTTTGAAAGTCTGTACCTATGTAATTTTGGTGAGTATAGTTAGCAGCAAATAACATTAAAGCATAGTTAGTTACAAATATTATGCGTTCACAAAAACGTCATAAATAATTGCACATCCTTTGGTACCTTATCGCTTTGACATCAATAATGGGTCCTGTTACACAGGGAATCCTAGCTCAGGACCCAAAGTCATGTAGCATTTATGTCTTGTTTTTGTTTAATAAAGTTTTTCATTTCATTTTTTTTTTCAATTAATGTAAATAAACTACATATATATTTACAGATATGCAGTCAACGTGTGTGTGTATTAACTCTGGACAAGTCAATAGTAACGTTAACTAGTAACACTTACACGCAATTATATCCTTGTAAATGTACAACAATTTCACTCGTCAACAGTCAATAATCAAGCTTAGAAGTTGCTTTTCTCAACAAGTTACAGTTATGTCATATGCTCGCAATACTCAGGAATGCGGCCGATTGCAATTATAGTGAGGTTACGGAGATACGGGCGCGACGCACGTAACGATTCTCACCCGGTTACTAATAAAAACACTTTACGCGTCATTTGCTTACTCGTATAATGTTTTGGTTAAGCATGTTGTTTTAAATAAATGTGGTGAAACGACGCTGTTGGCGTTGGGAACTGTTAAAGTAACGTAATAGTTGGAGGCCACGGTCTGATATATTAGGTTTAACATTTTAGTAGTGTATTAGCCTTCATAACAGCGGTATTTATGTATTTATTTATTTTATTTATTGAAACTTTATTGCACAAAACAAAAGTAAGTACAAATGGCGAACTTAATGCCAAAAGGCATTCTCTACCTGTCAACCATCTTTCTTTAATCTTTAATTGTCATCCATCTTTATTTATCTGGTAAAAAAATCTTTAAAAGTTTTACATAATATGTATCTCTTATATTGATCTAGCATTACCGAGTTACCGAGAACGGAGTAGCCCATCTTTTTTTTACTCCAAACATCTTAAGGAATAAGATTGATAGCGTCCGTCTCTTAGGAAAGATCCTTAAACTCAAGGTACCGGACGACTATCGCAATAGGCGACGAGAGGTGCCCCTTCTAGCAACAGTACCCTGTCGAACTAATTCGTACCGCCACTCACTCCTCCCCCGCGCGGTAGCGCTTCTCAACTCCGTGCTTGCGGCGTCACCACAGTGCGATGTGTTTGCGACTGGGATGGTGCAGCTGATGAGCGAATGGAAGAGAGTGCTAGAGAGGAATAACCACTGACTATGTCAATGTGCAATAATTTAGCCTAAAGTAATAGTAATTAAGAATCGATGTAACGCCATGGAATTCTCTGTAATGTTACACCATTGTGATTCTCTATAAATAAATAAATAAATCTTCTAATGATCGATTCCCTATATAAACTTCCATCCCCCTTACCACCCCCTTAAGGGATGATTTCCGGGATAAAAACTATTATATATCCTTCTCAGTGTCTCAAATTATCTCAATACCAAATTTCATCTACATCGGATGGGCAGTTCGATCCTGGAAAGGTAATACGCATTTATAATATTAAGGATATTGCAGAGTATGGATAATAACTATGCCAACTTTTTAATTATATATTTAGGAACACGTAGATATTCATATTCATGCACTACTGTTTATCCACAAAAGTTCTTGTTGTTAGTTGATCTGTGGGTCTTTCCCTTAACAATAAAGCGATTAACATGCATTAAACGTTTTATATGACATACTCCTTTACTAAACTGTACAAAATTGATAATTTAAACTTTGTGTCAAATATCAATTAACCGTTATGTACGAGTATGTACATTATTTAAATATGCAGCTAACGCTATATGGCGCTAGTTGGCGGAGGTGTGAAGCGGAAGGCTATAGATATCACATTATGTAAAGAGCATTATATTAAATGACTAACGCATCATTACATAATGCTAAGGTGAATAGCCGGCAGATGACCTCCTGACCATGACACCCGTTCATTTATTGCTTCTATTTATCTAAGCTTAATAGTTACGATGGCCAAGGTTTGGTGTGCTCTGTCAAACTTACGGTTTAGCTTTATTTCCTTCGAGTAATGGAAGGGCAAGGCGTGAAAGCGACACATAGGCTACCGACTGAAAAAGATTTAAGGTTAGGTAAGGTTAGGCTAATGCTTGACACTGTCCTAATAGTTGGTACGTTGAACCTCGATTTATGAATTAACAGAGATTTACAAATGGGAACAGTTGACAAACAAGGTGATAATTATTGGTAGTAGGGTGTCGTGGACGTTTCCTGATTGTGCACAAGACCCTAACTGATTTTGACGAAAATGATATAGGTTACTGTGTCCCAGGGAAGCTCACAGTCCCCTCAGCAAATTATATGCTAGACATCCGGGCAAAGTCACGGGAAAATCTGTGAGTTTGTAACTTAACACTTATATTCTGAAAATACTTCATCCTAAATTTGGGAGTAGTTTTATTCTATAATTGTCATGGGGAACAGTCTAGTCGATTTTTGTACCTAAGTGAAGAGTATGTTACGAGTATTATATAATAAAATGAAGGAAAAATTGTATTACGTTAGAACAATTTAAATTATTTCAAATGATCTAACTGGTATCAGCAAAAGTGTCTAGACGCTATTATTTTGCGTGCTTATTTAAAATAACTTATCTCCTCAAAGGCTTTTCAGAAAATGAACACTACGTCTGATTTGAATCGCTCGCCATCATAAACTAGATACTGGTATGTGTGTGTCACCGTATAATTGTGAACGTCGTTTGTTTACAATCTATCTAGTGAGATGATACACTGTTGATAAATAAGCATGACGACTACCTACATTTTAATAATTAGTCCGTCATGTAGATTAATAAAAAATATTGGAGACGTATTTTTCTTTTTTTTATGTAATCAAAAAGTAAAGGCGATACATTGAGTCAAAATATTGCGGGATACGTCACTCCTAGGTACAAATTATACATAAGAATGACGTCACGAGCCCCGACTCCTAGACTTTAATGCGATTTATCTGAGAATATTTTTATGATTTTGAATAAGAAAAAAATACGTTTCTAATATGTTTTATTATTTATCTGACGGACTAATTAGAATTTTGATTTTCATACGCAGTTATATTGGGAACTGGTCATAACGTAGCGCATCAGGGATGTTCGCGGAAGCGCGTGTGGATTGTTTTTATACAACCATGCGTGCGCGCACCGCATCCCTGGTGCGCCGTGTGCGTCGCAGTCCCAACAGCATTCTACTCATGATAGCGGACAGGTTTGACTGTCCCTACATGTTACACTGTGAGGGATTGCACTCCCCAGTCAGTGTTGTCTTGTTTTAAATTTAAGTTTTTGACCTACTAACTCTTTAGTTTGTAAGTTTTACTAATACAATATGTGTCCATGGTTACACGAAATATAGATAAATAAATAAATAATGTACATAGTAATGTTCGATAGTTTATAATGTCTATGTCTGTCACTGTCCATGTTAAACCATCAAATTGTGAACAAACCTGCACTCACTGACAAATATCCGAACTGTCTCTGATCTGTCTGCTTTTATCGCTCGTAAAATTGTGAACCGTCCGTGATTGATGGGCTGGCCTTCGCTGCAGCTCGTTCCCATAGAGCTAGAGAAAATGATCATAGGAGAAAAAGAAGCACATAATTAATTGTTTTAGATAAAGTATGTCATTCAGTATATTTTTTCATTAAACTATCAAAGTAGCGATCCGTTTCCTAGCTGGTGGATTTTTTTCTGTTCGGGGGAAAGTGAGCCAGTATCGAAAATTAATACGTCATGTTGTACAGATAGTTTACAATCTCACTAGATGGATTAAAAACTAACAATGTTCACAGTCTTACGGTGACTTATACATATATGTAATCATTCTATTATCGTCTTTTAATAAACATTTAAGGTAAACGTCCATCAGCTTAATTAAGGTTGAAGGTAAAAAATGCCTAATAGGTTCATATCTTTCACCTCGGTACGTGCGACAAGTACCTGAAATCTGAGACATTATTTAGTTTGCCGCTCTAACCGTGTAATATATAATTATATTACTTTGTAGTTATATGTAAAACTGCCATAAAACAATATTATTACTAGTATAAGGTTCAATTTGGATCACCTAATCGCTATTACCATCTGTGGCAGACTGTATGTTATGTGTAGGTACACATAATTTCACAGTGTTGATTATTAACATCGCCCTCTTTATACTTATTAAATATAAAATTAGTTCATCGTTTCGTTTCACACTTGATAAAGTTACGCCCATATATGTTTTACTGTATAAGAATGTCGTATGGGCAGCTTCTATATAATACCGACTACATGCCTGAGCAATTAATACTCGAACCTAATCATTATTATGGTATTACTATTTTGTAATGAAGTGTGGCGCCCATTTATAGCGGTTTTCATTGGCAAATCTTCAATGACTTTGCATTGTTACAACCTCATCTTATACATATTAGGCCTTACAATAAAACAAGATTTACAATTAGATTGTATTATTTCTCATTTTGTTTCGAATAATCAAATGATGAATGATTTATATTTTAATTTATGTCTTTGGCGTTTGGAGACACTTTACACTTCCAAAACGTTATGTGTTGACCATGGATACCTTTTACATCTCCTAATTTAAAGTTTTGATATATGCAATATAGTATATATAAGTATATATATATATATATATGTATACATAAGATGATTTATTATATGAGTCGCTTCATTCAAAGATATTATTAATTTATTCTTATTTCTTTTTTACTTGTTTTGACCTTTTACATGTCTGTAAGTATAGGTTAAGTTATAATCTAATGGTCCAGGGGACAATATACATCTCCCTGTAAAGTGTGCCCAGGTATTTGTCTGTTGCATTATTATTGTTATGAACTGTAATGTCATTATCTACATTGTGAATATTTTTCTGTTTATTGTAAAATCAGAAATGTAAAATTGCCCATGAGGCCAACTTGCAGAATAAAGTTTCTAATTTGAATAGAAAACATTCAAGACCCAGGAACAAACATTCAGGCTCATTAAAATTAACTTATTAAGTAGGTTTCATGTAATATTTTCTTCTGTTTCCGCGATTATTACTCATTGAAATAAAAAAAATTAACGGATTATATCGCGTACATTATCTCATTTTAGTTCCCGACGTTTCGGAAGCTTTCCAGCTTTCCATGGTCACGGGAGGACTGAGAAAAGATGTATTTTCCTCTGTCAAAGTTACATTTTTTTTTTTTTAAAGAATACAAATAAAGGTGTACATACATGCCAGATGGGCCTAAGCTGTAAAGACAGTTTCACATGTGCCAGAAGGGCTTAATTATTTTATTCTAATAATTTACCAAGTAGCATTTCACAAATGAGGCGTACTGAGGAGAAAAGAAACGCTGCAAAGAAAAACTCCCAGGCTACCTCATTACTAATTATAATATTAAAAAAAAAACAGAGACTATTAAACTATTTTTAAATAGATAAGATATTTTACACCGTTCGGAAATTAAGGTTTTGCAGTCCCGTGTCTCGCTTGTTCCTTGATGAGATGTATTACAGGATCCCAAGCTGGTGGTAGTGACAATCCATCTTCTCTATTGAAATTAGGTTGCTTTTTAATCTCAATCGCCTCGCGTAGCATCCTGGGAAAATATCTTTTTTCTTTGGCAAGGATAGAAGGTTTATCAAACTTAATTGAGTGGTTTGGTTTGTCAATGACATGTTCACAGTATGCAGACCTATTACACCGACGGTGCTTGATACACACATAGCAGATGTCAAGAGAGTTAATAAAATCAAAATGTACGTGGGTCAATTTCCCAAGCCGTATTTTTTATGGCAAGACTGAAAATGCAGGTGTGGAAAGGTTTTACCATAAAGTACCATTTTTTTTCGGAAACAGCCTCCGATTATCTACCTCGGGCAATAGCTAAAATCAAAATATTAATATATATATAAATAAAAATATATATATTTAGACCGAAATTCTCATCAAGGTGGGATGTTCGGCAGCCGGTTTTGTTTGGAAAATGCCGCATAGTTCGAATACCACGCAGGATAAGTAAAATATTCGCCCTTTATTTTATTACCACATAAACAGGTAATAACAAAATCACATCACTTGTTTTATACCTCGTTTGTATATTCCTAAATATGTGCATATAGGTTTGTCCGCCGAAGCGGGATTAATTCCATCGACAAAATCTGTAATCGATTTATTCGAAAAGTTTGTTTCCTTATATCCCCCGTCTCCTGGACACTTGGAGTAACAGTCAAGCCGCGTCGCTCGGCAAGAAAGCACAGTGCGTAGCGGCTGTACGCTGTCCTGCACAAACGTTAGTTTATCATCAAGGTGGTGTAGGGACAAAAAACTTTTCTTTACCGATTTAGATATAAAATTTTGGTTTTTTAACGGTTTTGTTTGTTTATATATGTCATGTAAAATATATCCCATCAAAAACATAACATGTAAAAAGATTGCCAAGTCTCGCAACCTTTTCTACCACAAAAAGTTGTGAGATATAATAAACAAGTCGGCTAATTTATTCAGTAGTACCTATCCAGGGAAGGATCTACCCCACACCTTTGTCATTCATAAATGTTCACCGAACCAACAACATGTTATTGTGACGGTTAATTTATTCAGTAATACTTATATGTGAGCATCTATCCAACACCTTTGTCATTCGTAAATGTTCATCGAATTAGTTAACTAGGAACATGTTATTGTGACCGTTATAGTGACTGTATGAATATTACACATCTTCATATTTTTAATAAATAAAACGACTTGGCCAATCGCACAACGGCAATAAACTACATGCAGGAAACCCTACCTAATTTTATTAGCCCTCTGAACGTAAACGAAGAATTAATTATGTTGCCGTGCGATGGCCAAGTCATTATTTTAATTCCGGTGGTCACATTTCACTCCGGTGGGCTGATTTTATCATACCGGTGTATATTATTCATTCTGGTGTGACTTACCTTTCATTCCGGTGTGATTAATAATTCCGGTGGAAGGTTAGATTTTGATCCTTAGTATCTCGAAAACTATACAAGTTTTTTTGATTTTCTTTTAGATATGTTTAATAACAAAGTCTAAATTACATACCTACATTTAAAATTCTCAAAAAGAAACAGAAATAAATATTTACACCGGAATGATACACATATATCATGGCATCTGAGACACACTCCAGTATCAATAACAATTCTCACTCCGCTAAACATAGAGCTATATGGCGTCGCATCACGAGAGTAGCGGCGCAAACGACCGAGACATGACCACGACCACTCTACCAAGAGTGACAAAAAATGGTATGAAAAAAATGGCCTGCTGAACTTACTCATGAAGCTGACATGCCTCGGCTGTGCCTACGTTGTTGTACATTTTTATACTGCCAATCATTAGCCGTCATTAGTTAATAACTATATGTTGTTAACACCATCTTAATGAACTTTATGTGATAAGTTCAAGAGCCGCTGTCGCCGTGAACATTTGGTAATTGGGAACATAATTACCGTCGCAAGGACATTTCTTGATGTTTTCGTGGTTTTATTCTGATTGGCTTATTTCGTAGTTGCAAATGAGTTTCTTGATTGACATTTTATTAGAAGATTTTAGATTCGTGGGATCTGCCTAAAATTAATATAAATCTTGACTATAACATTTTAATCAAGTCTGGCTACTGAAATATTACCCAAAGTTTAGGCGCGAAATTCAAAAAATCTTGGGCTGGTCACACTTTGTGAAGTAGGAATTATAGTTTTGATATTAGAAAATATTTTTAATTTTCTGTGCATACGTAAGGTACTTACGTATGCACAGAAAATTAAAAATATTTTCTAAAGAAATAAGTAAATAAAATATACATTGACGTGCACTCAAAGTCAATGTACAGTACAGTGAACGACTACAACATTTGTTTACGCTTTCTCACCATATACCATTGTAACAAGGCGAAAAATAAATAAGATCTAGCTCGATAATACCATAATATTAATCCATCACCAATGTCTGTGGTTAGGTTAAGTAGACATGGGTTAGATTAGAGTAATGTTGCACCGGCAGGATGGGCCAAATGGGGGATTCTATAGACACGGTCGTCGCTCATATATAGACATTTTTGGCCAAGATATATTGAAATCAAATTACTACTGACCAGTCCGCAGATTTCTTCTGAATATTTGTTTTCAGTAACTCCTTACGGTCCGATGTTTTGATTTTATTGATATTTTCTAGAACTTCTAGTTTATCTGTTTCTTTACACATTTTGTCCTGTGTATGAGATTCAGGTATTAATGAATTCACGTAACTAATCATAGTTATAGGCAAATTTTAGAACTAGTACACAAAGTATCAAAATATTTTTAAAGCACCAACCTACTAAATTGACAACCGACTTTTAGCCGTTTTTTAAATCATAGACAATTGGTGATACCACAAGGAAATATCTGTCAACAATATTTGGCTAGCCAGACTATATGTATCTTTAAATCATCATCAGTTTAAATATTTGTAACAAGAAACTTACATGAATATACTAGCGACTGCGCTGATGTCGATTTCTATATCGTTCTATGGGTTTTAGAGAGTAATATTAGTAAATATAATATTTTTTTTATCTCATCCTGGCTTTAATTAACGTCTCTTTAGAAGAGGACATACTATAAATGTTTGCTGAATCAACTTTTAGACCCACACAAATCTGTCCATAACTTTAACTTCGTTATAAATAAATGCTTTTAAATAATGGTTTCTCTTCTGCTTTATATAAATACATCGTAATAAAAATATAATATGATATTTTAAGCCCGATTACTTAGTAACTCCAGAGATGAGTTCGGTAACGATAGAGATGTCAAAAGTGTGAGTAAAAAAGTGGATTCACCCACCTATATTACTTGTTTTAAAAAAATGGTATGATGTGTTTGCAGGTTGTTTGTTTACTCGTGGTGACGGGGCTGGCAGCCGGCGCGCGGCCGCGCCCGCGCCTGCAGCCGCAGCCGGAGCAGTACGAATACGAGCCGCAGGCGCAAGAGCGAGCGTCGGGTGACCAGGTATACACACGTCTATTAGAACAAGATCCTGTTATCGGTAAAGCTAATTCATTGCAATTACTAGGGTTGGAACTATACATTACATTTGTGACTTACGGGGTCTGGTGATCGCATGGCCTCTAATATTGTCCAAGAGGTAATTCCTCGGGCTATCTTAGGTACTTTAGTTTTACTGCGAACTTTTATAATAATCCTACTAGCAATAAAATGTAATCCAACATTATTAATCAGTGAAGAATTATCACGTTCCAGGTAGTCCTTGTATCCGCGGACGAATACGATGCCCTGTACCGTGCCGACGACCGTCTGGACGAGTACGAGCCGCGCGCTGTGCACCGCGCGCCCGCGCCTGCGCCCCCGCACGCGCGCCTTAAGCAGCAGCCGCAAGAGTCCAAGCAGCCACCTGTGCAAACCATCAGGAACTACAACAAGGTATACAGTGACAGTTAGTTTAAGTTGGTGTACAGGATCAAGTAGACCAATTGCTTTTCAATGATTGGACGAATACGAGCCACGCGCCATGCACCACAGTAGTCCAAGCAGCCGCCCGAGTAGATCTAAGGGAACTACGAGTACAACAAGGTATGCATTGACCGTTAGGTTAAGTTGGTAGTACATGCAGTAGTATCTTCTTACCAAAACACAAGAAACAGGGCTTAATCGCGTATTTTGTGATAATGAGTAAACACAAGAGTCCAAGCAGCTGCTCGGGCGGAACATCAGGAAGTAAACCAAAGTACTATTTATAGCGATTTAAATATTGTATGGAATCTGTTCTTGTACCCGCAATCATCGAAGGAATATATCAGATCCAGTGGGCCAATCATGGTTGCGTTTGTCACGTAATTAATAAGTGACATAGCTGCCGTCACCTTCTGACACGCATGTGAGTGCGAGAGTGACAGGCGCGTTATCATATAATTTATGGCGTGATAAACACGACCATCATAGGCCCGCAGCTTATTTTCATTGCTCGCACGACTTATAAATAAGTTTGCGTTACTTAGTATAATAAATATTTTATTATATAGATATACTTGCTTACGTGGGGTGCATATATGAATTCTAATGTAGGCGTACTTACTACACACTGTGACATTATTCGTTAACCCGTCCGCCCACAGATGAAATATGTCTGGTCGCATTTTCAAGGACTCGTTTACATATATATTGTCAGACTGCTAACTCATGGTATGTAAGTAACTAAAGAAAGGAAAAATAAAATGTAGTTGTAGGTATTTTAATTTAAAGTAAATTTCACATATAAGAATATTTTGTTTTTGCCAACAGGTGAATGATGACGGCAGTTTCACGTTCGGTTATGAAGCCGCTGATGGCTCTTTCAAGGAAGAAACCAGGGGCACTGACTGCGTGGTCCGCGGTAAATACGGCTACGTAGACCCCGACGGCAACAAGCGAGAGTTCACCTATGTCTCCGGTAACCCCTGCGACCCCAACAAGCCTAACGAAGAAGAAGAACCTGAAGCGCCTGCTCCTGACTCCGCGGAACGCGACGATGGCATCCCCAACTACCCGACCAGGCCAGCACACCGACCGACTACCACTCGACCAACCACGACCTATTATCAAAACGACTTCAGGGACGCTGACGAAGATGAAGCCGAAGAAGAACCCCT
This sequence comes from Hedya salicella, assembly GCA_905404275.2. Classification (NCBI taxonomy): domain Eukaryota; kingdom Metazoa; phylum Arthropoda; class Insecta; order Lepidoptera; family Tortricidae; genus Hedya; species Hedya salicella. The sequence continues at coordinate 20,152,630 of FR990098.1, forward strand.
CCAGCATATCAGGCAGCGTGTAGTCCAGCGTCCTACGCCTAGAAGGCCCGCGTATCAGTCACAACAGATCGCTATTACCCCCAGACCTTTGCCCGTGACAACCCCACGTGCGCTGCCACCTGCGACGACTTTCCGGCCTCAATTAGTTCAAGTGACCGCTAAGCCTCAGTATAGCCCTGAGCCTGACTACTCCCCGTCTCCTATCCCTAACTACTCAGCGTCACCTGCACCTGCCGCATATTCACCGTCTCCGGCTCCTGCTGTGATCACAACTTCTAGACCTAGCGCAGGACAAATTGATTTCGCTGCTGAATTTGCCAAGTTCCACCGTGAGAACCAACTACAATCCACCACGTCGACTGCTACTAACGCACCTAGAAAGGCGGCTATCGCTCAAGCCCCTAGTGGTAACCCACTGTACTCTACTGAGCTGGTTTACGATCCCTCCAGCGGAAGCTACAACACTCAATTGTTCCAATCATTACCACAGACGAAGGGAGGAGAGTTGAATTTGAACCAGCGTCTTCAACCCTATGTTGCTCAACCTCAACCGCAGCATCAAAGACCATTCGTGCCTTCTCCTCAACTGCCTGCCATCCCATCATCACCTGCTTCGAACGTGCCATTATTTAGACACCAGATTCAGCATCAGAACCCACAAGAGGTCTACCAGAGACAGCAAAGTGAGGCTCAGTTCCAGAACTCCCAGCAGCTTTTTGCTCAGCAGCAGCAGCTGCAGCAGACTCAGTTACAGAGGGATAGAGCAGCAGCGAGAGCTCAGGCGCAGAGGCTCGCGGTAGCGCAAGGACCGCAACCCCAAAGGGCCGCAGGAGCAGGTCCTCAGTACTATTACGTGGCTCCCCGTGGCGAGTCGGCATCTTCAGGACAAATCGATGCCTTCCTCAGAGGGCACGGCATCCAGTTCTAGTTTCTCTATTAGTAGAATATCGTTGAGCTAGGTAAATAATATCGACCAATTTTGGCCTAGATATAAAGTAGGACCATCCATTAACGACGTCACGTTATCTTAAATAATATTACGCCCTTATTATTAATTCCGTAGATGTATGGCGCTAATTTGGGTTCCCTTTGTTAATTTGTGACGTATTTAATAGATGACCTCTAAGCTGATGACTGATATTTTAATCTTTCATATTACTCCAAGTTATAAAATCCTGTTCGAAAGGCCATATCCGATTAAACTAAGTGCTAATGGTAAAAACTAGATTGCACCATTTAATACCAAATCACAGATTCCTAGTCTAACTATAAGTCCGTTGGCTATCAATACTTTGTGTTCGAATTTGTATGTCATAAATTGCCGGCCATAAGGTTTAATAGTCAAACAGATCTTATAGCTTTGCCAAACCTACCGCGTTCATAGGCAGTAGTAACCGCATACACAATTACAATGATACTCTAGACTTAAAGATTTTGATGTAAGGAATAATATCTGATATGTTTGGAGTTAGGAATAAAATAGTGTGAGGTTTTTGCGATCAGTTCTTAGTTCAGATCACGTTTAGATGGGAGTACAACTAATTGGTCGATAAGGGGTAAGAGTTTTATAGAAATGGAGTCTTTCAAATGAGTGACACTAGCTACAAGAAATTAAAGCCTCAGTTTCTGTTAAAATTAGTGACGTTGTATGTGGGTACTGCTTCAAACTGAAGGTACTATTCTAACATGAGGTTTTTGGTGAAATTATTATATGTATTTTGTGGTAATTTGTAGAAATTTGATATACGTTTTCCCATCATCTAGAGGCAACATTTCATTTGACAGACTCCTGCAAGACTGTGGCATGGGCCGCACTGTACATACGTACCGCTGTGTCTAATCAGTACCTTATCGTAAATAGTCGTAAGTATAAAGTGTAAAAGTTTGCGTGTTAAGTCGACGACGCGCGGAGCGATGTAAAAACTTTAAATAGTACTTTTGTAATTTTTGTTTTAATAATAAATTATATTTTTTTATAATTATTGCGTTGTTTATTTAATTTTATCCTTTGTATAGGTTACGTATTACAATATCATGGAAACAAGTACTAGCGTAGACAAGCCTAATCAAGAGGTAAGATCGTCCAGTATCCCCATAACAAGCATCGAATATTCAGTTGTTCATGTTACAAACACGGTTCTATTATATTTGTACTATACATTTGAAGCATGCATACTTAACATAACTAGAGATGAACGTGTATAATGATGATTATTCAAGGACATTCATATATTTTTTAACAAAAACATTATAACCGACTCCAAAAAACCACTCAAAGAAAAAAATAAGTCATTTTTAACCGACTTCCAAAAAAGGAGGAGGTTATATGTTCGATAGTTTATATATATTTTTTTTTTTATGTATGTTCATCGATTTCTCCACCAATTGTGGACCCATTTTAAAAATTCATTTTTTATTTGTAAGGATATACTCCCGAGGTAGTCCCATTGCCACCAAGTTGGGATCTGATGATGGGATCCCAGGGAAATCGAGGGCAATCAATTTTATAGACACTTATAACGTTTTTCATATATTTTCTTAAGCTATTTAAGTTTTTGCATATGGTAATCATCATCTCATCATGCTGAGTTTATGTTGAATTAGATAATAACTAAGGCTCGCCGCCGCGGTTCTTAATAGTAATAAATGAATGGTTTGGCACCGACTTCAAAAGGTGATTCAAATGTGATCCGTACCGTACATAAAAGATCATTTATGGCTTTTTAGTTTATTTTGAAGTCGGTTCTTTTTTTATTTATAAATTTTTATTTAATGCATAATGTTGGAAAGAGATTTCCGCTTGTAATTCAGTAACAAGTTTTCTGCAACGGGCCCTAGGACTGTTAATGAAACTTCCGCACAAATAAGTACCTACAAATAGCAGACATAATGCTATCTCTACCTTTCAAGCGTAGGACCTAAATATTTTTTGCAATATTATTAGGGTCATTATTTATAACCCGCACTTCTTTTTGTAAACGTAATTTCCACACCTTAACATGCTATGTTTCTTTTTACCTACTGTTATAATTAATATGTATGTTAGTCTAAGAGGGATTTATATATGAGCCATGTTGCCTGAATTAAACAATTTCATTAATTCATTCTTAATTGAACTTGGACCTTTCATTATCTACACGCGTGGCGATAAATAAAATTAGAATTATATATGACATATTTATTAATTATTTAAGCATGTTCGTGTAGGCCTACCTTTAATAGGTTTTACAAAAGTGAACGTCATTAAATTATTATGACCCAAAATGCAGTCAACAAAGCGGTTCCACTTGGTTGAAATATCATTGCCCAGATAAATTAACGAAGCCCCATTGTCAGTGACCTTGAACGACATGGTCTAACTAAACCAAAACAACAACGACTTAGAGCGAGTTTTTCAAGCCACCGAAGACAAGGGACTTAATAGACAATATGCATTCAAATTCAAATTGTTTATTTGTAATTGTATGTATTATGAATTATGTTTTTTTAACGATTCCATAAGTTGGTACCCTAGGTAACCGGTTTCTTTAAATTATAAAATAAATATCTATTTAAATAGAATAAACTACAATCAATTTTGGGCGGTGGCGCTGTCATTTTGACACGTTTTTTGTGACCACACCGACAAGGACTCAATTAACCAACCAATTTTAAGGACCCCGATGTGACTTGGTGTGACGACCTCCCGCATCAGCCATTTCTTTCTGGCAACCAGACAACTAGGCAGCCGTTGCTTGACTATTTAAAAACTTAATAATAAGTAAAAAGTACAGTGCGATAAAGTGCCACCTATACGTATATATTTGGGAGAATAAATTAACAACTAAGTTAAAGTTGATTGTTCTTGTAACCGGTCACTATGTTCAATAAAGCGTTTACATACACACATACACACATACATACAAATTAACAACTAACTACATCTTGGATAATAAGTCAATCGAAGTCGTCACTGCATGGTGCTGTGAACGACATCCGAACAGATATGTCAGTGACAGGACAGCGCGCGGCCGGTCGTTGTGGAGATTTTGGGAAAGGCCTTTGTCGGTCGTTTAAATTCAATATACAAAAATCTGTGCTGATAAGGAAACAATTCGTCAACCTTTTAATCTTCGGTCACATTGGAAGTTCACTTCCTCTGCTATGGCAAAAGATGTAAGATCGATTTATTATAATTCTAACCAAGACACGGGCCCTTACGAATGATACCTACTTTCTATTTTTTTCCAATTTCAATTATTTAATTCAGGCATAGAACCCATAATAGTGTTAGTAATATCTATACTAATTAAAGTCCGGTTATGTTGTAAATTTTGATCGTGCTCGATCGTTGTATTGATTTTGTTGTGAGGTATATACTAACAGCGCCATCTCAACTACAGAGTAGTAACTAAATACCAACGTTGCTTTAAGAAATAGACGAAACGCTACCGCGAGGTGCAGGCAGTGTGGTTTCAAATTATCATATTACTTAACTAGCTGCCGTTTCACTTTTAATCTAGTTAGTTCGTTAACAGATGGCGTTGTTATGTTAAGTACGGGTAGGATTTGTTTTAATGATATTATCCGTACCAAAAATCTAAAAAAGGAACCCTCATAGTGCGACTTTGTCTGTCTGTCTGTCCGACTGTTACATCGCTATATTTTGGACACTATTATTTAACTATACCTGTACTGCAAATGAAAGTATTTTTTTATATGAAAACAAATCAATTTAAGTCTAGCAACTAACTCAAGTAGAGTATGAAATGAAAGGGCTAGGTTAAAACATTCTCAATTTATGTTCTTATATTGCTAAGATTTCATGTAATATTAAAAAAATTAAATAAAAAAAGAACCGACTGCAAAATAAACTAAAAAGCCAAAAATAATCTTTTATGTGCGGTACGGACCACATTTGAATCACCTTTTGAAGTCGGTACCATTCATTTATTACTATTAACGCAGATGGCACGCAAGAACCGCGGCGGCAAGCCTTTCGTTATTACCTACCTATATATTTAGTTATAGTAATTCGTCTTTTTGTTGAATACAGAACTTTACTTCAGGTTTGGCACCGACTTCAAAAGGTAATTCAAATGTGATCCGTACCGTACATAACAAATTATTTTTGGCTTTTTAGTTTATATTGAAGTCGGTTTTTTTTTATTTCATTTATTTTTTATTTTTTGCCTTTTAGTGAAGATTGAGGAGGATTTGATTGTAAATAAAAGTCTAAATTATAAGAACTGGCTAGGTCAAAATGGTTAAGTCCAGTACTTAGCTTGCTGGTTAAAAAAAAATACAACTAACAGTCTCAACTTACCCATAATATTTAAAGAATTAACTCGCAGCTATCGACCGTTAATAAGGACTTGCACCTTCCATCATCAGCTCAGCATCATTAAATGATGACAAGCAGACGAAAATAACTGAATAACTTTAGAAAAATATATACAAAACATTGTTAGTGCCTATAATATTTGAGGGTTTCTCTCGATTTCCTTGGGATCCCATCATCAGATCCTGACTTGGTGATAAGGAGACTACCTCAGAGACACACTATAAAGAATATGACTAACAGTCTTAACGTACGTACTTATAATACATGTATTTTTTAAGAATTATCCTGTAATTCTTAACCATTAAGGAATTCTCTGGTTCTCCACTGTCAGCTCCACTTTGCTACCCTGATCTTAACTAACTTCTGTATCTAAGCAAAATATGATAAATAATTATATTACGATTAGTGAATTAAATAACACTGTTTGAGCCCTCATTAGTGACTGGTGGCTTGTGTCTTCATCATCAGTTTCTACTCACCAAATGATGATTTTCGAGTGTAAATACTTGTTCTTCTTAAATAAACACCGAAATCACCATAGGTTTGGCCATAATATTTGAGGAATTCCTTCGATTCCCACCAAAATTGTATGGGACCAACTGGGAGATTCCTACTCTTAACTGAAAAAATAGTTTTCCAAGTCGACTTGCGATCCGAGAATTAAATAACACTGGTAAAGTCCTCAGTGGTAACTGATGGCTGGTGATTTCATCATTGGTTTCTCTCCACTAAATAGTGATTTTCAAATGTAAATGCTTAAACTACTGTAATAAATACCGAAATCGCCATAGATGCGCTCATCAAAATTCGAGGAATTCCTTCGATTCCTCATGGATCCCAGCATCAGATCTTCACCAAAATTTTATGGGACCAATTTGGATATACCTACTCATGAACAAAAATAGTATTTTATGCAACTGTTGTATATAGGGGTCAAAAAAGACGAGTGGCGTTGGTTGCGATGCGAGCCTTGGCGAGCATCGCAAATAAAGACGCCACGAGTGTTTTTTAAGGGGCCGTTCACTAATTACGCAAGGACAATAGCGAGTATCGCAAAGAAAGACGCCACGAGCGTTTTAGACCGAATTATACTATGTTGCAAACAACAGTTTTTCTACGACTAAAGGGCCATTCTTTAATTATGTAAGGACACTCGCAAGTACCGCAAAGGAAGACGCCACGGGCGTTTTATGCCCGAATTATACAAAGTTGTATATAGTCTTTGGTTTTTAAACTGAGCGAATCGGCCACTGTATTCTTTAAGCCGATTAGCTCAGTTTAAAACAAGAGTCTATATACAATAGTTTTTCTACAACTAAGGGGCCATTCATTTATTACGACAGATTTTTCGAACCCCTTCCCATCCAGGGATCCCTACGTAATTAATGAACGACCCCTAAGCACTTTTCAATAAAACACAAAAAGTCTAAATATTTATATTTGCGCCGAAATTTTTCTAGCATCAAATTGTTTGATACTTCTTGCGCCACGACACTAATTTCTTTGGTAGTAAGTACAATTAGGCTCGTCTTCCTACATTTTTCTCATTTTCAACAGTTTATAACAAGAAAACAACCAACAACTTCAAGATGAATAAAATTCAGCGCCACGAAGAAAATTAAAAAGTGAGCTTTCAATCAATGTCTATGGCTTTCTTATTTTTTAAATTCGCGTATACTTGCCAGTGATGACAACATGTTATGATTTGAAAAAAAAAAATAGTCGATAAAATATGTGTACGTAAGTTGTAAAAAATGTTTTTTTTTTTTTTTAAACTGGCAGCAATGCATTTACGTACATTATTATTTTTTTAATTTAAAACTGTATGAATTCGGCGGTTCGTTAAGTTGGTAATATAAAGTATTTCATATAACATTAGTTTAAGACTCACTGAATTGTAGTGTTAAAGTTTTTAGGGCAGTGGTAAATGAGTAAACACTATTTAAAACAACAACTACACAGTTTATTTTATAATACTTTAACTAAGAGGTCTATGGGTCCTTTTTTGCCTTAGGCACTTCTGCACCACGCTGATGCGATGGCTTTTTGGATCACAATAAATAAAATAAAATAATATAATAATAAAAATAATATAAATTATTAGATTGATATTTTGTACTCTGTGGCACCAAGGAATACGTTAATAGCGACATTGTGACACGCTTAGCAATGTTTTGCAAGTCTTAAGTAATGTATGTCTTTATATTAGACTTGGTAACCATTTAAATGACAGAAAGAAGTACAGGAGTAGAAAAAATAATTTTCCAAATCGTCGTGTAAATAACGGAGTTCTGAGGTAACAAACATAAAAAAAACAAACAGTAATTGAGAACCTCCTACTTTTTTTGAAGTCGGTTAAAAAAGAAAAATGCGGACAAAATACCACCTCTCCCCCTTCCTTAATCTCCAAAGTATTTTTGAAACATTCTCTAATTATTATATATCTATCTAGTTTATTATTTTAACCGACTCCCAATTCGTTGTATTTTTTTTACATATTGCCTTACGTTTGAGAATGATCGACAAAGATGTTGTGAGATGAGAATGATCGACAATGGTAATGCCATCTAGGGAAGCTGAGCTATTTTCAAAGGTAACTTTACTTAGACTGGCATTACTCGTATACACTTACACCAAGCAACTTAAAGCGGGGCCGAGGTGTATAAACGATGCAATGTATCTTGCCATCATCTCGGTTTGCTCCAGGTAGTGATACTCGTCGTGTTGGTAGAATTAGATCTGTAAAAGTGCCCTTGAGGTCTCATATCAATCTATCCCCAAATACGTACACGTAAAACGAGCACTATGACGATTTTTTCAAAAATAGTGATGTCTGCCATCTTGAAATCTAAAATTGAAGGCATTTTTGGAATCTAAATCACAAAAACCTGGACAAAGACACCCATTAAGTTTAAAATAATATAGAAGGTCCTGTTTCAATTGTACATCTATCTTGTGACATTGACATTTCCGGGCAGTCAGAAAGAGTAGCTTCGTTCACGGAAGAGAAAAAAGTCATAACCCTCTTTATTGCTTGTGTGTAATCGGGTAAAAAGTATCCTATAAACAGCTGGAGATGCCCAGCTACCCGTGAACCGAAAATAGTTGAAATCCGCTTAGCCGATTTGGCGTGATGAAGCCTAAAAAATATATTTTTCGATTCATTGTCCTCTAAATAGTCCGTAACAATAGTTTCATTATTACAACTTTATAATATTGAAATAAAACAATTTAACGGATTATATCGCGTATATTATCTCATTTTAGTTCCCGACGTTTCGGAAGCTTTCCAGCTTTCCATGGTCACAGGAGGACTGAGAAAAGATGAACTTTATAATAGTATAGATGTACAGACATTTCACTTTTACTACTTTATAATAGTAAGAGAAGATGATAGCTAGAATAAGTATCTATAAAAATGAAAATGCAACCTTGAAAAAACCTATTCTTTATTTCAATTACGAGAAAAAAAACATCAGCTCACCAGATTTCGTTATAAGCACACCAAGGGTCTTTTGTTATCGTCGGATTACACCATAATTTAAAAAAGTTCTTAGTTATTCAAGCGTTAGTTCCGCATAACTTTCGTAGACCCTTTTTGTCGAAACGCCTGTAGATTTTAATCAGACTTCAAATTCAGTCAGATGTTCAGCGTACTAAATGTACTGAAAATCTTGGAATACCACAACAATCTACAAACATTTGGACAAAAATGTGTTCATGAATGTGAACTGCGCATTAAGTATATACTTAAAAATATATATTTAAGATAGGCTAAGTACAAATATTGTAATAGATAAGAGTTGATTTGAAAAAAATACTGACTGTTGTGTTTGTTTCGGCTTACTTCTTAACAGTGGTCTCCTCTTGGGAAATGCCGTAGAGTCTGACTTGTGAATGTGCCCTTGTGGCCTACTTCCAGAACAAATTATTTGAAATTTTGAAATTTGATAGACGCTTCACTCCAGTAATGACCCCTTTAAAGCTGCAACGGTCGTTGAGGTTTATTTCTCCCCTGCGGAAGAGTAAAAATTCATAAACCTCTATTTTTATTTACTCTAACAGAGTCGGGGAAATGGTATTCTTATCGTATAACCATTTTTGCATGTCCGGTCATCCAAGTACTTAATATTTTTTTATATTTCCTTACACAATAAAATTGTCCAAAAATTACAAACACAACAAAAAAGAATTATCCAAGTAGGTGCAGTGCAGCCGCGCGAACATACATCTGTTCAATTGATTTTTATTTACGAGTATATGTATAGAAGATTTATTATGCAATTAAAAGAAATAAAAGTTATTTACAAACGAATATACAAAATATGGAATATGAAATGAAAATAATTGATAATAGCTTTTCTAGTGTAAACGCAATATCTTAATTCTAGTTATTACGTTTATGTTATACTTAATCCAACGAAATGTGAGAGTCAATTAAGCATTCAAATATTTTTTTGATAAAAATATTAGAAACCAACCCTACCAAATTAGGTATAAATCTCTTCTTCTTCTCTAGATCTATATATCCTAGTCTCTGTTCCTGTTTTCACTTATGTGGCCGTGAGCTAAAATTTGGCATACTTATGACAATGTAATATTATGACACAATCCAAATGATCTGATGATGGAGCCGGAAGGTGGTCATACGAACTCTGTAATAAAATAATGTTATCCTTCCTAGTTTTGCTCTTTAGAATTGTCTCAATGAGTAGTTGACGGTTCTTCAAAGAAATATACATGCGGCGATAAAAGCTTGTCACAAAAATGTATTTTTTGACAAAAACTTTTTACACTCGAGGGGTAGGGCTGACAAGAACACATGGAGTTGGGGTTGATAAATTCGGTTCTGTGTTAGTATATTTAACAGAATACTATGTTATAAAATTTAATATTTCGTGTAAAATTTACTTTCTGAATATTCTAGGACTTTTAAGTTTTATATAAACTAACGTTACATCTGCCTCTTCAGCCAACCACTCTGGCTAAATTAAATTTAGTGAAATAAATGCATAGGTCTGTAACAATTCTTGTATTAGGAAATAATTGATAAGTGATGACAGTAATTAGCGAAGTAAATTTCTGTCAAATAAAATTCGCCAAAATAGCAGTTTTTCCGAAATATACTCGTTTATGACACTAAATTATATTTGCTTATAAATACAAGAATGTAAATAAGCAGGCAGTCAAATTTGAAGGCAAGCTAACTGGACTCTGCAGCTTAGCTGACAGAGCGGGCGCCCCGGCAAGGCACAAGATACTACTGGTTTAAATCCAGTTGGAGTCTTGAAATTTTTCATTATTTAGATCTTTGTATTTATAAGAATATAGTTTCTTAGTGAGGACATTCAATTTAAAAATCACGAAAAATGTGATGGTAAAGCATCAAGAATTTCGTAAAAAATCAAGTAAAATTTATGAGTATTGCTATAAATCATTTTTACAAAATAGTATAAATATTAACAGTAGTTATCAGTAATATTTTCTTCTGTTTCCGCGATTATTACTCATCGAAATAAAACAATTTCTAATTTTTCATTTTCAATTTTTTAGTTTTATTTTTAGTAGTTATCAATATGAGGTTCATCTTTAATTGCATTATGAATTTGAACAATTTTGAAATTAGAATGGTTAATAACAAGAAATATATAATAAGAAATCAGTGATTATTATGATATAAAACTTTATGAAAACACTTTCGAACTTCTAATAATCAGGTTTGAAATTTTATGTGAACTTTGGCGCACCCCGTTATGTGACTACAATGACACATACACACAAAAAAGAATCGTTAATATCAAAATATTTAGCGGTTCTAAATAGCCTATTGCGTAATTTTTAGTATTCAGTAAAATTAATTCAATGTCTTTTATAGGAATCTATGAGCATACATTTTATTTTGACAAACGTAGGTATAATAATATTGATAATTCACAGGTGGCCAATGCATAAATGATAAGTTCCCATGCTTAAATCTAACCTTATTAGAGGAGTAATTACTAGAAGATGAAGTTTTTTACTATTCACATAACGATGTGATATTAATTATGCATGCGCATAATCTTCTCTTATCTAACAATTACTTGCGCAATGATCGAAATAAGATTTAGATAATTTTAAATAATTGTCAGAGCTGGCGTTGAAAGGCAAGGTAAATAAAAAAATTACAATATTTATGTTAGAATGAAGTAGTCACTGTCAATAACTAATTCCTATAAATAAAAAAAACATGTTTATTCCAGCTTTTTAACCCAAAAAACGTTTCACAGGCTTTTATAATAATATTAATAATCCTGTTACATCAATCGAGTTATGAAAGATTCCGATTTTATTCCTTATCAATACTTGTACGTGGGGCTACCAAGAACCACCGATGTCTCGGTTTATAACTGCCATCAAAATATGTAAGCTTCTAAAGTGATTAATTTCTAAAGACCTTAGAGTACCTGCTTATTTTATTTTGCATATATGGCCATGTAATAACTTCAACCTTCTACAGCTTTAGTTAATACATTGTATCTAGACTAACATCTCTAGAAAACACATCTCAATTGCTTGATAATGATGATTAAAGAGTGCCCTTCATTGGTCAGTATGTAATTATTACGAACACTGGTTGGGTTAGGTACCCTACGGGAATGGTGTCAAGTGTAAGTGAATTTTCTCTATATATAGACCTATTACTGCTCTAGAGCATTATTCATTTGTTATTCAACATGGAAACAAGCAACAGTTTTGTAAATAGTGTACTATTTTTTTCTCTTGCGATTATACTCCTTTACATCTGGTTTCAATATAGAAAAAGGTTCTCATATTGGTCTAGCCGAGGGATTGATCAATTACCGGCGGCACATTGGTTCTTCGGACATTTTAAGGAAGGTATTCTCTTTCAGTCGAGTCCAGGGTGGCACTTAGGACAACTCTACAAACGAGCTCGCCCCAATGCGCCTTTTGTCGGCTTCTATATATTCTACAAGCCATGTCTTCTATTAAAAGATCCAAAAATAATAAAGCAGATATTAATAAGAGACTTTGATATTTTCCCCGATAGAAATTTCGCTGGAAATACTCAGAAAGACAGTATTGGTTTACGCAATCTATTTGCTATCAGAGGGCCTGAATGGAAATACATGAGACAAAAACTTACTCCAATGCTGACTAAATCAATGAAGCAAATGCTAACGCTTATGATGCAAACTGGGAAACCTATGCTTGATTTTATTGATCAGAAGAAGGGGAAACTACTGGATGTCCAGGATTTGAGTTTTAAGTACGCGGCTGACCTTATCGCATGCGTGGCATTAGGCACGAAAACAGACTCGTTTAGTAATCCAGATGGGGAGTTTCCTCGAATGTGTAAGTTTTTTACGTACATTTTATAAAAAATGTAATTTAGTAAATTTAGTCATTTTAGAGTCAGCTTAGATTGGCTGATACAATTTTCTTTGATATGCATAATGCATATGGAGAGGTGACTAGTAAATGAACTTCAACTAAACTCCAGCCATTATCAGCCGTTGGTTAATGCCTTATCCATGTACGGCTTGTCGGCTTCTGAGAACTATTTGTTATTTGATATAATAAAACTTCTCATTTATAACAATCTCTGATCATCTTTACCTTTGATTCCAGTATCGAAATACTTCTATAGCTTCAGACGCATGTTAGCGTTGGTCTCCGTGTTCTTTATGCCTGATGTGGTGGACCGAACCGGTTCTCTCCTGTTTTTTAACTCCAAGTTCATCAGAAAGGTGTTCTGGACGGCAATGGAAGATAGAGAAAAAACCGGCGAAAAGAGGGGAGATTTTATAGACTTCGCTAAACAGTTACAAAATGAACCACAAAATCCAATATATAGTAAGTGTTAATTGTAATATAAGTGAAATACGATCGGTGGCCAATTTTCTGATATCGGTTTATTGTGTTACTTTACTGTTAATTATTACATTAGACATCTAAAACTAGCATGGACGGTATACCGTCCATTGACAGCAAAAGCATAGAACACGTGTAACCGAACTTGACTTTCAGAATTCTCCGGCGATAATCTCGTCCATCAAGCCGGCACATTTTTCTCCGGTTTTGAGTCTAGTGCCACTACAGCAGCGTATACGCTGATGGAGTTAGCGAGACATAAGAACTTTCAAGATCGAGCAAGGGCCGACATCAGGAAGGCGGTTGAGAAGCACGGCTGGACTTACGAAGGGTTCAAGGAGATGAGATTCTTGGAACAGTGTGTGCGGGAGGCGATGAGAATGCACCCTCAGATATCTACCTTGGATCGGATCGGCAACAAAGACTACAAGGTAAGGTGCGAGAACGGACGCCAGTCTCAAACTAAAAAGAAATCACAAAACGCATACTTATATCGTCAAAATTGAGTGCTCAACATGTTTCGGTTCATCTTAAGTAGGTACCTTAAGCGTGAGCATGTGCGCAAGCAAGGACCTAGAATGGATCGAAATATATCGAGAACCTGGTAAATAATTAACTATAACGATGTGAGTAATCTATACGTCTCAGAATCCTCGGTATTTTTATTTAATACGAGATCCAGGCACCTGACTGCTGTATAACATTAAATGCTCTTTCAGATACCCGGCACTAATTTCACGATAGAAAAAGGAACCGCCGTCTACATCTCTATCTATGGCCTGCATGAGGATCGAATGCACTTTGAGAATCCTGGAACCTTTGACCCAGAAAGGTTTAACAAGGACAGGGCGATATCAGAGGCCTATATACCGTTTGGAGCGGGACCTAGGATGTGTCTTGGTGAGTGCCAATTGCCAATATATATCGACTTGTAAAAATCTCGTTGTCAACACATGAAATATATTTTTTTAGATATTCCCAAGAGTACGGTGTGATTAATAATTCCGGTGGAAGCTTAGATTTTGATCCCTAATATCTCGAAAACTATACAAGTTTTTAGGTTTCCTTTTAGATATGTTTAATAATAAAGTCTAAATTACATACCTACATTTAAAATTCTCAAAAAGAAACAGAAATAAATATTTACACCGGAATGATAAAAAAAAGCGATCTGTTGAAATTGACCCTGCTACAAGTAAAATCAATGTGAAAAGGAGGGGAGTTCCCGTTCGGCATGGTTCCGAAGATGCTGGCAGTATTTCCTGGCTATAATGTTGGGCTTTTCGAATACCACTTTTTTGTGTTTGTAGATATCACACAATATATTTTTCTAAGCCGCTTGGAAGCTAGCGGCTTTGAATATCCCCCTGGTAGTTGTGACTGACTTATCCTGGTAAGTAAGAGCGTTCCAGTATGACGTCACGGTCAGCAGCAGCTTTATTGGTAGGATTGCTGTACGCGCAATACAATGCTTGTGCAATTTTTGTCTTCCTACTTCTATTCCCTAATACTACGGCGCCGATGAAGATTTAGCTAGTTAGTTCGAGTGCCTAGGCTAGCTTCCAAGCGGCTTATAAAAATATATTGTGTATCTCTAAAATAAAATAAACATTATTCAATTTAATTAAATATACAAACAAATAATAAATTAAATTAAATACTAAATAATGCTTATGTTGAGTAATAATTACAAATATTTAAAAATATTAATTTTATTTATGTTGTAAATGAAATTTAAGATTATATCTCCTATACTCATATAAATATAATATGTCATAGTTAAAATCTATTATAATGCAATAAACCGAATAATGCATCGATAAAAAAGTATCAGATTGAAATCCAGTAATACAAACAAGATGTCACATCCAGGTGCGCTCGATCTGTGTTCTATGAACTCACGGCAACAATGCATCGAAATCAAAAGTTAGCTACACTCGCTGAGCGCGTACTTACGTACCGATCGAGCGGCGAACTTAAACAAATCTACCTCCAAAATGTAAATGTTTACTTTTATTGTTCGATTTAGTTGACAATTGCTTAATCTTTAATTATTAATATGCATGCGATAATTTTTCGGTAACATTTCTCATGTTAAGTGAATATGAGAAATAAATGTCTTAAACCATAATTTCAAATGTAGGTATGTAATTTAAACTTTATTATTAAACATATCTAAAAGGAAACCTAAAAACTTGTATAGTTTTCGAGATATTAGGGATCAAAATCTAAGCTTCCACCGGAATTATTAATCACACCGGAATGAATAATATACACCGGTATGATAAAATCAGCCCACCGGAATGCAATGTGCCCACCGGAATTAAAATAAAAAAAGGATTTTAATAATCAAATCTTTTATTTAGTCCAATTTGTACCTAAACAAAATAACGACATCACATGTTTATTTCTTAGTCAGTCATGTTTTGCATTTATATATCGTTTACAACACCATATATGACCTCTGTAATTTTGATACTCGGATCAACTTACTTTCGCGTTATATGTATCGCGTTATAAAACATATTTAACTATTATATAAATAAAAATATAACGTATAAAAAATATTATTATTTCAACATCTGTGAAAAGTGAAGCTACATTTGTCGTTATTCTGGTTTAATCTCATCCCGGTGGATATTAAAGTCGATAAATTCTACCGGAAACACCGGAATGAGGATGGCGGAGTGAGAAAACGACGTAAAAAAAAACATTAAAAAAAGAAAGCCCTATATCCCTACACTAATACAACTCCAGAAACCATGTGTTATATTGTACATGACATATATAAATTTCAAACAAAACCGTAAAAAAATAAAAAAAGGTATAACTAACTCGGTAATGAAAAGTTTTTTGTCCCCACACCACCGTGATGATATACTAACGTTTGTGCAGGACAGCGTACAGCTGCTACGCAAGCCAGTTGGCATTTCCAGGAAGGAAAATGATAACGATGACTTATAGAGTAAACATTTCATTTGCAGGTACGAAAATAGCCTTTTTGCACGCCAAATCAGTAATTTCAATGATCCTGGCTCACTACGAAATATATCAAAAGCTAGAAGAGAAACATGTCATGGATTCACGATCCACCTTCACGGCCGCCGCCGACGGACTCCAGATGCAGTATAGGAACCTGGATCATGGAGAACTTATTAAAATGCCTTGACTGATTAATTTCTGTTATTTTCTATTTAACTTTTTTGTTTGAAAAGAGTGACCTAACTTGGTCCCATATAATCAGAGATCAGACAAATTTGCGTCATTGCTCGCAATAATGTGAACATGACTCCAAAATTAATCAAAATGTTAATCAATTCCGACTTCCAACCTCTTGGAATCTATTCTCCTACCTGTTGAGAGTACGAAATGATATGTAACTTAGCTATGTACATAGTTGCCTTTTTTTTAACGTTCAGTCAAAGTTCAATAAAAAACGTTTTTTTTTTCTTAGTACATTTTCTTTTGTTTTCATAGAAAATCCACAGTTGACGACATTCAACAGCAGGAAATTCATTGGCTTTCAGACGGCTTCTCAACCAATGCAGATGAAGAGATCACCCGTCGCTCGCAGCCAGTTTCTAGTTAGAATTTTCATATAGTATTCAAATTGTGTTTTTGTTTGCTTGCTTCAAATTTTCATAAACTTTTCTTATAAATTTCATATAACCTTATTATACTTTTCATATACCTAACAGGCTGATAGAAGAAAGAACACTACATCAGACATCAGAAGAACCTTTACAAATATTCTCAAAAACAAATATATCTTACCACGAGCTTCTAAGACAACGTTTGAAGCCAGTGCGTGTTATACCCAGCCCACGAAATTTACTGAAAGATCAGAAAGAGGTTAGAACCCGAAGAATATATTAGAACTGAATCCAAATGCACGGCTCCAAACTGTTCACTAAATGTCACCAGAAATCTAGGAATACTTCTGAATGGCTTTATCTGTAATTCGCTTCCCATAAGGACCTCCGAAGGGGTCATGAACAAAATTGAAGAGCCCCTAGCGAGTGCCCTCACGACTAAATCTCGGAGCCGAAAAGCCGTTCGACGGCATCGTGGTCTCTAATCCGGAAAGAGTGAAGATTTCCAAATTCCGATCATTCACTTAGGACAAAAGAGTTATCACAAATTTACCACATAATTTCCCGAAAATTAAACACCACTTCCTGTGGTGGAAGACCTTAAGAGAACCCACGAAGTGACTCTAACCGTCGTGTTGGTAAACAAATGACAATATACACTTTCGAATTCAGCAACACTTTCACTTTACTTTTTCATTTCCCTAGATAATACCAACTATGAAAACCTCGAAATCGTAAACAAATGTCATAAAGTTAGCTGGAAAATCACAAATTCCTTGAAAATGTATTACGAGGCAACCCTAATTTAATTACTGCTATAGATTAGGCAATGAGTCGACCGCAAACAATCCACAGACTAATAAGAAATACTACGTATCAGACTGCCAACTCAGAAACAAATATTATTTGCACTAGGCAACTATATTTAATCTGTACGATTAGTGTTGACTGACGTTAATTTTTTTTCTATTCGAGATTGCAATATGGCAAGGCATCGTAACGTATTCAGCCAAAGTGGTCTAGGTTCATTGAATGAGGTCTAATATTTAGAATCAATAGTTCCCGGCACGTAAATTTGAACACGTAACTTCAGTAATTGTATTTACGTGATCAAATTATATGCTGAGAACTATACCTCAGTGGCAAAAAATAAAACACACATTATTTGTTAAAAGATTTATTTTTCAATTTCTTTTTAAATCTGTCGTAAGTTTTCTTCTGTATTGCAATTAATACGTCTGTCCTCTTTAATATTTTGTTGGTTGTGTTGCACCAATTCATAATTGTAAATCGGACAGTCAGAGCAATGAAATGACTGAGAATAGTTTTGTGCTCAGCGCACTCAAATAAACAAAATGAATTTTTGCACATAATGTTTGCACGATTTAAACACTTCAACCACTAAATATTTTCTCAGAGCACGGGAAATGGTGTAAAATAGCGTCCTTTCGCAAAGTTCTACAAACACAGCACTGTTAAAACGTTTTGCAAAAAGCAAGACAGGATAAACACAACGACATCACTCGATAACACATTACTGTGACAGTGACAGAATGAATTTCGATAAATAATATATAGATGACAAGACGAGAGTATTGACAACCCAACAGCTAATCACAGTAGAGAAAAACGTCAGTCAAGATTAAAAACAACATGGCGCTAACGTATGCGTTTTGTTATACGAAGATTACCAGCTGTGAAACAATCCAAACTTTGAGATAGTACTACCAACTCGACAACGAAACGCAAAAACGTAATAAATCATGAATGGAAATAAAACGTAGAGGTTATATTCGCCTTGAATGGAAATGCCACTACATGACAACACGCTGCCGCCCGTGCCCGCGTATGACGATGTACCTTCCACACAGTACTTAACCACTACGTTTTAAGAGTCGGCACTTTCAAAGAAGCCCCGAATCGAATTATGAACGTACTTTGTGCTAACCCAATATACTTGCCAATACTACCAACACAAAAAATGCAACGCTAGGGCTTGACACTTTCAGTATCTACTGTTTATCGATATCGATATGATAAATGTGCGTTGCATGCTGCTGTACTATACCAGTAATAAGTTTTGAGTATTACGAGTGGGTACTAATAAAAATAATAACTATAAAAATAATGTATTAATCATTTTCACAACATTATCAACATCATGAATGTACAAGGAATGCAACTTATAACAAATTAAAGACATGTATATACAAACACATACATAACTTTGCGGCACTTCTCAGTTGTGCTACCTTGGAAGCATTCGCAGGAATTTCCTCTGTTTTAATAATATCTGAATTTAGTATTTGGCATTGGCACTGTCTTCTAATTTTTTTTTTGCCATGAGTCAATATTTTGACGACCGGTTTAGCCCAGTGGGAGTAACGTTGCCTGCGAAGCTGAGGTCCTGGGTTCAAATCCCGGTAAGGGCAAATATTTGTGTGATGAGCATAAATATTTGTTCCTGAGTCTTGAATGTTTTCTATGTATATAAGTAATATATCTATTCAATATTCTCATTGGGCTAGTTCGATTTGTGTAAAATTGTCTCGTAATATTTATTTATTTAATATAATTGTTTTGTCATAATATCTTCTTGATTTTTGCATTTCCACCAGTTTACGTTAATATTTAACCGCACAAAGAGTGCAAAACTTTGGCGAGCAATTTCTTCATGTAATATCTGAAATAAGAGGATTATCGATAAGTGTTCGCACATCATTCGTATTTTAGGTTATCGGTTTTTTCCACAAGAGTAACTTTAGTCACAGAATGTTTGTACAATTCATAATTAAATCTCCTTCGAATGAATTCAATTAGTAACTGTTCAAGACTCAAAGTCAAGAATGTTTGGAAATATCACATTAGCTTACCAACTTGTCCGGTTCAAGTGAAATTCTGGCCAAAAAGACGTCAGAAGTTGATAGTCTCACACGCCTCACACCACAAACTACACATTATCTTAAAGATTTGCCCCCCATTCAAATAAAAGCTAAAGTTATTTTAACTAAAACACAATAAATAACAAATTCGCCCCACCGCATCCACAAGAAATAATCTGACGCATATCAGACGTTTAACCTATCATACCAACATAATAAAAAGTATAATACGTCTATGTATGAAAGCAATTATGGTATTTGCTACCAAAATGCATCAGCAGACATTTTAATTCGATAATATTATTTCGGTACCGCAACTTTGGTACAAAGTAGGTACATAATTTATCATACTATGAGGTGTCGATGGGCAACCTTCGACAAGATGTGTTCGGTCATTTCTTCTGCGGAGACTTTCAAACGCGACCGTCATAAAAAAAGCAAATTTAAATATCCTCTAGCATCTAATTCCGGCATTTTTGCGCACATCACCAATGATATAACATAAAAAGAGGCAGATAGGTTATACGGGTTCCGAAAATGGCACACCATAACTACGCCGATTGGCAAACCTCAACTCAGTTCACGCACGGAGTACTTTGTTATATATTGGATTATGCGTCAAATAAACTAAAATGACGTCATGTATAATGAGATTTTGCACTAATTACTTAATAAAAGCGTCAAAAAGCATTTATGATTAGTGTCTTATTGCAATATTTTCAGATGTTTGTGTGCGTAAGCCTGGCCATTTTTACAAGTGGATTATCGTGTAGGAAACCTATCTACTTCTTTTTATATTATATCATTGCACATGACACAAAATGTCAACGTGACCAACCCACAGCTGGTAATCTTCGTATAACAAAACGCGTACGTTAGCGCCATGTTGTTTTTAATGTTGACTGGCGTTTTTCTCTGCTGTGATTAGCTGTTGCTTTGTCAATACACTCGTCTTGTCATTTATATATTATTTGTCGAAATTCATTCTGTCACTGTCACAGTAATGTGTTATCGAAGGACTTGTGTTTATCCAGTCTTGCTTTTTCAAAATGTTTTAAGAGTGCTGTGTTTGTAGAACTTTGCGAAAGGACGCTATTTTACACCATTTCCCGTGCTCTGAGAAAATACTTAGTGGTTGAAGTGTTTAAATCGTGATGATCTTGCAAAATTATCGCCCGCAGAACTAGCAATCATTATGTCCAAGAATTCATTTTGTTTATTTCACTGCGCCGAGCACAAATCTAGAGTTTGGCAAACGAAACATGACATTAAAAATATGCGGCAAGTTTAAAAAAATCATGACCTGGCAATACGGAATGCATAGAAACGAAGTAGGTTTTATAATTTGACAGCTTTTTTAATATTTGAAATTGTTGCCATATAAAGAATTCTCTTTCAAGGTCAATATCATGTTTCTCTCGACAAACTCTATCCTCAGTCATTTCATTGCACTGACTGTCCGATTTACAATTATGAATCGGTGCAACACAACCAACAAAATATTAAAGGGGACAGAACTTATTACTTGCAATAAAGAAGAAAGCTTACGACAAATTTAAAAGAAAGAAATTGAAAAATAAAATTTTAACAAATAATGTGTGTATTATTTTTTTGACACTGAGGTATTATAATTCTCAGCATATAATTTGATCACGTAAATACAATTACTGAAGTTACGTGTTCAAATTTACGTGCCGGGAACTATTCATTCTAAATATTAGACCTCATTCAATGAACCTAGTCCACTTTGGCTGAATACGTTACGATCCCTTGCCATATTGCAATCTCGAATAGAAAAAAATTAACGTCAGTCGACACTAATCGTACAGATTAAAAATAGTTGCCTAGTGCAAATAATATTTGTTTCTGAGTTGGCAGTCTGATACGTAGTATCTCTTATTAGTCTGTGGACCAACCTACCTACTATTTCACGCAGTAAATAGGTTTCTTACTACTCAAACAGTGATGTTTAATGTTTCGTGAGGGTATTTTCAAAGGTATTATAAATACATATTAAAAATACATTATAAACTGAGAAGGAATTGCTATAGAACAAAAAATAATGAACATAAAAATAATGAATATAAAAATAATTAAAAATTGGAGAATATTTTGCTAGTTGGAACCTCTTTGTTTATAACGATAATTTCCGCGGTTGTCAACGTGTTGTGTCATATTAATTCTACGTCATTTTTGTAAAGTTTGTTTACAAAAGAGTAATTAATAATTTCTCATCGTCATTGACCTCAAAATAGGGTTGAAACACCCAGTTTTTTGCATGAAAGTATAACAAGCTATAACTTGGAAACCGCGACAAATATTAACATACACTCGGGTGCAAAGAAATCGGACCACCCCAGCATTTTTAGCTTTTTTCCGTTTTCTATTAAAACTGTAAGCTCGACCGCAACAATTTAAATACCACGTGATAGATAATTTTCTGCCCTATCAAATGACACCAATATTCAAGGGCGGGAATGAATATTGTGCAAAATGTGGGCGTGATATCACCCCCCTCCAACTGCCTCGTTAACGCATGCACTAATTGGCCACTTACCATTAGGCATAAAACCAGTAATTATCATTGTTTATGCATCATTCGTAATTGATACGTCTTCCTGAACACTGCTCTCATCGATTCGACCCTGAAAAACTGAATAAACATGGATACTACCCCAAATGAAGCCGCCCAAGCAGTTGCCCTGTTGCAGAGTGGGCTTAGTCAACGTGAAGTGGCTCGACAACTGAACCTATCGAAGTCATCAGTTCAACGTGTGTACCAGAGGTTTTGCGAAGATCAGACATTCTCCAGAAGACCCGGAATAGGCAAAACTCGCAGTACTTCAGAGACAGATGACCGTTTTATCGCTGTTTCCTCGCTACGAAATCGTCGATTGAATGCTGTTCAGCTTCAGCAGAAGCTCCGAGAGACCCGGAATGTGTCTATCAGCCGATGGACTGTCAGAAGAAGACTGAAGGAGAAGGAATTGACAGCTGACAGGGCTGCCAATGGCCCAAAACTTTCCCCAGGACACCGCGGTGCACGACGTGTCTTCGCTCGCGAACATGAAGATTGCACCCTTCAGCAATGGAGGACCGTACTTTTCTCTGACGAGTGCAGGATAACTTTGTTCGGTAATGATGGACGAGCACGAGTTTACCGGAGGCCTGGGGAGCGGTTTTCTCAATGCTGCATCGAGGAACGTGTTGCCTATGGTGGCGGGTCAATCATGATCTGGGCTGGCATTTCTCTGGAAGCGAAGACGGACATTGTGTTCATCACAGGGCCAGGTACAAGGCGAAATGCGGGCGGTTTGACTGCTCCTCGATACGTAGAGGAAATCCTGGCTGATCATGTGGTTCCATTTAAGGGTTTTATCGGCGATGACTTCATCCTCATGCAAGATAACGCACGGCCGCATACAGCCCGGACCACTACGGACTATCTGGAGGAGGTGGGCATCAGCGTTATGGAGTAGCCAGCACGAAGTCTTGACCTGAACCCGATTGAGCACATTTGGGACGAGCTGAAAAGAAGAATTCGAGCCAGAAATCCCGCAAACTTTATTGGAGCTTAGGTAGGTATGCGATCGAAGAAGAATGGGCGGGCATCCCTCAAGATACCGTAAGAAAATTAATAAGATCGATAAAAAACCGTATGACGGCCTGTCGTGGGGCTAGAGGAGGCAATAGACGATATTAAATTGCTAAAAATTGTTTTAATTTTTCCTCGATTTCCTTAGAACCACAGTTTTCCCCTTAGGCAAAAGTTTTACTCCAGTACGCATTTTTAGGGCGGTAACGTTCTAAGCCCTGAAAATCTGAAAGTATTGGCCGCACACTTTCGGAAATCAGATGAATTTTTAGAGGAAAAGCTTACCATTCATATGGTATATAATATGTTATGGTCACCCTTACAGTTTTTACAGAAATAGAAAAATTGTTAAAAATGCTGGGGTGGTCCGATTTCATTGCACCCGAGTGTAGTTTATTTGGAGAAAATAATGTTCTGAGGCTAAACAATGCCACATTTGCAGGAAAGTCCCTAGTTTCGTTCCTCCCCCTATATTATTTAGTCTACAATAACACTTCCTCTTGACTTCACTGTAATAGGGTAAAAAATATGTTGATACACAATTTAATAATCTGTTGCATAAGATACATACGGGATTTAGTATTTGATTACGCTAGACCCTATTCATCGTTCCAGTAAGTCAAAGCCACTATTATTAAAAGTACATTTGTATATTGCAAATACAGAAACTAAACAATACTAGCCTTGTTCATTTGACTACAATTGCTAGTTAAAGGCTCTTACTGCTAATAACCTTAACGAGTCTATGTACTACTGGCTCTGTGAGCTCGCGAGTCTTTCAACACACATTTAGTAAAAAAAATGCAAAATATGGTGCGAAAAAAAATCTGTATAAGTGCCAAACCTGCTTACTAAATATCACGAGAATCGGTTGAGAAATACGAACTGTAGAGAAGAACATTCGGACAGACATATGGAAGCATATTTGCCTAAGCTGAAACGGACACGCTTCGCTCGCTACCCTCGCGCGGTCAACTAAACTACATTGTAAAAACACCGGCTATATCAGGGGTATGAAACCAAGAAAAAATATTAATAGTGTGATATAAAATTTCTTATCTTATATCTAAATAGAGCGTTAAGAACAATGTATGCCGTAATAAAAACAAGTTTACGTCAAATACACGGGCGTCATTAAATCATTTACGAAGTAAGTCACTTCAATGACTAGGGTAGCTTTTCTAGGTATTCGACGGTTTTTATAGGATACATTTTGTCTGACTACGAAAAAAAGGGTTATGATTATGATTAGAACAAAATATTTTAATGCTAACCTATAAAGAACAAAATGCGGCGTCTTACATAAATGTTACAAGTAAAATGTGAAGAAGTAAAAATGTGTTTTTTGTAATAATCACAAACTAATTCTTATTGTACATTTCAAATATAGTCTATATTTTAACTGTACAATAAGCATTAGTTTGCGATTTTTAT
This sequence comes from Hedya salicella, assembly GCA_905404275.2. Taxonomy (NCBI): domain Eukaryota; kingdom Metazoa; phylum Arthropoda; class Insecta; order Lepidoptera; family Tortricidae; genus Hedya; species Hedya salicella. The sequence continues at coordinate 20,177,332 of FR990098.1, forward strand.
ATAAAACATATTTCGACGTCTGCGTCACATACAATTTAAAATGTCATAGCGAGAAGGCCCCCTAATTCAATAATCTAACAGAAGGGACAATACCTAAGAATAGATCTTACTTCCCACGAGACAATGACTTGCATTACATAGCCATATTCGAGTACACCGCAGAATTAACTGCCGCAATACTGATATAACCAGTACTATCACTTACAGGATTATGTGAAACTGTCTGTAATCGTAAGGTACATACTCTTTCATTCAAACGTGAAGTGGATTCTCTGATAGGAAATGTAATATGAATTAGAAGAGGAGTATGGACTCTTCGAAAGTCAAAGGAGCGATAATGTGAAACAATTAATAAGTATATGTGTAGCGATTGTGTACGACCTGTGTTAGTTCAAAAAGCATTTCGAGAAGAACTAGGTACGGTTCTTAAACTGCAAGAAATTATTGGCATTAAATAACTTAAGACTCGAAATATCACATTTAAATTTTACTAAAATTTGGGAGGGACATAATATTTATTTTCAAATACAAAAAGCGGCCAAGTGCGAGTCGGACTCGCCCATGAAGGGTTCCACAGCCGTTTATACAAAAAATGCACTACAGATGAAAAAAATACGATATGAAAAAAAAACACTAACAAAAGAGCGTATCTCCCCGACACTTACGTCCTTTTGCTGAGAAGCGCAGTTTTTTGGCAATAACAAAACGGTATGTCCGATCATATTGAAAACAATTTTCGTTGGAAGTATTTATTAAGCTACCGTTTAGAAAATAGAGGAGGGGAAGACACAATTTTTGCTACTTTCATAGCGAATATTTCGGAAAATATTCACCAAATCAAAAAATTTTTTAGATTCATCATTGTGTTTTAGAAGCACTGTCGAAATATGTGCCACACATTGATATTTGCTGAAAAAATTTTTTTTTTCAGTTTCTGTTACATGTTTGCCCCCCGGCATACCCCCCCTAGAAATATATATATATTTTATTTAACTATCAAACTAAGTGGTGGTTTACAAACGACACCTATGCTCCAAATTTCATCAATGTACATCTTATATAGTTCTTGAGTAAAATGTCTGTGACATACGGAAGGACAGACAGACAGACAGACAGACAGAAAGATAGACATGACGAATCTATAAGGGTTCCGTTTTTGCCATTTTGGCTACGGGACCCTAAAATACTGTATTAGTTAACTAGATTTTCATAGACAATACGTTAATCTTACGTACTGTACTTACAAATTACACAATGCGATGTAACATAGTTTAAAATATGGGTAAGTAGTTGAAATCAAATAACTGCTTAAAATTATATTGTACTACCCGCGGTGGCCCGTAATCGCTTGACAGCTTTTATGGCCAGATAAGTACTTTAATTAAACAACTCTAAATTAAGAAATCACTTTAAGATGAAGTAAATTAGGTCGTGTTTATATATGGCAATATAAGGGCCTCATACTTAAACCGCACTAAAGTCATATTAGGCGTCCAGCCGGGCTAGCATAGCCCAAACTTTTTCGGATTTTGGTTAGAGACTAAGATTCTGTTCAGCCGTGTTACGCCTCCTGCCTAGGGTCTGCTTGAGACTTCTCGAACTCGAGACAACTCGAGAATTTCGTCTCCATTCGAGACAAGAAACAAATAGCCGACTCTCGAGACTCTCGAGTTCCGGCGAACACGAAATACGAGGTACAGTCAGGCGCGCCGTTTTGCCGCTATTAACAATGATAACGCCGCCCGCGCACTATAAACACGTGCAACGGACTTCTCACTCGCACGCTATGTAACTCGTCTCGCCGCTCGCCGCCATATGAAACGTGCTGACTGAGAAGTTAAATTCTATGGACATTGCCTTAACAAACGATTTTTAGAAAATCTTAATAACATAATTGAAGGAAGGCGAAATGTTAATTTGATTTCCTTAATCAAATACCTGCACGATCCTGTGGCATATTCTAGTAGTGACAGGAATTGCAGTAAAACTGCTTTTATAAACTTCACCGAAGGTCTTTATAACAGACTTTTTCCGAGCAAATCAACCACAACCTCAACCGCCGATTGTCAAAGCAGCCAACCGGACGTGAATGAATTTGATAGGAAGAACAAGGCACCAGCCGTTTGAAGTCACTATTAAAAAAAGCTATAGATGAAGTAGATATGATTCCAGCAGAACGTGATCCACACCAAGTCACGAAAAATTTAATTAGGAAAGAATTTAATATAAATTTATGAGTCTACGGGAAAACGTTTGTTTGTGATGATTATTGTTTTATTTGCATTTGATTCCTAGTCATAATCTTATTTAAATTTAACTCTAGCCTTGTCTAAAGACCTCTATCAAAAATACCAGTTTATGTCTTGCTGGTCAAAAGACTGAAAAAGTAGATTAGGTATATTGTTTTATTTTGATTTCAGTTTTTGTATGTTTGCAAGAAGAATTTTAATTTTGTTTAGTATTTCTAACTTGTCGTGCAAAGTGCAATAAAATAATTCTAATTTGCTTATAATTTTATTTTCAGCGATAATTTACAATTTCTTACCAAAGACTCGAGAGTCGAGACTACTCGAGAAATTGGAGTAGAGAATTCCCGAAACTCGAGAAAAAAAAATGAGGCGAGAAATCAGAAACCCTACTCCTGCCCAATTTAGCATTTTCATCTCGTTGGTATGTGCCTTCTGTTCATGCACCTCCCTTGTAGTCCAGCATTCGGACCCATACAGAATAGCCGGACGGACTGCCGTTTTGTACACTTTTCCTTTAGTCTTTATGGGGATACATGGGTCAAACAACACACCTGTAAGTTATCGCCTTTTTGCCATGCGTCGTTGATCCTGTGTGTCACGTCAACGTCAACATTGGCATCAGGTGTTACCATAGAGCCAAGATATTTACTGCATTGGGGATAGGTGTATTTCCGAAGTTTCTGGGGCACTGTTGCCACTAAATTGACATTTCAGCTGTTCAGTTTTCTTTCTGATAACTGATAACGAATAATGGTCCACAAATTTAAGGTAACCTGCAGTTGTTTTGCGGTATCGGCAGCCAGCACTATACCGTCGGTTTATATCATTGCTCAAGGCGGTGGGGACGGTATATTCTGGGTTAGATACTCCAGGGCTATATTGAACAATAAAGAACTGAGTACAGATCCCTGATGGATGCCTACTTTAACTTCGACAGCCTCACTAACAGTAGCCTGGCTTCGGACTCTAGTGGTAGCATTTCCGTACATGTATTGTACTAGTTCGACATACCATTCAGGGACATTGAAGTTTCTCCATCATGATCCTAATCGATCGATGGTTGATCTGGAATCTGGAAGCTGTAAGACCGAACTGATTTGGAGAGATTTTCGAATATCGGTTATTCGTTTGTTAATTATTATTTCCCGTATTTTAAGTGTATGTGATGTAAGTTTTATACCCCTATAGTTTTCTTTTCTTTTATAGCCCTATTATATCCATACTAATATTATAAATGTGAAAGTGTTTCTGTTTTTCTGTCTGTTACCTCTTCGCGCTTAAACCGCTGAACCGATTGGAATAAAATTTGGTATGGACATAGTTTGAGTCCAGGGGAAGGACATAGGCTACTTTTTATCCCGGAAAAAATACTCTTATCCGCAATAAACGAATTTAAGGAGGACGAAGTCGCGGGCAGAAGCTAGTAATACATATACCTACATCGTGTTTTTTTATTTCCTTTAATTTTAACAGGTGGTAGTTCCATTCCACCCATTAATACGAAGAACTTTTGCTACGGAGAGACATATCGGAATCGAAAATAGTTATTTGCCGTTTCATACTATGTTAGTGTGTGTGTGTGTTTAGTACAGTAAGTAACTCAACCAAAATGCGGAGAAAGTCAGTTAAAAATAAAGGAAATAAAGAAAACACGGTGTCCCTTTAAATTAGAGGATATTAAAGTACACTAAAACTGAAGCGTAGCTATTATTATTATTTAAGATTCATATGAAAAAATATAAAGTTCTCATTAAGATGCTTGCAGCATTAGACATTTGTACATCTAAACATTATTTTAAAACCGCATACCTTTATAGGCAAAATAAGCCGCACCATCAGTTTAAAATTCGACCCAAAAACAGCGCGATGCAATTATCGTGACATTGACTAGCAACGGTTGTTCCGTGGGAACCACCACAGACCCTGTAATAATTAACAAACAATATTTAAGAAACAAAAGAGCGATTAACCAAGCAGACGGCAGGCATGGCAGCAACCATGGGTAGTCAAACATGTGGGCTGGGCAAAGAAGTCTCAACACAAAGAACTCAGAAAAAGGCAATACTTAATGCAAGAATGCTGTTACCAATCATTAATAACGCCTAATTTCTTTTATATTATAGTGGTAATATGGTAATACTTATGTTAGTTAATTTTGAGTAGAGTCAAGAAAATGGTTTATACCGTATATAGAACCTCGGCTGGTAAAACCTATCACAATAAACTCGGAAGGCAAGACTACGACTATGTTAAAACCAAGTCTCAACCAAATCGTTAGAGCCATTTACGAAAAATTAATTACACAAATAGTGAGCATGTTACTTTACATTTTAAAGTAACAGGATTTACCTAATTACCGGTCTCGGTTAGATATGTTTTTAAGAAATGAAGCATTATATGAAAAAAGTTTGTCTGATTACTTAACAAGGGTAAATATGTCAATAAATAGACACAGATATTTGCGGATTGGGACTAAAACTAAACTCCTGGTTATTTGTTTCCCATTTTAAAACATTACCTAGTAATTGCCAGAACATAAAAGTGGAAAACGGCTCCCTTTTTACCAGACTTCGTTGGAGGCGGGTTACGTTTTTCAAGAGTATGTTTGTATGTATGTGTGCATGTGGGTATGTGTATGCATACACACCCATAGTATGCATACACGTTTGTTTCTTTGATACGCGCTGTAGCCTAATGAAACCCTAGTCGGATAAAAAGTATATCCATAGAACTATAACCATCCGGAAATGCTCAACTACCCTTTAATTTTAGTTACACCTAAAATAGTTGAAATCCGTTTAGCCAATTTAGCGTGATGAAGCCTTAACGACATATACGAACACACAAACATAACAAAAAACATAGAATAAAAAATCCGTTCAGTGACCTTTGGAGGTCACTGAACAAGTCTGTAACAATCGTGACATTAAAAATATCTTCAATGTACAGACATTTCATTTTTACAACTTTATAATAGTATACACTAGAAGCCGCCCAACTTCGTAAAGAGAAAAAGTCAAAACCCCTCTTTTTTCGACAGCGTAGTCGTAAAAACTATCCTATAATCATCTGTGGATACCAAGGTACAATGTACCAAAAATAGTTGAAATCTGTTGATCCGATTTGGCATGAGGAAGCCACAACGACATAGTCATATGAACATACAAAAAATAAATATTTTTCGATTCAGAGTGTCTTCCAAATAGTCCGTTACAATAGTTTTTTTTTTAAATATATTCAATGTACAGACATTTCACTTTTACAACTTTATAATAGTATAGGTAGATATGTAGATATGAATGAAATATAGTATGGAGATAGTTTAAGACCCGGCAAAGGACATAAAATGATTTTATCCCGAAAATCATCCCTTAAGGCAGTTGTTCCCAAGTTTTTTGACGATGTAACACTTTTGAACCGTATGTTGTATGTTTTAATATATTTTTTTATGTTTGTTACCTCAGAACTCCGTCATTTACACGACGATTTGGAAAATTATTTTTTTGTTCATGTAGGTATATCCAAATGGGTCCCATAAAATTTTGGTGAAGATCTGATGCCGGGATCCATGAGGAATCGAAGGCATTCCTCGATTTTTATAAGCACATCTACAGCGATTTCGGTATTTATTACAGAAGTTTAAGCATTTACATTTGAAAATCACCATTTAGTGGAGAGAAACCAATGATGAAGACACCAGCCATCAGTTACCACTTTTGGCTCTACCAGTGTTATTTAATTCGCGGATCGCGAGTCGATTTGGAAAATTATTTTTTCGGTTAAGATTAGGAATCTCCGAGTTGGTCCCATAAAATTTTGGTGATGATCTGATGATGAGATCGATGAGGAATCGAAGGAATTCCTCAAATATTATGGGCACACCTATGGCGATTTTGATGTTTAAAGAACAAGCATTTACACTCGAAAATCATCATTTGGTGAAGAGAAACTGATAATGAAGACACAAGCCACCAGTCACTAATAAGGGCTCAACCAGTGTTATTTAATTCACTAATCGCAATATAATTCTTTATCATATTTTGCTTAGAGGCAGAAGTTAGTTAAGATTAGGGTAGCAAAAAGGAACTGATAGTGGAGAAACAGAGAACTCCTTAACGGTTAAGAGTTACAGGATAATTCTTAAAAAATACATGTATTATAGGTACGTACGTTAAGACTGTTAGTCATATTCTTTATAGTGTGTCTCTAAGGTAGTCTCCTTATCACTAAGTCAGGATCTGATTATGGGATCCCAGGGAAATCGAGAGAAATCCTCAAATATTATAGGCACTAACAATGTTTTGTATATATTTTTCTAAAGTTATTCAGTTATTTTCGTCTGCTTGTCATCATTTAATGATGCTGAGCTGATGATGGAAGGTACAAGTCCTTATTAACAGTCAATAGTTACGAGATAATTATTTAAATATTATGGGTAAGTTGAGACTGTTAGTCGTATTCTTTTTTAACCAGCAAGCTACTGGACTTAATCATTTTGACCTAGCCAATTCTTATAATTTAGATTTTTATTAACAATCAAATCCTCCTCAAGCTTCCCATTCTGGGCTATAAAAAATACTTTATATCACTAAAATCCATCACTAAAATTCATCACTAAAAGGCAAACAATAAATTTTTTTTAATAAAAAAACCGGGATCAAAATAAACTAAACAGCCAAAAATAATATTTTATGTACAGTACGGATCACTTTTGAATCACCTTTTGAAATCGGTGCCATTCCTGAAGTAAAGTTCTGTATTCAGTAAAAATACGAATGACTATAACTAAATATATAGGTAGGTAATAACTAAAGACTCGCCGCCGCGGTTCTTGCCTGCCATTTGTGTTACTAGTACCTAATAAATAAATGGCACCGACTTCAAAAGGTGATTGAAGTGTGATCCGTACCGTACATAAAAGATTATTTTTGGCTTTTTAGTTTATTTTGAAGTCGGTTCTTTTTTTAATTAAATTTTTTTATTGATAACAACATGTTTTATGGAGCCCAAAAAATAAAATTAATTACATAAAATTGCCTCAATTTCACGAACTAGTTAAATAATTGTTTTCATTCTATAAATGATAGAGAACCTGAAAAAAATATTGGTGACCGGTTAAGCGCAGTGGGTGCAACGTTGCCTGCGAAGTTGAAGGTCCTGGGTTCAAATCCCGTAAGGGCAAGTAATTGTGTGATGAGTATAAACATTTGGTCCTGAGTCTTGGATGTTTTCTGTGTATGTATATAAGTAAATTTATCTATTAAATATATCATCGTCTAGTACTCATCTCTAACAAATGCCTTATTTAGCTTACCATGGGACTTGATCGATTTGTGTAAAAATTGTCCTGTAATATCTATTTATTATTTATAGGGAACTCCTATGAAATTAATAAAAATTACTCTATTTTTCTAAAATTAAATTTTTTCTTAAGTTTTGTCATATATATATATATTATTCCGGCTCAGCTTCCAGCGAGATATGTCACGAAGGCCCTGGGCTCTTCGGACCACACTTTGAGAACAGCTGCCTTAAGTGGAAATTTGTATGGGTAAATGCTATTAGGCTATCATATTTTAAAGTCGGGTTTTCAGAGCTCTGATTTTTATTTATTGTGCAGTACGACAAATAGTGATATCTCAAGAAGTGTCAAGTTTACCATTGATTTGCTGACGTATCTCAAAAAAGTAATGTTATTAAATGCATTTTAAGCTCAACATAGCAGTGTTTTCGGGCCGCCAAAAGATAAATCTTCGAATAATTTAAAATGACTGTACTCAAGCGAAATATTTGATATATAACCAAATACATATTTAGATGAAAGAAGAAAACAAGGTTATTTTTTTGTAAAGCCTTAGTAGTGCCATAATTTAATGAGGCCCATTACTACACTTCGATTATATGTAACTCGTCGTCTAGAATCTCAGATGAAAGGAGCGAGAACAGGCCAAAATGCCCACTCCTTTTCATAGCTGAAATTACTTATTTGTGTTCAATTCTCTATTAACTATATCTCAGTAAAATGTGTGTCATGATAAATAATAATTAACACTTAAGAAAACGAATTAAATAGGTTCATTCTAAATTTATTTCATTACATTTGTCTTAGATGACTCAGGATTTTAATATTTTAAACTATTATTTAATATTTATGCGTCTGAATGGGTCTTATTTGAAGTATTTTTTTAAAGGAACTTTTTAATAATACTTACAAATGTCGACACATTGGTAAGTACATATTATTTCTCCTATCATAGGTACAACAGCTTAAGTGACCAGCTGTAGGCTTTATGTCAGTGTCAATAAGGTCTACCAATGGTCATTTAAATGTGTGGCTGATGGTACCCAAAACAAGTACGAATTGTTATGAAAAAGTTCGGCTGTGTTCTTGCATTCCCACAAATTATTGTGTTGGATTTATTATATGAAATAAATATGTCGCGATGCAAAATTCTATAATTGACAGAACTTTGGCCTACTTAAATTTGTATATCTAAACGATGACTATGGAATGTATGACCACACGCGCACCTGCAAAATGGCTCGGACAATTAAACAATTGGGATCTTACAGCATAAGTAGATGTGAAGAAAAAAGATTTTCCGTTTCAGATAATGAAATGACAACAATAGTCGGTTTGCGAAACGTTCGCACGGCGAGGACGCGAGTGGGGCGATATTTTATATAGGGGACTGGCGTGTGCCGGCGCAGCCTTAGCAACGACATGCCGCTGCTTGTGTCCTCACGATGCGTCTCCTCGTGATATTCGCGTGTCTCTCCGCCGCGACCGCAACCAACTCCACCAAAGATGCCACTACTGAATCACCAACTAACACTACCAAAGAAATTCTAAAGGCAAGTGAAACAGCTGATCCTGCCAAAGTTGAAATTGTTAAGCAAATTAGGCGATTAAACGAGGATGGCTCCTATACCATCGGATACGAAGCCGATGATGGTACTTTTAAAATCGAAAGTAGAGATGTTCGCGGGAATGTTAAGGGGACGTTCGGGTATATCGACCAGGATGGTGAAATCAAGCGTGTGACATATTCGTCGTCAAGCGATACTCCCACGCCTGTCCCAGTGACCACAAGTACAACTCCTAGTACCCCTACAATGGTTGTTCGGATGAATAAAACTGTTTCGTCGACTACAAGGAGACCGTTGGCGACTGTCGTGTACCCAACGAGAAGCAGCTTTACCACTCGAGGAACAGTAATTCAACCTATACCGAAACGGAGGTTGCCAATTACTTCTACGAGATCAAACGATGAGATGACCACAGATAAACAAAAACCTGAAGAAACTACCAGTAGCATTTTAAATCTATATAAGTCAAAAACGGAAGACAGTGCGGGTAAAACGAGGACCCAGATATTGAAGCCCAGTTCGGATGTGAAGGACGATCTTGTGACCAAACAGACAACTACTAAAATACCTTCGACTGTAAAACCTGTTTACGAAAATACGAACGAAAAAGAAGACACGGATCCTTTCAAAGCTAATACTATTCGGCGAGAGTTAACTGGTACCAGTCCAAACCCTCATATGATTAACTTGCAGCAGTCAGCTGGTGATGATTCAACTGATGTCTATGGCAGTCATTTATCTTTGGGAACAGCTCGGCCGCTGTTTACCACTACAACGCCTCGACCTCGACTCATACCTATCCACTCATTAGTGGCAGCCAGACAGAAAATACAAGAGCAGTACCAGGAGCTACCTGAACAAGAAACCACCATTGAAGCAAGTACAGGACGTGTGTTTGATCAGCAAAATGTAGTGACGTCTAATCCAGTGCCAGTGGTTCATATACCCCAAAGAGAAGATGATAGGATATACCAGCCTATATACCGAAGACCAGAAGCAACTGTGCAATTCCGTACTAGAGAATATCTAAGAGACAATCCAGGATCCCCTGTGCCCATCGGAAACCAGCGGCCCATTCTCCAATACGAGTACCAGAACAGAATATTGGAGCCACAGTATGTGAAGGATACGACCACTCATGCGCAGACGAAGGGGACCGCTCCTGAGGCAGCCACAGCGTCACCCTACGATGTGCGTCCTGTCACTAGGATCATTCCAATAGCGGTGGATGAAAGAGGTATTCCAATTCAGCAATATCAACCAAGGTACATTAATACCTATAGACCTACACAACCTCCTGTCTATCAGCAACGATACGAACCCATCATCGACGAAATGAACTCTATATCTGCTCCCGTAAGTACTAGAGATCTTAAAAAGTTACTCCAGATTCTGATCTACAGGCAGAATCGGTTGCAATCTTTGATGGATCAAATTGTCGCTCCGGGACCACCGTACCAGCCTTTATTCAGGCAAGAACAACCGCAGTACGACTATAGATACCAAATTCCTCGTCAATACCAAGAAGATGACAGGTATGACTATAGATACGACCAGCAAAAGTACAGACAGCAGGAGGTATTTTCAAATCAAGTGGCAAACTATGAGAACCCTCAATATGAAAGTCAACGCTTCGTTCCAAGACGACGCTTATACACAAGGCCCTACGATACCGATGGGAGTTCATCGAACAGGGTGGAAGAGGCTCCAGAATTTCTCCCACCAGACATAAGAGAAGCTCTGCTCTTGAAGATGTTGATGTTGGCCATCAGCCCCGACTTCATGCCAACGCCGGCGCCGGCCACAGAGTTGACAACCGCGGCACCGAGTAGAAAACAAGTGAGAAACGTACAAATATTAGGGGAAGAGGGTTCTATGAATAATATGAAGAGGTCCATGAGGCATTAAGGTGGTCAGTACCGGCGTTAGTAAACACACCAACACCAGAAATATCAACAATTGTACCAGATTTAACACCAATTGACTCCTAATGCCGGCTTTGAAGGTAGCATAATCTTTACTTTAATTTATAAGGTGGCCGTAATACTCAGTTAATGTAAATAATTTTAAATCTTGTACTAAATTGATCTTCTTTATAAACTGATCTTTGATTTCAATATCCTTATTAGTTCGTATAGGCGTGGAAATCAAATATATTATTAACATTTTTAGATATTTTTTTAAACATTACATACTTCGTAGGCGTGAATACAACCAGTTGTGACAGAGACGAATGATAAGAATAGTCCAATTTTAAATTTAAATAGAACCATTGTTTCTAAGTTTCGGTCACACACGCCTGCAAAGTGAGGACATAGTACAAATGCATTAGCATTGCTACACAGCGAATCATAACTCTGAGGCAAATTTCATCTTCAAAAAGTCTAATTTTACAAAGAATCTTGGCAAAATTGATCGTTATGTAATTTAAGACACGTAAAGTAAAACGTCACAAACGCCAGCACTCTATTCTTCTATGTGAATAATTGATAGAGACCTTAATTCAATGAGGTACGATCTATTGTAGAGCAAGTAATGAAGTGAATCTTAACAGGGTTATCCATTGACATCATAGACGTAATCCACTTTAAGTGCTATTACATGCTTTTTGCATCTCCACCTAATTACGGTTCTATTGTCCATTAACTTGTTCCACACTCTTTATAAGTACTAGTGCCGAGGCTTTGCCATGTAATAAGATTAACTTGTTGTGGCTTACTTTTTAAAATTCTAATCGAAATAATTTTTATATCAGGCATCATATGGATCCGGATTTGGGTAAGATGTAATGAAAAGGTTGCATTAGTTTTTAATTATAAAGCTATGTCACTCCATTCTGCTAAAAGACAGAAAGAATCTGGCCTTTGAAGTTGTACTCTTCCACGAAACTTTGGACCCTAAAAGTTATTTTTGAGAAATGAAACCGTAAAACCGTTAAAGCCTTCTTCTTTAGAAAGATGCACGTAAGTGCATAAAAATCTGAAAAATAATAAATACAATAATTTGTAAGGTTGGCCCAGCTAATCAAGTCAATGTCTAAATTTGGGTGGTTTAGCGGAAAAAAAATATTGCAAAGTTCTGCAGTTATAGTTAAATTATTATGAACAAAATATGGAGAGACCAAAAATAATTCGAGCCAATTTATTCTTAGCTGATAGGTATGTTAACACTACATTCTTTTAACATATCAGTAACGGTGGAACTTTTGAACCGGCACCTATATTTGATAGTCCACTTTTGAACTCCTAGTCACATATCTCCTTTTGCTTTTTTCGTAATTGTGAAAGAGTTGATCTGCAATGTAATGTCGCGATAACATTAGGGCAGTTAGAAGCACCCGTAAATACCGTTAGGTAACGGCATCACCAACCGTGTCAAGTGTCCAAGGTCCACGTTGTTGAAATGGAGCACAATGCGCAACCTTCACGGCGGGGAGGTTTGAAAACAGGGGAATTAAATGGCCAATTTGGTACTTAAATAGCAGTAACACATGTTACGATCTGATACGTTAATTTACCCGTCTGTTTGATTAACAGTGAACACAGCATTATTTGAGTATTCTAGATTGACAAAATACGGGCTTTACGATGTGACGGATGAAATTAAGGACAACTTCAAGATTGGGTATGTACCTAATGGACTTAAGGGTTGCAAGATATTATTCAAAATTAAACTTTTCGTACAGAAAGTACGAAATCAAAGATCAAGCTAAAATATCAAGAATATGACAAGTTTACTGGAATAGTCACATCGTATATTGCTTAGCTATGTGACTATGTAATGTAACTACATGCGTGTTATCTTTACCGTATAACGAATAATACTCTACAAATAGCAAATATCGAAATATACAAAATTTGCCTTCATCTGTCAGTACAGATGAGAATATAGTCTCAAGTATCTATTAATCGTTCCAAATATAGCAAACAATACTTTAAAATCTTATAAAATGTTAGCTACTTTGATTAATTGTTTTTGGTATTTGACCTTGTGTCGTGTAGGAATTTTAAGACAATGGGTGGATTGTTATCTAAATAGGGTTGTAACACTGATCATTATAATATTATCAATTCGATTTTAAGTATATGCACAGGTATAGGCAGTAGTTTGGTGGGGTTTATTTAATCTATAAAAAGAGCGATTTGACTATGTTCTTACGTAACCAATAAGCTATCTTTAACCTATTGTTGAAGACAATTCTCATATATAATTATAAGTCTATCTAACGCATAGTCTTTCTTTTACAAAAATGACAATGCGTACTATGTGAGTGTTTCTTATCAGATTACATAATAAAGTAACACGGATCATTATGTATATACCTATTGTATGCCCGGAGGTATAAGGACCCACTGTATGGTGGGATCCTTAGGCATGAAGATGATCAGGGCCCGATGAATCTAATTCTGCCTTTTTATAATTTCCCAGTTATGATTAAATTTTAGATATTTATGTTGTGAGATGTCATAAATATTACTTATCTTACATAATAATATATCTTACACAAAGTTGTACATATTTTCGTTGGACTGAATTTACGAGATTGAGTAAAAAACAAGTAGGCAGATTTAGGATCGTCCATAACGAAGATTAACCTTCCGTCCGTGTCGGTTTAGTGCAGACATTATTTTTATTTTATTTTACACGTATGTTTTTTGCTCAAAATACTCGTACCAACGGTTAATTCATCGTGCAAAGTATCCGCTGAGACGTTTAGCTTACATCACGTTTAGCGACTAACTCGTACATTCAGCCAATGCGCCTAAATATGAACGTTAAATAGTTACTGCATCGTCAGCTTAGTTTTACTGTGGTTGATGGTTTTTCTTTTTTATACCCCACAAATACAAAAAAAAAACAGTTTATCGACGATAGAGTCGATACGTTAAGTCAATGCTACCAGTACCTAATTTAGGCTCAATTGTTGGCAGAGTAAGGGCAAACTATTAGGCGTTTTTGAATAGTATACTAATTACGCGTATAGTTAAAATATGCAGTAGTAATAATGTGTGATACACACATCATCTGAGACGCATAATACTTGCACAATACCCCTGGGAACGTGTGTAACGGGTGGATTGTGCGGGGCTCCCACGGCCTTACTTCTAAAAACAACAATGGTGGTGCGTTATTAAGGATCCGTTGTGAAATATGTGGCGTGCTAATGCGGCCTGATGAGGTTCCGGGGTATGCTACTAGTTATTGTAATTATCTTTACAGAAGCTTGAATAATTACGTCGTTGTCAGCTCGATGGCGTCGCCTCTAAAAATCATGGAAATATATTTACGCGAGCTATGAAAACAGGTATCGTATAACATATGAATTCTACTCGTATACATAGTGCATCCATTTTTATTGTTTTTAAGTGTACAGTAATTACGCTACTGAAATATTTAATTTCAATGACATTTTATGTAAAGCCCTTGGTCATACGACAAAGAATAGAAATCCTCTAAAAATAAAAAAAAACAACTTCGTGATCCTATTTCTTAAATTCACTTACTTGTCAACTCAATCTACATATACAAGTATTTTATACAGCAGTTGTTTTATACTTAAGAGTTTTCAAAAATGGTGAGTGGTGTGTGGGTTGCAATTTGAACCGCAGGCGAATATCGCAAAGCAAAACGCCATTAGCGTTTTGTACTAAATTATACCTACAACGTTGCATACAATTAATAAATACTTTTTCTACGACTTACGACTTTTTTTACGACGACGAAACATCAAGAAAAGAAGGTACCGGGAGAAATAGTTATCTGTTATGCAAGGCTGCAAAGTTGTTATTTGGCGCGAGTGCTTAAATTGAAAGCTGAGGAAGCGAAGGAATCCAAAACATTGAACCATGAGCGAAGCGCTCAAATATAGATTCCTGAGCGTAGCGAGACTTTCAAGGCACGTTGAGCCCAATAATTTTGCAGCCATGCGAAACACCCAACTTTTCACCCACAAAAGCGAGGAAAATGTGTGATGTAATATTACTATGTTTTTTTAAAAAAACGGACCGAGCGTTCCGTTCAAAGCATCCAGAGTTTTTTTTCACAAATTTTACTTAAAAGTAATATAGAACTTCAAATCACTTTTTAACATGGACTTTGCGCTTAGTTATTTTCAGGGTTTTATCATAGGAATAAAATGTTTGTTTATATAAGTAATAACTAACTGATACTTTTATTAAAAAAAGAATATAAGAAATACCATCCCAAAATACGAAAATTTATCTTGACTTCTTTCCGCCATTACATTATATACTGTTTAATTATGAACTAAACGCAGCTTGAAAACTTTTTCCGCGCAAACCTCATTGGTACCTACATTGTTGTTTTTGTTAATATCCATCAGTGTTTTTGTTATCTGTATTTTTTTTTTTATTTTTTCCTAGATGGAAAATTGCAGCCGTGCTTAAAAATGAAAACAATTAGTCGTGAGTAAAAAGAAATGCTACATTTTTAAATAATAAAGATATATATTTTGCAGTAAGTAAAATAACATTCAATCTATTTTTGAATTCATATACGACCTCATCGCACTCCCAACTTTAATCTTTGTGCAGGTCGGTTTCGAGATAAAATATGAATTCGAACTTCAAATGACGTTTCCACGATTTGGCGCTGTAAATGGAACTTTCCTGAGCGAGTGAGGTGAAAATAAAATACTTACTTCGTTTTTAAACTCGTGTCCACTTGTCAGTGACGGACACAATTTTTTTTAAACATGGAAACAAAAGTTACAGCATCATAGACTATGATCGGTAATATAATGTGTTCGTTTATAATCGTTATGTTTATTATGTAATCACACAATAAGAAAATGTATTAAGGCACTTTTTGTTAAGTTGATAACCATGTATTTCGTTTGTAGTTCGTTGGGACGCAATAGACTACTAAACTTAGGTTTTCTAATCTGAAGCACTTGATAATACTTTGCCACATTAGAACACTCTTTAACACAGCACTGATTTAACTGGCATACTAGTCTCTCAACCTTAGTAATGTATGTCTTTATAATAGGAGTCTGAAACCGTTCTCCGACAGTTCAGTAGTGTTGGTGACTATGTAAATGCTAGAAAAAAGTACAGGAGTAAAAAAAAATCAATTGATATTATTTTGGCGTCGCGCGTCGGTGTAATCTAAAGAAACTATAAGATATTCAAAATTATTGATTTTAGTATGTTGTTACACGGTTCGCACTGACTCTCAGATAAAACTATTTGTAAATGAATAATTATATCCAACTAAAAACATTTTCATGTAAAATGTTACCAAGACGAGACTAAGTATATGGCTCGCACTGTCAAAAAGTTATCAGAGCGTATGTAGAGCCAAGCTTCTAACTCTACACGCCTTAACTCTACAAGCTCTAACTTTACAAACTCTAAACCATACTCAAACTGTGTGGCTTGGCCGTTTCAATCATTATTTAGAACAAGGAGTTCCTATACTCGTATACATTTTCAGACGTCTAGCATCAACATTTGCTGAAGTCTCATAGAAACTTTTATCCCCTAGTTTAAGGGGTTGGAGGATTAAAGTTCCAAGTTTTCGATTTTATTTGTTACTAATACTAGGTTACCTATCAGCTTTCTAGGAGGTCTGGAAGTACCCGAAGAATTTTCATGATCATCAATGAGTGAGTCAGTAACGAAATCGGGTTTTTTCTAGATTTCAATGAAATCTAAAGTAGCTTTGACATTGAAACGTTATAATCCATACTAATACTATAAATGCGAAAGTGTGTCTGTCTGTCTGTCTGTCTGTTACCTCTTCACGCTTAAACCACTGAACCGATTTGGATGAAATTTGGTATGGAGATAGTTTCAGTCCCGGGGAAGGACAGAGGCTACTTTTTATCCCTGAAAAATACCCCTATCCGCGAACGAATAACGAATTTAAGGCGGACGAAGTCGCGGGCGGAAGCTAGTATATATAATAATTTTGGTGACTTTCTGTGGTCTTCTTATAGCATTGTTTCTTTAAATACCGAAATCGTTATATGGATGCCTATTAGACGGGTGCCCTCGATTTACTTGGTGACTATGGAATTAATACAGGAATCGGTGAACGGTGAACATACATAAAAAAAGAAAACATAAAAACGAATTGCGAACCGTCCTAAAAAGCTGAAATTTTGTACACAAGTTCACATTATGATGTGGCCTAAGAACGCAATTTTTGGCAGCAACATATGCGAGATGGATTTAGCAATCGGTGCCAGAATTCGTGAGGCAATACAATATTTTATATTTTCTAAGAGGACTTGTGGCAATACAATATTTTATATTTTCTAAGCATTTATCTTGGCCTTGGCTTCAAACTTGACATGGCTTACTTTTTAATTTTTGCTCAAATATCTTAAAATAGACAAGCTGGTGGAAATCGGGATCGACGGGAACACATTATTTCTCAGGCGATTACGAAATACACTTGTCATAACGAGTACTTACGTCCTTAAAAAAAGGAATTAGTTAGTCTCTATTCATTTTCTCAGGCAATCGCTTAAATTTTCTTTATAGTTCTTTATTTTCACAGGTTAACAATAAAAGAAAACGTAAAATTTTAAATTTTTATATTCTTTTACAAAACATTTCCTAATATTTACAAAATTATATTAGCCTAATAGGATCCGAAGGTGATATCGTGCAGCGGAGCGGCACCTCCCTGCGGTAAGGCATACTCTTTGAGTAGCTGATCCAGCATGGAGAAAGGTTGGCTTTGGCTCTTCGGTTGCTGGTACTGCTGGCTTTGGTACCTGGGTTCGGCGGGCGCTGGGGCGAAGTCTTGGGAGTATTCCACTTGGGTTTTTGGGGTGAAGGACTGGAATTGAGGGGCTGGTCGGAAGTCGGGCTGTCTTTGGGGCTTTGGCCTTTGAGGCTGGGGCTGTGGGGCGGGGTTGAAGAAGCTGTCGCGGTCTACAGGAGTGGGCGCCGCGCCAGCGAAGAATGCAGGCTGAAATGCCAAAATGGAAGTGTTAAATCACAGTCCAGTCACTTTTTCTTAAGTATTTTTTCGAGTCACCAAAAAGGCACTTGTGAAACAATCTCATTTTAATGTGAACTGAAAGTAACAATTAGCGTACTTAAAGGTAGATGTCCCAGTGCTCGTCACTGTTCCACTGTTCGAAATAACAGGATGTAAATTATTGGAAGACAGGATGTAAGTATGTTTACAAACATTGAGGCAACCTTACTTCTATCGTAACTAATTCTGACAATCTACTTATACGTCACTAATTCTGACAATCTATTTATCAAATTCGCAATGTGGCACTATAATATTAATTCCTGACACTATATTTTCAAGAAAACGGGAGTTTAACACAAAAAAGGTGTAAGGTTTGAATGTTGCTTACTATTTAGGACAAGTGAGGATAAATCACCTATACAAATAGCGGCCGTGTAGCTAAATTGTACAAATACTAGTAAATTGACTTCAAGTTGTGTCAGGCGGTATCGATATAAGCTGCGAGCGAAACGTGGGTTGAGTTTTTATGTTTTTCGGCGCAGCAAATTGCTGGTCTGAACGGTGATCAGGGAGATGCGGGTCTGTGCCGCTACAACAGTTGAGAAGCTGGTACTTACATGACATTTCTTAGCACCTGTTCTTTGAATAAATAAGCTTACTCTGGGTGGTATCGGCGCAGCAAATTGCTGGTCTGAACAGGATTAAGCGCGCATCTGTACCGCTACTGCAGCTGGGGCGCTGGTGCATGACGGGTCTCAGGGTTTATTCTTTGAATTAATTAGCTTACTTTAGGCGGTGCCGGCGCGGCAGACTGCTGCGGTCTGTATTGCGGCGACGGCACGGGCCTCACCTGCTGCTGCGGCTCGGCTGTTCGTATAGTCAATAAAGTTTTCACCTCAGTATCTCAAACACATAGGTTTTGTTTCAAGATAAATAGTGTACAAAATGCGGTTTTACTTTGAGCATAATGTAACTTTTGTATTTAGTATACCGTGAATTGTCATTTTTCAGTTCAGACTTTAGGTACTACAAAATTCGAAATACTTGAACTTATACGAAAAGCAAGTGTCAAAAACTGGCCGATTCCAAGTCCTTCTAATGACCTCGGAAGAAAAACTGAACCGGTTCGGAAATGTGTACTATTTGATTCCCCTCTTGGTAGACGCCGCGGACTGAAGCAACCTGTACTTACTGCGGTAGTGCGGCGCAATAGGTACTGTTACTGCGGCTGGAGTGCTGGCATATTATGCGCGAGTCTTCGGGTGTATTGTTTAACTAATAAGTAAGCTTACTTTAGGCGGTATCAGCAAACTGCTGCATCCTGGACTGTTATTGTGCATCTGTACTTTGGTCGGGACGATTGCACGCGGGAGGCGGAGGAGTTGTATGGTTGTTAACCAACTTACTTTAGGCGGTGTCGGCGCAGCTGACTGTTGTGGTCTATACTGCGGTTGCGGCGGCGGCGGCGCGGGTCTGTATTGCGGCTGCGGTGGTGGCGGCGCGGGTCTGTATTGCTGCTGCGGCTGAGGCGCAGGCGCGCGGTAAGCAGGCTGCGGACGGGGCGCGGGGCGCGGGGCGGGCTCCTCGTAGTCGTAGTCAACGGACTGCGCGGGCGCACGATATTGGTTGCGGCTGCCCTGCTGGAAATGTAAAAAGTTATGGATCAATTCATAATAAGTTATTCGACAGCACTATTAATGATATACATAAATTATTAGTTTTTCGTAGCCGACATGCATACCCAATGCCTTACCGCGCCTCTTACCCATCCTTGACCCTTATGCAAAATTCCGCCGAGCTTTGGACTTTGTCTGCAGCGATTTTTCCAGTTGCAACGGATTCCATTCCTCGTTGTGGGTCATCTTCGTGATTACAATTACTAATAGTTAAGAGACCCACCGGTGTGCCATTTCAAGCGAGGTTCCTAAAAAAAGCGATACTCTACCTGTGACTTTTGTGGCGGTTCACGAGTAGACTTGTCGACGAAGGGTGAGCGGCCCCTGATGCCTTCTCCTGCCCACTGGAAAACGTACTTATTGACGCCGCACTATCACTCGCAGGTGTATAGAGGCACTATCTGTGACTTTTGTGGCGGGTCGCGACTGGACTCGTCGACGAGGTTGGGCGGCACTACGGTGATGCCTTCCCCCGAGAGCTGCAATTCTTACTAGTTGGCATCGTCACTCGCACTTGTATCGAGGCACCTACAAGTGACTTTTGTGGTGGGTCACGAGTAAACTTGTCGACGACGGTGAGCGGCGCCTGATGCCTTCTCCCGCGGGCTGGAAACCGTACTTGTTGGCGCCGTACTATCTCTCGCAGCTGTATTGAGGCACTACCTGTGACTTTTGTGGCGGGTCACGAGTGGACTCATCGACGAGGGTGGGCGGGGCCACAGTGATGCCTTCTCCCGATGGCTGGAAGCCGTACTTGTTGGCGCCATATTCGATCACACGCAGCTGAATAGAAACAGAAAAAATATTATTTTGAGCAAATAATAGCTTTTTCAATTTGTTTCATTATTGTAGAAAGCAATATGCTAGTTACACGGCTTGTGTTGAAAATATGGGTGAATTTTCAAAGCGACTTTTTTGGGTGTCCCACACTTGCAAAAAAAAAAAACTTTGCTATATACCAAAAACAAAAAAAATGTTGTAGTCTTTGGAAATATGTATGATATTATTAATGAAACGAGCTACTAATCCCTGAAAAAAATATAGAAACTCAGAAAATTCACGATTATCGCTGTGAGGTATGTCACACGCGAAGTTTAGCTCAGACTATTGAATACAACTTTGTCTGAGATTGTCGTAATGCATTATTGTAAAAAAGGCTCTTCTTGGTCTATATTATAAACCAGAAAACCATGCAAAAATGATGATGAGATCGGAATGTGTTTGTACCGCGCGCGAGCATCTTATAGTCCAGTCCAACCAGTGTTGGTTGTTAGCAAAAAATATATATATTTTGTATAACTTTTGAACCGTTAGATTTACAAAACTATTCAGTAAATACAATCCCACCAAAAATATTTCATGTAAAAGTGGCAGCCAAGACTCACAAACTCATAACGCTTTCGCTATAAAAAAGTTATCAGATACCAGGAAAAGCCAAGCCCAAAGCTCTGACTTTACTGACCCTACACCTTATCTTAAAAAGTATGGGTTCAACTGGCTTGAAGCTCCGAAGCCCTGATTTTACTAACCCTACACCTTGGTGTGGTATAGTATAGCCTGCCCGTTTCATAGAGAGGAATTCAAATTAATAATATTATCACAATATCGAAGACATATACTTACTGATGTATGAAACGGCCAAGCCATACTTTTGAAACCAAGGTGTAGGGTTAGTAAAATCAGGGCTTAGGGGCTTCAAGCCATACTTTTTAAGATAAGGTGTAGGGTTAGTAAAGTCAGAGCTTTGGGTTTGGCTTTTCCTGGGATCTTATAACTTTTTACAGCGAAAGCGTTATGAGCTTGTGAGTCTTGGCTGCCAATTTTACATGATATGTTTTTTTTTGGATCTCACTTCTTTTTGTAAGGTACCCTAGTTTTTTTTAATTTATTTGGGCTGTTGCGTTTATTTAGGAATTCTCAGGAAGAACGATTTAAGTAAAAAAAATACCAAATATTTTTTGTTCGTCTTGGCGGGGGCACTACCGTGCCCCCAGTTTTTTTTGTTCTTTGTATGTAAATTTTAGGCCCCATTCCAAATTACAACTTTCTAGGGCATCGGGAAGTATTTCAGTTTTACTAGTTCCGTACCGAGACCTGCACTCCCTTTTTAGGGGAAGGAGGGTGAAAGTTACAGATTTCTTGATTTTTCTATTCTTTGAATGTAAATCCTAGACTCCATGTCAAATTTCAGCTTTCTAGGTCATCGGAAAGTACCTACGCTAGAATTTTGATATGTGAGTGAGTGAGTGAGCCAGTGACAAGATCGGCGTATTTTAGGTATTAATAAAACCTAAAGTATGAAAGCTAGATCAATGAAATTTAGTGCATTTTATATGTTCCCCAACTACATCTTAACCTATGAATTTGGGCTTTCAGGTGTTAACTGGGACGAAGCTATAAGGGTTTGAAAATGAGACGAAACGGTTCGGGAAAAGGTAATGATAAGTAGTGCCCCACTTCTTTTTTTTTCGTCTTGGCGGGGCTACCGTGCCCGATCCTTGCGCAAGATCTGGTCCTGATAAGAGATCCTTAAACGCATTTTTAAAAAAAAAAAACTAGTGATGGTTATAGTATTCGGTTTACTTCCGGTAAGTTTTGGGAAATTATAGTTAAGTGCAATTTATCAATCCCCTTTTTTACCTACATGCGTATGTAAAAAAGGGGAAAGTATATTTGTTGCTTACGATCTTAGTTAACTTTCACATATTAACTTTACTTATGCTTATGAATCTACTGTTGACACTTTGTTACTCGTTAAGCATTCGGAAAAACAGATACTTTGTTATTTGTAAGTAACATCTAACTTATTAACGATTTAGTAGTCATCATCTCCAATAAATATAATATAAGGTATACGTACCAGTAATTGCCACTTTAATTCCAATTGTTAAATAATTTCACCCTTATACATTGAGGTTGAAGGGCTGGATGAACCATCAAAGCACTGAAGCTCTAGGCTATTTACTAAACATACTTAGGGATTGAATTTGGTTGTACCTTGCCAGTGTCATCCTTGTATCCGTATTTGCCCTTCACCTCGCCATTCTGGGCCTTGGTCTCGATCTTGAAGGAGCCGTCGGCGGCCTCGTACCCATACGTGTATGAGCCATCTTCGTTGTGCCTGAAATTTCACATTATTTACGTTTTTAATCAGCTTTTTACAATTTTATTTTAGGTTTTGGTTTGCATATTTTTGTTACACTAAGCGATTACAGTTTAAGTGTGTTGGCTGTCAGGTTAGAGTAATTTCCGCAACTACGCTTGTTGAATGACATAGCATCATCACCCGTCTCTTCGCACTATACTCAATGTGGAATTCTGCTATCGACAACATACAAAGTGTGAAAAAGAGTCGTGAATGACGTGACACAGTTGTGCCAGAATAATAATATAGTTTGCCTGTCTTTACTCCACCAACAGAGCAACAGACGCGATTATTTCAAGTTTAATGAACGGTTATCGAAGGATAAGTAAAATACGTTTTGCACACGAAAGAAGTCATGGGAAAAACTTAGAATAAATATAGGTGTGTATAAAATATCCACACTAAATATTAAGTGATATATCTACCTGTTGATCTGCTTGAGGATAGGCACAGGGGTCGAGGTCTGCTTGGGCTCGGAGGCGATATAACGCGGCGCGCGCTCATCGGCGTACTGCGCAGACGCATATGCGCACGCGCATAATGCTAGGATCGACTGTAAACATACGAGAAATACATGAGTAACTACTAGAGATAAAGAGACACTCAAAACAAATTTAATGATCAATATAGGCCATTCCGTCATTGTTCCGTCTCTTACAGGCGATTTTATGTCTTAGTCACTATATCTGATGCGAGAATAATTAGCGCCAAAATATAAATAAAGAAACAAATTAAAATAATTCGTGAGTGATATTTTCACTTTGATAAGGCACGAAGTTGAAAATTATAATATTGCCTTCTCATTACATACCTACTGCAAAGTACCTGCTTGCTTAAACATTCCTAATAGTTGTCATGGAAATATACCATTGGTTTCTTCTCATACTCATTTTCCGTAATTAAATAGGTAATTGCACATAAAACTTAATTTAATTATCAATTAGGCTTACATACATTAAGAATACAAAACGATTGAACTAAACACATATTCTATAGCAATTCCACACACTGTAAGTATCATTCATACTTACAGTGTGTGGAAGGGCAGTTTCTGTATCGGGCAAAATAATGTACCTACCTACGATGTTTGAAGTAATATTGTATTGTGACACGAAAAGTAACAACTAGGAATTAAGCGTCCATAAACAGTCGTTTAGCTACCTTAAAAATCGCAATGTTTTCCAATAACACTAAAATTGGTTAAATAACGAAACAATACCAAACACTGTGTCGTAACGGCAACCTGGTTCAATATGGTATTGTGTAACGAGCCTTGACACTGTGCCGCAACAAAAACTGTTCAACTATTCAATAAAAGTAAAAAGTGGTGGGCTAAGTCACAAGCTAAGTGAAGTGGAGCTTATCTACTTACAATTAACTTAGTATGTGTACTTTAAGAAGTGAACAGTTGAACACTAAAAAAATCCTAATAATTACGTCAAGTATCTAGGTAAATAAGTTAGCGTAATTAAATTATTTGTAAACATGCATGTCTGAATAGCTGTCCCTCAACTGAATAGGATAGACCGCTGTTCTCAGGAAATAATACGGCTAATTATTGAAAGTATTTCGTGGCAAATCCATACTAATATTATAAATGCGAAAGTATGTCTGTCTGTCTGTCTGTTACCTCTTCACGCTTAAACCGCTGAACCGATTTGGACGAAATTTGGTATAGAGATGGTTTGAGTCCCGGGGAAGGACATAAGCTACTTTTTATCCCGGAAAAATGCCCTCATCCGCGATAAACGAATTTAAGGCGGACGAAGTCGCGGGCAGAAGCTAGTAAAGCTTATAACGACTGACTAGATGTCGCATTCAATCGGTGATGCCCGAAAATCTAGGGGCGATTCGGTTGTCCAGTCGTATCGAAATTATCTGGGCTATTATTAAAATTGCTTAAGCAAACCTTTCGGGAACATGTAGTATCTTTTTTTAACCGTAGCATGTGTCTGGCAAATCGCACCAAACGTGGCATAAACTAAATAGTAATTGTTTTCTTATGCAATTAATGTTAACTCATAAAATGCCTTCTAGATAAGCTAAGGAAAAAAACAATCCAATTATAATAATGGCCCCACTTTAATTTGAGATATGTATAGCTAGTGAAGTTGTTTATTGTCTGTAAACTGGTTTCGGCATCGTAAAGAAATGTCACTACCGG
Organism: Hedya salicella; assembly: GCA_905404275.2. Classification (NCBI taxonomy): domain Eukaryota; kingdom Metazoa; phylum Arthropoda; class Insecta; order Lepidoptera; family Tortricidae; genus Hedya; species Hedya salicella. The sequence goes on from FR990098.1 coordinate 20,202,397, forward strand.
GTGCAAAAGTAATGTAAATCTTAAGAATATTAACTATTGATATGATAGATTTTTTAAATGTTACTTTGAAGATTCGTAAACAAAATTAAGTTAACACAGTACGAGTAGGTATGTCCATAATGTTTGTCTTTTTCGTACAGTACTTTTGAGGCAGGTATGTCCCGTTTGTAAAAAAAACATCACAGTTACTCTGCTCACTTACTTGAAATAAATCAGTACAAAATAATAATATTTTCTTCTGTTTCCGCGATTATTACTCATTGAAATAAAACAATTTAACGGATTATATCGCGTATATTATCTCATTTTAGTTCCCGACGTTCCAGAAGCTTTCCAGCTTTCCATGGTCACGGGTGGACTGAGAAAAGATGTATTTTCCTCTGTCAAAGTTACAATTTGTGCAAACTACCATTTTTTTGAAAAAACACAAATTTTGGTGTACATACATGCCAGATGGGCCTAAGCTGTAAAGACAGTTACACACGTACCAGAAGGGCTTAATTATTTTTATCTAAAAATTTACCAAACAGCATTTCACAAATGAGGCGTACTAAGGAGAAAAGAAACGCTGCAAAAAAAAAAACTCCCAGGCTACCTCATTACTAATTATGACATTAAAAAAAAAACAGAGACTATTAAACTACTTTTAAACAAATAAGATATTTTACACCGTTCGGAAATTAAGGTTTTGCAGTCCTGTGTCTCGCTTGTTCCTTGATGAGATGTATTACAGGATCCCAAGCTGGTGGTAGTGACAATCCATCTTCTCTATTGAAATTAGGATGCTTTTTAATCTCAATAGCCTCGCGTAGCATCCTGGGAAAATATTTTTTTTCTTTGGCGAGGATAGAAGGTTTATCAAACTTAATTGAGTGGTTTGGTTTGTCAATGACATGTTCACAGACTGCAGACCTATTACACCGACGGTGCTGGACATCTGCTATGTGCTCCTTCACCCGGGTTGATACACTGCGTTTCGTTTGACCAATGTATGAAAGACCACGAGACACCTTCTTCAACGGCTTGAAATATGTTTTTATAGAAGCACGCTTCAAGATGTTTCCGATCTTGTCTGTGACCCCTTTCACATATGGTAATACGGCAGGTTTACGCTCGACTGTTGGTTTCTTCATACTGGGATTCTGCTTGGAACGTGGTATCTGGAGCTCGTTGGCTCGAAGCGCACGTTTGACATTCTGTAACTCAGCAGTCAGATGATGATTGTCGCAGATACCCCTGGCTCTCTGAAACAAAGATTTACCCACTGCAGCAAGTTGACAGGGATGGTGGTGAGATTTGCCATTCAAATACCTATCTGTATAATTTTGATTTTCCAACTCCATAGTGAATTTAATTTTACTATGCATCTAGTTCAGATGGTCTAAGAAAGCTGAAACACTAGATCTAGGTAAAATAGTAAAGGTATCATCTACGTATCTTTTAAAGATCCTCGGCTTGACAGGTGCCAATGAAAGCGCTCTCTCCTCGAAGTCTTCCATGAAAATATCGGCGACGACAGGAGACACCGGAGACCCCATTGCCACACCATCAACTTGCCCGTAGAATTCACCATTCCATAGCATATAGCCAGATGTAAGGCAGTGTTGTAATAACTCGGCATATTCTATTGCCATCTGTTGTTCACCCAATCTTCTTTTCACAATTTCGATACATTCTTGAACTGGTAGGCATGTGAAGAGAGACTGGACATCAAAACTGACCATAACTTCATCATCAGTTAGTCTCAAATCCTTAATCTCACTGACAAAATGGTATGAGTCCCTTGTGTATGCTTCCGTCTTCCCTCGCAGTAAAGAAAGCACACCTGCTAAGTGCCGAGCTAATCGATAGGTAGGACCATCGATTTGACTCACTATAGGGCGTAACGGAGCACCAGGTTTATGTATCGTTGGTAACCCGTACAACTTTCGTGGCACCGGGCAGGAAGGCACTAAACTTATCACATCCAGATTAAGATTTTCAGAGTGCTTACTTATCAGCTCGGCTGTCGTTTTAAATACTTTCGCCGTTGGATCTCGCTTAACAAGCTTGTATGGTGTAGCGTCTGACAAAAGTACTTCCACTTTCTGTTTGTAATCACTAGTATCCATAACAACCGTCGCATTTCCCTTGTCAGCTCGAAGAATGGTGATGTCTTCACGCAAGCTCTTCAAAGCGTTGAATTCAGTTCTGGGTAAGTTAACTTTAGGAAACTTCGCTCGTCTTAAAATTGAAGACACATCCTGGCGTACGGCCTCCAAATCCTCCTTACGCATATGATTTTGGACGAAACAATCTTCCACACCGACTATAATCTGTTCAAAAGGGATATTCCGTGGAGTAACAACATAATTAAGCCCTTTTTTAAGAAGCGAGGTTTGCGACTCCGAGAGTTGACAGAGGAAAATACATCTTTTCTCAGTCCACCCGTGACCATGGAAAGCTGGAAAGCTTCCGAAACGTCGGTAACTAAAATGAGATAATATACGCGATATAATCCGTTAAATTGTACAAAATAATAAGTTTAACGAGAATTTACAAAATATGCAGGTATAATATTGATAAACTATTCGAGTCGAATATTTCTGAAATATCTTTTTGTATGACATAGGAGGTAAACGAGCAGGAGACGGGTCGCCTAATAACCATATATGAAATAACCAATATTAGATTAAATAAAAAAATACAACATTATTTTTCCATATCCACTACGGTATATTTTTGTATTAAGTACTGAAAATTGAAGCTTGTCACTTAGACCACAGTTGTACTAACGAAAGTTCACGCATTGGTGGCTTTATAATTTTTTCTTCATTACTTAGAATAAAAATAAATTAACATATAACCTTGTTTAGTTTACTAAATTTATCATGTTTCCGGCCAAATTTGCAAGGATATGAATGATATGATTAATACGTAAATGGTGCCAAAATAATTATGTTCACACTATACCTTATATGAGTATCTACGTCTACGTTATGTAAAGGTGCTCCACTTTCATTAAGAACGTTCAATGGGAAGGCAATACTTATGATTTGTGAGTATTTCATGACATTGAATAGTACATTAAACGTTCCATTGTTTGATGTCCTAATTCTAATAATTGACTTGCTGTTTATCACTTCCATGGTATGGAAAAGCAGTGTCGAGCACTAGATATTTATGCCTTAATATTAATTGATTGTGATTACTACTTTACAAGTTGACATATAAAACCAAGTTTTATCAAACAATAAATTAATAAACGAAAATCTAAAAAGGGTCAGACCGCACATGCTCACACGTATGTTCAGTAATTTGAGGCCATATTTTTCCAATAAATATAAATAATGAATGAATAATCTCAGGCCAGTTGAACAGACAGACAAAGGGCAGGAACGGCGCTCGAGGCCGCACACCGGTCCACATTCACTGCCGGACTCCGCAAATGTCACTTGTAAAAGTATCATAACTCAAAGATAAATACATTACAATATCAATCTTATCACGAACTTATCGCCTGCAAAATGAAAGTATTTTATTTGCCGGTTAAGGCAGAATGGTTATGGGAATAAAATAAGTATCCGGTATATTATTGAGAAGTTGAAGAAACAAGTGTAATCAAATAGGAGCTTTGGGAGATAAATATGTCACTCTGCAAACTGCATTCCTGTAGAACGTGGAAGTATCGTAAATAATTAGTTCCAGAAAAATATTGGAAAATGTGGACTGGTTTAACTTTCATGAAATCCGAATAGTTAACACGGTCATTGATCCCTGAAATATTTATGATATTATATATTATCGACGATCTCGAGACGTAAGGTCTAACGATACCTACTTATACATATAACAATTGTTTATAAAATATACAAATACATAAAAATATTTAACTCCAACAACCACTTCAAAACTGTAACAAGATTAAAATTAAATGCAAATTTGGAGAGCTTTAATGTATTTGAATATATTGGTGGGTGACGAAGAACGTTAACTGTAGAAAAAATTGTGACAAAGTGGACGAAAAAACAATAAGCTACTTCCTAGTGTGAATATGGAGTATTGCAACAAGCAACTTCGTTAACAGTCTGTTAACAAAGAAACTGGTTCAACGTGGAGGCCTTATCACTGGTACTTTCGTTTTTATGTCTAAAACGTACTGATTACTTGTCTGTGTTGAAGTGGTGTTGGAAACAATGAAGTGTTTTGATACATAACGTTACAAAATTACAAGGAACTATATTCAAGCAATACATTGGGCTAGTTCGGGGTAAATTAGATGTAATTAAATATTGTAACTACCCGTCCTATTTTTCGCTTATATGGAAACCCAAACAAATAATGGAACGTCTATAACCTCAGACTATTTACTTGGACGGTTGGATGGTGTCCAACGAGTTGGAGGGAGACTGAGACTTCGAGTTAATTTTCCTGTATTCAAATTCACATAATTTTGAGGCATACTAACCGGGAGCGTTGTATGCGGATATATTTCTGAGTAAATAAGTGACTCCACGTTTTTTTTTACTATCGGATACATAAGCAAAGGTTTTGTGTTTAAAATCGTACGTCATACCTACGACTCGATTACTGCATTAAACTGAAATTAACAAGCAAGCAAGTTCATGGTCACGAAAGATAAATTTAACTACTGTTAGTTCATTAATACCTTAAGCTACTCTACCTAACGAAAACCTCAAGTAACTAAAAAATCTTGAGTAACTAAGTCATATCGAAATAGTCGTAGTCGAAATATCATATATCAGAAAAACACTGTACAAATACATATTCAAAGCTTCCCGATTTGGATTTGAACTTTTGAAATTGGCAATATAAAAGGAATTGGAACAACTACTTAAGTTTGACCGACGGGGACTTTATGTCAACATGTTAAGAGCTAGTTGCGAACGGCCGGCTTATCGCGTTATATTGTTTAGGTTTTGGTGTGGCAATACTTGAAACGATTGCAATATATAGGTTAGGCAGAACAGGTAGGTGGGCTATTCCAGCTTTAGTAACCAATATTCAACTAAAGATTTACAAATAAACATGGTGTGTAAAAGTTTAAGAATTTATATAAAAGCCATACGTTTGTAATTATATTTTTCTTAATTAAGTTATACGATTACAAATACTTTATTTTTGGACTAAAATGTCCAGTGTGTAAGCTAGTATTAGCCACGAATAAAACTTAAATTTTACGCAAATGATAATTTATCAATAATAGATTTGACGTAAACGTGCAAACACGTGGTGGTACTCTAAAAGTAGAATTGCCCAGGTATCTATTTTAAGCTTAGCAGGTCTTACGATTTAGATAACTGCCCACGTGTATATCGCATTGAAAGGATACGCAAGTATTTAACCTGGTTAGATAAGACATTCATTTCGATACAATTTGCTCTACTACAACTCGTATGTATCTTAAAATGATGCATTATACGACGAAATAAAACTAAATTTCAGGCCTCAAAGATTATTTTCGTTCAGTATGTCGATTGTGAGGCGAACTTGAGGAACTTACTGCAATTGTCACTTATTATTAGTAGTTATATGTAGTTATACCGTTTTTCATTTCATTCACCGATATCTTTCAAATGTTAATAAAACTGTTGGATGTGTACTTACTTTTCAAATAACTTATTAAACAATAACTCAACGTCAATACATTACAATAAAATTATGCAATCACTTGAAACTATCAATCACAGTCGAAATATCCAAATTTATCGACAACAAACGCTGATCTGCCATCCCTTTTCCCTATTTTTTTAACCAAATTTAGAACGGAGTGAACGTACCAATCGCACTAGAGCCGCCATCTTGCAAATACTGTCTGCGCGTGCGCCGGTTGCTTATATATGGTGCGCGGGGCGGCCTTTCACTGCGTTACACATTTTTTTTCTTTAGAGGGTGAGTATATGGCATCTTTGGTTTATAGGTTGATATATTTAATGTTTTTGTAAGATGTATTGTAAAGTATACTCCTATCTGACAGCGTTGCGGTTGATAATAACAAGATTGAACGAATTCCATAAATCACTTCTTGCTCGTATCATGAAAACATACTTACTTTTCATCCTAATTCACATGTATAATCTATATTATTATAAAGTTGTAAAAATTTAAGATCTGTAAATTAAAGATATTTTCAAAAAAAAAATATTGAAACGGACTATTTGGAGGACACTGAATCGATTTTTTTTTGTATGTTTGTATGTGTCGTTATGGCTTCATGACGCTAATTAGGCTAAACGGATTTCAACTATTTGTGGTACACGTGTAACTGGGCATTTCCAGATGGTTATATGGCAGTTTTTACTCAACTACACTGAAGTAGAAACGAGGGTTGTGACTTTGTTCTATACAGCGATCGAAGTTGCGGACATCTTCTAGTAACTAATATTTGCTTTGCAATTGTCCATACGAAAAATATAAAATCTGAAAAACGTGTTTTTAAAATATTACTTATGTTTAACAAAAACGGTTTCATCAATCTATGCGATGCTATAATTATATACAGAGTGTAATCTTGAAGTAACTGAGTACATTTATAGCATTTTACTTTGAGTAACGTTGTGGTGGTACAAAACCCTCAGTACGCGGGTGTAATTCGCTTTATTAGCCAAATATTAAGGCCGGTTGTTTCGAACCACCTGTAATCATAAGTTACATGTCAAATCCTGTAATGTAGGGATATTGACGTGTCTCCAAAATGATGTCGATGCAACTTGCTCTTAGTCTCATCTGACTCAACCTACATATGTCATCCATGACCTTACACAAGTTCAAAGTAGTTAGGGCTACGCGAGGAGCATCTCTGCGCATCATCGGAGCTCTACGAGTGCTACGACGGGTACGGCGTAGCCTCGTAGCGCGTATTTGCATCTTATTGTAGACTCATCAGTTTTATCTTTATCACTCATTATTTGTTTATCATAAACTTTAAGATACATAAAGAGGTATGTGTTTAATTATCAGCGGGAAGTATATGATAGGTGCATTTATCGCGTGATATGAAATGATAAGGTATTCGTCTTCTGTAAAATTACGGCTGCAATTTATCTTTAATAAAAGAGTATCGCAATCATCATAGACAGAGGTTATAATCTTACACAAATCAACCTAAGTAATCCTAAACTAAAGTGGGTATTACAAGGAATACTAGACGACGATTAACAAAAATCAATTAACAAAAACGGGGCTTAATCACGTTTACATTTATTTAATTTACTTTAAAGGAACAGTTATTTCGACTATCATAAACGCAATGCGACATCCAAAACGTTGAAAAATTACCATAGAATCATAGTTATACGCGATGAAGCCCCGTTTTGTTGTGTTCCAATAGTGAATGAAGATTGTACGAGTTCAAGTTATAAATCAATGTATAGACGATGATTTATACTCATGCAGGAATCAATGCTTATAACTCTTATAAGATGCATTCAGATAAATTTCAGTATAGATAATTTTGAAAAATTACTTTCTTTAATTATTAATTCCATCATCTCAGATAGTGTCTGATTCCACGCTCACCACCTTTTAGTCACCCAAATGCTCAGATAGTCGATTAGTATTATTGCCGTGCCTGTATTTGACTTATAGTAAAATAAAAAAAAACATTTTACTCTCGAAGTTACGTTGCATTAAAAATCATGAAAATGCTCCTGAGTATTATCATGCAAATAGTTTACCGTACTGGGATCCAAACCCGGGACCGCTAGCATAAGAACTGCCACTCCCGGTTAAGTTAATCTAGTTGAGTTTATGCCTACCCTTAGGTAGATATTATGTAGTCGGAATCAAACGGTCTATTAACATCCAAAATATCATTTTATATCATAACAACACCTCTTACTTTCGTATAAGCATGCAATTTAAATTTAAAAGAAAAGAAAGTAGATCCTCCATTCCACGGGTAAACCCCGAATGTATTGTAAGAAAACATTTATAATTTTTTTTTTAACATTTAATGTAAACAAAAGAAAACAAAACGTCTGCCTTGCGATTTAAAATTTTAACAGTCGGTTTAAAAACTGTGATCGAACTCTATTATTATTATTTTAATGAAGTCGTTTATTTGTCGACGCATATGAAAATTACCTTGTAAGTCCAAGTAAATTAGTAATGAATTTTGAGTTTTGTTTCAAACTTAAAATTGACACTAAATTTTAAGGCATTGAAGAGCTGATTTTACTCAATTTTTTTTTACCTTGTGCAGAAGAGTATAATTTGTTTTAACATAATAATTAACATAATTTAAAGTCGTATTTAATCCAGTTCAGGGTATTATTTTTGTGTTGTGTCGTGTGATCTGCATACAAACTAAAGTGCAATTCGGTATGGCGTGTACAGAATATATAGTTAGGTTTCCAAACTGGCTGCACTCGTTTTTCTCAGTCCACCTAGGCATCGAGGCTCGGTTTACGAAACATCTTTAAATCTAGGTTACTCTTATTAGATTCAGAGCTTATTTATTATTTTTGGTAAAAAAATGCCCGTCTTGTTGCTATATTCTACAGAGCCAAATTTTCAGCACCCTGAACAGGTTGGTGCATGCCTTTTACTCATATTTAAGTTCCGGTTTCAATACTAAGAAATCCTACGGATACATATACATATGTAAGCACGGCAACTATCTATATATGTCTTAGCACGTAATATTTCCGAATTCGGGATGAATTCGCCTACAAAGGGTTGTGGCCGGATTCCCATAGAAAAACTGTCCCTGACTTTATAGTGAAAGTTTATTTTAGAGGGTTATTTGATTGTAACTAGAAAAACTACCGTGACACTCGACATATATAGGTTATATACGTAAGTGGTTACTCACGTCGTAAAAGTCAAGTACTTACTGCTCGACAATATTTCGGTCCATTCTGAGGACCTTAGTAAATGAGATAGAGCTGGACCCCGACGCTGCTCTTCCCTCACACAGAGGTGAGGGAAGTGAGTGAGTGTGAGCGAGAGAGTGTAAGTTATTTGTCTTCTTTAGGTACAATTTTTTTATAACCTAACTAGCTGTGCCCGCGGCTCCGCCCGCGTGGAATTCGGTCTGTGTCAGTAAGCGGCTAATTCACCCCTCTCCCCTGGAGCCGAAACTTGAAGTAAAGTCCAGATAAAATGTTATACAAATACCACTAATTAAAACTACACTCCAAAATCAATAGTTTTTTGCACTTATTTAAATTTTTGACGTGATTTAAAAGACATAGAGTATATACTTAGCGGTGTGTATCGGACTTGAATGTAGTACTATCTAAATAAAATAAAGTATATTTAAGTACATAACATTGACATTTTACAATATTTTTTCGTACACCACATTGTGAGTCTTCTCGCGGGCATCAGCACGAACAGCTCCGTGCAGCTGGTGACGCGCGAGCACGCCACGTAACTGCCCGTGCGAGAAGTAGCCCGTGCGCGGCGCCGGCGGCGCGCAGCGTCTGCCCCTGCGACTTGTTGATGATCATGGTGAAGCAGACGCTCACGGGGAACTGTAGGCGCTTGAAGCAGAGCGGGAAGTTCCTCGGTATGAGGGGGGTGCGGGGGATGAACACGGCTTCTCCGGCGCCACACCCCATCAGGATTTGCGCTTCGATGCGGTTTCGCTGCAGCTGCACTACTTTTAGCCTGGTTCCGTTGCATAACTTTGGAGGTGACAAATTCCGAAGAAGCATGATCGGAACTCCAACTTTCAGATTTAATGTGTGTGCTGGGAGTCCTGAAGCGCGAATTTTTATAGCCTATAACCTGACCGGAGATTGTCTAGAAAGATTAGTAAAGTTTGCATCAAAATCTGTTCAGCCGTTTTCACGTGATGCACGCACAAATAAACAGACAAACAGACAAAAATTCTAAAAACTGTTGGAACCTGTTCTGTTATCGATTTTAAGTATACCCAGCCAATTTTTTTCAAATATCTTTCATGTACAGACTTTTGACCCTCTTCAGCTTTATTATATGTATAGATTAGATTCAGATTCACATCAGGAAAAGATAAGATAATGCATAAAAATAATCTGTGTACCAAATTTTAACCCTACCATACCATAAATTTAGTTTATGAAAAATAAACAAATATATGTATATATACTTAAGCAAACTACTAATCTTATTTCCTTGTAATTAAAATAAAATATATAACAAATAAGGGGTCATTATTCAATATAAAATCAAGATTCTATCCCTTACATTACTGGTTGCAATTAAACTTGATATTATTTGTTTTATGGACGTCGTAAGTACATAGCCTTACCTAGGTAGCTAGAGTTATTAATTTCCATCAGGCGCGTTGTATGGTTACTAGTTTCTTGTTAGTAAATATAAAATATCGTACGTTATGTCAGGTCCAGAAGAGACGAGCTAATACTAAAGTTCATTTTTTAACCGACTTCCAAAAAAGGAGGAGGTTATATGTTCGATAGTTTGTATTTTTTTAATGTATATTCACCGATTACTCCGTCAATTGTGGACTGATTTTAAAAAATCTTTTTTTATTTGAAGGAATATACTCCTGAGGTGGTCCCATTGCCACCAAGTTGGGATCTGATGATGGGATCCCAGGGAAATCGAGGGCAATCCTCAAATTTTATAGGCACTTATAACGTTTTCATATATTTTCTTAAGTTATTTAAGTATTTCCATATGGTAGTCATCATCTCATCATGCTGAGCTGATAACGGAAGGTACAACTCCTTAATTGTTACGAGTTAGAGGATAATTCTTAAAAAAATCATCTATTATAGGTAGGTACGTTAAGACTGTTAGTCATATTCTTTATACTGTGTCCCTGAGGTAGTCTCCTTATCACCAAGTCAGGATCAGATGATGGAATACCAGGGAAAACGAGAGAAACCCTCAAATATTATAGGCACTTACAATGTTTTGTATATATTTTTCTAAAGTTATCAGTTGTTTTCCTCTGGTTGTCATCATTTCATGCTCAGCTGATGATGGAAGGTACAATGAACTAACTAACTTTTACATTTCTTACTTCCAAAGACTCGAGATGCGTGCAAAGTGCCTCGTCAATTTTCCCATGCTGGGCTTTAAAAATACTTTATATCACTACTAAAATCCATCACTAAAAAGAAAAAAAAAAAAAAAACAAATAAAAAAATAACCGACTTCAAAATAAACTAAAAAGCCATAAATAATATTTTATGTAAATTACGGATCACATTTGAATCACCTTTTGAAGTCAGTGCCAAACCTGAAGTAAATAAAGTTCTTTATTAAACAAAAATACGAATTACTATGACTAAATATATATGTAGGTAGATAATAACTAAAGGCTCGCCGCCGCGGTTCTTAATAGTAATAAATGAATGGTTTGGCACCGACTTCAAAAGGTGACTCAAATGTGATCCGTACCGTACATAAAAGATTATTTTCGGCTTTTTAGTTTATTTTGAAGTCGGTTCTTTTTTTATTTTATTTTTTTATTGAATATGCGCCGAGATTGACATGTCAATGTCGGGCATTTGGCACTCTTAATCAACCATTACAATTAACAGAGCTATGAGAAATTAGGCATATCAATATGCAAGCAAAAAATACGACATTCTTGATCCTTGATGCAATAATACATATACTGTAGCGCAATAACTAGACAGTATTTTTAAGGTCGCCTACAATACGGCATTCCTACTCTGCAGAACAGATACGCTAGCTACTTACTTAGTATTAGGTTGAAGGTAAAATTATAAACTTGATTTTAGTTCAGAAATTAGACATGACTCACAAATATATATGTAGTGCAGATCATAAAACTCGAAACTACAACTTGCGGTTGTCGATTTACCGAAATCATACTTCGTGCCTATGTCAACTAGATACTCGAAATAATTTGGTCACCACTCAATAATATCAAGTAAAACAGAAATATATTTAGTATTTTGTTCGAGAGTTTATGGCTGAGACATGCGTCATGCTCGTGAACGGGTGCCGTTTGTGGGGTCCGGTCTGTTCATGCTAGCAAGGGCCAAATTAATTGTATACCTAGTAACTGCCATCTTCTTCTTCTTTAGACTTCATGCTGTACTCGATTGAAGTTATTCATTTTTTATTTGATTTAGAGACTGTATTCATCTCTATGAGTATTGTTTTATTTATAGAGGTATATCCTTAAACATTTCTGAGAATTTTAATTAACTAATTTTATCTTTTTGCATGTTATGACGCCTAGAGACCATATACATCTCTAAGAAATTTAGATTTAATAATTATTATTTTTAATGTATTATTCACTTTGATCCCTAAAGGTGCGTCCACACTTGTATCATTTGCTCGTATCCGATCACCGTGCCGTAGCACGCGACGATGATCTGATACGGGCAAATGATACAAATGTGGACGCACCTTAAGAGACCTTAAACATCTCAGTAGAATTAAGTCATATTATTATATTTAATTTTATCGCATGTCGTGACGCCTAGAGACCTTATACATCTCTGAAAAAAAAATAGTTTATATTTTATTTTAACATTGATCTGGAGAATTTGTACATCTCCTCTGCGTGTATCAATTATAAATTAGTTATAACACAATTGTAAAAGTTTTAAGTATAATTAAGACAATATTGTAATAGTTAATTGGTACACGCATATTAATTGTTTTATATACTCTGACATTTAGAATTTTATTCTAGACACATTCCAGATTTTTTTCTTTTTTTTTGCAATCCTTTTGGGACTTATCTTATTGATTATTTTAATTTTTTAAATGATGATTTTATCAATAATAAGTAAGTATTATACTTAAGTTAAATGATCTGATTAGGTTTTTCTGTGTTTCCCTAATCCTTGCAACAAATGTTGGATCATATTGTATGTTTCCCAGCAAAGACTTCTCATTGTAACTGACAATTCGAAAGTATATCCTTTATTCAAGTAGGCTTAGATACAAGTATCTAAGCCTACTTGAATAAAGGATATTTTGATTTGATTTGATTAGGTATACATATTTAATGTTCAATGAGCACCAAAAGATAAGCAGCGCAGACGACGTAGAGATGGTGGCGGGACGATCTGGACGCGTTACTCAACAGCTGGCCAGCGGACACATCTTGTCGGGAGTTGTAGAAATCTAGGTGGACGGACCCAAGTGTGTGGGACACGCGTTTGCTGTTAAAAATGTTAATAGGATTACTCTTCATTATGATTATGCTTGTTAAAAATACCTGTCTGATTTTACGTATAATCACTCGGTAATACTGATCAAAGACATATACTAATACTGACCATATACATGCAAGATACTGATGTTGATTCTTCAAGGAACTACACAAAAGAGGGTGTAGCTAATACCTAATAGTATGCAATGCCTTTGACCAGTTTTTTTAACTATCTCCCAAAGTGCAATTTACCCTGATGTCGAATGTGTAATTTCATGCATAAGATAATTATCGTACTCTACGAAAAACTGAAATCACTAAATAGTAATTTTATATGAATAACTGTGAACGGAACTGGTCACTCAAAACTTATTTGTAAAAAGCCTATGACACGGCCTTCGGTGTAATTTCTCTCGATCTAGATGTCACAGTTGGCAGCCCTTGCGGCCTCGGCAGGGCTCGATGCGCGCGCGCCGTGTTAGGAAACCGTTATGTCATGTGTAATGCATAATGGTTTCATTGGCTTGAGTAACGACCAAACGGCCGTAAAGTACATAGGTAAAATAATGTAGTAACGAATCATATATTCGATATGAATTCTGTATGTTACATGTGAGAAGGGCATTTGTTACTAACTAACTGGTATTTTGAACTGATATGAAACTTTTTGAGGGACGTCACGTCATTAAAAGTCGGAAAGTAATTACAGAAAAAATATAAATTCTATAAAATATATTAATAAAGTACATTACAAAGACAATATTAAACAAAACTATAAACTAACAGGTATCTTAAATTGATTGATAAAAAAAAATAATAAAAAAAGAACCGACTTCAAAATAAACTAAAAGTCATAAATAATCTTTTATGTACGGTACGGATCACATTTGAATAAAGAACTTTATTTACTTCAGGTTTGGCACCGACTTCAAAAGGTGATTCAAATGTGATCCGTACCGTACATAAAAGATTTTTTATGGCTTTTTAGTTTATTCTGAGGTCGGTTCTTTTTTTATGAAGAAATTTTTTTTTTTGCTTTTTAGTGATGGATTTTAGTAGTGATATAAAGTATTTTTTAGAGCCCAGAATGGGAAGATTGAGGAGGCACTTTGCACGCATCTCGAGTCTTTGGAAGTAAGAAATGTAAAAGTTGGTTAGGTCATTGTACCTTCCATCATCAGCTCAGCATGAAATGATGACAACCAGAGGAAAACAACTGATAACTTTAGAAAAATATATACAAAACATTGTTAGTGCATCACCTAATCCTGACTTGGTGATAAGGAGACTACTTCAGGGACACACTAAAAAGAATATGACTAACAGTTTTAACGTATCTACCTATAATAGATGATTTTTTTAAGAATTATCCTCTAACTCTTAACTATTAACGAGTTGTACCTTCCGTCATCAGCTCAGCATGATGAGATGATGACTACCATATGCAAATACTTAAATAGCTTAAGAAAATATATGAAAAACGTTATAAGTGCCTATAAAATTTGAGGATTGCCCTCGATTTCCCTGGGATCCCATCATCAGATCTCAACTTGGTGGCAATGGGACTTTTTAAAATCGGTCCACAATTGGCGGAGTAATCGGTGTACATACATAAAAAAAAATTACAAACTATCGAACATATAACCTCCTCCTTTTTTGAAAGTCGGTTAGAAATGGCTAGCCAAAGTTAAACCTATTGAATGCGAAAGATAAAAAAGAAAAAAAAACCTATGAAAAAGACCAAAATTAGGGAACAAAAATTCGAAGTCTTGCTACTAGTTTAAGTGGGGTACAGTGGCGTGGCGTCCATATAAGCCAATTCCCACCGGGTTGCCCAAGTAAAGGCTTATAACCACCTTTTTCCTTAAATATGAGAAAATGAATACGCGTCGGTTTACCTTGTAATTTTCCTGACGCCACGCCTCTGGTGGGGTATCACCGCAATCACAGCTTGATTAGCACATTCTCAAAATATATTTTTTTTATACTCAGTGTGTATTATTTTTTAAGAAGAAAGTGTGAAAAAAATACCATGTACCTTTATCTCCGAAGTTTACCAAGGGAAAATTTCGTCATTTTTTCGAATTATATAAATGAACATAAATATTACAGGAAAATTATAACCATTTATCTAACTTATATCTATTTTCAAAAGAAATCTATTTTGAACAACCCGGTTGCGTTAACTTTGCACCTCATTCGTATGCAACGGTACAGGTGCAAACTTAACTAAGCTAGCCAAAGGTCAGGTTAAGCGAAAATTTGTACGGAATCCTCGATGAGCGAGTCGGTCTCGCACTTGGCTGGTTTTTTTTAAAGACGCTATTAAACATTAAATGTCACGTACGTACATTGAAAATATTTAAACAAAGTGAATAGTACTATATTTTTTAATGTTTGTATTATAACACGTCACGTCAATAACTGTACTGCGAAGATGGTTTTTGGATACCGAAGGTATTTTCTCTGGCACAGAAGAAGATGTCCTACGCTCGCTGCAGCTGCCTTGCAGGCTTGTGCTCGTGTGAAACACGTGCTGGGCACGTATTCAATGTACGCTGAAGGTGCAATGCCACGCGACATGCCTAATGTGCACTTTGTACGTATGTTCTCATAAGTTAAATGACTAGTATTTCAACAGAATTTTTTATATTTATAAAATATTAATAACACATGTTTACAGGTGATTTAAAATTAGATTAAAAAAACCATTAAAAAGAGTCTCCCAGTATAGAGCCCGTTTGCGGCATCGTCCCCAGCACGCTCGCCGCGTTACCCCTTTGTAATGCGAGGCTTAATCTTTGGGCGAAATAGGAGCCCGCTCTGATATCGCCTGAGGATCCGACGAGTTTTACTGAAATTTGTTTCACTATATTTTTGGTGTCAGACGACCACGGGCCGAAGGTCTCAACCGCCAGTGCCGCAAATTCGTAATTCTTTTTTAGAAAGGCGTATTTGCACTTGACGGTTTGAGCATCTTCCGCGGCTGTCCCTGGTTTCCGGGCGGAGCGTTGGACATGGGACGGGGCAAGAGTATCCACGCCGTAACGTCCCATGCCAAGGGCCGCCCTAGATGCCATGGTACCAGAGTGCAGCCATCAGGTCTCTTCCCGTCTGCAGCGGACAGTCCCACAGGCTCCAGAGTCGCTGGGATAGATGCAGTGCCAAGCGCTCGGCGGATGAGGTCGTTTAGTGCCGCATGTCTATAAAAACGGCCAGCACTTGCTTGACAATAAAGACTGTGACGACCGAGAGTATCGGCAGAGCCTCCGCAGCGGCAGCAGGGGTGAGGTTCGCGTCTTTATACCGAGGGGGAGACAGACAGCGATTCGTAGGGTACTGGGGTCTAGCACGGATCCGATGTTGCGTGAAGGGAGGGCGTGTAGCCAATGTCCCGACTCCGGGTCGGACACTGCCAGCAGGCGGGCCCGCTCGTATGCATTGTGATAATTATCTAATAAATATTTGTGAATTGATTTTACTCTTACTAGATCCCAGGCAGCTTGGCTGGCTTATTCAGATGGCGGGCTCTCGCCGGGGTTGCGGGCGCTCCATGCCGACTCTGCATCCGCCAGGCCTGACACCGCTACATCAGCGGGATTGCTAACGTTAAGGATACCACTAATGACAGTACTGTGGATGGAGGAGAGAAAAGCAGGAAGAGCCAGGTCGCCTGTGGAGCGTATGCCTAATCCGCCAAATTTAATCGGCAGAGTTGCCTGAGACCAACTTGATGAATTATGGGTAATGTTTAGAATTTTGTTCGTGGTTGCTTTTAATAGGTCGTCTATAGTGGTAGTCCAAATGAGGAATTTCCAAATAGGGCAACAGCGTAGAATGTACATGAATTTAGGTGAAAACAGACATAGCCGCAAGAAGATGTACATTGCTATATGCGGGTTAATTTTAAATAACGATTCCAAAGAATTACGAAAGTTGTCTAATTTGGAAAGTATGGTTGATGGAATGGCGTCCTCAAAAATTGGAGCACCAAGTAAGGTGAGGGATTCGCGGGTGAGTAAGGTGATTTTAGGTATGACACGATTAAAACAATTTAAAATTTCCGCTCGAGTTTCGGCTGGGAGATTTTCCGAGTCATCCAGGTACCAAATATTTAATTCGGAGGTGAGCTGTGTTATGATTGGGTGGATGGCTAGACTAAATGACTAGTAACAGGAGAACCGATTAAAAAGCCCCAACAAATCTGGAAAAAGGCTAATAATTTTTAAATAGTTCAACAAATTGAACCAAAGTTAAGAACACTGAATGAAGTCATAATATGAAAACAAAAAAAACTAAAACTATGCTAATGCTAGACGATGCCACAGACAAACAGATTCACACATACACGCGTCTTTCGTAGGGGGTGAAAAACAATGGCTCAAATGTATTGCCATAGTATCTGAAAATTAATTAATGGCTATAGTACTTGTCACAAGAAATCCGTGTGATTGTAGGGTACCGGATTGAATCCGTTGTGTTTTAATGACTACTCAAATTATTATTGTTTAAAACTATTAAAAATATTTTGTAATTTTTTCCCTTACTAAAGCGAAGCCAAAAGGAAGGGTTATGATTATGTTATCTCTTCGGATTTTCTTTTTTAAACCATTAAATTTCCCAACTCGTGCTTTTTTCTGAAATAGGTAATGTAAGGTCTGGATTCTTATAAAAGTTCTGAATAGGTTATTGTTTTAAAGCAAAACTTAGTTAGCGAGATGAAATAGTAATGAGTGTCTTTTCAAAAGAGCTTATTTTTCTATGACTTCTTCTCTTATAGAGACATATGCCCTTTTGAAAAGACACTCCTCAGTTGGGAAATGGAGCAGTTTGGGAAAAATAGTGCATTTTATATTATCTACTCCGATAGTTATTGACTGGAGTAGAATGCGCCTGAAGAATGCAGTATTGGGGTGTCGGCGCCGGCGAGGCCGCGGAGCGCACGCGCTTCCGCGAAAGCACAAGCTTGCACTTGAGCACAATCCTATACATTATGTATTGACATATTAAGTATTTCATACGCTTGACAGCGAAGAGTGTTTTTTTTTTAAAGAAGGAGGGAAGACAAACGTTTTGTTAAAAAATACAAAGTGTTGTGTTAGTTATATACAAGTGCGTGTGCGCACTGCATACTGTGACCTATTTGAGATGATTAAACAGTGTTTAACTAGCTCGCTTGTTTGACGGTTGTGTACCTCTCCCGTGACAGTTAACCCCATATACAACACGTGGCGACAAGGATGGGATTCAGAAGGAGGCTACCGCGATAATATTTGGGGTAAGGCGATTTCACCAGTACCTATACGGTCGGTCTGTACCATTTGTGTTGCGGACAGATCACAAAGCACTCTTATCAATATTCGGCCCACACAAGGCTATTCCCGAAATATCCGCCAATAGGCTACAACGCTACGCGATATTTTTATCAGCCTATAACTATACAATTGAGTATATATAACTAGTAAACAGAATAGTGCTGATTACTTATCGCGAGCGTGTGTACCGGCGCAGGCGCCGGAGGAGGCGGCGGTGCGGGCCGAGGCTGCGGAATGCGAGGAGAGGGCGGCCTACGTTAATTTTGTAAAAGAGGGTGGGTTGCCCGTGACACTAGCCGACCTGCAGCGTGAGACCGACCGCGATAGCGTACTTAGTACAGTTAAGCGTTACGTCATGCACGGGTGGCCGAGGAAGACGACCGATCTCGATATAAAACCCTATTTTTACTGTCGATCGCAACTATCGTATGAGAATGGGTGTTTAATGCGCGGGCATAAGGGCGTAATTCCACCGACGCTGAGGGAAAACATATGCGATGAATTGCATACTTCGCACTTTGGCGTGCTAAAAATGAAAGCTGAGGCGCGGAAGCGATTTTGGTTCCCGGGCGTGGACGCGACACTGGAGCGATTGGCGGGCGCGTGCGCCGTGTGCGCCGCGCCGCCGCATTCATTTTATCGACTTCACATAGATTTCTTCGGGCCCTTAAATAATCACATTTTCCTGATCATTGTTGACGCATACAGCAAATGGGTTGAATGTTACAACATATGTTCATCGCACGGGTCGAAAGCAGTTATCGACCGCTTATGCGATTTCATGTCGCGATACGGTATACCTCACACCTTAGTGAGCGATACTGGCACCTCTTTTACTTCTCAGGAGTTTAAGTCATTTTGTACCGTTAATGGTATAAAGCATATTTTGTCACCTGTTTATCACCCATCGAGTAACGGCCAAGCCGAGTCGTTTGTTAAGATTGTTAAAAAAGGACTTAATGGAATAATACTGAGCACTTCTAATAATACCTTATTACAAAGCCAAATATGTAAATTTTTGTTTGACTATAGGAACTCTAAAAACAGCACCACCGATAAGTCACCCGCTGAGTTGGTTTACTGCCGCGACTGGACTTAATTAACCCGTTCGCGGCGTCTCCTTCGTCCCCAGCCGTCGCTGACACCGTGGAACGCAATCAGTGCTTACAGGCTAAATATTATAAAGGGATTCGAAGACCAGAATTTACAGTTAATGATAATGTGTGGGTAACAAAATATACAAATATAAATAAAAAAATCATTTGGATTGAGGGCTTCGTAAGGGAACAAATTGGCAGAGTTGTGTATATAATTTATATATCACATGTAGACTGTGAGGTGACGAGGCATATTGATCAGATAAGGGCCCGTCCGTGTTCCATTCAAAGTAACCACTCGCAGTGGGATCCAGACGTCGTGCCGGACATAACTGACAACGCATCGATGTCAACGACCATGGCAAACCCAGCTGCTGCAAATATACTGCTGCCGCGGTGACGCCTACTACCTCAGCAACGCCTACCGCCGCAGCGACTACCGCTGCTGGCGATGATGAGGCGGGTTCGCCAGAAGAGGGAGAAAGAGGTAGTTTAACAGCTGGGTTAGAAGAACCGGAGTCAGGTCAGAGCCAGGTGCCGGTCACACTCACACCGCCACCGGACGTATGCTCTAGGCGGCGTCAGGCGATCAGCCCACAGTTTGCTACTCCTACGCCAATGCAGGACGATGACCCGGACACTGATAGTCAAAGTGTCGACTTAGTTTAGGGCGATTAAGATATTTAGTTCTAGCTATAAGGTGGAGGGATGTTAGATATATACATGTGCGTGTGCGCACTGCATACTGTAACCTGTTTGAGATGATTAAACAGTGTTTAACTAGCTCGCTTGTTTGACGGTCGTGTACCTCTCCCGTGACAGTTAACTCCATATACAACATATTGCATATAAGTTCTATTATACACCTGATAGTCATACGCAATTAAAATCACTATCTGTCTAGCTAGGGCAACAAATCGTACCCTACACGATAATGCAACAACTCACAACCGAACGAATATTTGTAATCTCTAATAGATCTTTTCATTAATTTTATGCATTATAACGATACATTTCTGCTTTGTTGCAAGGAAGATACCATTTTCGCTATTTTTTCAACTATCTAAATAGTATTATTTAGTATGTCAGGTACGTTTCTAACTTTACCAGTAAACTTTTTAACCTATTCTAATGAATTCGTTATTTTCAAACACACTGTTTCTTTCACATGCAATATTAATAATGATATTATCATTATGTGCTTAATTCAAATTCCGGAATTTATTTATTTAATATTTATTGCACAAAAGAAAAAACTTATCGTACAAAAGGCGGACTTAATGCCATAGGGCATTCTCTACCAGTCAACCTTGACGCAAAGCAGATAAATTGTGGGCGGTGCAACTAATTTACTGACATAATTTAGGAAGATAAATACTTAGATACATACATATTCATATAATATATATAATATATACCTATATATATAAATAAATTCAGACGAAACAAGCTAATCAGAGAAGCTAAGAGTTTGCAGTTCTGCTAACAAAGAGCTCGCGCAAATATTTTTTGAAAGCGCACTTGTTTGGGGCTTTCTTAATCTTGAGAGGAAGTCGGTTCCAAAAGCGGGCCACTTGAATGGTATAGGAGTTGGACATAAAACCTGATCGGTGACGAGGGATAGAAAGAGATAAATTGCTGGAAGAGCGAAATTGACGGTCACGAGTGACACCATAATAGTAAAAAAAATTTTTGAGGTACTCGGGTGGTTTAAGATCATTGAGAATGGTGAAAAGGAAGCAGAGCATTCGAATTTCGCGTCTTTGACGGATAGGAAACCAGCCAAGCTGGGAGCGGTAAGCAGACACATGATCATACTTACGAAGAGAGATGATAAAGCGAATGCAGTTGTTAAGGAGTCTCTCCAGTTTATTCAGAAGCTCTTCATTTAAATCCGGATTGCACACATCACCGCAGTCAATTATGGGTAAAATTAAGGTATGGACTAGGAGGATCTTGGTTTTAATTGGCAAGAAGTGCTTCAGCTTGTTAAGGCTATGTAGCGAACCCATGACCTTCCTGCTAATTTCGGCAACCTGTGTCCTCCAACTTAGAGTACAATCCAGGTGAATACCCAAATCCTTGACGCTGGTACTGAAAGGTATAGGAGTGTCGTTGAAACTCAAAGGCGTAAGAGAGTCCATGTCAATTCTAGATAGCTGGCGAGAGCTACCAACGACAATGGCCTGACACTTAGACGGATTAACGTACAGGCCGATTTTCTCGGCCCATTGTTGAATGTGCCGGAGATCCAAGTTTAACTTGTCAATGGCAGTCTCGAGGTCAGTTTACATTGGTCGTACAGTTGCAGGTCGTCAGCATACAGGTGGTACGAAGAGCGAAAGTCGGGGGTGATAAAATTAATAAAGATTGAAAAAAGGAGTGGAGAGAGTATTCCTCCTTGAGGCACGCCAGTGGCAAGATCACACCAGTCAGATAAAGACCGGTCAACCCTGACCGCCTGCTGGCGACCCCGAAGATATGCAGAAAACCAACTGAGCGCCGAAGACGACATATTGAGATGTTCAAGCAGGGCAAGAAGAATGTCATGATCAACAGTATTAAATGCGTTGGAGAAGTCAATCAGAATTAGTACTGTGACCAATTAATTGATCTTCCATACCTGACATCTTCAGTCACCTTGAGCAGGGCAGTGCAGGTGCTATGTCTGGGTCGGAAACCGGACTGAAAGGGGCTCAATAGCTGCTGAGAGTAAATGTGGCACGAAAGTTGTTTATGAGCTACCGCTTCAGCGATTTTCGACAGGAGAGGGAGAATAGATATAGGCCTGAAATTGTTGAGCGAGGTGGGATTACTGATTTTCGGCAGGGGAATAACAAAGGCTTTACGCCACAGTGTAGGGAATTGACCATAGCACAGAGAGGAATTAATAATATCAGTTATTACAGGAAGCACACAATCAAGGACAGATAGCACCATGCAACGACTGATATCATCACATCCAGTGGCTTTAGATTTTATAGCTTTGATGATTGTTTTAATTTCAGTTTGTGTAGTGGGTGAAAAGGAAAAGGCATCAGTAACAAGGGGCGTAAGAGACGAGATAACGGAAAGAGTAACGGACTTACATTTATCGTGAAATTACTGAAATTATACCTATGCAATGTTGCTATTTAATTGAAATGATTTGTAAGAATAAACATTATTGTATCTAACATGGAAGTATGTAAGGCTATATCTGATTTGATTATAGGAAATAACATTTAGGCCACTTTAATGACTTTACGAATACACAATTAGTGGAGCTATTAAAGCTTGAATTCATTGATTATTTTATAAACAGTACACGTTATTTTTTTACAAGTGATCTATGACACAGAGTAGCGTGAGTTATAGAAGCTCCGACAAGTATCCAAACCCAAGCAGCGCACATCTACACTATTATAAAGTTCTAAAAATGAAATGTCTTTACATTGAAGATTTTTGAATGACTATACATAAATGGACTTGGAGGTCAATGAACTGAATATTTTTTTTGGAATTTTTGTATGTTCGTATGTGTCGTTGTGGCTTCATCACGCCAAATCGGCTAAACGGATTTCAACTATTTTTGGTACGCGGGTAGCTGGGTATCTCCAGATAATTATAGGATACTTTTACCCATCTACGCTGAATAAAAACGATGGACTATAATGGTTTCTCCTCCGCGAACGAAGTTGCGAGCACCTTCTAGTATTTTATGTATATGTAAAGAGATTATACTCTAGAAAGTCCTATACAGCTTATGTACTACTTGGGAAGACTATTCGAAAAGTATCAAAGTCTTATGATTGCCATATGTTCTATATTTCTAGAGTCTTGGTAGAAGATTTACAATTGCCTTACTTTTTGTATTATTTTCCCAAATCACACCTGTTCTATATTAACTGATTTTTTTTTGTTCATCTCTCCTCTTCGGAAAGCCGGGTGGAAAATTGCTTTTTCATCCCTGGGGTGGAAAGTTTTCTTTTTTTTTGCGATTACTAGCCATTAAGTCGAATATAATTGAGTTACGTCATATTACTAAAATAAAAGCTTTTCATATACTCAGCTATATACATTAAAAGATGTGTTTATTACGATCTATGGGTTGATATTAGAATAACATTACTGCATATAATAGTACATTACTGCAGACGCCGGGAAAGAAGGGCTTGCCGGGTGAGTAGGTATAGACGGCCGACCGTAGGGAGGCGGATAGTGATACAAAGCCGGCAAGCACTTTTCACGGCCATAAGCATGTATAATGCTTTTCTCAAACATTTGCAATGAAATAAAAAAATACACCACACAAAAAATTACACGGCAATATTTTTCAATTTTCCGTCCAATCCCTCCATAATGTTTTTTTTTTACGTAAGCCGTCCGTATTTCGCGTGTGTATATAGTGTTCGAGTAGACCCTATTAGGGCCGTTATACACAACCTGATAATAAGAATCTTAATTTCTATAATAAATAAAATAAATGCAGAGGATTTAAAATATTGTCTATGGTCTCTGGTGACTTACGCATAGACAATATTTTAAATTTATTCATTAACATATGAACCATACAGATTCGTATTCTTAATGTCAGTTCGCGCGGATATTTTTAGTCCGATAGCCATTCAGCCAAGGAAAACATTAAAAAATATAATTCAGCTATTTAGCCTGTTCATGAACACAGTCGCCATGTTTACACTATAATTAAAAAAAAATACTTCCCGGCCTAGGCCTTCAATTTTGTATGAAATTCCTTTACAGTTCTCTCAAGTTGTTCCGCCCGAAACCAGATACTTTGAAGCGTGTTTTAACACACGTAATGACCACATTTCATTGCATGTTTGAGAAAATTATATTCTGTAAAATGTGCGTCAAGTATTTTATTTTCCTGACAGTCGAAATCAAAAGTAGAGAGACGCGCGAACTATTGGGGCTGTCAATTCGTTTGAGAAATATATCGAGTGAAAGAGGTCACTTTCCCTTTCACTAATCCTTAGTTAACAATCTTCTATTTTCACCTCAGCAGTTCAACCACGGAGGTTTTGCTGTGAGCTAACTTGTCCTTTTTCAGTGCTGGACCTAAGTAAACAAAATTCAAAATTTTTGAACTTCGAAGCGCTCTGTCTGTTTCATATCCTTAGAAAGAAAGCGAGTGACAATAACAGGCCAATTTAATTGAAATAAAACAATTTAACGGATTATATCGCGTATATTATCTCATTTTAGTTCCCGACGTTTCGGAAGCTTTCCAGCTTTCCATAGTCACGGGAGGACTGAGAAAAGATGTATTTTCCTCTGTCAAAGTTACAATTTGTGCAAACTACCCATTTTTTGAAAAAACACAAATAAAGGTGTACATGGGCCTAAGCTGTAAAGACAGTTACATATGTGCCAGAAGGGCTTAATTATTTTATTCTAATAATTTACCAAGCAGCATTTCACAAATGAGGCGTACTGAGGAGAAAAGAAACGCTGCAAAGAAAAACTCCCAGGCTACCTCATTACTAATTATAATATTTAAAAACAGAGACTATTAAACTACTTTAAACAGGTAAGATATTTTACACCGTTCGGAAATTAAGGTTTTGCAGTCCTGTGTCTCGCTTGTTCCTTGATGAGATGTATTACAGGATCCCAAGCTGGTGGTAGTGACAATCCATCTTCTCTATTGAAATTAGGATGCTTTTTAATCTCAATAGCCTCGCGTAGCATCCTGGGAAAATATCTTTTTTCTTTGGCAAGGATAGAAGGTTTATCAAACTTAATTGAGTGGTTTGGTTTGTCAATGACATGTTCACAAACTGCAGACCTATTACACCGACGGTGCTTGACATCTGCTATGTGCTCCTTCACCCGGGTTGATACACTGCGTTTCGTTTGACCAATGTATGAAAGACCACACTCGCAGTCCAGCTTATAAATGCCTGCACTCTGCAAAGGGGTGCTACTCTTCACGGGTCTAAGGTATTGAGACACCTTCTTCAACGGCTTGAAATATGTTTTTATAGAAGCACGCTTCAAGATGTTTCCGATCTTGTCTGTGACCCCTTTCACATATGGTAATACGGCAGGTTTACGCTCGACTGTTGGTTTCTTCATACTGGGATTCTGCTTGGAATGTGGTATCTGGAGCTTGTTGGCTCGAAGCGCACGTTTGACATTCTGTAACTCAGCAGTCAAGATGTTGATTGTCGCAGATACCCCTGGCTCTCTGAAACAAAGATTTACCCACTGTAGCAAGTTGACAGGGATGGTGGTGAGATTTGCCATTCAAATACCTATCTGTATGCGTAGGTTTCCTATATACAGTATGACCTATGTCATTTTTAGGACCTCTAATTACTAGCACATCTAAGAATGCAAGTGAATTTTGATTTTCCAACTCCATAGTGAATTTAATTTTACTATGCATGGAGTTCAGATGGTTTAAGAAAGCTGAAACACTAGATCTAGGTAAAATAGTAAAGGTATCATCTACGTATCTTTTAAAGATCCTCGGCTTGACAGGTGCCAATGAAAGCGCTCTCTCCTCGAAGTCTTCCATGAAAATATCGGCGACGACAGGAGACACCGGAGACCCCATTGCTACACCATCAACTTGCCCGTAGAATTCACCATTCCATAGCATATAGCCAGATGTAAGGCAGTGTTGTAATAACTCAGCATATTCTATTGCCATCTGTTCATTTCGAATTAGATCCATAAAAAAACCATTACAAGTTCGGAGCCGCGTAATATATTAGATTTTTAAACATCTGCCAACGATGTAATAGCGATTATTTTTCTACATTATCGAATTACTGAATAACTTCCTTTCAACATAGATTATAGCTATTTATATAATTATTGTAAAAATAAAACAAGGTTTATCAACTTTAACTTGTAAATATTTCATTTTAGTTTAACCTATTTATCGTCAGTGCAGTTTCTACCCGCAATTCTTAATAGGAGAATGTAGGAATCAATCAAATTCTCGTTATTTATATTATGTTGTGTTACGAATTGATTGTTTTGATCCTTTTTAAACATAAACGATTATCAAAACTATTAAAAAACAAATGATTTAACTTGTACATAATAGTTCATGATTTTGTTTTTGAAAAAATTGCTTATGATGTAAGCTATTAATTGATCCTTTTAAAAAATAGATGAAATCAACTTGTTAATAGTAGTTTCTTTTATATCTATGACGTGTGACAATAAAAATCTGACAGAATGGTTGAAAGAACAACTACAATTGTGTACAATATTTTCTCACTGCTGAGGTGATGTATGATGGTGAGTAAGTATGTGCCACACCACAAGAGACTAAAATAATCTGCATCTCATCCCGTTGAAGCACTCGCCACGCTTAGGATTCTAACTTAGAATCCTTCGGTTGCTCGGGATTCAACAAACGGCACTCGCAGTAAAAAACAATTTTGCTCTCTGGTTGCACAAATAACAATTTCTGGTAGGTGACAGATTAATTAAATACCAAATTTTTTTTTTATTGTTAACGGTCTTTAGCACCTGTACAGATACATTTGGGATGTCCTCGTATTGCAAGGCAAATTATGATTTTCTTAAACCCTCAGTAAAACGTAAATGTGAGTATAACTATAACCTAGCTCAAATGCCTCTGGATCTCCACAATACACTGTACAAGTATGTATAAAACAAGGCGTGTGCGCAAGTCGCGTCACTACGTCGGCGACGAAAGCCGACCTTGGCGCGGCCTAGGCACTACTAGAAAACTAATTGAGGTTGGCATACTCGCTTAGATTGAGATTTAATTTGCCGATAAAATTGAAATCTATGTTGCAGATTTAGATACGGAAGGGGGGTGGACGGTCAAGGGAGCAATTGTCCACCTTCTTGTTAGAAGGTGGACAATGCTGCCTGCAAAGGCCTGAATTCACGCCCAAATCACTTTATTTTGACCAATTGCAGTGTTATAGGTACAATAAAAAAATTGGACCCCCTTACTTGAACAAAATCATAAGTTTTGAGTAAGTGCACGAATTGGCAGAGATCTTAGGTATTATATGCATGTGTTGTGAGTAAAAATTTGAGGTCTATTTTTAGTGAAACTATTAACTAGAGATGCAACGGATATTTATATGGCTGGATACCGGATATTCGGCGCAGCCATTGGTTGGATATTCGGTCGCTAGTGCTAGCTGAAGTTCACAATCGGTTGGTGCGAGCAAATTGATTGATTTGATATGATTAACCTGATATTGACAACGAATAAAAAACCCAATTGAAACTTTTAATTCATTTTTTGCTTTGTTTTTTGTGCTCTCAGTAAGTGTTTTTAATTAAAGTTATGTGGAATTTGGAACTGATAATAATAACTGGTTAAATGGTGGTTTGATATTTATTAATCCTTGTTTAACTTTCACTAGATATGTCACCTTACTTACTGTCCGGTATCCGGCCGGATAGTGAAATTGGGGCCGGATAGGCCGGATACCAAATAGAGGCCAGATATCCGTTGCATCTCTACTATTTACTTACTTGTTGATTCGTTATATTTAGTAGACTGTTGAAAAAATTTGAAGGTCTCCTCCTAAGTTCTAAGTTTTAAATTTAAATTCAGATTATCTATAGGCCCTGGGTCAGAATAAGTTTCGATTTTATTTTATCAAAATTTAATTGTGCTTGTGCTAAGCACAATTAAAGCCACTTTGTACATTGGACTCGAGTTGATAGTCTCATACCTGGCAAATTTTTGGCTAGTAGTTGAGGCATTTCATTTGCCAAATTTTAATTGATTCCATAGTGACATGAAAGTTAGCATATAAATTGTATAAATAGTTTTTGTGTCACAACGGAATCAATTAAAATTAGGCAAATTAAATGCCTTAACTGCTTGCCAAAAATTTGGTCCTCACCCATCTACGTACAAATGTCTTTTTAATACAATTTCCAAAAACTTTAAATATGACTTAAAAGGAAACTTCAGCTTTTCGCATTTTCCTGTAAAGTTCAGTCATAAACTAAAAATCGAGTTAAGAAAAGCTGTGACGCAGACCGGTTCGGCAGTCACGCGTACTGGCACTACTTGATTTAAATGGTCGCTCGAATTCCGACCTTGTGCGACTCACACTTGACATTTCAATTGACGTTTTCATGCAAAACGTAGCAAGTCTTTGTCTTTAAACCTTTGCATAGCAATTTTTACTCGACTGTGTCCAGATACGTACACGTACATTAACACGTTTTTCGTGTTAACGTACGTGTACTAGGTTACTGCAACTTCGCGGAAGAGAAAAAAATCATAAATCTCTTTTTTGCTTAAGCGTAGTTGCGTAAAAAGATTCTTAAACCATCCTCAGGTATTTTGGGGTTTTATGACGTGTAGAGCACAAAGACAAAGAAGTATATTATTACATTCATACAAAATATTAAGACGTATATTATTACATACATACATAATATTACCAAGAAAATATTTTTTATTTGGTTACCTTCAAATAGTACGGACAATTTTTTTGAAAATATGTTAATTATATCCAATTCTGCTGCCTCTTGTACATATAAACAAAAAACTACATTTAGTAAAATGAAGTACACACTCTATATTTATGAGTAAAAATCTATCAAAACGTTGAACATTTTGAAGTGATATAACCTCTTAGATATTGTTATATTGAGAGTCCGCAGTAAGCTCGGCCGCATTTCACCTTCCCATACAAACGGAGTTTCGTTCTTATTTTAAAACTACGTGTTGGATTGTAACGAATATTTGCATACACAATGACATGAGGTATTTCTAGGCCTGAAACGAGTTTATATGCCTGCAGTTTATAAAACAAACGAATAACAGCAAAAACATATTTTGTACGAAGAACTTAAATTCGCTGTTTTTTTTTACTATGTTATCTGAAGCTACATAAACTAATTACAGGCCTGCATATACCTAAACTTATTATAAGTACAAAGTTTCAGAGCAAACTAGCTAGTCGTTTGAAAATGAGAGCGTAACTACTTTTGTATGGAGAACCGAGCTTACTGGGGACTCTTAAGTACATGTCGATTGCCGATAATGATGCAAAGGTAAAATTGTAGTAGAAGAACAATACTTGGATTTCTATAAAATTCATTCGACTCATTCAAATAAAGCGTTACCCTGATATTCAAATGCGAAAGTTTACGTTGGCTTGTTTATCCTCTACAATTTTTAGCTAATGACAAATAGACATAGACAATTTTTTTTACTCCAGCTTTTATGTTCCTAAACCTGCTTTCTCTTTAAATAAAACCTGTTGGTTCTTTCTTGCTTGGCGCACGCAGCTAAGGCCGCCAAATCACAACCGGACGCGCCCGCGGCGTTTCCGGCCGTCTGACAATACATGTCGCCCTTTATTCACAATCGCTTCCTTTTATCCAAATATGTCATGTTAAGGATTACAGCAGTCGTTGGCGTGAACTTAATTTCAGCTATAACTGAGAATTTAGCAAATAAATTTGCACTACAATTTAAATCCACTGAGATAAAAAGGTCCATCATCTTCATTTTTTTTAAATTAAATTATGTAACGTTTTTTTTAAGCTAAGGTAACGGTACAATAAAACTTAAAAACTATATATTAGTGACAATATTACGATTCACTGTAAAGGTAAAATATCTTTCTTGCAAACAAGGCGTCTGTAATTACTACTGGATTTTATTTGTTTAAGTATATAAACTTTAATGCAGAAGCACAATACAAGAAAGTACAAATGGCGGACTTAATGCCATAAAGGTATTCTGTAACAGTTAACCACTAGGCAGCATTTATATAAAAAAAAAACAATTTGAAACCAAATAATTTAATATCTTTAAATGTAAGTTGTTTTTTTTTCACGTCTTTCGAGCTTATTTTACAGAAGCAGTACAGGTATTCTCTCACAGTAATTTAGCATTTTACGCTTTAAATTCTGTGCTTGGTTTTATTTATTTTTTTCTTCCTCTGTTACATGAACAATGTATGCTTGGATATGCTACCGCACCTGTGAAACGAGTCAATGTGATTCATGAGGAACGGGAAGGAAGACCAGCGCTGCGCAGCCGTGAGGCGGTCGCAGCCCATGCTGAGTCCGGTCCTTTTGTCACGCGGAATATTCGAGGTACTTATTTATCATATGTGATTTGTTCCCTGTACCTACTTATATTATTTAATTGTAGCAATAAATGTTTTCTCTCTTTTAACAGAGAAATTATTGGTGCGGGATAGAAAGCGGGGATTTCTTTCTTGTTAGGTCTTAATGTTTTAATGTCTTTCAAATATTGTGGGTGTGTGTGTGAGTGAAAATCATTTTTCGATTCAGGATGTGTAAATTTGTTTTTTGAATTAATTATTACGTATCTAACTACAAATGGTTTATTAACACATCGTATTCTTTTTTAGATATATTTCTTTACACCTGTCGTGACATTTGTAGTTTCCTCGTAAACGTATGAATTAATCTTAATTTTGGTCTACATAGATTAGTACGAAATTTTTAAAATAAAATATGACTTTGGCAACTAGCTTTTTAATTTTCTTTAATAATATATGTAGACCAAATTAAGAATGAATTCATATGAGGGAACTGTACAAATGTCGCGTCGGGTGTTTATAAAACGATATCCAAAAAACAATTTTATATAAAAGTAATATATTGGTAGATTCTGAGTTCACATAATGTATGCAATCGATATTAATGTTCCTAATTTAATTATGCAATAGAAGCTGCCCACAGTGAGCAAATGTACGGCTTCAATTTAGATGAGTGTTCAATACATGCGGGTCACGAGTTCTTACCCTCCGTAAGGAAGTCGCAGTTATATTAATTTTAACTCGTCATTTGCAACAACATTTTAAAATACACGTTTTTTATTCGCAAGGATCGCAATAAAGGTTGTCGCGTCTTGAAAAAGTTGAAACACTAAGTATACTCCATTCATCTTTACTTGTCCTAAATAGTAAACAATATTTAAACTTAAAAATATACATGTAATTCCAATACCAGCTGCTTTATCGTAAGGACATAAAAATGAATGAAACTGGTAACGTGGCATTAAAAATATTAATTCCTGTTACTTTATTTACGAGAAAATGGGAGTGTAGGACAAAAAAGGTGTACCTTTAGGTTAAAATGTTGTTTACTATTTAGTAGGACAAGTAAGGATGAACAAAGTTTAGGTTACGTAGGTGTAATCTAGATTATTAAAACCGCAACGGATTGTGGTAATACTTAGAACATTTGCTTAAAATCACTCGTCTTCAGGGCTTGCTCATTATAGACCTCATAAATACGTAGCAAAAAACTTCAACGGCTTGGGTGGAATAACGTTTTTAAGTATAATGAAAATACCAAGTGGAATGAAAGAATATTAGTTTTAAATTCAGTCAGCCATCTCTTTCGAAATGCATCCAAATTACATTTTTATCTTTAAAAACATCATTGACACTGTAGTTGCATAATAATAATCTAAACTTTCACTGCCCCCAAATAGGAAAAGAAAACAACAAATACACGTAACATTTATTTAATCGATATTTACAATCGGCGCGCGTCTCAGCGGCCATTTTGCGTCATGCGCAAACGCAGCCATAGAATAATTGATCGGTTATTGGTTATTTCATAAGAAGGTATTGCAGGTTAAATGTTATTTCGCTAGTTAAAGTGATAGAATTGTAATTGAAAAAAGAATTGAATGTAATTGGTACATTCATTCGTTAAAAGACGTTAAAAAAATAACTAATTTTTCTTCTATAATTTTACTTTAGGGTATTTTCGTTTTTTCATCAATCTACCAACCTCATTATTTTAAATCAGATTATTTGCAATAGTACTGGTATTTTTTAATTATTGCATTAATAACAAGGACCTTAATATTTAAATGACCCAAGTGAATTGAATAATTCCCAGAATTGAGAAAAAGGTACCTACAAGAAAACTATTTACAATAACCAGGTATAAAAATACAGGAATGAGTGCTATACGTTTAGTTTCTACACTTTGTTAAATTTTGTGATTATAATTATAAAATCCCTAGGTGCAATAATTTAATTAGTATATTAGTATAAATTCGTACCTAATCATTTCTTAGGTACATATAGAATATCTTTAATTACAAGTAGCAAAGATACACGTGATCATGATACATACGCCTGATTTAACAGTATAATAATACATTGTAAGAAGCTCATAGGTATTAGTTACATTATTTAGATTAAAGCCACACTAATACCTACTCATTAAAATTGACTAGCACTAATTATAATAAAATGTAAAAAAAAATCGTTCGTACTGCTTTGGGTAAAACTTTATAATCAGCTACATGGTATTATCATATGAATCATTGAAACGCAAATGCCGATTTTTGTAAAGACTTTTAGGTCTATAGTGATACGACTTATCATGCGTATAAAACCTGTGCTCAAGTCTCGTGGTTATTTGTTCAATAGATAGACGTGCTAACTATTTAATTTCAAAATTACTATTATTAACCACTCGCCAATAAACAAAAATTTTAAAATATCGTGGCTTGCTAGTGATTTTATTTTAATTTGACTGGACAAAGAATAGTGTCTGCCTCAGACTGGTATTATCAAGACATTTAATATGAATAAGAAGTCGTAAATGTTGCAGCATTGTCGATGCAGGCATCGTGGTGGTGTGCCACAGGTCTGAGCAATATCAATTCAAAATATTACTTAATTAGATTTATTTTCATGAAATTTCCCGCTTCTATGGTACTCTACCATAGTACCACGAACATGCTACCTTACTTACAACTTTGAGCACCAATAAAATATAATTGTCAATAAATTATGTATTTAATAGATGGGGCGCTTCTGAGGTTATGAGTCATATACATACACGCAGCTTACACCTTTTAGGCTCGAACCTAAGGTCCAATTGCACCAAGTTAAACACTGTTTAACGTAGTTGGTGCAAATGCACCTAATTCAATGATTTAAACTGCTATTAATTCTCAAAATACTTAATTTTACTTCCTTAAAGTATCTCCATCACGGCAACGTTCTTGGTAACAAATACTTATATCAGATACCGTAAGTAGAATCTTTAAGGAAGTAAGCCGGCTATGAAACCAAACAGATAATTAATTATTTTGTACAAGGTAAAAATACAGGATACCCAAATTAACCAGTGAAGTCAATGGTGTAAGACCCAGTGTTGGGATCAAAGTTCTGCGCCGGGTGTCCAGAGAAGGGATTGTAATTCTGGGTCTGGTAATTCTGGTACTGCGGTTGTTGGTATTGCTGTTGGTATTGCGGCTGGTACTGATTGTACTGCGGCTGAGAGGTGACTTGGTATGAGAACTGGGGTTGCTGGTGGAAGATTTGGTTCTGCTGCCTTTCCTGAGGGAATTGTTGAGGAGCTTGATTAAAGAGGCTCGACTGTTGGGTGAAAAGCGGTCCCGAGCGGAAGGCTGATGGTTGCTGTGGTTGGTACTGCTGCTGCTGTGGTTGGTACTGCTCCGGCTGCTGATATGTCTGTTGTTGGTACTGAGGTTCAGGCTGGGAAGGCTTCAAAAATTGCCTGACAGGGCTCGGGCGGGACTGGGCGCGGCCATTATACTTGGGGTCTTCGTAAATCTTGGGGTCTTCTCGGTACTGCCCGTCATCCTCCTGGCCATCGGTGAGCGCGTTGTGGGATGTGGGGTCGTTCAGGGTTGGCGGGGGAACCATGATGCCGGTTCCTGAAATCGGAGAAAAAAAAAATGTGCTGAGGATTTGAAATATAGTTGCACACCTACCGACTTACTGTTTTAATTATTTATTTAAACTTTATTCCACAATAGAAGAAATTAAAAATGGCAGACTTAAAGTTGCCATAAAGACATTCTCTACCAGTCAACCACTAGGT
The DNA here is from genome assembly GCA_905404275.2 of Hedya salicella. Taxonomy (NCBI): domain Eukaryota; kingdom Metazoa; phylum Arthropoda; class Insecta; order Lepidoptera; family Tortricidae; genus Hedya; species Hedya salicella. The sequence goes on from FR990098.1 coordinate 20,236,740, forward strand.
TAAACAGAAAAATTGTTGGCGCGGGACATCGGTATCAAAATTGTACAAATTAATAATTACAAGGGTGAGTCACCCAAATATTTATACTGTACAAACTGAATACACAGTTAAGGTTTGTATTGCGCATTCAATTAAATTTATATTAAGAGAGCACGTTGTTGGGGCGGGGACAGTTTTTGTACGTCAAAGTTCATTTAGCTTCGACTAGAAGATGCCCGCAACTTTGTTCGCGGAGGAGGAAAAAGCCAAAACACGAAAAACTCTACAATATATATACAGATATTAATTTTTTACAATTTTGTAAGAAATAGATACTTATTATTTTAGATAACTATATATAGTAAAAGTATTAAGCTATGTGGAAGGCACAAATTATTTAATTTTAACCTTCACGCTCTGAAAATCTTAACAGCATTTTGCTGAGTAATTAGCATTGCGAGGTTTTATAATATTCAATGAATCTCAAGATAGTGTGAAGTTGCACCAAACTACGGCTAAAATGTATGCACAAGGGGAGGTTCTTATGGTATTGGGTGAAGAGTATATTATTGCTTTAATAATTTGTATAATGTTTGTGGTATTTCTAACACCTTTTACATGTGAATTAAAAAAATATTAATTTGATTAGATCAAGACGTGAAGCGTGAGCTTTTCTAATTGGCCAATTTAAATAAATAGTGACTCCTGAATGACTTGATACAGCCATGTTACGTAACCATTTATTGCAAAGAGACTGATTTTAATCTTAAAAGATGAAAACAATAACAACAATATTTATGTGATTTCATTCTTTACCAATGGATAAAGTATCTACGTAATAAGGTAACCGCCCCATTTTTAAATGCCGTAATTCCAATCACCTTTTTATTTCACCATTACTTCTACGGAGTAAGGTGCTAAATAATGGGACAGTATCAGACACTAGGTCATTTACCCTAATTTTTGTTATAGTGATCTAGTTTGGATCCATTACAAACCCAAAGGTGCTAAGTAATGGGACAGTATTGAACACTGGGTCATATACCTTAATTTTTGTTATAGTGATCTAGTTTGGATCGATTACGAACCCATTTTTAACATAGATATACCAACATATAAGCGACAGCAAAGAATAGACAACGTGCCTCCCAGCATTCTGTACCAATCCATTATTATTTAACCACAGGCCAGCCGCCATTAGAAGTCAGCTCCGTTTAAAATATCTTGCAATTAAATCGTAACACATTTGCTAGTGCGCGGCATGGCATACCAACGAGATCGATACTGTATCGATTTCCCAAGTACTCAAACTAAGCGAATAACTCATTGAGCATATCGACTTTACTATCGCAAACTCGTTTTTCTACTATGTATATTTAAATAGTAACTTTAAGATTTAAAGTCTCAAGATCGTATTTGTTGTTTAATATAAGTAAGTGTACATATAAGTTTGTTTGGACCGCGATAGGTAGTTAATGTTACTAAGTAGCCAATATTAAGTAGTAATGGTGCCCTAGATACGTTTTACTTGTTTGGTAACTGCCATAAACGTAACTCGTAACGGTCAGTGCCATCCAGTGTTTTGTGTGATAAGCAGATGCAACAATTTTCATAACCATAAGTTTGAAGTATAACATGATAATGATGTGTGGTTGACCTAGCCTTTGGCTACTAACGGCATATTATTATGAAATGTATGTACAGTTCTAGTAAAAAAAAGTTTACGATGAAGACAATTCTACATTAATTTTACGCAGTACTTTTTGCATCAAAGTTTATTTTTATTATGTTCAAAGTTGGAGAATTTAGTTGAACACTGGATATAGGATACTTATACACAACAACATTTTTAATATTATAAAATTTATGCTGAATAATTCATAACGAGAGTATGTGATATTTTTTTTACAAAAACGCAGTTAAAATAAGTCGACTAAGTAAATGATGTAAGTGATAATGATGTTGTAATAAGTTCTCACTGACTTCGCCCCCATATTTCTTAATGACCAAAACCAGGGTAATGCGTTACAACACGAGTCTCTTTAGGTTACGTTTGTTATGGTTACTGTTTGAGTCATTTTACGCTAAATTATGCTGTTTAACAGAAGCTAATTAATATTTAACAAGTTTAACAAAACCTGCTTTTCGCTTCTTCAGTTTTGAAAAACACATGCACGTATTACCTAGATTATAGTCATCGATTGCAAATGGTTCCATTTTCGGTCACATATTGTAACAAGTAACAGTTTAAAACGTGTAATAATATACAAAAATTACGACAGTATAGTGATACAATATCAATAACCAGAGACTTTTGAATATACAGGGTGGAAAGGCACGACGATTCTTTCCGCAAAAGGGGGATTGCTTAGATTTAGTACTGTATTTCCTCTAAAGAAACTAGGCTCATATTCGTAAGCGTTTTGAAGTTATAGGCAGTTAACTTTTAATGCAAAGTAATGCAAGTGACAACCCTTATTAGGTTCAGTAACATTTAACAATAACGCAAGGGTGAGTGAGCTTTATCATAACAACATTTCTACCCATAACATTTCCCAGTCAATATTACAATTGTACGTACTACACTATCTACTTACATGTAAGTAGATAGTGTCACTAAGGCGAACATTAATTAATTTTAATATTTTTACTAATTGTTCGTAACAAAAATCTAAACATTACGAATCGATTCTCCATCACTTAAACTAACCCCCCTTTGCGGAAAGGATCGTCGTGCGTTTCCACCCTGTATTAGTGAAAGTGATATCTGAAAATTTTGTAATTTTATGTCCGGACTATTGCAATTGTTTGTCGGAAATAAATAGATACGTATTACATATATTTGTTATTTCAAATTCAAAATATTTTATTACGGATAAATATCCATATCGGGTTACGTAACAACAGTAGAAAACACCTTCAAAATACTGTTTTGACTCTTTCTGACGCGGTCCATCAACGATGCAATTTTTCGTCTCGTGATCGCGTGATACAAAACTGCTCTTGAAAATTTTTGTAAGGAATGTATGATTTTTATATATTTCCACTCCTTACTCTTCTATATGCATCTACATCTCCATATAATAGAAAAAGGAAAACAAATAAATATATGCTCACCTTGCGGCTCAAATCCCCGCTTACTGCTCGCGCCGTACGAAATCTCCCTCTGCTTGCCTCCCTCGTCGACGTATCCATACTTGCCGGCGACATCGCCGTTGGGGTACTTGGTTTCGATCTTAAAGGAGCCGTCGGCTGCTTCGTACCCGAAGCTGTAGGAGCCATCGTCGTTTTGACGGTTGATCTGCTTGAGGATGGGCACTGGGGTCGTGGTAGGGCCTTGCTGGGAATACTGGGACGCGGCGCAGGCCAGCGCTGCCAGCAGAAGTGCAGCCTATAAACAGAGGATTAGCTTTTTTATTTTTTAGTATCGACTACTGACGCCACACCGACTACGAGTGGTTTTTTTTAATAGCCTTTCACTGAACTGGGTATTAGGGCTGGCTCGGCCTCTTTAATCGGTTTAAGTGGGGGCTACTACAATAGATCGTGCTGGTTTTCCAATTTTCCTCTACCAGACTCAATCCAATCCAGTTTCTTGTCTTACCAGTTAATTACAACCTTGTTGATCTGTAATCAACATAACTGAGTTTCCTTTTCATACTTACCTGATATCAAATTTAACCACATAACCACAAAATGTACGTATTCATATTTCATATCTATCTTTGCAGACTTCTTGAATGAAATCTTATGATAGATAATTAATTAAACGTTTAAATAAAATAGTAGTTATCATATGTTCTTATCTTCATATTTCGTCAACTTGCAATTTCTTCCAAGGCTACCATCATGGAGAAAAAAACTGGCCCAAACAAGTGAAACGAGGTGTTTTATTATATTACGCAAGTGGCTGAAATGTAAGCGACCTTGATCTTGCGTGTGCCGCATGCCGCACCACGTAACGTGTTGTGTATCAAAAATGCTTTTGTTATTTTTTTAATGTTCGCCCTTGGCCGATATTTCCATATGATTAGAAAAAGGTTGAAATTTAAAAATATATTGTTACTTCATTGATCGTTTATTGGGGCATTTATTAGACATTTCAGTAAACTCCTAAGTTTTACGTTAATAAAACTAACGATTGCACGTAGCCGCATTCTTAAAAAATAGGTAGGTTGATGATAGGTTCAAAAAATTGCCTACTTCCTCATTTCCTTACAGATAGTAGGTATAAATTTCTGGTTAGGTCTTATCTTTGGCTATATATTATTTGAAAGTGAAACATTGTTAGTAAGTTTTACCTTATTTGGATAACGCCATTGTGGGTGACCATTGGTTTCCAACCATTATGACTGTACGCATGGTCGCCGACATCTTTTATGAAATATTTTGTCTTTAAACGTACCGTTTCGAATGACTGGCACTTTTAAAGGTAGATTAATATTTATTCGATCTGATTCACTTTACACAGGTATTTGTCATAAAAAGTAATAAACAAAGCGAGCCAGTCCGGTGAATGTCCACAGCCTTGGTAACTATATCACATCTATAAATATAGCTATAGGTGGTGGGTGCCGAGCTATAAGGCTATTTACTTGTTTGTGTCAAAATGTAAAGGTCAATGCACCTTATTGTAAGTAATAATATAAATTGTCTCTAAAGCGTAGTTATTTATAGATTTGTAAGGTTCTTATATTAAGTTGACTGAATTTAGATTTTTAACTAAAAATGTTTAATAAGAATTGGCTTCATTTGTAAAAGAATCGGTTTCGATTCGATCTACCTTGTGGCATAAACTTTGTCATATAGTGATAAGTAAAATGGGGGGTTGTAGGCAGGAAAGTGGCAGGATTAGTACACTTTTTACTCTAAGTTTCACAAGACAAAATTGAATAACTATTTTAAAATAAATTAAACGCACCCAGCAGCGTTTAATTTTTTTGTTGTTGATTTATCTGACTATAATAATAGCGGACTTTCGTTGTTGACACTAAGCAACATTTTCAAGCTATGGTGGTTTATTTAAAAAATGGGATTTGTATGAAGGTACACCCCACGCCGCAGGTAGCTACCACTTCTATCGACGCAGGATATTTATCTATTTCTTCCGCTCCAGTTTATTTTTGTACAATACATGGTCAAGAAGTCTGTAATAATAATACTCTTAGTAAACAAACTAGTTTTGACCGCGCGGGGGCATTCGCACAGCATCAATTTATCCAAATGTAGGCAAATTCACTGGACTGTACGAATGTAACCCCAACCCAAAAAATATAGAACAATTAATAATAAAAATAGCTATAAATTATATCAAAATAAATTTTACAAGCGTGACACGGTATTTAAGTGTTATGTGTTTTGTTTTTGCGGACTAATTGTAAGTGATAACAAAGTACTTATACTATTTAGCCAATTATTACTAGAGGCAAACGCATTTAAACATGAATTGATAGATTACTTTGGCTTCGTGAAAACACATACTTAAAAACTATTTATATGTCAACTAGCAGCCGTAAGTCTACCCCGTCCCGTTGGTTGGTAGTCTGCGTAACCGTCTTTTAATTCTCAGTACACGTTTGAGTTGGGTCAATTACATTTTGTTGCGTTCACACTCCAAAAAGTTGTCCATAAAACAAGGAGAAGAAGTTAATAAGCTGTATCTCAGTGGACTACCTATGAAGATTGATGGATATTGAAAATAGCCTGCAATTTCTCACAACTTTGCTAACCAAACATTACGCAACACGTTAGTTTCAAAACGTGATAAATTCTAATTTTATTCAAATTTAGCGTAAAAATAAGATTACGTTTTTAAGTATCACATTTTATTACATGCCAATTAATGTCTGTAAAAATGTAATCATTAACCTGTTTAGAACATGTCGACCTTACTTGGGAATCAACTGATTTGCCATTGCAAAATAGACCTTCAGTATTTAAAACTGGAGCATATGATAGTAATTATGAAAGTCGTCACACGCTGGAATGCGCTGTCAATTATTGAAATAACAAAAAACGGATTTATTCGAATGTTCTAGTTCTTATACTAAGTTGTATTCAAATGGCGCATTAAGGTACTATTATGGATACTTTGTTGCTCTATGTGAGTATCAGTACGTTACAGTCACGGAATTTAATTTATATACCATTTCGTACCTTGTCACAGTCAAAATCAATATGAAAGCCGATAGAGATTCCATATCAATGTCACTAGGAGAAGGTACGAAAGGCTACACAAATTAAATTCCTTGTGTACATTGTACGGTTTATGTAACAATTTATGCTTTTTAAGAATAACTTTATCATAGCTTTATCAAGACATATCTTACGTTTTTTTTCAGGAGTTTTGGTGTTGTATCTTATGGTGCGTTGAGGAAAGACGGAAGTATGGGAAAGACTGAAATTTTACCGAAAGTCCACTTTTTGAACCTTCCCATACTTCCCTCTATGGGGTAACCCAACGCACAAGTTTACTTTCGTACACCCACACGACATAGTACATGCATATCAAACCGGCAACATCTAACTGAAAAAATTATGACAAAATCTGACACGACTCCATTGAGGCGTGTCAAGTATTTTTCTAAGCTTTTTCGTTGCAAATATTCTCGCAGATAATCGTGTTGTTTGAATTTTACCCCTCGACAATGAATGAGGGGTACTATAACTACTATAAGTTTAACTTGTGTATCTATATAATGACTATCTGTGACATCGTAGCTGCTAGAGATGATCCGTTTAACGATTTTTCAATTAGTTTTGTTTGTGAGAAAGAGATAGAGGATTAATCGAGAGTGATCTTAGCAATGATTATTGCTTTAACCGTTTTAAAGTCACCCGTTTATTCCAGGTGGCTTGGCATTTTCTTCGTATTAAATTGTTTGTTACTTGTTACAATTTACAACTCACTTGTTGACGTTTGTTGTTAAAAAAATAATGGTTATTACTCGTAGTGTAGTGGTATTGTCAGCTTTCAAGAGTTAAAGCTATACAAAGTTGCAAAGTCGAATGCAATAGATATATCCGACAACCAAACCGTATTTCCATTAGGTAGGTACTCATTAGCATTCCAAAGGTTAATTAGACACGTATTTTGAGTACCAAATATTATTTCAAGTAATTGTGTTACTACGGTTTTTATATCATGGTAGAATAAAATGACACGACATAGGTACGATGACAAAGCGCAAAATGCCCGATTACGTCACGATCTGCACTTCAGTATATCAGTAAGAACGTCATCAAACGCTACTGACGTAGTCAAAATATCACGGGAAGAACAAACTTGTTTTATTGTACCAAGGTATTCAACTGTTCTAAATCTACTCAAGTTTTTCGCCAAATGAAATGTTAAACAATGGGTTGACAAGAAGCCTCATTACTATGCCGATAGCCGGGCTATATTTCCATTAGCATTCCATCACCGGGGCGCGTGCCCTACTTGTGCTTGCGCAATCGGGTGTGAATTGCAATGTTTATGAGCTATTTGAATTGAGCAGAAGCTATTCGATTTCCATCGACTGCATCCCAACTGCAAGGGGTTTGAGAACTGCACGCGGACTGCGCACCAACTGCGCAGTATCATTAACATTCGCATGCTAGTTTCAGTAACAATGCAATCTGTCAGACATACTGCATTCAAGAGTAACAGGCAGTGTCTGTTTCAATAGTTAGATGGCGGTAGATAGATAAAGATGACAAAGCATTTGACACTTTCTGACAAGTATAAGTGATAGATGGATCTATATCGGAGTCCCTAAAGTTTTATATCCTATTTTTGCATTCCCTAATACTGTTTTGTCATAATGATCGTTTGTCCTAACTCTCATATGGCGTAATTTTGGTTTCCCTCACATAGTATGGACGTAATTTTCTTGCCCTAATATTTTATTTCCTAATGACATTTGCCATATTGATTATTCATCCTAATGTCATATTCCATAATTGGGAACATTAAGTTTCCCAAACGTGTTCATATTATATTTGTTCCCGATAGTATACGTTATGTAGACTCAGAATCTACAGACGGTTTATTTTTGTGCAGTGTTGGTTTCGAGATATATTTTTTTAAATCCACGATGTGACATTTGTACAATCCAGTCGAACTTATACATTTTTACTTTAAAAATAAATTGTGACACTGTCATTGTCAAATGAATTAACGGATTTGTTTGTTAGTTACGTTTGCTTTTGTGTCTGCAGTTTTCTGACACATTTTATTTTTTAATTTCTTTTAAACTATGGACTAAAGTAAAAATGTACATGTTGGACTGGATTGATCAAATGTCACATTGAGGATTAAAAAAAATATATCTAAAAACCAACACGGCATAAAAATAAACCGTCTGTAGATTCTGAGTCTACATAACGTATACTATCGGGAAAAAATATAATATGAACACGTTTGGGAAACTTAATGGTCCCAATTTATTACACCTAAAAATCGTAGGTATGTCCTAATCATTATTTTACCAAACTGTATATGGCCTAATGTAGTTTGTCCTATTATTGTATTACCTAACATTATTTGAATTTGTCCTCACGATTATTTTCCCTAATTGTGATTACCCTAATATTCTACATCCTAACCTACTATTATGGTAGCCGTTCGATTTCGCAAGGGTCACAGTTCTTACCTAACTTAACCTACCGGTTTTTGACCCACTTTGACGCTCCGCTATGCATGGTCACAATATAAACCTAACCTAACCTACAGTTTTAGTTTTTTGACCAATTTTGACGCTCCGCTATACAAAGTCACAATACTAACCTAACCTAACCTACAGTTTTCGGTTTTTGACCCATTTTGATGATGCTCCACTCGCTTCGCTTGCTCTGCTATACATGGTCACAATACAAACCTAACCTAACCTACAGTTATAGTTTTTTGACCCATTTTGACGCTCCGCTATACATAGTCACAATACAAACCTAACCTAACCTACAATTTTCAGTTTTTGACCCATGTTGATGATGCGTTAGGGCTAATGACCATTAGGACATAACAGTTAGGGCAAGTGATATTAGGACAAACGTTGATAGGGATTGCAAGGAATATGCAAAAAAACATTAGGGATTTTGATAGTTATGGAAAAAATGCTTCGGACAAATGAGTTTTAGGGAAACCATTACATTATGGAAAATAATTGTTATGACAATTGCTCGTTAGGGCTAGTGCCCATTAGGGCAAAACATTTAGGGCAAGTGATAATAGGACAAACGTTTTCAGGGATCGCGAGGGAGACCCAATTTAAAAATGTAGCTGCGGTGTGTCTGTATGAGCTAGAGTTAAATGTTATTGCTTTTGTCATTAATTAATTAAGTTATTAGTTAATGAGAAAAACATTCAAATTTGTTTATATCTAGCTCATACAGGCACACCGCAGCTACATTTTTAAATTTCGCGGTTGATTCCAGTCTCATCTTTCAGTAGCTAGACTCTACTCACATACGTTATTGATAATAATCAATTGTTAAATTATTAATTAATGAGAAAAGCATTCAAATTTGTTTATATCTAGTACATAAAGGCACACCACAGCTACATTTTTAAATTTCGCGGTTGATTCCAGTTTCATCTTTCATTAGCCAGATTCTACGCTTTGACACCAAAAGACATCAACGAGTAAAACAGTTAAATGTAGCGCGTAGCAATACGGACTGGAAAAATTGCCACCTTCATTTATTTACGTGATTTGCGCACTTTACACGATTTGCACATTTTACACTGTTCTTACGCTTTGCACACAACAAAACAGGATTTCATAAAATATTACAATATCATGTCATTTACGTAATTTTCTTTGTAATTCGATACATTTTCTTCTGACAAAGTATGTATAATTGTTATACTTAAATAGGTACTCTGTTTTGTCCATAAAGTACTTCGTCATACTATTTATATAAAAGGTACTGCCTTCTTTATAAACATTGTAAAAACAGGAAAGTGTATTTAATGTTTAGGTTTTTATATTAGTGTTATAGTAGCGGGTAGTATTATCCCCCACTATTCAAATTATTCTGCTAGTAGGCCTCAAGGGCGCTTTAAAACATTTAGGTACAATGTACAGAAATAACATCGAAGTTACTAACAATATCAATGCAACAGACATGAAATACCTGGGCATACTTAACACGAAGATGTATGTTGTTTCCAGCTCCATTAGATTGCAATAAACTTAACCTTAACTTTGAGAGATGCATACGGTACCTAGGCGTAAAAAAAAATACTTATATATAATAAACTAGAACAGGTACATGTAATTATTAGTAACATACTAATAATATTAATACCGAATAGATCGGCAGTGATACATCGCGTATGATGTAGTGAAAAACCTAATGGCATAAATCAACACTTTAGTTTGGTAAAAAATAACAGTAGGACCTGCTTGAATTTATCGGAACGATGTTTTGTCACTAAACGAGCCGTTCACACAACGCCTTCGACTGATTTCTCATAATGTTGTCGACATTGCCCAGTTTCCCACATACTACGTGCAATACTTGATGCACTTTATGTAAGTAATTAGTTTGAAGCCCTACCTACTGCGAATGTTGTATGAAAATTTAGTCGGAAATTTAAGTATGGAACTTGTGAACGCCAACGCGGTTAAGGGATTTTTTTTGACTATTATTTGTCCTAAATTCGATGTATGCCATTAATGTCGAAATTTATGTGGGTTTTTCAGATTTAGTTATACCTATCTCTTAAGTTCCAAACACTTGTTATTTATAAGTAAGAGGAATATAATATTTAACATATCTATGAAAGGACTATCCAAGATGGTATCCCTACATTTTACGCTAATGTACAGTAAATAATAAGTTCAAGATGAGTTAAAAAAAGCTCATCACAATCCTTAGTTTTGTATTTATGTTGGAAGTAACTTAGAAAAATTCTTAGGATTGATGTTTTTTACATCTTCAATTTAATTTCCCACGTAGGTATTTCCGTGCAATACTTAATGCAGTTTAAAACCGTAATTAACTAATTGAACGTGAGATAAGTGCATTGTATGTAAACACAATGGGGTGTTGTGACAAATTGTTGTTTGTTTATTGTTCACAATTGTTTACAGAGATTCCGGTAAAAACAGGGAATTATTTTCTAAATTCGCTAATGAACTGTGAAGGATATGCGACTGTTGCGTGGCCACAAACCACAGTAGGTAAGTGAAACGTGGCATACGGTAAAACCACAAGCTATACAGAATAATCTACAAAGCCTTCTAATAATATTAAAATATTTGATGGAGTGCTATTCTATTAGTACATGTACTTATTCGCACAACCGAATCAGAAATATGGAACTGCGCTCCAAAACTGATGTTGTAGATGTGAAAGTTAAGATGACAGTGAAGTTAAATTGGGTTAGGCTGGACAAGTCTATCGTATGCATCTGGAACAGAGGATTAAAACAGCCACTATCAGGGTACTGCCAGTAGTTACCGAAGCAATGACTGACCGAAGCAGAGGATGATGTTGAGGGGGCGAAATGGATGTATTTCGCAAGGATTGTCAGAGATAATGCACTCAATAGGGCGAAAAGAGGGACTGCCAGGCAGCAGGGATACTTTGATAAAATTAAGGATTGGAAATCCAAGAGTATGAGGTTGTATTTTACATTGCATAACTTATTAAATAGTTACATTTTTCAACTACCACAGTGGTGTTTCTGCATTGTATCTTGTGTTAAACTGTTATCGCATACAATTAACAGTTACAATTCAGTTCTAAAAAAGTTCCTTTTACGGGACGCGTATTTCTGGTTCTCTATTGCTTCCTTACACCTAGATCCAGTCGGTTACCTACTGGTGTGCTAAATTAATATTTCTTCCTAGTGCAATCTAGAGCAATTTCTTGCGTAAGGCCACGCCCGCTACCTGACTATGCATTTTGCATTCCAATGCTGGCCATAGAGATAAATGCCTTCAAACCCTACTCAAAGAATATCGACGTCCAGCATAATAGCTCCATTGCGTTTGGGATAAAGTATGTATTGTAGTCATGGAATAAATAGGAAGTTTACAAATAGTACTGTACCTAGATTTGTTGGCGAGCATTGTTTTTAGATCTGCAACTATCCTGTCAAGTCGGTAAAATGACGTGTTGTATGATTTATGTTTATGTACTTATAGACATAAATACCTATATAATTTAGTCAACATAAAATTCTCCCTGTTTAGAAAAAAATAAGTAAGTATAACCTAACCTTAAATGCAAACAATTGTAAAAATACTTTCTACGGATACCCCCATCGCTTAGTTTTATTTTATTACTAGAAGGTGCCCGCAACTTCATTCGCGGAGGAGACAAAGTCATAATCCGTCTTTTTGTCTTCAGCGTAGTCGGGTAAAAAGTATCCCATAACTATCCGGAGATACCCAGCTACCCGTGAACCAAAAATAGTTGAAATCCGTTTAGCTTTTTTGTGTGATGAAATGTTTTTCGTTTCAGTGACCTCCAAATAGTGCGTTACAATCTTTATTTAAAAATATTTTTAAAAAAAATAGTTAGGTATAGATTAAGTGCCGAAGTAAGTGCCAAACCGTATGCCATCATCATTACCTACAATACTCGTAATTGCACTTAAACATTTGACGCGACTATTATGTTTCGCTTACTTCATTTCCCTACTAAGTAAACACTGGCATTACTACTGTCACAGTCTACTTAAACATTATATTGCACTAGTTTATGTTAGACGTTTGAGTCATAGCATATAATGACACTGCTACTACGTATTTGATTCCGAAACCTTAAGGATGTGAAGTACTGACAAACTATATAACTTTATTTCCTTCTGTTTCCGTGATTATTACTCATTGAAATAAAACAATTTAACGGATTATATACGGATTATATAACGGTTAGCTTCCAAAACGTCGGGAACTAAAATGAGATAATATACGCGATATAATCCGTTAAATTGTTTTATTTCAATATATAACTTTAATTAGCACATTTACTAGCCAAGTATCAGCGAGGTTGAGGTGCGTCCACATTTGTATCATTTGCCCGATCAGATCTTCGTCCCGTGGCATTATCGCGTGTCACGATCACGCGTTTCTGGACGTTGCCCCGATCTGATCGCTCGAAATCCATGTTGCTACGCGTATCACACACTTAGATCGGACGAGCGTGGCGTGACCGCCGCGCTGACAGTGAGCGTCCAAGAAGCGCGATACGCAGTCATGCCACGCCACGGTGATCGGATACGGGCAAATGATACAAGTCTGGATGCACCTAATGCTTGAAGAATTACTATTAAGCTGTGTTATTAGACACTTGGTTCCTGGTAACTCAGGAGACAAATAGTGACATAGTTATTTTTTAAAAGTGCTAATAATTTAGGTAATTAACACACTGACATTACTGACAAGATCGGCCTTTGAAAATGGACCTATAATTAGCTAGAATATAAAAAATCACCTATCTTGCTCGAAGAATTTCAGTTTTTAGCACCGAATCTGCGTGGAAATGACAATTTTCCCCGCTAGGGCGGCAAAGTAATTTGAGTTCGAATTTATATTTTTTTATACGAGTAAGTGTTTATTATGTAATGGGTGTATTTTGCAGGTTTGTTTTCCACTAGTTTTTAATGAAATATAGCGGACGCAAAATTTAGCACGAATAAATATCAGCAGCCCTACTTACAGAGATTCCAGTAAAAAATGACACCGAAGATATCTAAGGTGACGGTTCGCTTACGGGGTATGGCGCATTAAAACACTACCACCAGCAGTCAACCGACTTCAATCAAGTCTATTCAGGGCAAAGTTGAACATCCAAACTGTTCAATCCCTAATTATGCTCCTTTTGGAAGGGTATTTGTCTCATTTAAATGGAGTGCTCTATGCATACCCTAATAAAAATAAAAATAAACGGTTCATAATTTGGCAAAGATATCGCACAATTTAAATGTAGAAAATCACTGGTCAGTTTCAGTTTAAAAAATAGGCAAAAAACATACAGTTGACTTGACAATCTCTTACTTTTTAAAGTCTGATCAAATCAGACTAGTTTCGAGTGTAAGTACTCACTGTTCATAACAAACAAATAAATGAGCTTAAGACAAATATACATATACAGTGAAAAAAATAGTAAAGAAAATCTTACATATTTGTTTATATGTACATGATGGGGAATGAACCGCGTATTCGATTGATAATTTTAATAAATTTCTACTCAAATGCAACCCTGTATACGCACTTAACCGTATCTAGTGTATGTATATACTCTCATACCTACGAATAGGTATGTTCGACTTTGTCACAGACTCGGTTCTGTCAGCGAAGGGCGACCAGTGCCCAGTGCCCTCTTAGGTAAACAAAGGTTAAATACTTAAGTTTTTGCTAAGTGCGTCGTCCATTACAAGGTTAAAAGACTTGAGGTGTAAAGTAAAATATATTGATATGTGTATATGTCGATAGATATCAGAACCTGGGCGACCGAGCTTTGCTGGGTATTTTTATCAATGAAACTTATTTCATTGGTTACACAAAATCTCAATCATATTTTTACGAAACAACGCTTATGATATGACTAAATAATCAAAATAAGAAGTGTCCGATTTTGGAACATAATTATGAATCCGAGTAAACGTACTAAATTTAATCGAAATCGTGAGAGCAGTTTCCGAGAAAACTGATTCCGATATATTTTTATACACATAAATACAATAACTCGTTGATTGTAATAGTATAAAAAGTACATACTTAGGTACTATTAGATTTTGCAAACAAAAGAGGATCCATTTGATACTGAAAATCGGCATTGTTCTCAGTTACATATATTTATTTTGAATACCTCCCTTAGTAAAAAGTTCTAAGATGCTTCTTTTTCTATCTTGTATCCCGAACAAACTTCAAACTCTTTCTTTTCTAGCTACATTATTTCGAGTACGTTTTTTATAAAAGATTTTAAATTAACTTTAATAATAACACGTGATCCTTTAACTTTAATATATAATTAAAAGAAAAACTGACCTTCAAAACAAACATGGCGACTTTTCTGGACACGTCAAACTTTTCCCGCCTTCGCGTGCAACAGCAGCCAAACGCAACAGACTTATGCGTCGCGCCTTCAGCCACTTGTATTTATAATGTCGCCGGCAAACTAAAGTTACAACAGCCACAATATTGTTATTCGGCGTAGGCCCCGTGTGGTAACGAAACGTTGGGTGATACGAATTTGTTTGGCAGGAGCCATTGTTATGAAAAAGTTTTAGGTCATAGACTACATAATTTCGTTCAGTATTTTTTCAGGATTAGGTTTTAGCTAAAGCTTTTCAATTGGTTATGACTTTTAATATACTGAACGCACGTATTATCTATATGTGCCATAGTAATAAAAAAACATAACTTAAAAACAATTTCGAATAGGGTACATAAACTTGTGTACATTCAGAAGGTCGTTTATGAATATGTACCAAGTAAAAAACTGGCAAAGAATGAGTTGGACTCGCGCACCGGGGGTTCCGTACAAAATATGCGCTAAAAACGGTCAGTATCTATGAAAACCTTGTTAGCAGAGCATTTTATATTGATTACTGACATAGAAACACAGACATCAAAAAGATTTTCAGATTTATTTCGTGGCTTGTGCTATAAGAGCTACCTTCACACCAAATATCAAGTTTCTAGGACAACTGGAAGTACCCTACAGGTGTTCCATGGACGGCAAGTCGTATGGAAACACCTTTTTATTGACTGTATCTTTGGATTGCATTGACTAAGAAACTTGATGTTTTTACAGCTCGAAGGGATAGCATAGATAAGTATTTTATGTAAAAGACACCACTGGGGACCGAAGAGCTGGCAGCTTCCTCGCTCAACGTATTAGCGTACAGCGAGGAAATGCTGCTAGCATCTTCGGGACCATGCCGAGGGGAAGTTTTAGTTCTTGTTTAATTTAGTATTCGTTTTATATATTGTTTCTTACTTTCTGTTAATGTTCCATAGGTTAGTTAGTATAAGCTAGTTATTAAGTTAATTTAATCTTTATCGTTTATAGTTGTTGTTATTATACTATCGACATAAAAAAATAAACCATCAATTTTGACAAACTAGTATTTGATGTTAATTTCAACTTGACATCTCCACGCGTTCGTGAGAAAAAGGGACAACAAACGAACAACAAAGTGACCCTAAAACGGTTCAATTATTTCTTTTCGAGGTACGGAACCCTAAAATGAGGATCCCGTCATTACGCAAATATCTTTTTTATATATAAATCTGGCCATTTCGAAAAAAAATTAATCTGTTAGTGCACAAGAAACATGTTTTTTAATTGTTAAATTGCTGTCCAAATGACCTATTTTAGTCCCGTTGAACTTACTATTACTTACTTCCCTCATTGACCCTTTGGTGTATTTCATCATCAATTAATATCAGACTGTAAGCGTATTTTTTATCTTCGTACCTATTAAAGTAGTTTAACTCGGAAGTTTTTGCATGTGATCCCTTTTATGCATTGAACACACATAAATGCAAGTATACTTATTTGAAAGAAAATTTCGATATCGGCAAAATAATATTTGGCAAATTAAGCGAAAGTAAAAATAATTTTCATTATGCGTATGGAAAAATTACTACAGGGAAAAACATTTTTTGGGAAAAATATCGCCAAACTCATTTTTTCCATACAGAAATTCCTTTGTACAAAATCTGACGCATCAGTGGTGGTCTAATTGAAGGAATGCGCAGCATGTATCATTATTATGTACGTATCGAAGACACCCACAGAGCAATGCAAGGCCAGACAACCAGTTTACAGGATAGTCGAAGAGCTAGAAGACATTTTGCATGGACATGTTTGATAGGGACCAAAACATGCATTTTACATATACGAGAAAGCAAGTACCTATGAAGCAGTTGCATGAAAAATAATCAAAAAATAACTGTTTCAGTATGTACCATTTTTCTCCACATAGTTCTATAACTCTATCTTAAAGTTGTAAAAATTTAATAATTGTACATTCATGATATCTTCATAAAAATAAGTGAAACGGGAATGTCATTCAACCAAAAAATATTATTTCACCTCGGCAGCTCACACATGCAGGTTTTGTTGCGAGTAAACAGTGCGCAAAATGCGAATTCGTATCCGCGCCTATCAGCCAGTTACATTTTTGATATCAACTTTTTATCAAAATTGGTTCACATCCAGCGAAGATATCCTGAGATATGCATAATGAATAGAAAACGTACATAGAATTGAATTTTTTTCATTTTGTAGTTTCAAAATCCAGTTCTAGCTCTTAGACTGCGACGACGCGTGATCAGAGTCGGATAAGCTGCTGTGTTACAGCGATGTCTCAAGCCGCGGTGGGCGGAAAATGCTGTTGTTTTTTTTGACGAGGGCTCGAAATTAATATTTAGTACCTTGTGGACTCGATACTGAGGATTACTCGATACCTTTTGCTATGTCGAGCCTCGGGAAGGAAGAGAATTTTCAGGCAGTTGAAAGTAAACTTTCGCCGATTTCCAGTGTGCAGATTAATTTAAAATAAAGTAGAATAATATTTTCTTCTGTTTCTCATTGAAATAAAACAATTTAACGGATTACATCGCGTATATTATCTCATTTTAGTTCCCGACGGTTCGGAAGCTTTTCAGCTTTCCGGAAAAAGAAAACTGACAAACGTCGGAAACTAAAATATATCCATATGTCATATCATATATTTAAACTTAGCCGAGTGATGGTAAACATCGATCAAGATAGTGATTCAATCATGCAATAACAGAATACTAAATTAAGATTTTTTTGTTAATTGATTACAAACCTATTGTAATTTTTGAAGTCAATCCAATAATGTAATATCGTCAACAAAAAATAATATATAGCGCACACCACTTTATTATCAACAGTATAAAATATGGGAGATCACACCGTGACTGTACTAAGAAACGAGAAAAACAAGACGAATGTTGTGACTGTTGTCTTGCATGTACATGTACAAGTGTATTACTTACTTCGCATATCCTGCTATTGTTCTCTCGGGCACGTGTGAGATTGTGACTCTAGAATTAATTTACCTACCTCACAAACGCAGGAATGCCACAAGATCAGGTAGCAGTCCCTCAATTTTAGGGTTCCGTAGTTAAATTTGTAGGTCTGCTATGTCTGTCTGTCTTTCTATCCGTCCGTGGCCTAGCTCAGATTAAAATGCTGTGATTTAATGGTATTATGGGTATCCTTACTGTAAAAATATAAACGCGAAAGTGTGTTTGTTCGTTCATCTTTCACGCAATGATATCGCAATGGATTGACGGGATTTTTTGCATATACCGGGTGTCCCAGAGACCGACGAAAATCCTGAGAGGGCTGATAAAGCAGCTCCAAAGCTCTCGATTTTATCTCATTTTAGTAATTATACTTGAACTGATTTAGATTACTGATGAAAAAAAAAGGATTTTACTTAAACTTAACAATTGTCTGTAACACGAATATAAAAAAGCCCATTAATTGCTGCTAGAATTGTGTTAAACTCGGAAACTACTAAAAATTGCAGGACATACATGGGGGTAAAATCGATAGCTTTTGAGCTGTTCTATAAACTTCTTGGATACAAAAAAATTCAAAATCCTCCAAATGTCTCTTACAAAATATCTTCAATTATTATTATTTTCTTCAAGAATGAAATGTTTGTAACATCATATTAACAAAGAAATATTACGAGACAATTTTACACAAATCGAACATGGTAAGCTCAATAAGCCATGTGTTATGGGTACTAGACGACGATATTCTTAATAGATATATTATTTACTTATATATATAGAACATATCCAAGACTCAGGAACAAATATTTATGTTTATCACACAATTTTTTGCCCTTATCGGGATTTGAAGCCAGGACCTTAAGCTTCGCAGACAGCGCTACTCCTACTAAGCCAAACCAGTCGTCAATAATAGTATAGATACAGCCAGAGATACGACTAATAAAAAGAACTTTATTTTTGTTGAAAATATAAACTGATTTAGAACCTCCTTAGTTTATCTATTAATCTCTATGGTATGATAGATTTAAATTAAGTTCCAAAATTTGAAGACTGTATGACATTAGGTCATAACAAGATGTTGTGTGAAAAATAGATTTAAATTGGAGTTAATTTTTTACTATTGTGACTATGTTGTGATAATTTTTAAAATATATAATTATATCCAGTAAATACGGTGTCTTCATAAAACTTTCATGGTTGCAGAGCGAAAAATGAAAATAACGTAACGGTTCGTAATATTCAAAAATATATAATATTTTAATTTAATTAATTGAAATTACGGGACTGATAAATAAACCAAAAAAATGTTAAGGAAGGAAGATTTTTCAATACAGATTTTTGATGGAAATAATTACGATAAATGGAAATTTAGAATGAAAATTTATATGGAATTGAAAGAATGTTATGAGGTAATTGCACATGAATCGAAGCCACCAGAAATAACAGAAGCAAATTGGGCTAAAATGGAAATGAAAGCAAAGAATTGTATCGTAAATAGCGTGAGTGATTCTCAATTAGAGATCGTAATATCGGAAAACAGATAAAAAAAATTGACGTTATTTATTTAGCCAAAAGCTGTGCCAAGAAATTAATGTAAACGGAAACTGTTAAAGTTAAAAATGGCGGACAGTGACAATCCAATCGAACTTTCAAATTTATTTGAGAAAACTGTAAATGAATTAAAAAATACTGGAGAACAGATGACTAAAGAAGACGAATTAAATTATTTATTGTTGTGCCTACCACCGAGTCTTGGACACATAGTTGATGTAGTTGATGCATTACCAGATAAATCCGTTGATTATATCAATTCCAAACTGTTACTGCAATATAAACAAAAGGAAGAAAAAGAGAATGACGTGAAAAATATGGAGTCATTCAATATCGAAAAAATAATGTCGTCAATGCAAATTGATAGCAGTCAATCAAGATTACCAAAGAACAATGAAGGTCGTTGGTGCGGAGGATATAATCTTAGAAACAATTCAAGAGGACAAGACTGGAGAGGACAAAACTGGAAAGGACAAAACTGGAGAGGACAAAACTGGAGAGGACAAAATTGGAGAAAACCAGCTGGCAGAGGATTTCGAGGAAGAAGTAGTTATCATGGATATAATACTGGACGGGTTACACCACAACAATATTTAGCAGCATCATCAGATTTTGATAGAGGTACTACCTCATTTAATGTTGAAGTCATGACGTCTACGAAAGATCCGGTAAGTCGTCAAGATAGCAACTGCACTGACAATTTAACTTGGCTCTTAGACAGTGGATGTTCTGATCATATAATAACGACTGATAAATATTTTTCAGAGTGCGTCGATCTAGAGTGTCCAATTGATATAAAGGTTGGTGATGGATTTTCCCTCAAAGCGAAGAAAAAAGGTAACATTTTAATGTATTTCTGGGTTAACGGCAAATGGCTTAAAACGAATATTAGAAATGTTTATTATGTGCCAAACATGAAACAAAATCTATTGAGCGTGTCATCCATCACTAACTACGGTAATTTTGTAACGTTTGATGATTATGGAGCAATAATATATTGGCCTAGTGGAAATTTAGTAGCTGTTGCTAATAGAAGTAATAAGTTATTTGTAGTAAACGGAAAAGTAGATAATAATTTTGTAAAATCATACACAACCTGCAAATTGACTGATAAAGAAAAATAGCATAGAATTCTTGGTCACACCAATTTTATAAACTTAAATAAAATGTGTCAGCAAAAATTATTACGCGGATTACCAGAACAGATTGAAAATTACATCACACAATGTGAGATTTGCTTAAAAAATAAAATGTTTAACTTACCATTCGAGAACAATCGACATCGCGCTAATGAAATTTTACGAATAGTACATACCGGTCCATTAAATCCTACAGGTATGAATAGTGAACGTTATTTTGTATCTTTTATTGATGATTTCAGTAGAGTAGCTAAAGTATTTTGTATTAAACATAAAAGTGAAGTTTTAGAATGTTTTAAAGAGTACATGAACCTTGTTGAAAATATGTCAGGTAAAACAATAAAGGAGTTACGTTGTGACAATGGACGGGAGTACATAAATGAAGGCATGTATAGATTAGCTAAAGAAAAAGGAATATACATTAATCCATGTCCACCATACAGACATGAACTTAACGGCGTAGCAGAACGATTTAATAGGACAATTATGGACAGAACTAGATGTCTACTGTCAGAAGCAAAACTTGATAAAAAGTATTGGCCAATTTTCGTGCAAACTGCGACATATATTCGGAATAGGTTATTAACGAACACACCGATAAAGAAGACGAAAAAGAGATAATGTTCGGAATGAAGAAGAGAACAATAATGGAGAAAATGAGATACAACAAGATAAAAATTTTGAAGATTCAGCTGAAGTAGTAAATGAGATTAACAATAACGAACAAGTGAATGAAAATGAAATGGTTGTATATGGAAGACCACAACGGACAAGAAAGATGCCTGGAAAATATGACGACTACGTAATTTATGCAAATGTGTGTAACGCAAATGTACCTGAAAGCTACGATGAAGCAATACAGAGCTCTGAATCTAAGAAATGGAAAACAGCAATGCAGTCAGAAATTAACAGCTTAGAACGAAATGAAACTTGGGAGATAGTAGAAAAACCAAAGAATAAAGAAATAATTGAGGTTAAATGGATATACACAATTAAATCGACTGGAGTTTACAAAGCAAGAGTAGTAGCAAAGGGATTTCAACAAATTTACGAAGAAAATGAGGAAATATATTGACCAGTGGCTAGAATGACAACATTGAAAGTACTTTTATCGATAGCCTGTAGGATGGCAAATCGAGCAAATGGATGTTGAAACTGCTTTTCTAAACGGAAATATAAAATCGGAAGTATACATATATCCACGTGATGGTTATGAAGCGAGGCCAAATAAAGTTTGCAAATTAAAAAAGGCTCTATTGGTTAAGAGAAAGTCCAAGAGACTGGTATGATTGCATTCATGAATTCTTTTGTAGTATCAATTTAAAACGATCTGCATATGACTATTGTTTGTATACAGGATTTGTTAATGAAAAGAAGATATATATTATCCTATACGTAGATGATCTATTAATTACAGGTGAAGACATAACAAGTATTAAGAAAGTCAAGGAAATGTTGAGTAAGCGATTTCGTATGAAGGATCTAGGACAGTTAAAACAATATTTAGGTATCAATGTTGGGTACAATCCGAAATAAAGGACAATGTTTTTGAACCAAGAAAACTATATTGAAAGCTTAGCTGAAAAATTTCAGATTACCGACTCAAAGCCCTATGAAACACCAATGGAAATTGCCCTAAAGTTAGAACCTGCAGAAAAACAAAATGGGAATTTTAAATACAGGAACCTAATTGGAAGTCTTTTATATGTATCTAACGGAACACGTCCAGATATAGCGTATTCTGTAAATTACCTAAGTAGATTCCAGAATTACCATGACGAGACTCATTATAAATACTCATTGAGGGTACTGAAATATTTATACCATACCAAACAATTGAAATTAAGTTATGATTCAGACTTCAATGAGAAAATGGTCGCTTATGTTGATGCTGATTGGGCAGCGGATACCCAGGACAGACAATCCACAAGCGGAATAGTTATAAAGTTATTTGGAAATGTCGTAATGTGGAGATCCCAAAAACAGAAAATAGTCTCAAGAGCGTCGACACATGCGGAATATTATGCACTTGCTAATTGCTTTGAAGAGGTGCTACCTATTCGAGGAATTTTAAGTGACTTAGACGTCAAAATAGAAAATGGGGTAATAATATATGTAGATAATACAGGTGCTATAGGTTTAGCTAAGAATGGTAAATTTTCAAAAAATTGTAAGCACATTGATATCAGTTATCAGTTTGTGTATGATTATGAGAAGAAAGGTTTAATTTCTGTTAGAAAAATCTCAACTGAAGATCAGATTGCCGACATATTAACAAAGTCGTTATGTAAAGTTAAATATCAAAAGTTTAGAGATTTGTTAGGAATTAGAGATTGTTTTTGTATGTTTGTTAGGTTCATATGTATTCGTTAGGATAGTCATTATTATTTCTTGTATTATTTAAGGAGGCGTGTTGAAAATATAAACTGATTTAGAATCTCCTTAGTTTATCTATTAATCTCTATGGTATGATAGATTTAAATTAAGTTCCAAAATTTGAAGACTGTATGACAATTAGGTCATAACAAGATGTTGTGTGAAAAATAGATTTAAATTGGAGTTAATTTTTTACTATTGTGACTTTGTTGTGATAATTTTTAAAATATATAATTATATCCAGTAAATACGGTGTCTTCATAAAACTTTCAATTTTTCATCCAAACTGTTTTAATAACTAAGGCTTATCATCCCGCCTACTTACATTCGTGTTTCCCTGCAATAACAGAAACTTACTTTAGGGTAAATCTTCTTCTAAATGCTCATGGACTGTATTTACTAATATAAACCATTGACAGCCATTCCGGCGTGCCAACTTGACCTACTATTCGAGAAAAAGGAAAAAATGCTGAGTTTTGATCGAGCATTACGATTTGCTCATGAAATGCTATTTGATTATTGAATAAAAATAGGATATCCGTTTTTGACCCTAAAATAATTAAACTACAAACAGTAATATTTAGCAAGAGCAAATCCAAAGTAGGCATATCAAAATTAAGGTAGAAACGCCACTAAGAGCGAGAACAAAAACTAAACAATGAGGGAAACATACGGCCATAAAAGGATACTAAAAGCATACGAGTATAGCCAAACTCATCGTATGACACGACCAGACCACTGAAAATATAGGAACTGTACGGCTGTATTGAACGTCACATATCACATATATATTTCTAAAACTACAACTTTTCACATCTACACCTTTGTGTCTTCGTTTCTAGATTATATTGATGGTAACCTAATAAACCGAAAATCCGATTTCCTTGCCTTAGGGCTCACCAGGCTTACAACGGGCCAGTTCGTAGTACTTACGCAAGGTCGGTGATAGCGGTTCCGCGTTGAATACCAATTATAAACTGACTCATGGATGGTTGTTACGGATTCAACTAGCTCAAGAAAATGTCAGCAACAGACATCTAGTCAACATTTTTGCAGAAAGCAAACAAAGAGAAAGAGACTCCTCGACCACATACGTCACCGAAAAAAGTAAGAATGCGGCACTGTATTATGGAAGATACACATTACTTGATGCCGTGTTCCTGGAGTATGGACTCGTTAGTACGGAATTCACTCCATGATACCCTCAGCATTCTTCAGCACCACATTTCTAGAGCCATCACAAAGTAATATAAATTTGTTAAAATTAATTCTGTACACTATATTTTCAGAAGGGCACAGAATTTATTTAATTTATTTAACTTCGTTTACTGAGGAGAAAAAAGCCATAAAACCCTTTTTTGCTCCAGTGTAGTCGGGAAAAAACTATCTTATTATAAACAACTGTGGATAGTGGATGCCTAGCTAAAATAGTTGAATATTGTCCAGCCGTTTTGGCATGATGATGCCACAGGACACATAGGTAAATACATACAAACATACGCCACGTTGCCATTGCCATGGCCAAGAAAGAGATTCTATTTTGTTTCAGTGGGTTTTTTTATTGTCTATCTATGGCATACTGCCAAATAAAAAATAAAAATTGTAAAAGTGTATTTAGGTATTTTTTAATTTATTATTTAACTAGATTATTTAATTCGTTTAAATCAGTAAAGTCGGAGATCGAATTCGAGATCAAAAATGTAAACAAACAACTGTCAACGTCAAAGTAACGTGCCAGGGGTAAATCATCTTTTTTTTCATATTTTTTTTTATATCCGAACTTTATAGACTACATGTTTGTTTAAACGCAACAATAACAAACTACAAATAGCTCAGTCAGCACGTATTTTTGCACTACAAAAGGTGGTGCAGAAAATGTTTTAATTTGTATTGCTTAAGTGTAGGCTAGTCATGAAAAATTTAAGTTTTCGACCTGGTGGAGTCACAGCGTTAGCCGCCATCTTGAATTGAAGAAGCCAAATTTGGTTATTTTTTAAATAATGCTTCAACAGTTGACTTTATAACAAAAATGTCTATGAGAAGTATAAAGACAATAAAATTTCAAATATGAAATTTTCTTCCCCTTGTAACTTTGTTGTTTGTACAAATAATTGTTTTTTTTTTTAATTGTGAGAAAAGATGCGTGAGCAAACACCTCTTCCCGCCCCTGTAACACATCCTAACATTTTACAAAACTATTTTGATCTCGAATTCGATCTCCGACTTTAGGTACTATATTCATAATAATTTTATTGATAATAATTTATTAAAATAACCAATTAATAAGGCATTGTCATTTAATAAATAAAATCATCTTTAGATTTGGTTGCAAAAACATTTTGGTACCCGAGCAGCTTACAAAAAATATTTAAAAAAAAGTATTTTGGCGGGAATAGAAAAAAGTACTTAAAACACATTGTTGAAGATTTGTATTATTTTCTTGGGTTTATTTGAGAAAAACACCATACAAGCCTCGGCGCGAATTGGTGTTGTCGGCCTCGTATCTCTAGACAGCAATCCCCTATTTCGCAGCCAGTGCACCTACTATTCTTAGATCTTAATAAGTACGAGTAGTTTATACGCGAAGTTTCCGATATCTTATTTTAAAATTTACATGTTCCCGTACTACCTTATTAGTACATTACTGCAGACGCCGGGAAAAAAGGGCTTGCCGGGTGAGTAGATATAGTGATACGAAGCCGGCATGCACTTTTGTCGGCCAGAGGCATGTATAGCTTTTCTCAAACATATGCAATGAAATACAAAAATACACCACTCAAAAAAAGGTGTCCGTATTCGCGTGTGTAGTGTTCGACTAGACCCTATTAGGGCCGTTATACAGACCCTGATGATAAAAATCTTAATTTCTATAATAAATACAGAGGATTTTAAATATTGTCTATGGTCTCCGGTGACTTACGTATATACAATATTTTAAATTTATTCATGAACATAATGAACCATACAGATTTGTGTTCTTAATAGCAGTTCGTGTGTAATAGGCATGAACGCGGATATTCCTGGTCCGATAACCATTCAGCCACTAAAAAAAAATTAAAATAAAATTATTCAGCCGTTTAGCCTGTTCATGAACTCAGACGCCACGTTTACATTAAAATTAAAAAAAATATATTGGTGGGCTTCAATTTTGTATGAAATTCCTTTACAGTTCTCTCAAGTTGTTCCGCGCGTAACGTGATACTTTGAAGCCTGTTTTAACGCACGTAATGACGACATTTCATTGCATATTTGAGAAAAATAACTTATTAAACGTAACATTAATAAGGATTGTATTTGCGAAGTTTCAGATTTCTACCTTAGGGGGTGAGTTTAAAAAACTCGGACGGTAATCCCCTATTTCGGAGCCTCTGCAGTAAAATACAATTTAACATTGAAAAAATACATTCCTAAGACAAGGCCGTGTAAAGACCTAAATGCTAAATCCATATTTAAAAACCGGCCAAGAGCATGTCTGACCAATGACCATGCTCAGTGTAGGGTTCCGCAGCCGTATAAAGTATAAAGCCGTATAAAAATGGTATATCCGATCTTGTTGAAAACAATTTTCGTTGAAAGTATTTATTAAGTTTTATCTTTGTATTTTTTTTTATATTTTTTGGACATAAGGTTTAGAAAATAGAGAGGGGGGGGGGGCACAATTTATGCTACTTTCTTTACTCTTACTCATACTCTATACCAAACTAAGTAGCGGCTTATACAAGACACCTATATCCCGAGCAAGCGAAGGATTCTATTATCAAAAATTCTAAGTTAGAATCCTGAGCGTAGCGAGTGATTCAAACGGTACGAGACGAAAATAACTTTGGTCTCGTGTAGTACATACAACTTTTCACCTCAGCAGTGAGAACATATTATAGATAATTGTAGTTGTACTATCAACCATTCTGTGTGTTTATTGTCACACGTCATACAAAAGAATATTTATAGTGTAACAGATTTGATTCCCTCTATATATTTAGAAGGAACATTTACTAAGCATACAGTAGTAAACATAAACAAATTAGTTAAAATCATTCATTGTTATTTACAAGATAAATTTCGTGTATGTATATTGTTTTTTCATGCTGAGCTGATGATGGAAGGTGCAATGAACTAACCAACTTTTACATTTCTTACTTCCAAAGACTCGAGATGCCTGCAAAGTGCCTCCTCAATCTTCCCATACTGGGCTCTACAAAATACTTTATATCACTACTAAAATCCATCACTAAAAAGCAAAAAATAAAAATATATAAATAAAAAAAGAACCGACTTCAAAAAAACTAAAAAGCCATAAATAATCTTTTATGTACGGTACGGATCACATTTGCATCACCTTTTGAAGTCGGTGCCAAACCTGAAGTAAATAAAGTTCTTTATTCAACAAAAATACGAATTACTATGACTAAATATATATGTAGGTAGTTAATAACTAAAGGCTCGTCACCGCGGTTCTTAATAGTAATAAATGAATGGTTTGGCACCGACTTCAAAGAGTGATTCAAATGTGATCCGTACCGTACATAAAAGATTATTTATGGCTTTTTAGTTTTTTTGAAGTCGGCTCTTTTTTTATTTATATTTTTTTTTAGTTATGTGGCTTCCACTCTGTGGTCTTCTTAGCCTACATATCATTCGGCATACGGCAGACCAGCCCAGTCCCATTTCAACTTTGCCGCCTTCGGAGCTACATCAACTATCTGGGTTTGTGAGGACAGACAGCGTTGTGTTCCGGATACGATCCATTAGCTATACACCTAATATGCTGCGCTCCATAGCTCGCTGGCAAACCCTAACCCCAAGCCCAAAACCCAAGTTTGGACTTCTGAGCTTCCATCAAAGACCAAGTCTGAGCCCCGTAGGTGAGAATTGGAAGTATGCACATGTCCATGAGCTTACGTTTGAGCGACATTGGTAGGTCACCCTTCATTAAGTGTTTCATGGACCAATAGCTCCTCCAGCCGTTTTCGGTCCGTCTGTCAACCTCTTTCTCTTGTCGCGCCAAAGAGACTAATTGGCCCAAGTAAAGGTATTCATGGACATATGCAATGAGTTCTCCGATTATCTCTACCCTACGTTGTGTTGATCTTCAAACCAACTTCAAATCTTGCGTTACTAAGATCTTGTAGCATTTCACGCAGCTCGGTTGCAGTTATGGAAAACAAGACGATATCGTCGGCAAAACGGAGATTGGTAAATCTCTTCTCTCCGACAGATATCCCCCTGTCTCCCCAATGTGGCGCAAGTTTCTGGAAGACATGGTGTAACGTGCTGGTGAAAAGTTTCGGCGATAACGGAATCTCCCTGTTTGACTTCTCTTTGTACTTCGAAGGACGGGCCAGAAGATTTAAATTTTATGGCGGCTGTACTATTTTTATATATGGTGCTTATGAGTTGAATATAATTTGGGTTTATCTCTTGGTGATGTAAAGCTGTGAAGATAGAATGGTTAGATATACAGTCGAAAGCTTTAGAGTAATCAACAAAGGCTAAGTAGAGAGGGAGGTTATGTTCGTAGCATTTTTCGATAACTTGGTTCAACGCATGCAAGTGATCTGTTGTGGAGACGCCGGGGAATCCTGCTTGCTCGGGTGGTTGGTGGAGATCAAGTTACCTTGCGATGCGGCTCCCTATAATTTCTATAAATATTTTGTAAAGATGGGAGACAAGGCTAATTGGGCGGTAATTGCCAATATCAGCCCTGTCGCCCTTCTTGTACAGCAATATCATATTGAAATGGCACATTTTTTCCGGAAAAGTATGAGTAAATAATTTGATTAGAGAGCTTATTAATGTGAGCTATTAGTGTCGGCCCTCCGACTCTTAAAGCTTCGGTCGTGACGCCATCCTCACCAGCACTCTTGCCGTACATCACTTTTTTTATTGCTATATAGATTTCGTGCTCCGTTATTGGTGGGATGGCGCTACAACTTTGTTCTCCGATGGATGCGTCGTGTCTGCGGAGGGGGTCAGAATAGAGAGCTCGATAATATTCTGTAGCTATCATTAAATTTTTATGTCGATCTCCCTGTTTCGTTCCAGTATTGTCCAGTATTGTGCTTGTGATCCAGCTTTGTCCTTGTGATGTACCTTCTTTGCGGCTTTGAGGGACTTGTTCTTAATCAAGAAGTAAATAATAGTTCTAAAT
This sequence comes from Hedya salicella, assembly GCA_905404275.2. Lineage (NCBI taxonomy): Eukaryota > Metazoa > Arthropoda > Insecta > Lepidoptera > Tortricidae > Hedya > Hedya salicella. Next base: position 20,265,941 of record FR990098.1, read on the forward strand.
CCGTCCGGAATGGCGCTAGAGTAGCAAGGTAGTATGAAGTCAACAACCAATTACAAAACATTATTATCGAAATTTTACTTAATCCTTCGTTCTACTTCTGATGATAATATTCAGTCGTGTCTAAAATGATTTGCCTTGCATCGTTGTGGATTTTTTTTGGTATTTATATGCTAATTTATCATACGCACTTGTTACAGTGGCGCCACCAATTTGACTTAACGCTTTTTGATGGACTCTTTAGTTATATAGAGATTATAAACTCCTTAGTATTAATAGTCCATGGTTTTAGTTATTTTTTCGGGGTATAATACGAAAATCGAACTCGAATTGGAATGTTCATAACACTCGCTTTCTTTATATGGATATGAAAGGGACAAAGTGCTTCGAAGTTCAAATATTTCGAATTCGGTCATAGGTCCAGCATTGAAAAATGACAACGCGTGCCATTGTAAATTAAAAAGTTATTTTTCCTCACGCTTGCAGCAAAATCCCATTTGGCACGTTCGAGGTTCAATTTTAAATTCCTTCGGTTACTCGGCTTTCAATTGAAGCACTCGCGCCAAATAACAACTTTGCAGCCTTGCATAACAAATAACTATTGTCTTCATATGTTTGAGGTTGTTGGCGTGTAGTACAACAGGTGACGTATCATAATATGATGGCGACTTTAACAGGTTAATACGCTTCAATGATCTTCCTACCCTTGCGAATCTTTCTAAAACTCCTAGTTAGCCCTTTCAAGCCGGCTGACGACTTGACCCGTTCCTCAATACGTGCTCTCAGATCCGGTATCGTTCAATGTTTTTGGATTATGGTAATCTGCATACACTTGCACTGCCGGACCACGCGTCTTGTACTCATCTTTATACTTTTCAAGCTTCTAAAGCAATTTAGAGTATTACAACATTCTACAATAATATTTCATCACTCTGGTCACTGAATATCTTCCGAGATTTTTTTTACAAAGATTAAGAGAATCGGACAACTGATAGAAACAAAGTTGACCCCTTTTTAACACGCTTTTATTAGGTCGACCTGTATGTAACTATGTAAAGGAATCTAAGGCAACTAATCTAACCATCTTCCAAGAATCGTAGCGTAATGAAAATTGGCAGCTGTATGTAGTTCCGATGATAATACAATAATATGGTACTGTCGAACTGATCTGATGATGGAGCCGGAAGATATGAACTAGAACTTCATGATGGAACATCGTATCATGTTGTGTTTGGATTTGTTAGAAAAGTCTTGTAAAGCGTGTTTTTCTAGTTTTTTTTTAACTATTAATTTATATATCTTTGTTTTCAATTAAAATCTACGCGGGCGGCCGCTAGTGTAACTATATGTTCGTAATTGTATATATGTCCCAAACTGCTATAGTAAAATCTAGGGAGTGAAACCGGCCGTGAAAAGCGTTTTACGTAGCGGAGTTAAGTCGTCTTTCGGATGTAAGGTATCATTTCACTGAACCACACTGGGTAGATTTTGTCTACGACCTTGCCGTACCGAAAGGTTAAACCAAACCGATTAAGTTATTAATTAATATTAATAACCTGTTTCTCTGGATTGTTTCAGTTTGCAGAAAGCCAAGAAGGATACATGGAGAATAAAGAAAAACGCCCAATTCAATAAAAGAAACTTTATTTCCTAAACGGAGTTGAATAAAAATTACAGATGGCATCTTTGCACTTACATTAACTTATTTAGCAAGAACTTATTCAATTATCTAGTCATTCATGTTTGTACAACATATTTTATAGAATCCCACAGAAGTCCCACACTTTTAACCAATCACAATCTTCCAAAAATGGTGCAAATGTGACAACCAAAAAAATTACCAAGTATATCCAGTTTCGGACCTTAATACTTAGCAATAAGGTGACAAGTAGATACATCTTTTTGTAGTTAATGTAGAATATATAGGATGTAGGCTAATACAGTATGCGAGAAGACTGAAAAATTAAATTGAGCTACGTCATACAAAATTGACATGAGATTGTTAGGTAAAATTTAAAGTCATGTTTTCTTTGTTCTCGCATGCTGTTACTCTGAAAGTGCCTTGTACGATTACGTACTTACCACAACCCATTTGAAAGCAAAAGAACGATGACCAATAGTAACTAGGACTCAGTACGTATTATCTGTGCGTGAGCGCACTAAGTAAATGAAAAACCCGTACTGCGTAGGACTGAGCAAGTTTCCAGTAATGTAAGTCGGTTGATACTCTTCAATCGCTGCTTTAGGTATACTAGCTTCTTTCTACATACTATTCTTTAAATAAAACAGTACGTAAGAGAAGCACTATTGCGTACACTATTCGGTTTCTTAGTCACATAATCTCAGTTAGGACGTGTCAGATATTTTTGCCCGCTTTGTCATGACTTATGGCAGATATTGATGCTGGTAACTGTACAATACAACAAGGTATATTCTTCCCGACGATGGACCATGATTACGTCACCATTAATGATACGCGCGCAGCGCTTTGAGTCCCGCACGCACCTAATGACGTCATCAAGCACCGCTAATATAATCTAACTGTCACGGGAAGATCGTACCTTGTCTTATTGTAGCATGCTTGGTCCTGGAACTGTAATTCGAAAATTTTACCGTAGCTTTGTTTCTGGTACACTATTGAAAGCTCTATATATGTTGGCAACAGACAAATAGGCACATTTTTGGAAGACTTGATTGACAAAAAATGTGTAGAATAACTGACACGTTTTATGCTAATTTTGACATCCGAAACACTGACAATCTTGCGCACGAGTCACGATTCAAACACTAAGCTTTGGACTTGGCGCTTCGGTAATATTTTTTTTAAGTTTAGTTTCTGTAGGCCAGATATTAGAGAATTTGTTTGGAGGTCATCAGTATTCCCTCTTTGATATTCTAAGGAAAAGCACTATGATTTTAAATGTTTAGTAGTGTTTTTTTATGTAATGACCCAGTCTTACTTTACGGTGTGTAATATACGTACCTACACCTGTGTTATTACTTAGTTTGTAGTTAAACGCCAAGTCCAAACGCGTAACCAAAAACAATCTTATAACAAAACAACAACCATGCCACATACGAGTACAATAGCCACACCATTTTAAATACACGTTATGTACAACATTTTATAACTTTTACTAAAAAAATACAAAAAAAAACATGATTCCGTATTCAATTTCAATTACAGATTGAAATTTCCATTTTATTCAACTACATACTATTAAAAGCTAACATACGAAAGAGCAAGTATATCTGCACAATATAGAATGAAGATCGTAGAATACGAACGAAGAATAGAAGTCGAAATGCAGAACATATTTTTTTTTACAATATACGTATTAAAAGTAAGGCATACACTCGTTGACTATTTCATAGGCACTAGATTTATATTACGGATCAACCAAAACTACAATTTACCTATATAGTAAATAAAACAAGGCTTACGTTGTCCTAAGGCACTCTTGAAAACATAAGGCGTCGTAACAGAAATGGTTTTTAAACATATTTATCAAAATGTAAAATTCAACATTGATACAGATCCAGCAAAAAGTAAATTCAACATCAACCGACACCACAACATATTTTAAATAAGAGAGCGGACGAGTAGGTATGGATAGGATATTAAAAAAATGTCTTGTGCATGTTCACGGCAGTTTTTTGTTCCACTGACGGTGAGGCGCCAGCACCGACGTGAATTATTGTACGGTGTTGTTGGTTAGTTCTTCATTTGTCGGCCTCCAGAACAAGTTAGTAGAATCAAAGAGATAATCGATTTTACGTCGTCTGGCGTGGTCAATGCGAACTACGTTCATTAAAAATATATAGCGTTCCGATCTAGGTATAACAAGTGACGTGTCATCTGTGCATTTTATGCTGGGGTTCTGTATAAATGTTGCAAAGATTGCGGTATTTTGCACATTAAGAGCCATAATATTGTAAATAAAATGTTTCATACACGGCAATTGCGGACAAACCTTTTATATAAAATATAATTTCTACACGAATAGCATATTAATGGATGAAAGTTATTTCTCCTTGGCCATTAGGCATTTTTACTTTGAATAAACATATTTTAATAATGTTATTGACTGGTTTTCTTTTACTTAAATATGGCCTCGTTTTCCAAAAATTATGAATACACTATTGTGCATTAATAATAGGTGCCCAGCAAAGAAGTAGAATCAAGATGGTAGCGCAGGTACCAGGCGAAGCGGCACTGCGCGGAGCTGCTACCACCCCGTTGCTATGGTTATGCGTCCCGCCACCATGCTGCACCGCCGAATACACCGATTTTTCACTACTTCGCATGGTCTAGTTACATGCCGTAATTGTACATGATACAGTTCTACCTTCATTAAATTATAATAATGAAAATTACCCGCAAATCTCTGGACGGGAATTGATCATTAAAGGCACAAATAATAGGCCATATTATTCATGTGAAGATTTGCATGTTACCACCAACTTAATATGTATTTTAATTGCCTTGAACCCGAATCCTTGCGGTAGGTACAGTATTACCAAAATATTAGCAAATGTTAATATATAGTTTGTGGTACAGATTTAATGTAAAATTAATAATTTTCGAAAGCAGTATTGCAACTATCACCATATGTGCGACTTCAAATTAGTGGCATTACACCGAGTACATAAATTAAAACATACAAAAGTTACTCGTGCTCAAATTTATAATAGTTCATCTTATATTTTTATTACGTCAAATATTTTTAAATCTAATCATTTAAAAAATAACCTGGTAATAAAACAATATCGATTTATGTTTTGTCAGTTTATATTCATGTAGTTTTTTCGCTAGTTAAGTTTAAAAGCTTCCGATATCTCTTTGTACATCGATAGACTACGCGATATTTAGGGCAAACTTTGACTTAACGCCTTGACATAAATGTATTAAAGGGACAGTTTTCGTCTTCGGTGGTATGCTAGCTAATCCCATATCCTTCACTCTCCTATTATTTGTAATTAAGGGTACAGCCAGCGACCAAAAATCTATGTATTGTATAAGTAATAAGGTACACTGAAATACGTACCTTTTTTGCCAATATTGTCATTGTGACAAGAGCGAAAAACGCACGTGTTTCAATTTCCCTGACTGTACCTACCTATTACAAATGGAAGTCCTAAGAGACTGATACATCAACTCCAAGCAACATTTTTTGAAGCTCCACAGAGCTTGGTCAGGTATTTCGAAATTCCAACAGAAGCAAAACCGCAGGAAAAGTAAGTTTATAAATATTTTTAGTCGCTGATCGATCTATCTAAAGAAGAAGCTGCCCGAACACCGCAGTCTTGGCACCGTAGCGCTGACAATGACACACTTTCATTTCAACACACATTAGTAATTTAAGGGTCAAGCACACCGCTGTTTTCTCCATAAATCCAACTGTATAAACTCGCCGTCACCTTTTTTTGAGCTCCATTGTATGTATTCCATGCTTAAAAAGTAACGCATGAGTCACGTAATCTCGTTTATGGTGCGTCAGCGAATTTTGAACAGCGGTGTGGTCGCTCATTTCATTATATAGGTTTCAACACGTCTACAAAATATATTATATCAATATTCATTACAATTGCACTATCAAGGCGCCGGGACGTCTTCAGGAACTATAAGCTCTTAATATACTTTGAGATCAATTTATTTTTGACATGCGACGACGTCCCGATTTGGTGTCATACACTGAATTTTAGTACTATACATTGATTCTAGAATGCAGATATAGAAGATTGGGAGACTAAATAAAAATGTTAAGTTTATGTTTGTTTTTTTTCTCTATACAGTACTACGCCATACAAGTTATATGAAAGAAACAAAAGAGCGCGTTGTACAGTACTTTATAGACATAAATAACATACTGAAGTAATGAGAGCTTGGTACTCACACCATTTGGATTAACCAGTGCAGGAAACAGGAGTATCTAATTACTTTTGCATTTAATAAAAAAAATATTACAATATACTTAGTTATTGTTTGATAACATCAATGAATTTGAGTGAAATTCCTTATTAACATTTTTTCAAGTTTAGATGGTGGTATTCGTTGGTGTTATACAAGTAAATATTGTTCGTACTAGTTACTCAATACTGGTCAATCTGTTTTGTAAATCGCAGTATTTTGTAATTCATTTGTAAATATGAACCATATATATTATAAATATTTATATAATATTACAGTAATTACTTTGTGGACGTATACCTTTGACGACGAGACTATAGAGTCTACTTTTCGGAACGTAGTTATAAGGCATATAATGTTTTCCATATAACATGTTATCTATATAGCAATAACATTAAAATATTCAATTTATTATGTAATGTCGAGGCACATATCAATAGGCACCTTAATCGTAAACTTCAATAAAGTTATTTCTGTAAAAAATGGTTATACATATTGGACATCATAACTGTACTTAAATGGTTACTGTCCAAGTTATAAAAAAAAGAAAGAAGTATATGCTGTCCGTAATACGATTTTCGGACACAACTATTACATTGATTTTATATAAAATATGCTTTTGTTTTTGAGGTTTGATGTCGAGTTAATTGTCATTTTAATTTATCATAGCATTATAGTACAATAACTAAATGTTTCCAATCGACTAAAACATAACCACGATGGCACAAATGTATCCTATAACAAATAACGACAAAAATGACATGAGCTCAGATTATCCAAGAACCCAATGTAGCTTACTTAAACAAGACAGGATGTTCCGCTTTTAGAACACGATCTCACTATATAAATTCATTTATTTATTTTTTTGATTTTCTTATAAAAAGATATACATAACGATACTTGGAATTATTAGATAAAAGTACACATATATCTTTCTTCCCAGTGGATATCCGCCGTATAATTCCTCAATATTTGTTTTGACACAAGAACGCAAATAAAATTGAAACGAAAGATCTGAATATGATCCGCGAAGACGTTTTTGAAAAGGCACTGTTTGAACAAAACAAATAAATCCTTATAATATCAATGTTTCAGGATGCGTTAAAAAATATTAATAAAACTGAAGTCAATGCGTAAACTTGCTAGGTTTGTTACTTAGGTAATCTAGCATTGAAACTATGTAACAGTTTCAGAACAAAAACTGTGACACTGTATATTCGAAAGAGTATTATTGCATTAACTATGTCTCAAAGTACATTTATGGTATGAATGTCTTTTCGTAAGGTCAGTACTGTTAGCTGCAATAAAATGGAGTACGTCCAGAAGCGTATCTCAGCGAATATATTTAAAACAACTAAAACATATACAACACATATCCCTTAACTACTATCTGTGATCTTTACATTATTTACACGATGTTTTATTATTTCAAATTACACGCAGTAAATTCTCAAATAAATGTCAAAAGATTAAGAATCAGGAATTAGCTCTGACAATATTATGTCGCATCTTGATTATAAATTTACTTATACAGGGGAGAGCTCAGCTCCCGAGTTATTTGGATAAAAACTAATATTATCAATATCGTCAATGATTAAAAATGTAAGAGACTACGATAAATATTGTAAAGTCACAAAACAAATACAAGGTACACAAATATTAAATTGCATTTTCGACTAAGCTATAAACATATTCTTAAATTCTTACAAAATTATGTCTTAAAATAAAATACGAGCCGTATATATATGATAATATCACCGATTTACCTTGACAATAAGCATGCAAGATTACATGCAAAAATTTTGGGCTTGTTTAAAAAAATACCATCATAGAGCATTATGTACATAGACAATAATAATATCTATCTTGTCATAAACATTGAGGAGTATAATTATTTCTTATTTTATGTCTTTATATTTATAATAACAATTAGACTTAGACGATTTACGGCTTGGACACTTACTTTGAGCTTAATTTGAAAAACTATTTAAGCTTTAACAGTATACTTACGCCAATACATGGCTATATAGCCAAAGTACTTTCCTAGTTATCGCTTGCTAGAAGAGTAACATATAAAGGACATACTTTATCCAGTTGTCGACTTTCGTTTGCATTATGTCTAATACAACATTCCCATCCCTGTTTTGTCTATTGTCTTTAACTCCGAAAGATTTTTGATATTAATACTCTACTATGTATACATAAAAATCGCTGTCATAGGTACAGTCACCCACTATAATATCTGCCACAACAAAGCGCGCATAAATATCGGACACATCTCTATTTCTAGGGCCTTAAGGACCTGTCAGATATTTTCGCCTGCTTTGTTATGGAAGATACGGGGACTCGTGACTGTACATGATAAATGAAATAGACATACATAATATGAATTACTAATTATCAGTGCCATAACCAGACTGCAATATCAAGCTAACCATGTTATGACAACAAGTATGGGATCAGTGACTAAGTCTTCGAAGAAATACGAGATTACGAACAAGTTTTCGCACATTCCAGTTACATAAAATGTTATTAAATTTGTACTTTAATTACAATATATAAAACATCAATAATAAGACACAGGGTGACGCTTACGAAAGTCGAATATTTACCTGTATTATTAAAAAACTGATACATGTAATATATATAATATGTATATGCAAATAATTGCGCGAAATAAAATGATAAAAAACGTAAAATAATGTACAACTGTACAATTTCGTGTAAAAATGCACTAATACGATGGCAATTTGCGTACGGCAAACGGACGCAAGAATAATACAAAATGAAATACATACGGTGGGGTCGGAGGTGGACGAACAGCTAAGACACAGACGAGATGGCATTGTGCGGCGACCCCATCTGGGTCAACACTTTGTCCAGCCACTGTAGCGGGCCATGGAGATGGATCTCAATCCAACAGGGGGTCGACGTCACGTCCTGGCGGTGGTACTCCGCCCCCCATCCCTTGACGAACGACATGCGGATCGTGCACATCTTCGTGAGCTCATAAACCGCTTCGAAACCATGATTGACACTCTGAGACAAGAGCTGCGCGAACTCTCGATTGTTAAAGATCTTCAAGGAGCAACCGGGCGGTATTTTACACACGGTCGAAGGGTGGAAGCCGTGATGATGGTTGCAGTTGCGGCTCTGGACAAATATCGCGGCGTCGGATAGGCATTCTGCGTAAACTTCCCCGCCAACGTAGTATAAATGCACACCTTTCCCTATATGGCGTCTGGTGTTCTCTATCGTGGAGTTTCTATTCACATTGCTCAGTTGCCCAAGGCAGAATCTATCACTGTTATTGGATGGGTCAGTGAAGCCGTCGACGACCACTGCATGAGAGTTACAATGGAACACCTCGCCGACTCTGCAGTTCAATTCGTAGTAAGCTACAGACGCCCAGTACACTGGTTCCTGGTAAGACACCGGTGCGACCTCCCCTGGTGGTTCCATATCATCTGAAGGTGGGGAATACGCGGGTGGGGGCGTGTCGGGAAGTTCAGAACTGGCTGAAGGCGGGAAGCCTGATCCGGAGTAAGAAACATTATGGGGCATAGCTGGTTCTGTAGTTCTTTGGAAGGGCATATGAGAATGCCCCGGAGGGAATTCCGAGTGTCTTGGGACTAACACAGGTGGGAGGACGGGGCTTTCCACCCGTTTGTAATGGTAGGGGTTGATGCATACTTCTTTCTGTTTGGCGCTGAAGGGGTACTGGCAGATCTCGAGGGGTTTGAGCTCGTGGTGGCTCTGCAGGTCCGGCCAGCGCCACACGCGGCAGTAGATCACGTGCGGCAGACCCTTGCGATGGGAGACCTGGAATGTATAAGGTGTGGCCTTAACACTCGAATCATTTATTATTACATTCTTAAAAAGGGCCCTGTATTCATAAACTGTACTCAAGTTCATGGACCTTATGAGTCCCCGGCAAGCTCGGCCGAATTTCACCTTCCCATACAAACGTAGTTTATCATTTTAAATCTTCGTGTTGGATTGTAACAAACTTTGCATCTAGGCCTGTAATTAGTTTATATGACCCCAATTTATAAAATAAACAAAATACAGCACAAACAAGTTTTCTATAGAAAACTTAAATTCGCTGTATTTTTTAACAATGGTATCTGATGCTACATAAACTAATAACAGGCCTGCATATACCTTAACTTATTCTAAGTACAAAGTTTCAGAGCAAACTAGCTAGTCGTTTTAAAATGTGAGCGTAACTACGTTTGTATGGAGAACCGAGCTTGCCAGGGACTCTTAAGTCACGGTGGCGCCAGCTGGTTATTTTTGGACATCAGAAATCCTTTCCAAGATTCCAGCTGATTATTTTAGGATTTCAGAAATCCTTACCAAAATTATCTATATAACTACATATAAAAAGTCCTGACTGATTCATCAAAGCAGTCGAAACAGCTCTAGAAACTTGTTTTTTTTTAAGTATGATGTTTTTAGTAGGTAAATAATAAGAAGGAATTTTTCGAAATTCATCCACCAATGGGATTAAATAAGGATTTAAAATTAGTACTCAGAACAATTTTATCTTTAAGTAACAGTTCGCGAGTGAGTCTTCATTAAAAGGTTAAGAAAAGTAATTTCACCTTTTTTTAGGGGTACCAAAAAAGGAACCGTTATGTTGCGACTCCCTCTGTCTGTCTGTCTGTCCGACTACTAAAGCGTCATATCTCAAAAACTACTTATGATATCTATTTGAAATTTGGAATATGTATTTATAAACATGTACACACATTATAGGGTAGAGGACTATTTAACAGGCAAAAATTCGTGAACTCCTGCCGTAGAGTCAAGACTCATAGAAGTGCCCATGCAGCCTACTTACAGAATAAAGATCGAAATAAATTTTAAAAGCAGTAAACTGACGTAAATGGCGTGAAGTTACGTGCCTTTGTTGGTACAGTGCGCCTACCATGAGTTCGGCACGAGCGAGTATCGAGCGCTCGATAACGGTCTATCTCTTTCGCACTATTAGCGCGTGCGAGAGGGGTGCACTGACTCTCGATACGTGATACTCGCTAGCGCCGATCGTAAACTCAGCTCATGGTAGGAACACAGTTTTTCAAATCGTATTTTTACTGTTTAAGGCTGTTCTAAATAAATGTTGGTCTAAAGTACCAACATAACGATCTGGTATCTTTGCTGGTTTTAACGTTTTCAAATACTCTCTATTTACACACATTTACATATCTTTGATGGAGAATAAATATATTTTAAAGGTAGGTGGTACATATGCTGAGTTTCATATGATTCAAACCCAACAAAACCAATTATGAAAAAATATCTCCGTCATAAAAGAAAATTAACAGAAATCAAATATTTACGATAAAATACTTAAGCAGACGCATATACAGGTATAAGCTAGTATAGGTATAAAGTGTTTAGTTATACCTGCAATCTCCCATCCAGCGATCGAGGTATAGTGACGCATTTCGATGGAGTTCCAGGACAGGAGAGCGCGCGCTCCAGCTCCTCAATGGCTCCTTTCCGCTTCTTCAGCTTCTTCACGAGGCTGTCGACGGCCTTCTCCGCCCATTTCTCTTCCTCGTCCCCCTGTACAAATTTGGTGGGTTAATGTCATAGACTACCTTGACAGAAATGACCAAGACAAGCTGAATAAATAATAAAACGTATGGATGGAGATAGAGAAGGGGAGAAAGAGAGAGAGAGAGAAAGAACGAGAGAGAGGGGGAGGGAGAGAGGGAGAATTAAAGAGACAGAGACTGTCAGGCAGGAGCAAATTACAAAATTTTTAAATCTTTTTGACTACGAAATCTTAACCAGAGGCACCCGCAGCACCCGCTCACGCACTTCGCGCTAGCGCCGCGCGCCGCGCCGCCGCAGGCGCAGTCCGGCTTATCTAAGCTACAGATACAAGATACGTTGTTTATTTTGTATCCTGTATTTCGATGCTTTCTTTTGGTATCTTAGTATTTTGTAAATACTATTTTTGCTAAGATACTTTTCCTAATTAATTTCGCAGTTTTATTTTCAAAACGCATTCAGCGTGTTGTAAATAAACGGAGCTTTACTTTTCTATCAACTATATTCACCGCGAAAAGAAAAGGTCGTATCTTGCCGTCTCGTTCACCTAAATGTTATTTAACGGGAGAGCGAAAGAGACTGCATGTCACAGTGACATGACAGTTGTCATGTTGACAGTTGACATGTTGTCTGCCGTCGTCGCGGCAACATTCCCATAATAAAATAGAAGAAGTATGTAAACTCCGACCCTTTAGGAGACTTAATTGCCTACTCCAGCGCGGACGCTTCGGGTTGTCGATGTTTATTTTTACACGACTGCTGAAGAAAAGGAGGGTTATTATTAGATCTATTATTGGCAAATCAATTTAGAATGAAAGTTCACCGTAAAATTATCTTGTATGTCTCTGTCTAGACAAACAAGATTCTGTGCCATAATATTATTATTCTGAATAAATATTATTTATAAATTCGACGAATAGGGAATATGCATGAATTTTTATTTTTCTTTATTAAAAGCTCATTCATATAACAAAAATATTTTCTCGAATAACTATAAAAATAACCAAGATATAAGCCATCAAACATTTCATTCTATTTCTTTCTTGCAAAACAGAATTTAATATGGAGTTTATATGGCCCGAGTGCACTGTGACGTAACAGTGCATATCGGACCTCTTTGTCTAATTAGTAGTTTATAATGCCTACATTATGCGTATTTCTTCGCCGATTCTAATTTTAGTTTCACACTTTGAAATAGTTTTTACGGTATTATGATATTTAGTTAAGAAAAGCGATAAAAAAAAACATGCAAGTACCCTATTGTTTCGTACGATTTCTCTCGCAAATTAGGTAATAGTTAAATGCTACCACCATGAATAATCGCGATTAAATATATCTTCTTTCTTCAACATGCACTCCTAACGTCTTGACTATAGAGTCGTGTTCAGAATATATGCGAGCACCTTGTTCGCTCCGATACATCTACAGCTGTGGCGACTGTAATCCTCATGTTTGCATTATAATATTATAACTACATAGAACGTTACAACAATTTATACAAAAAATCGTAGATACACAAACGCATTCACGGCGCGAAGCTGTGGTGGGTGAACGAGGGGAGCGAGCGAACGAAAAAAACGTACCGTACCGCGGTAGCACTGGCTGGCGTGGCCCGTCTAACGCCTTCTTAATGCCACCTTATTTTAACGCACACGCGTGAGCGTGAGCGCCTGCGTACCGGCACGCACACATATATAATCCACGCGATGTACCTTTGTGTGCAGTGAGCTTACTCTACTCTGCCATTACTTACTAGGGATTCAGTATTTTTCAAAACAGTATCTTTTTTTTAGGGTCCCGGTTTTTATTTTCTTTTTTCGGCGTGAAGGAAGTTATGGGTGCCTCCTATTTGTTAATTTAATTCTTAGAGAAGGACATAGTATGATATATACAATACAAACTAAAGATAGTAAGTTGTGCAAACCTATGTATAAAGGTATATTTTTTATCACAAGGAAATATAAAATTCTCATGAGAAAAACAACACAAGTTAAGTGTTTAGTTAGGAAATATACCATGAAAGTATGTTTTGCACTTTGTGATTCATAATTCCCAGAACAACATGACGTCGTAGTGACTCACGCCACTTGAACATAAAAATATAAAAATTACAATACATATACTATTAACCTATTTAGATTGAGGTAACGCCTCGCCTTAGAGATATAACAGTATGCATTAAAAAATCAGCCCTATAAATTATTTTATTCATTTAGGTCCGCATCAGACTAAAGCATATTACAATTACATTAAGAACTAACATACTTTAAGTTCCTGTACAAAACAATTATAAACAATTTAACCTATTGAACGAAATATTGCGGAAGTGGCGGCATTAAAAGCTCTTAGTTGTCACTTTTGTGTGTCCACGGTATAAGAACTCTGGAATGTATGGACTAATTTTATTTTAATTCTAGAAGTTGCGGGCAACTTAGTTCGCGCAGGACAAAAAGTCATAAGCCACCCCTCTTTTTTTCGACAGCGTAGACGGGTAAAAAGTATCCCATAACCATCTGAGGATATCAAGCTACCCGTGTACCAAAACTAGTTGAAATCTGTTTAGCCGATTTGGCATGATGAAGCCACAACGACACACAAACATCCAAAAAATCCTAATACAATATTTTTCGATTCAGTGGCTTCCAAATAGTCTATAACAATCTGGTTTTTTTTTATGTTCAATGCACAGCTTAGAATGGGTGGCATTAATACTTGTAACTGTCTCTCAAAGCTCTTGAATGTGTGTTAATTTTTGAATTATTGGTGTTCATGTGTTCAATTATATGAATGAAGTTGTATTAATACTTAACAATTTCATTTGTATAGTTAATAATAATTAAGGGGTTAATAAACCCCATGTATCCTTGGCACAGATCTCTGCAGAACATGAAGGGTCTATGCACGCCGCGTTTTATAATCGCCCTATCGCAGCGCGTTTTTCATTCCATAGACCTGCATACTGACATTACTCACTCACACGCGTGCATATGGCGGTTGTATCGATACGAACGCGCGTCAACACTGCGTTTAAAAAACGCGCTATGCACAGACGCTTAAACTTAAAATGATCAGTGTTCATTAGCAAACTTTTGAGACTGCATGCCTATGAAGGGTTAATAATAAAAACTTCTATACTTGTCGTATTGTATTGTTTACATTGAAAACTGATTTGATTTATTTACAAGAAACAAAACCCTATAATCTTATTGATGTTATTTCCAGTGATTCATCATCACCATCATATAGTCTTCGGAATCATTTACCATTTGGAGAGACTCAAGGCTCCAATGACTAGTTGTTTACAAACTAAATGTATCTTAATATTTTTTTTTTATAATGAATATAGATATTTATAACCTACAAGCATAGTTTAGGCTCGAGGACATTTGCAATAGTAGAGGAGCTACCTATACCTATAATGTTTGTGCCCTGTTACTCTTTTAAAAATAATATTCAAGTCATATTTCAACAGAAATACCTGAGCATGCTATGAAAGAACCATACATTACAATAATAAAAAAAATAGAAAGTAACTTCTATTTGCCCTATATTTCAGGAATAAAATAATAAGAGTGTTAACACTTCATAGATGAAATGGGATAAGCAACAATTTTGGTGATATCAAGCTATGTAGCTCATTCAATACAGAAAATTATTTAATTACCGCAAGATAAATAACCAAGGGACAATCTTACACAAATCAACCTAGTCCCAAACTAAGGAAAGCTTGTACTATGGGTACTAGTTGATGATGTACATAATACAATGAGTTTTTAAAATGCAAAGAATAATTGTAAATATGAATACACTCATTGTGTGTACGAGTATTGTATCACTTAAATTTATTTTATTATTATTACTACTGGATTGTATTGACTAATTATTTACTTATTGAATTTATTTATTAAAATGATAATTGATAACAATGTAATTGTTGAATATTAAAATGTACACACTATATGTATATTTTTGCAAAACATTATCTGTGACATGTAAATTGGCTTTACAAATAAAAGAGTATGAGTATACAGATAAATTATAACACTTAAATACATATACATACATATAGATATATGCCGGCTGATTTTCCCCAACTCAATGTCTATGATGCGCCAATATTGCGTGATGGGTTGGTGGCACTACTCTTGCCAACCCAGCTCACCAGGAAGCCTAGCAGACCCTACTTAAATACATAGAAAGCATCCACGACCCAGGAACAAACATACTCATAACACAAACACTTGCCCTGGCCGGCAATTGAACTCACTGAGCCAAACATGTTGTCAAAAGATAATCTCAGCATCTCTAAAAATATTCCCTATTATAGCTCAAAAATATTATCAGGACAGTGTTCAAAATAATAACTGAATTACAATTTAGTTTCATGAGATGAAATTAAATGAAATGGTTTTTTTTTGCCTAAGACAAGGTTGGTTTAGGCATAGTTGTTATATGACATTTATGTACAGCATGTCCCACTAAGAACATAGCATGCAAAAATTTATTTCCTAATAAAAAAATCTTTAAAATTAATTTATACACATTTGTAGCTATCAGATATTCTTGAAATATTACCATTAATAAAGTAACAATTTTCTTTACAGTGCCACAAACTGAACCATAGCTAAATGGACAAGTTTTGTGCAGTTTGACATAGGCAACCATCCATTGTTGTATTGTTTACATGATAACTTTCTTCTATGAGTGTGTGAACAGGTAATATGGTGGTACTATAATTATTATCTCACATTGAAAGACCTCCAACCATAAATTAGTGTTACCTTTCACAGAACTGACCCCTGCTTACTTTAACATGATAAAACTGTAACCCAAATTTTATACAAAATATTGAAAAACATACCCCAAGCAAAACAGAGAAAAGGATGACATATTTTGTTTGACACAATGTTCCCATAACTACAGCCTGCTCTAAAAATGTTAATGTATAGTTCTATACATCTGCATTCTGTTGTGTTCTTACTATTTAGCAAAATTAAAATGAACATGCTGAATCAGGTTGGTCGGCAAAGATCTAATAATCCATGTATGAGAACTTGTCAGTATAGAGTATATCACTTACCTATCTGATTCACTCTTGACTTACTACCTATACTTGACAGTCTAGATCATAAATTCTCAAGTCCTAGAAAGATTACTTACCTTAAAAGGTCATGACCACTTTGCTCCACATAGGGATTATTAATGTATTTTTCCTCGTCTTGAGCAAATTACTAGAGCAATCAAAAATTTTGGGGCTGTGTTATTTGCTTTGACAAAAATATATAACCAGTATATAAACCAAGACTATCAAACAATAGGGTATCTCCTTTAGGGTTAAGAATTGTGATAAAGAAGGAAAGCGAGTATTTAGTGCATATATGTCCTCTAACCTGTTTCCAGCCGAGGAGTTTCTTGACGGCGGGGCTTGTGAACGAAAACAGGCTATTCAGGCTGGACATCGGCCCGCTGCTCGAAGATTCCCCATCATCGGTATCCATGGCGACCACACGATGCGATGCCTCGGTGACTCACTGTGCCAGGAGTCCAGTAAAAGCACCACAGAAGCGTTCAATTCATCGATATTAACGCACTTGGTATTCCCCACAAGTACGATACTAATTACAAAACACCAAGCGTCCCCAGACTGATCACAAACGACCCCACTATCACTATATTCTTATATTTACAACATTTATACGTAGCACTGTCGATTTGCGCTGCAAGTTCTTCTTAGGTTTCTCGCTTGGGTCAGGATAAATGTCGAAAAATGAAAATAAAACGCTTGTCAAGTACCTCCATTGGACTTTTTTTTTAATTTATGTCATTCACTAGTGATGTGATCTAAACGCTCGCTGTGAATTAACTACATAGAAATGAACTGACAATGCCAGATGAAGACTGTGTAACGATAATTAAAATAAATGAATTAATCAACTAACGATTATTGTAAGGTTTAAATTAAAGTGATTTAGGTTATACTATTAAAATTTACCATAAAAGGATTAGACATGATAGCAAAATAATCAGGTTTGGTTTTTTATAGTGTCTTATACTTTGTATTTGCTTTTTGTATTTTACTTTTCATACTCATGGTGTAAAATACCTATCTTAAGACTGTAATAAATAAAGAAAATAATAATAGTAACTGATGGACGTCTGCCTTTATAATGCTCCTTTACACGCATCTAACGTTTGCATGTTAATACTCTACAAATCTTCCATAAAGAGCGTGAAACCGTGAAACGAAACGACCTATTCGCATTTTAGCGAGAATTTTCTCGAATTATTTTGAATTGTCATTTCATTTCGTATTCGGTTCGGTTTGGTGTCGTGCGGTAGTAGTTTGTATTTGGTGTTCAATTCAACGAACAAAGAGGAATAAGTGGTGATATCTACATTGTTTATTGTAATATCGTTTAATCTTCACTACGTTTAATTCCAAGACTATCATTAGCAAACATGGAGCAGGTGAGTGAGGTTATAATGATTTTCAACTAAACGTTAATTATGAATGGGATGTGTGATTAATTTATGGTAATTATTTTAGGTTAATCAGCTAAAGGAAAAAGGTAACGATGCGTTATCTGCCGGGAATTACGATGTCGCGATTAAATGTTACACAGACGCTATCGCTTTAGACCCGAATAACCACGTTCTGTTCAGCAACCGGTCGGCTGCTCATGCTAAAGCTGGGAAATACGATGAGGCTTTAGAAGACGCTGAGAAGACAGTATCCATTAACCCCACGTGGGGAAAAGGGTACTCGAGAAAGGGATCAGCACTAGCTTTTCTTGGTAGATTCGACGAAGCCACTGCAGCTTACGAAACAGGCCTTAAGCATGAGCCCGGTAATCAGCAACTGGTATCAGGGCTGGAGGAAGTGAAGGGACAGGCTGGCATGCTCAAGGAGTTCATGGAAAGGCTACAGAATGATCCAGAAACAAGGGAGTGGCTGAAGGATCCAGAATATATGAAACTAGTTATGGTGAGTTTCTATGGTTACAAAATTCATGAAGGTCCTGTTTATGCCCACAAAAGATAAATGTTGTTTTATTACTGTATGATATAAATAAACTGAACTATTTTATATCTGCCAAGTTCAATGTTCTTGTAATTTATTGATTAATTAACCTGCTGATAACCTGTTTTGATTAAGCATATGTATGAATAATCTTTTTGTCAGCCTGTGGTTTAAGCTACATAGTTTACTTGAATATAGCACATTTAGAAACGAAAAATGTCCTTTCGTTCCTTTTGATACTTCTTCATTAATTCACGATTTTTCTGATAAATTAGGATTCATGTTTTACTAATAAATACTTCATATGTTAAAATTGACTTGATGTATTTCAGTCCATTGCTACTAACCCCTTCGACACGCGAAACCTTACGAAAAACAAAGACAAGCGTTTCCCCAAAACTCTTGGGCACTACCTTGGTATCAACCTCAAGGGCAGTGAGTGGCCTATGGATGTTGACCCACCAACACCTGAGAAAAAACCCACACCACCCCCAGAAAAACAAGAACCACCTAAACCTAAATATGATGATCTACCAGAGAACCGAAGATTGGCTTTACAAGAGAAAGATCTTGGCAATGAATGCTATAAGAAGAAAGAATTTGATAATGCAATCTTACATTATAGAAAAGCTATTGAATATGATTCTGCCGACATAACATTCTACACTAATATGGCGGCAGTGTATTTTGAGCAGAAAGAATATGAAAAATGTATCAAAGAGTGTGAAAAAGCTATAGAGATTGGAAGGGAGAATAGAGCAGATTTTAAGCTAATAGCAAAGGCTTTTACCAGGATTGGTAAGTAATAACCGTAAATTTACTGTTAGTCATTGGAGTCAGATTAGAATATTGGATTGTTAGGGGCCTGATCTACAGTGATCAGCGTTTTGGATGCCACAAATATTTATATGGTTAAACATTTTAGTACAGCTATGAGAGAGTGACCCTTTAAAACCAATTGAAAAATTAAAAAAACTTAAGTTGTGTTGTATATTTATTTATTAATCAAAATCAATTACAAATGGCTGTGGTGACCAAAACGCCAATCTTAAACCTTGAAACCTTCCTTTACTATGGTGATTCCTTATTCATTGTAAGGAAGATATGAAGTTTGATAACTAAAGGGCAGCTGATAGATTTGGTTGAACTTCAGATAAGTGTCAAACAATATTGTTAATATGGATATACTACAAGTTAATCAGAAAATCACCATGTTTCATACTAATAAATATTAAATCATATGTATATTTATCATAGGATTTATATAGTTATATATAATGTTCAAACTGCAAATAAGACCTAATTTAATGTCAAACACACATGATTGCTTTTTGTC
Organism: Hedya salicella; assembly: GCA_905404275.2. NCBI lineage: Eukaryota > Metazoa > Arthropoda > Insecta > Lepidoptera > Tortricidae > Hedya > Hedya salicella. Next base: position 20,285,771 of record FR990098.1, read on the forward strand.
AGCATTTTAAAGTTAATAGTAACATGTTTTATATTTGTATTAAGAAAATTCATACCCAAAATTGAATGCACTTCATCTTATCCATTTTAAGTATTCGTAACAAAATTGCATCTGTCCACCGCCCATTGTTGATAATCTATGGAGATAATCTGCTCATTCGATAACCAGTGCCACATAGTATAAAGAAGTAACATGTTTTATTTTTTGTATTAAGAAAATTCATACCCAAAATTTAATGCACTCCATGTTATCCATTTTAAGTATTCGTAACAAAATTGCATCTGTCCACCGCTCATTGTTGATAATCTATGGAGATAATGTCCTCATTCGATAACCAGTGCCACATAGTATAAAGAAGTCTGTAACTTCCTGATGCTCACTGTACATTTCATTAATAAAATCAATTTACATTAACTTTCAGGTAATGCATATAAAAAAATGGAGCAATGGAAGCTAGCTAAAACATACTTTGAGAAGTCAATGTCAGAGCACCGCACACCAGAGATTAAGACCTTGCTTAGTGAGGTGGAAAGGAGGATAGTGGAAGAGGAACGGAAAGCCTATGTTGATCCTGTGAAGGCAGAACAAGAGAAGGAGTTGGGCAATGATTACTTTAAAAAAGGTGAGTGCCAGGCCCATAGATGATGAGACCACTCACATGCTCATAATTTTGGTTTGAACTCTCTTTATACTTGAAATAAAAATGGTGACATGCAACTACAGTTATAGAAACCACTTGAGCCCACTCAAGTAAAGCCCTTTCCCAGTACAACTACTACTGAGAAAGAAAAATAGTATGATATGGTAAGTTGAGTTCAAATCAGTTTCTTTTTTCGAAATGACAAAACACTCTGTTAGTAGGACGTTTATCGAAAAATGCTAGACATAAAGTAATTCTGCTTTTACAGTTTTTGTAAAATTACAAATACTTTGAGTAATAATTAGTGACTGTTTCCTTTATTACCTGTATTTTCAAGTGTTTCATTTAGACTTATGTTAAAAAGATTTTATTTTTATTACTGTCAAATACCCTATTGAGAAACAAAATGTTTTATCAATTTATGAGCAAGATGTAAACAAAATGTACTCACTTTCGAGTAAGCACTCACAGGTTTGCAATGTAAGTGCAACTCCTCCACTGTTGCACATATCTATGGGCGGCAATGACCACTTCCTATCTGGTGGCTTGACTTCCATAAAAAGAAAAAAAACGCTTTATAGGCGCTCTGCTTGCTACAAGTTTTCGTATGCTATTGGCTACGCGCATAGCGCTACAAAAATCTTGGTAGTGAAAGTGCAAAGTAATTAGCTTAAGTATTTCACAAAATCAGACCACCAAAGAGTATACAACTACTGCTAAATGAAATATTTATAACAATCAAGTCTATTCTCAGTAAAATGCATACTCTAAATTTTTTATCCACCATTTCCCCCCCTAATTTATTTTTTCTTGAAGTGGTAAATAAATAAAATATAGCCCATTTATTACGAAATCTGCTAGAAGTACGTAATAAAACCTAAATATAATTTATATTTAACTTATTAAAATATGTTCTAGTAATAAAATTGACTTATTTTTTATGTACGAGGATTAGGGAATGCTATCGGTTATTTTTAGTATGGGAAAAAACCGGGTTTTAACCGAAACCGACGGTTATTTCATACAAATCGGTTAACCGATTGCATTCCTTAACGAGGATGGAGTGATAATCGCAGGGGGCCAAATCTACGAATATGGTGGATTTGGAAGCTTGGTGGATAACGCAAGTCCTGGAACTTAACCTTTGCAACTGCACACGCGTAGTTATATGTCCAGCGTTAGCAAACGCGGCACCCAGCGCTTGAAATGCCTACAATGTCTAATTTATCGTGGACTTAAACTTTTCTGTCATTCAAAATGATGTAATGGATTTAAGTGATCATCTCCTAACCACAACAGGTGACGTTCTGCGATTGGTTCTTATGCTACCGCAGCGAAAGTCCGTAAACCAATTGCGAATTAGGGTGGAGCATATCAACTGAGAATAATGAAAATGTATTTTCATTTTGGTAATAGCAAAAAAAAGAGGGAATTGATAACATTTTAAATTAGTGTTGTGAGCTTGTGATTGAAGTTGCCCCCGCATCCATCTTTAAGTCATCTTTTAGTGTGGACATATTTATACTTTACTTTATGTGAAGTAAGGTATATTTTACTTTATATTAAGTATAATTGTGAAGTTATAATTTTATTATTTCAAATTTGGGTCAATAGCTGAATGTTTCTTTGAACTGAATATAGTGTTAATAGTTTTTTTAAAACAAAATATGATGAAAAAATTATAATACTTCCAGAGATGTATTTTTTCGTCGTTTATGCATATTATATATTTTTTTAATCAAGTGGTGCGAGCAATTAAATTAAAAATATCTACACATTCTTGAAATTAGAATACAACTTTTTCAACTATTAGTAAGGTTCAAAAACCTCAAAAGAAGGAAATCTTTTCCCCCTGTTACGAAAATTTTTAATTGCAAGAGCAGAATCCCCGTATTACCTATTTGTGAAGCGTTTTTTTGTTTCCGTAATGGTTTTTTTCAACATAAAATAATGATTTCTCAAAACTAGAAATACACTTTTCTCTATGTTTGGAAACATATCAGTGATTGTTTTTTTTTTTTTTTTCAAATGATAAAAATAAACCCGCTGAACAAACTGACTGAAAATATATATACAACCTTCGAAAAGGTAAAAGTACAAGAAAATATAACGCAATTTGTGAAAATGTTAGCCTTAGTTAATACTAGAAGGCGCCCGCAACTTCTTTCTTCTTCGTTTTTTCTTCAGCGTAGTCGGGTAAAAAGTATCCTATAACCATCTGGAGATAGATACCCAGCTACCCGTGTACCAAAAAAAGTTGAAATCCGTTTAGCCGATATATAAAATCCAAAAAAATATTTTTCGTTTTAGTGACCTCCAAACAAAACATCTTTTTTTTTTAAATATCTTCAATGTACAGACATTTCATTTTTACAACTTTATAATAGTATAGATAATTTTACCAGACTTATCACTCGGCCCTCGTAGTTTCGAACCCCTCGGGTAAGCGCCTCGTCCAGTTCCTGCCATTTTTTTTGTTGTGGCCATTTCTGGCCGGTCCTTTACGATTCTTTGAATGTTATCCGTGCATCAAGCGCATGGTATGCCGGGTCTTCCCTTTCTCTGTCTCTCTCTTGGTCCGATCTATATTGTAATGATCTCTGTAAATTTTTCTTACTGCATTCTCTGCCACATGTCCAGTCCATTTCGATTTTAGTGCGCATTTATAGCGGCCTGGTCACATCTGTCGTAGAACTGACAACTCTTGCGTCAAACATTTTCTTACGTGGAGACCGTGTCTTGGCAAAGGCAGAGGGGGGCGCCCTCCAACTAGGTGGAGCGAGCAAAGAAAAGTGTCTGGCAGTGGTTGGAAAAAACTCAGTACCAAGCTCAGTTGCAAGCCATGGGAGAGGCCTATGTCCAGCAGTGGATGTAGATGGGCTGTTGATGATGATGATGATGATGATATTCCTTTCTATGGCTCAAGTTGAAATCCACAATTGAGAAGAAATGAAATAATTTATTATACTAAAATAAACGTAAAGAAAATACAGTCAACATGAGAACATAATACATTTTTGTACTCAGTTGAAGCATTTTAATTTGTTTAACAAAGTATTTGGTCATTAATTAAATTATTTTCCTTGCTATTTTATATTAATGTTATAATTAGAAGGTGGCTGCAACATCGTTTGAGGAGAAAAAAAGTCTACACTTTTTTACTTTTGCATAATCGCCTAAAAAGTTGCCTATAACTAGAGGTTGTCTTGTTGAGGAGACCACATGGAGAAATGTGTTGCTGAGAGACAGGAATGCAACGTTTCCGAGGACGACGTTAAGGATAGGGTGAAGTGGAGGGAAAAAATAAGGAAGATTGACCCCATCACCAATCATCACCGAGCTTCATATTTAATTTTCGCGTTTTTTTTGTCTACAGGTGACTACAGCAATGCAGTAAAGCACTACACGGAAGCTATCAAACGCAACCCTGACGATCCTAAGTTATACTCCAACCGTGCAGCCTGCTACACCAAGCTGGCCGCCTTCGACCTGGGGCTTCGGGACTGTGACACCTGCTGCAAGCTGGACCCTAAGTTCATCAAGGGCTGGATTAGGAAGGGAAAAATCTTACAGGTTAGCATTTGCACAAAATAAGTTTCTGAAAAAAAACCATATTGATATTATTTCAACTAGGTGGACAAATGACCACGCGAGGGGCGCCGGGATTCGGTGGTTGCGGTCTGCACAGAATCGAACTGAGTGGCGAGCTATAGGAGAGGGATGATAGATAGATAGAAATTATTATTTCCGACAGTACTTTTCATTAATCATTTATTAACTACTCACCGAGACCATTTTAAAGAGCACAAATTCGGTAGGATTCGATTTTTATATTACAGAGTTCCTATGGACCAGCTTCCGGCTCCATCATCAGATCAGCTCGATGGTGTCATAATATTGTATTGTCACCTAACTTACAAAAGAATGACATCCGTGTTGTAGACACCGACGCTCCCTCTTATATCTCACGCCCCGTTGTTTCTGTCCTGAAATCTGCCAAGTGAGAAAAACAAAACAAATACGCCAACCCCTGCGAGTTACGTCATGCCACACATTTACACCCCTCGCCACCTCTGGGGATGGAGCAGTTGCAGCACAATTTGCCACCTTTGTTAAACACCTCGGGCAAGCACTCGCATCTCGCTAGGACAGATCCTTGGCTGGCTGAGAGCTCGTTACAACTTCGATTATTAGAGCGACCAGAATGTGCATTCGAGGCACATGCCACAAATGGAAGCCAGCAGCAAAGTTGTTTGCCGCCCTTTCACACGCAAACTGACAGACTGATTTATATACTCGTTATTACAATATTAGTAGCCTATCTTAAATATATGTTTTTTTTATTGTATACTGTACTTTAAGCAAGTAATATTTTTGTCCGTGACATAAGAATGACAAATTTTAGCTCAATCGGAAACTATGAAGTGGGTCAAATTTAACTAGCAAGATTAGTGTACATTGTTTATGACATAGTTACAGGTGAATTAATACAAAGCTTGGAATAAATACTTAAAGAGAGATTTCTGTACTTACTAGTACAGAAATCTCTCTTTATTGATCTTAGCGAAAGCCGCGAGTAACCGCATGCGATCAAAAGAGAGCGAGCAATTTTTAAATGGAGAGTGACCATTGCAGCGCACAATTTTAGATATTGCGACGCAAAATTACAGTAGTTTAGTCTTGTCATAGAAAATTAAACCTTACCTTCTGATTATTTACGGCTCAATGACGGAATTATGACAACTATATGTATACTTACGAACATTTTATCGGATAAAATAAGTCAATGCCCTGACATGACAGTGCCCGGAATTGTCGCAGCACTTTCATCTGTCATTAGTGAGTTAGCCCGGCCAAAATTGAATACATGCACGGGACTGCCATAGATAATAAGATTGATCTGCTAAGCTATTGACTATCTCACAAATCGTAAATTTAGATTATAAACACGCAGATAAACTAACGCCATACGGTAAATAAATAAATAAATTAGTGACTTCTCACTTATCGACTTCCGATATACGGGTGCATCAACTTTCTCTTGTTGATATTCTGTCCCGTAACTGAGAAGGCAATATTGACAGAGTTATTTCGAAAAAATCTAATAATCTAGACTATAAACACGCAAATGAGATGGACCTATATTGGCTAGAAAAAAACATTGTTGCCTTTATATCGTTTAAAATCGTAGTTTTAAAGAGTGTCTCAAGAGCCGTACCATGTCTACGAGGTACAGAAAAAGTTTGATTGACCCATACATAATATATCGATAAAATACAACCCAGAACACAAATGTTAAAAGAAGATTAAAACTAGAGCTGAACAACAGGCAGTCTCAATGTTCAATAATAATACATTTCTTATTTTGAGGCATTTACGAGTACAATATTTAGTCGAAGGAATAATGATTGATATGGTGACTTGAATATCCATAAAAAAACAAATGAAAGGTCATCAGATTGTTTGCCAATGCTTACATGAGTACATGTACTCCACGATAAGTTACTAATAATCTATGTTGAGTTTAGTGTATCAATAGGTAACGTACGTCGAAAGTTGATAAGTGAACATTCCGGGCGCTGGTGATGTAACACATGTCCCCTGATTTGTATGGGGCGCCAAGCCGTCATGACTGACATTGAATATCGATTTTAATGTTTCTAGTGTTTAATTTGCAATGGGTATCGTATATATTTGTTTTATTCAAACGAAAGAGGATCGATCGATTGGTATCATTGAAAAAAATAATGCATCTTCTCTTGTTTTTACTGTTTACTTACTATTGTTACAGGGCATGCAACAGCCATCGAAGGCATTGACGGCGTACCAGAAGGCGCTAGAGCTGGACCCTAGCAACGCAGAAGCGCTCGAAGGATACCGTGCGTGCTCCACGCAGTTGAATTCCAACCCAGAAGAGGTACGTTTTATAGGATAATATGTAATGTAATATTGTAAAGCAGTGTTTTTTACCTACACAGGTTGCGACTTCTTGCAACATTTTATTTTATGAAAAAGTACACTAGCAAAAGATCGTATGTCCACGGCATTTAAGTCCTTTTGTTGAGAAGCGCCGTTTGTCGGTAATAACTCAAAAACGGTATATCCAATCAAGTTAAAACTTTAATTTTTTTAAAATATTTTTTAGACATAAGGTTTAGAAAATAGTGTTGCAACGTTCAGAGCGATTATTTCCAAATTATTATTTTTTCAGTTTCGGATACATGTATGGAGAGCCTCTCTAGAAAAAGTTTTTATTTATTATGTAACTATCAAACTAAGTTGCGGCTTACACAAGACAGCTATATTCCAAATTTCATCAATATACATCGTATATAATAGTTTTTGAGTAAAATGCCTGTTTCGTCTTGTCCGCCCCGGACATGATGAAACTATAAGGTTTCGTTTTTGCCTTTTTTGCTAGGGAACCCTAAAACCTTGTGCCTGCAACTTCGTTCGTGGAGGAGAAAATGTAAATATTTTTCGACTTAGTGACCTCCAAATAGTCTATAACAATCAATTTTTTGAAAATATCTTCAATGTACAGACATTTCATTTTTACAACTTTATAATATTATAGATGTTAATTAACACTTTTACGGCCGGGAACCCGCTAGGTGGGCGCTCCGCTTGTAGTAAGTTTTCGCTACATACGCATTTTCCCGTGTTATCGGCTATGAGTGTAGCGCTATGAAAATGCCGGTCGTGAATGTCTTAAAGAACATTTACAGGTCAATACAAATCATAAAGATAATATAAAATATAAGTGCGTTAGCTTACAAGCCTTAAAACACGAATTACCATCTATACTATTATAAAGTTGTAAAAATGAAATGTGAACATTGAGATATTTTCAAAAAGAATATTGTTACGGACTATTTGGAGGTCACTAAAACGAAATTTTTTTTTTTTGGATTTTTTGTATGTTTGTATGTGTCGTTGCGGCTTCATCACGCAAAATCGGCTAAACGGATTTCAACAATTTGGTACACGGGTAGCTGGGTATCTCTAGGTGGTTATATGATACTTACGAAGTTGCGGGGGCATCTTCTAGGATTCGTCTAAGATAATAATAAACGAACACGAAATGATTAATCAATAAGGTAGGGACCATATGGACATACGTACTTGTTAGCCTATAAAGCCTTAAAACACATAGCAGTCTACTATATTATGTGTTAGCCTTAAAAAACTTACATTTCGCTTGAAGGAACAAGCGAGAATAAAAATTTTGACGTGGAATAGTCATCGACCCTGCAAACTCACATATACTATTTCATTTTATATGATATAATTTTGGATTCAAAGTATTCAGCTTAGCCGATCCCATGTCGATATCGAAGGCTCCTTTGCAGGGCTATTTCTTCAGTTCCGATGCTATAATTATAATTATTCTCCTTAGTTCGGGCCGATGATCACGTCGCGGTCACCAATTTTAATTCCGATAAGGATACATTCCGGCGGAGACAATAAGTTAGAACACTTTAGGGTAGGAGGGGGTCTCGAAACATTTTTAGGCACTAGCTCCTTTACTGAATCATGAATAAGTTTGCAAAACACTTCTATAAGAGCAGTGACTTTCGTCAGCATTCCCCCGACTCCAAGCAAAAAATACCAATTTTTCACTGATTTTGACCAGTATTACTGTTCTAAAATCAGTAAAAAATTAACGAAATAAACGAAAAAGGTGGTGTTTGACAAAATAATAATTATTTTGTCAAACACCACCACCACCTATTGAGCCTTTTTGATGTTTGAGATTTACATGCAGACCAAATAGTCTTATTTGGTGCGGCTCTTTTACAACATTTTTCTTGAATGTGTGCAGGTTCGCAAACGCGCGATGGCCGATCCCGAAGTGCAAGCAATCCTGCGCGACCCCGCCATGCGCTGCATTCTCGAACAGATGCAACAAGACCCCCATGCGCTACAGGATCATCTCAAAAACCCAGAGATCGCCGCCAAAATACAGAAGCTTCTGGAGTCGGGCCTCATCGCTATACATTAACGATTACCTAGTTAATTACCACCTAGGATTTATTCAATGCGAACAATGTTGGGATTCTACCTAACGGTAGTTTTTAATGCTCATGGCTACACTGCCAGAGTCAGTAGACAGTGCCTGAATTATGTTATGATCCCTGTCCCAACATTTTACAATATGTTCGTGTTTTTCCGAGTTTTGTAATCCTACTTAAGAAAACTTAATGTATTTGAAATATTTATCTTCCACTTCTATTAGAAGTGAAATAAAAATAAATGAATTCAATAATGTTCGACGCCTTTGCCTGTTGATCTGTGATTTTGATTCACAAAGTTTGCTTATAAATGTTAGAACCATTCCAAAGTATGCTTTTCCAGTAATAGAGTATTATATATTATCACGACATCCAGCGCTGTTCTGATACATTATTAGCATATGTTATGAAGAATATGATAATTTATGCAGATGTACTGCCTTAATGATTCAAGGGAAGTGAAATAATTACACAGTTTTTTGTAATTTATTCAATAAAGAAATATGTAGGCAATACATTTTTGATTTTATTTGACACCTGGCACCACTTATAAAATCAAAGGCATTCTGATTAAATATTCTCCGTCTCGCATGTCTAATAGTGACTACCTTCCGATGATCCCCCATCCCTCAGAGGATCCACTCCCCAGAAGTCGCTTGGAAAGAGGTGGAATTACCCGGCTTCCTAGGAATATGCTGTCTGATCCGGACGACAAGATCAGAGTCATCGAAAGGTTGGCTAACTGTTCGGATGTATTAGCATTGACCCCGCCGGTGGGGGCCATGGAGAATATAAACATTACGTTTTAGGATACAACACTTTCTTACTTTGAAATGAGAGAGAGCTTTGGCGTGATGAGGCCACGACACACAAACATACAAATAATCAAAAAAAAAATCCGAATCACGATTTTTTTTTGGCACATCTTCAAAGTACACACATTTCATTTTAACAACTTTATATTAGTATACACTGACGAGTAAGATAATTGCATCGCTGCATTTTTTCATATGCACCCTATAACTTTGTAAACGGGTTTCTTTTTTAAGAAAGTTTAGAATTAACTTAAATATTCTAGTCTAGTATGCACTCTTAGTCCGTATTACTGTGACGTCTTCGTATGTAATACGATATCTATAGCGTTTCATACAAGTGAGGTGCAAACTTAACGCAACCGGGTTCTCAAACAGGTTTTTTGCGAATAAAAAAAAAGCTAATTACAGCCATGTCTCTAATTTTCGTGTAATATTTATGTTTATTATTAGAAATAGTGAAAATTTCTAAATTTAGCGATTGGTAAACATCGGAGATAAAGGGGGAACGGTATTTCTTTTCACATTTTCCTTAATAAAACAAAAACTAATCACAATAAAAAAATGTCTTAAAATGTGCAGGTTAAGCCCTGTCATATGATACCCCATTTGACCCAGTAGACTTTTAATTTTTACCACCCCTCATATTCGTCGTTTTTTTAGAAAATAAAAATATTTTTTTAAATATTCCCAGTGCATTACATGTGGGCTGACCATGTTTATAAACATTCCAAATTTCAAATAGTTAGCATAAGTAGTTTTTTAGATATGGCGCTTTATACGCAGATGGAAAAAATACCATATGAAAAAGTGCACTAGTAAAAGAGCGTATCTTTACGGTACGACACTAACGACACGTTTAGCTCAGTGGGTTGTATAACGGCCTACGAAGCTGACAGTCCCGGGTTCGAATCCCAGCCAGGGCAGGTGCACGAATGTTTGTTCTTGGGACTTGGATGTTTCTATTAGTTCTATCGTCGCCTAGTACCCATAGTACAAGCTTTGCTTAGTTTGGGACTAGGTCAATTTGTCTAAGAATGTCCCTGTGTAATTTATTTATTGACTTCCGTCCTTTTGCTGAGAAGTACAGTTTTTCGGCAATAACTCAAAGACTGTTTATCTGGTCCTATTGAAAATAATTTCCGTTGAAACTTGATTAAGCTTTATCTATGTTATTTTTATCATATTTTTGAACATAAGGTTAAGAAAATTGAATTATTTCCGAAAATATTCACAAAATCAAAAAGTTTTTGTAGAAACCTCAAAGTTTTTAAACAAGAACTATCGAAATATATGCCATTGCAAAAAAATAGTTTTCAGTTTCGGTTACGTGTATGGCCTCCCTAGAAATAAAAGACACCAATAATCCAAATATTGTTTTTATTAAAATCCCATAAAACCATAGGTTACTATGGTGCCGCTAGCAGCGGGGCAGAGCCCAAGGTACCGATGATAAGGCCTGCACAGAAAGGAACCAACTGACGATGCGCACGGCGTCCAGGATTATTACCATCTGTATTTGACCCTTGATCCAGCAATCTAGCGGTAGTCTCTTGAGATTTGGTCGAGACTCTTCGCTATAAGACCGAATGAACATCCCACGTGGCGGTCAGCTTGTGAGCTGAGTCAATTATTATATTTTGTATAGTTTACTTGTTAACCTGTTTTATAAACTTATAATTACCACGTGTTTTGTTTTACATAAATAACAACGTTATATGCGTACAGACGGGTGGACGTAGTGAACTAGCAATACTAAAAGGTTCCTTGTTGACTACGGAACCCTAAAAACTCCAAGGAGCGCCTACATTCGACATTAATAACACTTCCACAAATGTTGATGAATTAGTAGAAAATAATAATTTTAATATGGCAATCTTATTTTATTGTCATATTTGACAGTGGAAGTTTGACATTGACAATTGCAATTGTTAGAATTTCCCTTCCCCTTCCCATCTCAACTCAACTCAACCAACCAACGAACCAACCCACAATTGTATGCAGTCGTCAGTGGACGTGCTGGATGTGTGTGCCGTTCTTTGTCTTTTTTACCGTTTTTGTTGATAGTTTTAAAGTGCTTCATATTATTTTACTGATAGTTTATTTCAATTAAACTGCGTGTGAAAAGATAGTGAAGTTAAACTGTTTTTTGAGTTAACGCGGGCCGTGAAATCATGCAGTGATATTTCTTAAGTAAACAATAAATCCAGACTCGTAATTAAGTAGGTGAGTAAGTTGAACTACGTTTGACAATACTGGAAAGGTACACAATTTTAGTACCTATGTAATTGTAATACATTAGATAGTACCTAAGTAACTCGTACGGACGTAGCTTTGTGCAAGTTTTTATTTGTTTTGATGATCAGTAATGAATAACCAGCATTTTATCGTTTAAAAATACATACTTAAAGGGTTTTTCTGGAAAGCCTATTTTTATCGAAATTTTATGGATGAATGTGAACAGTGAAGTATTATGTAGTTATATTGTCTTTTTTTTATTAATAAACCGACCAGCGATTGACCCCAGTATCACCTCATGCTAACTAACTATGGGATTGAGGATGTAACTCGGTGGTTCAGTGTAACAGCCTTTTTACTCTTGCCTTGGAGCGACCCAAATTATAATTTTCAGGAAATACACACAAACAGTGCGAGTTTCATTCCTTAGCTATTTGCATTAGAAATGGTGAAGCAATTTGCTTTGTCTGTTATCCAAACTGCAAATAGTTGACCTACCTAACAAGTTAAAAACAGAGTAAGATACAGTAAAAAAAATATGAAGAAATAAATATAAGCAAATTTTTGCAGAACTGCAATGTGTCAGCTGAAAAAGTATGTTTTTATACCTTCTTGTATAGATAATGTTTTCATATAATGTCAGTAGATGTAGATTGTGTAACTTATATGTAAGAAATTATTTAAGTTATATATGAACAACATTTTCATCATTTTCCTAAATTGAAAACTACTGGAGGTAGAAGATATTGGTAGTTTTTAATAATGCATCTATCACTTTTAAACAGATTAAAATTTTCTACATTATGGTAAAAAAACTTAATTATTATTATGGACAAATTCATGATAAAATGTTTAGGTAAACCATTCTGATTTATTGTTTTTCTGGCCTTAACCTGTATTTCATAGCTGACTGACTTTGGGTTGATAAACAATCTGTTGATAGTGTACAATTTTTTTACATTATTCTGGTGTGTCATCATAATCTTTTAATCACTACTGACGCAAATACATGTTCTAAATTTATAATCATGCAAAATAAGTCCAGCCAAATTAAACATTAATTTTCGATGCTTATATGGACTTGATACTTAATCTCAAGTGAACATGTGTGAAAAAAGTTAGAGGGTTGAACACATCTTTCAGTAGTTAAATCTATTTTTCTCTTATTTGATTGTCTAAATAAATATATATGTTTATCTATTTACCTAACAATTCTCTAATTTCAATGATATTATTTAAGATGTTGATATGAAACATCTAATTACTTGTTAGGATAAAATTTTTCACTATTCTCATATTATTTTGCACTCATAAATTAAATAAATAAAATTTACCTACTCCTTATTTTGATTTAATTTTCTTTATCTATAAGCCTAATTCAGAGATTAGTAATATTTTTAACTTGATCTCCTAGCTATGTAATATGTAACAGGAAAAATCTGTTCACTATGCTTAACACATCATAAATTACATCATTTTAATTTCAAGCTTATTTTTCTAGTTCCTCTGTTCTGGGCTGGCATCACAATGGTTTCAAATTGAAGTTATCTCATAAGCTGTATGTTTTGAATATTTTATTAATTATATTGGCTTAGGGTTCCATACCAAAAAGGTAGAAAAGGAACCCTTATAGAGTGACCTTGTCTGTCTGTCTATCTCTGTCTGTCTGACTATTAGAGCGCCATATCCAAAAAACTACTTGCACTATCTATCTGAAATTTGGGGTATTTATAAACATGGTCAGCACATGTATTGCAAAGAAAATATTTAAAAATCAAATAGGGTATAAAATGAAACTAGCGCTTTCATATGATACCCTATTTGATCCAGTAGCTAGACCTGCACATTTTCAAAAAATTTTTTCATGGTGACTAGATTTTGTTTTATTAAGGAAAATGTGAAAAAAAAACCTTTAATAATTAAGAAATTTTCATAATTTGTATAAATAAACATAAATATTACACGAAAATTTTAAGCATGTCTCTAACTAGCTATTTTATTTTATTTTCAAAAACCATCACACATCAACACCACAATTGTATGCAGTGCCATAGTTATCAGGTGCAAATTCAACGCAACCGGAAACGGGTAATAAAGTTAGGGTAAGTGAACATTTTTACGGAACCCTCGGTGCGTGAGGCCGACTCGCACTTGGCCGGTTTTTTTATGGTCCCCAATTACCATTCAGTGATAACTCTGGAAACTCATTGCTTTTATTTAGTTACATCTAGCCTGAACTTTATTTTATATGTATGTGTCAAAACAAGTCCTAGTCCTAACACCTCATTGTTATGTTTTTACTTTGAGAAGCCATTATAAGGCCAATCATTATAATCGCGACTCAGTCAAACAAAATGTTGTTAATTTGAACTCATTTGTTATCAGGTAGCAAACAAATTCCGGTATGGTGTCGTCGGGCGTGAAGAGCGGGCTCCTCATGGGGTTCGGCTCCGCGTTCGTGGTAATTGGCGCAGTCACCGTCGTCTATTGGCCCGCCTTGTTCTTCTCGCAGTTGAAAAAGGTCAGTTACACAATGTCCATCAACAGGGCCGAATTAATGCTTGTACCGCGATGGGACACGGTGAAAAAGGCTGCCCTATGCCCTATTTTTGATAAAGCAATAAAAATGTTTTTCATAAGCTCTAGATTTGCGGCACTGAGCACTAATTTCTACTATTCCTAGTGCCCCTATACTCCGTTTTTTAGCATTAGAAATTAAGTAAACAATTAAGCTCGGGGTCTTCAATAAGGGTGTTTAGTGTAAGTCCAAGGCTGCATTCAAATAGAAAAAAACAATCATCATGATTATTCAGATTATTCTGCAGGGTGCGGAATGAGTTCCCTTCTGTTCCCGTTGTGCTGTCTGGCTTACGTTATCAGCATAATGAAAACTGGTAACAATTCAATTGTGAGGCAATGTAACTCAAATTTGAAAACAAAAACGCGAATGAGATGAGACTTTACTTATAATGTAACAGGTTGTTGCCATAAAATAAATTTGAACAAAATTAAATTTACTCCACTCGCTATCAGAATCAGAGTATAAAAAGAAGTAGAAAAACCTCACGTGATTATTGTGACATTTATCTTACAAATGTTTTCTAATTCAAATATCGGTGTAATTATTAGATAGCGGCTAACCGTTCTCTTGTTTATTTGTCCATGATTATTTATGACACCATCGCACTTACCATATCAATGGCCTAGTACACAATCATAATTACAACACCTTATGTGTCGTAATTAGAACAATTGTCCTCTAGAGTCTAGACAATCGATACGGTTGCGGATAATTGTAACTCGTGTGTAAATGGATAGGTGTATCACGAGAACAAATTAGCAGGTTATTAATAAATATTAATGTTACTGACTCCAAGAACTTATCCTCGAACGTAATATGGAGTATAAGGGGATCAAAAAAGGGGTTTCGTAACAAAGGCCTCCTTTCTCATTTTCCACTCTTCTCTATGTTGAGCCCAGCAGTCCTTTACATAAACATTCAGATCATCCCAGCATCTGCTTCTCAATCTGCTCCTGCTACGATAACCCTTTCGTGGATGCCAGCTCGTGCCGTGGTGTGCGGGACATATAGGGACGAAGGCAAAGCCTACCCTGAAAGAACATGGCTCCATATAAGCAGAGAAAAACTGCCTACCCTGAAGCCCTGAACGACCAAGGCTCCATATAGGCACAGAAAAATTGCGTACCTCGGCCAAGCACCCTTTGCACGCCAATGAGCTCGTGAGTAATTTGGCCCATCTTTTATCGTGCACTCGGCAGACGTTTCTAGTACAGTCCTTTTCCAGTCTGGCGGTCTTCATGTCAACATCGACAATTCGGGTTGAACGAATCTCTGTGGTCTTTACTCTATCGAATCTTCGCCCACCCTGAATATTGTGTCCCATCGCCCTGTGGCAAACGTTGAGTTGAGATCTCTGAGTCTTAGTTAAATACCATGTCTGAACGCCGTAAGTGAGGATGGGCAAGATGCAAATGTCGATGACATACTATTATAAAATTATAAAAGTTAAATGCCTGTACATTGATGATATCTCCATATAAATAAGTACAGGCTATTTAAGGGTCACTAAGCGTAAACATATGTTTTTTTTATTTTATATAATTTCGTGCATGTATGCATGTATCTTTGTGCCACCACCACATAAACGACTGGACACAATTCTATTACTTTTAGTATACGAGTCCAGCTCACATCCTCAAATTGTTATAGGATACTTTTTACCCAACTACGCTGAAGCAAAACAGAGAGGTTACGCCTTTTTTCTCTTTAGCGAGTGAAGTTGCAGGTGCCTTCTAGTAATAAATAAATATAAATCGCCAGTATATTTGGGATGCTTCGGAATCATTCTAATCTGAAAAATAAAGATATATAATAGAAGTAACTAGAAGGTAGAAAGCTACCGCGAGTCTCAGAACATAATATTTAGATGAAATTAGCGTTTACTCAAGTTAAAGCCGAGTGTTGATGTGTCGTTGAGTGACGTGCGAGGCGGGCGGCGTCGGTGTCCGCTCGTCGTTTATGAGTAAGGTCCTCGTAATGGAGCAGTACTCCGCTGTTACGACGTGAGTAACCGCTAATGTAATCTAAATATAAGTAGAAGGTACGCTATTAAGATTTTACTTGGATTCATGACCTCATAAGCTACTGGATTTTATAAGTTGTAATAGTTGGTATAAATGTGTTTGGCGAGCACAGCGGTAATTAATCCTATTCACACTTAGGTGTTACAGCATGACATTTGTAATTTTTTTGAAATAAATGTTAACCACGATTCTTGAAGATATCATCAGTCGTTACCAATTATATGTGTTATTTTTCGGCCTTGAAGACCTCCATAAAGGTTCGATGCCCTTACAACAACGGTCCACGCAAAACGAGTTTTTGATTAAGTAGGTAAGATACCTGCATTTTATTTTTTTTCCTCATTTCATGGCCGACCTTTTCGTAAGGAAAAACTTGGTGTAGGTAGAATAGTTATGCACAACTAACGTTTTTCATGTCTTCTGGGATAGCGATTCTGCACATTTAAAATCTTTGACATCTTACGTATTAGGTACTAATATCTGATAGTTTATTAATAAATATTTTGAATTTCGTTTGGATTCAACTTTTTCATTCCTTGACTATACCTAACAAACAAGGATTCTAGTATTTTTAAAATAAGTACGGAAATATAACATACTAAAAGTGCATCATATCCATGTTATTTTAAATGGTTTTCTACTAAAGACCTCTTCTACGAAATAACGATATCTGAAATAGATATTCTTAGAAACATTTTTATCATAACGTCGGGGTACTTTGACCCACCCATAAAATACCATTTTATTGTATTAATAAATTCATAGAAAAGACATCATGTGATTTATCTGAATATAAACGCTTGGTGTCGATTTCAGTAAAAAAACTATTAATTCAAGAAAATTGGTTTTTATGGGTGGGTAAAGTAAAGTAACCTCGTAAGGTCAAAGGTCCCCGATCTTACGGTATATCACTTGAAATTCTACCAAAAGCATATACGGCTATTTGAAAATATACTTAGGTATGGAATGGTTTTCTACGAAATTAAAGGCACATATCTCATAGTCTTAGCTGCAAACATAGGGTAATAGGAGCCTGTGATTTCTGCCAAAAATATGTTCTAAAGCCCTAAGATAACACTTTCGACTTGGAGCGGTTTTTTAAAACGAGCTTAACGCTATATTATAACGGTACTAGTTCGAGCATTTCTTCTACCCACCTCGTGTGTTTTACTTAGCATACGAGGGTTGCTACTTATATATCCGGAAACAAAAAAACAAACAAACGTACACGGCTGAAAATAGTTTTATTGTTTTTCAAAGTATTCCCCTTGATGATCTATGCACTTTTGCATTCGCGTGAACCAATTTTTAAAGCACTTCTGCCACTCCGCCTGAGGTACCTCCATAACGTGTTGTTTGAATGCGTCGACAGCATCTTCAGCGGTCGAAAATCGTTGACCGCGTAATTTATTCTTTATATTTGGAAATAAATAAAAATCGTTGGGTGCCAAGTCAGGGCTGTACGGCGGATGACCCGTTAATTCCACATTTTGACCCTCCAAAAATAGAGTTGTTTCGCGTGACGTATGACAGCTGGCATTGTCATGATGAAGAATGATTCTTCGTCGCTGGTTAGTTTTACGAATTTGTTCAAATACTTCCGGTAAGCAAATGGTCGTGTACCACTCTGAATTAACCGTTCTACGGTTTTCTAGTGGCACTGTAGCTACATGGCCATTAATACCGAAGAAGCAGGCCACCATTTGTTTCAATGTACTTTTTGCACGAGTAACTTTCGTAGGGTTCGGCTCATTTTGAAACACCCATACCGTTGATTGTTGCTTCGTTTCGGGATCGTATGCATAGATCCAGGATTCGTCACCTGTATAGATGTTATAAACGGCTTTTGAGTCACCACGGTTATATTTTTTTAACATTTTATTGCACCATTCGACGCGAGCATGTTTTTGCTCATTTGTTAAGTTGTGGGGTATCCAACGCGAACAAATTTTTTTTACAGCCAAATAATTATGTAATATGCTATTAATGCTGGTCATAGAAATACCCAGAGTCGCCTCTATCTCGCGGTACGTAACATGTCGGTCGTCCATTATAAGTTTTCGCACAGCCTCGATATTTTGTTGTACAACGACCGATTTCGGGCGACCTGCCTTAACTTCGTCCGTAAGCATACTACGTCCACGATTGAACTCACTAAACCAGTGATACACAGTAGTTTTAGATGGGGCTTCATCACCAAAAGTTGAAGTTAGTTGATCTATGCACTGTTGTTGCGTTAAACCACGCCGAAAATCATAATAAATCATAGCACGAATATTTTCACGAGTGAGTTCCATTCTTGCTGCGAGATGACATTTAAAACCCGTCAAAAACAAAACACGAGCGTTAATAAGGAAGAAAAAATATACCTTATATACTTAAAAAAGTTCAAATTTTACCATGGCGGTCAAATATGCTATTTAAGAAGATTGTAATCCCGGTTTCCGGATATATAAATAGCAGCCCTCGTATCCTTAAGATGTATATATTAGGTAATTCACGTTGACTTATCACTGGAACATTAGACATCGTCGCCCGTGAACCGTGGAACCGGTATCGAAACAGCGGAAATTAAACGTTAACAAATAACATCCCGTTAAAATCAGTCTAAACGACAATTTTTCATAATATTTTCTTCTGTTTCCGCGATTATTACTCATTGAAATAAAACAATTTAACGGATTATATCGCGTATATTATCTCATTTTAGTTCCCGACGTTTCGGAAGCTTTCCAGCTTTCCATGGTCACGGGAGGACTCATTGTTTTATTTCAATGACAATTTTTCAATTTTAGTTTAATGTTTCCTCAAGATCAGTACGAGTATGTAGTAATGATCATGCCTTGAATGTAATAATATGGGGTGGGTGGAAAGTGGAACTGCCAAATATTTTCAAGCTTGGCAGAATTACGTCTGGATCGATAATTCATTACGGTGTGATAAAACACACGGAAAAGATTCGATTCTCTAGTCCTCTAGGTACGTAAATTGTTTGCATATAGCATTTCATCGATCATATTGGGTTGATATCGCTAAATTGACGCGACGCCGCAGATGGTATAACGAGATTTGATTATTATTATGCAATATTTATAAAGCATTTATTTCGATTAAGACAAACTCACCACACCAAGCTACATTAGTGAACAGTCAGCTGAAGTGCCCAGTAACCATTAACCTACGTATCTATAGTCTGTTCTTTTAAGGTGCGTCCACATTTGTATCATTTGCTCGTATCCGATCACCGTGGCGTGGCATGACTGCGTATCGCGCTGCTTGGACGCTCACTGTCGGCGCGGCGATCACGCCGAGCTTGTCCGATCTAAGTGTGTGATACGCGTAGCAACATGGGTTTCGAGTGATCGGATCGGCGCAACGTCCAAACGCGTGATCGTGACACGCGATCATGCCACGGGACGAAGATCTGATCGGGCAAATGATACAAATGTGGACACACCTTTAGGTGACTAGGGTCATTCACCCAGTGGCGTCGTACTACAGATGCAAAAGAATATCTTGATTGGCGGAATGACACGAGTTACGTAGTTTCTTTTGTTTACCTTCTTTTAATAATACCTAAAAGAACAGACTATAGCACAACTACGCCACTCGACCCTACAATAGGGTATTTGGCAGAAGAAAAAAACGTTGAAATTTTGAGTTCAGTACCTTACGTGTAGCTTGTTTTATGAATCTTTAAAGTTGGGTGGGCAAGTCCATTTTTAAAGTATGAAAATATTAATAACTAACAATACCATTCAATAATCCATAAAATGTTTTGTAATTTTTGTTATAAAACCGTTTCGATAAACGCAAGTTTTAACATAGCTGCAGAACAAAGTTCTTATTTTCCCTATACACGATACTAGTGTGTGACGTCACATGCGTTAGCATGAAGCGTTTTTTGGGACAGTTCAAAAATGTGCTTTTAACGTCATTGTGTCTCGGGGAGTTTTTATGATATTGGAGTAGTTTTTTCACCAATATTTCTATTATTAAGACGTCCTTTTATAACATACCATAAAAAATCGTCAAATAGCCTATTGAGTATATTAGTGTAGTCAATATAAATGATGTTACGTGTTAGCTGCAACCGTAACATAATTTGTTATTTCTGAAAATACGCAGACCTAGGGCCCGTTTCTCAAAAGCTTGTAACTTGTATTATAGGCGGAAGTCTCTTTCCAACAATATGAACTAAAAAGAGACTTCCGCTTGTAACGCAAGTTACAAGCGTTTATGAAACGGGCCCCAGGTACATCAATGAACACCTATTTTTACGCTTTTGGCGATTTTAAAATGATAATCAGCTAAAAATTCGAACAAGCAGTATGACGACATTGAACATTTTATTTAAACTTCATACACTAAGCGTTTTGACAGTTTATAAAAAGGGAAGTAATTTGATTTGTCACTTAAGAACTCAATTACAAATACTATTTTTGCACACCTCACAAATATACAGGAATTGAAATGAATAAAAAAATCACAGAGGTATAGATAACAGGCGGTCTTATCCCTAAGGAGCGATCTCACCCAGACCTTTGAGTAGCATTAGAAAAAAATATATAATATTATAAATGCGAACCGCTGAAACGATTTCGATGAAATTTGGCATGGAAATAGTTTGAGGCCCTGGAAGGAATTTTTTTATCACGGAAATCATCCCTTAAGGGGGTGTAAAGGGCGGATGCAGGTTTGTATGGGGAACGGGGTAATACAGGCGAAGCCGCGGGTAAATGCGCTCTTTCCTTACAGTGCGAGAGGAACGGGTGAGGATATGTCACGCGACAAGAGCGATAGTGATTTAAATTAATTTGTTCCAGATGATGACCCTCTCAGAAACCTCAACGTCCTTCGAGATCTGGCGGGAGACGCCCATCCCGATGTACCTGGAGTGCTTCATGTTCAACATAACGAACGTAGATGAGATCCTGGAAGGCAAGAACGTCTCAATACGAGTGGCCCAGATGGGCCCGTACGTCTATAGGGAGTTTCATATAAAGGCAAGTTTGATTTTCGGTACTTGGATTATTATATTTAGCAATGTTTATTTCAGTTACACCATTATGTTAAAATAACTGACCAACGTTAAAAGGGCGTTACCGTGCTAATAGAGTGCTCATACGAAAACGGTATATGGTTCTTAGCGTCAAAATTTAAGTGTCGTAACAGACAATTCTACACAACTTCCTCAAGTACATATTCCCAATCTTCAAAGACTACAAATTGTACAAATGATAGGTACGTATTTTTATAACAAGAGATGAAAAAAAAATATTGCGTAAAATATAAAATGTTATGGTAGGCTACTGGCTATAGAATAATCTAAGTAAAATTATACTTTTATGCAGCGAGGCATTAGATATCAATCAACAGTTACCGCTCTGATACTTGGAAACCGACTCTGAAATTATAAAAAAATGCATTAGTTGGTTCAAAGCCCGAGGCTTCATCGTGCCGTGTCGCTGCTCGACCGGTGAACATATACTCGTACAGCTTTGAATCCGTATTGTTTCATTTTATTTTAAGTGTAGTTTTCGTGTACTAAATTATTATGGTAACTTTAGTAAGGGTTGTTCAAGTATTGACAAGATTATGTTTATCCATAAACACTTTAAGGTTTCTAAAAAAAATGCCCCCCCCCCCCCTCTATTTTCTAAACGGTACGTTCAAAACATATGAAGAAATTACAGTGAAATTGCTAATATAAAACTTAATAAATACTTTTAAAGCAAATTGTTACCAAAATGATATACATACATACCATTTTTGAGTTATTCCCAAATAACTGAATTTCTCAGTAAAAGGACGTAAGTGCCGTGAAGATACGCTCTTTTGCTAGTGCACTTTATCAATCAAATTTTTTTCATCTGTCGTGTGCATTTTTTGGTATGAACGGCTGCGAAACCCTACACTGAGCATGGTCCGACATGCTCTTGGCCGGTTTTTTCTAGTGGTCTGAATTGAATCAGGGCTATACCCTAAGATTGGTAAGGGAGCATCCCTTATTGGCTATTAAGGCAAGATTTTTGCGAGCGTCCATGGGTCCATAGGCTACGTTGACTGCTTAACATCAGGCAAGCCGTGCGTTTGTTTGCCACCTAAGTAGTATAAAAAAGACGGAAAAAGGCACCTCTGACCCCCTCAAAGTTTGGTTGCCCGCTGTCGAAAACGTAACATTTATTTCGCTAAAACTAAAGCTTGTAGATTTTATTTTTACCCTATTTGTCTAATTTTCACTTATTCGGGTACGAACATACCTACCTATAGTTAAAATGTCAAAACATTTTAGTCTCGAAGTAAAGAGAACTTAACATTTGAATTCTGCGAATTGGAAGATTTCAGTTCAGTTGTGATATAAACTATGTCCATAGAGCATAAGATCGGATGTCGAGTATGAACCGAGTTTGGGTGACGCATCATCGCTCATCTTGTTAGTAAACACGCAAATATAGCTCCACTTACGACAATTCCTATAAATAGGACTTATGACAATGAAATAACTGCAAATTGGCTCCATCATGATATGGAAATTGAAATGATAACCTGCTGGAAGAAATGATAATAATAAATACCTACATGAGCTAAAATTAACGGTCTTGCGACAATTTTATTTATTTATTTAACAAACAAGTATATAACTTATAATTCACTATTTACATTAATAGAAGCCAATGGTACAGACAAGCGTTTAATGACATAGTGTGCAGTAACAGCCCAAAAAGACCGTATTATGTCATCACAAAAAGTGCAGAAGTAAAACAATAATAATAGTTACTTGTGAACAGAATCACTTTAATAGTATTGACGTCATATCAACATAATGACTGGGAGGGTAATCCAAAAGTAAGGATAATGATAACTGACTACTTATTATATCGGGTTAAAATAAATAGATGTTGCGTTACTGGTAGTGAAGAATACTTAGTAAAATTAAAAATATATATTTAAAAAACATGTATCTGTCTGAGAGGTGCAACTATTTTTTCATGAGTGGTAAAATGGAGAATACTGAGATAAGAGCGGTTATTAAATACTTTTGTTTAATAAAAATGTGCTACAGATATGTATACGCTGAATTAGTGGGAGCACTAGGGAACTCCGCTGTACCGTATTGCACAGTGGCACGTGGCCGCAGAAGTTTAACTCGGGAAGAACATCTACTCAAGATGAATATTGCGAAGACCGCCCATCTATCGTCCTTACTTGAGAAAATGACTGAAAAGTTCAAGATCTCCTGTTAACAGATAGAAGGATGACTATCAGGCATCTAATTGAACTCATGGAGATCTTGTTTGGCTCTATTCAAAGGTTCTTAACTGATGAAACTACACACATGAATAAGTCTCCCCTCGTTGGGTGCCTAGAATGTTAACGGACGAACAAAAGAAAATACGATGTATGATTTCAAATGTAAATGATCCCGAAACATTTTTGTATCGGTTTGTAACCCATGGATGAGCCTTGGATGCAGACCTGCTTCTTCTACACCGAAGAAATTCCAGGTCGCAAGCTTAGCTGAGAAGGCCAAGGCTTCTGTGCACTGGGATGCCAAGGGAGTCAGAATTATTGAATACCTAGTAAAAGGAACCACTATTACGGGCTCTTACTACGCGTATGACCATTGCGTTTTAGTTTGGCAGATTGAGAGAAGCAATCAAAGAAAAGCGGCGAGGTAAACTTCGAGCTGGTGTCCAGTATCTCTAGGACAACGCACCCCCTCAGAAGGCCGGTGTTGCCATGGCTGCCATTTCTAATGTAGGGTTCGAATTGCTGGAACATCCCCCGTATACCCTAGATCTAGCCCCTGGCGACTTTTATCTCTTTCCACGGCTGAACGGCAACAAACGGTAACAAACGGCAACAAATTTTCGGATGAAAGCGAGGTAATAGCCGCTTCGGAGGCATTTTTAGCGGGTCAAGAAAAAGGTTTTTTTTTTTATTTGTGGTCTAGAGAAACGATGGTCTAAGTGTGTAAACTTAGGTACTAGGAGACTAAAAACACGATAAAATGGTAAATTTTATATAAACTTCCTGTTTATAAACTTCACTTTTTTAATAATTCGTAGATATAACACTATAAAATAATAGTACAAGCATATTACAGTATGAATGTGTATAAGATTTTCCCTTATATAAGTATTCTAACATACTTATTATTTTTTGTCCAGCATCTTCTGACAGTCTTTGGTAGGTTTCTGGCTTTCTGTCTCTAAATTATTGAGATATTAAGTTATGGATTTAGAGAGTGGTTTCTGAATAAGCAGTTCATAGAAAAATATACCAGATCTCTAGCATGGCCAGATTTTATCATGTTCAGTCTTTGCGTTGAATTTTTTTTTTCTTACTTTTCATCATTACTTTTGGATCACCCCTCCCTCGTAGTTAGTTTCTTTCTGCATTTATGTAGGTATTTATTAATTGTTATTGCTAATCCACTGTTAGCAGCTAATAATGTGAATGTGATTAGCTTGCGTAATCATAATTTTATGTATTTATTTCAAATTGTTTTTGTCGCTATCGCACACGTGCACCTCCAGCACATTAGTGTTTCGCGGTTCTTTATCGCGTAACAAATGTTGTTTGTCTCTTTCCTTTCAATTCAGTGTGAGAAAGACCACTGATGCTGTATCGTGTGACAACCCTAGTCGCGGTCAATTGCGCTATCCTGGCTGGGCAGGCTATTCAATATAATTTGAAAAATGACAAAAAGTGTATCCCACAATCTGTAAAGTAACCACGTAAGTTAACCAGAAGGAATACGGTAGTATGAAGTCGTAATCGGCAATTACATTGGGATCATTTGCTCTCAGAAATATTCGGTATGTTAACGCATTCAGTTCCGAAAAGCCTTTCAAAATATTATAATATTTTGTAACCCCACGCTTTCTCTATGTAAAGCTCTTTGCTATGTAAAGGCATATTGTCCTTGGAATTGGAATAAAACTTATTTGTTCCGAAGGTGATATGTTTGTACAAATAAATGACATCACGATATTGGAAGGTATCTTTACGTAACGTTCGTATTCGTAGTTTCCATGGCTTCTGTTCCCTTTAGAAAAATCAATAAGTATTAAACTTATTATATTAAGGTATTGTTAGACAGGCAATTAGTATACGTATAGGATGAAGTTCAATTTAACCTCGAGTACTTCGGACACATCACCCGTAACGAGGATTTCAAGGAGCGATTAATTGTGCTAGGGAAAGTCGAGGGCAAAAGATCTCGTGGGCCTTCTCCTACACGGTGGTCAGACTTCATCAAATTTGTGACACACTCTAGTATCAACGACAATTCTCCCTTCGGCAACCATAGAGCTATACATGGCGTCGCATCACGAGAGCAGCGGCAGCGCAAAACTCGACCGACACATGACCACGACCACTTTGTCAAGAGTGCACGAATTAGAAGAAGAAGAAGTTCAATTTCTGAAATGTATCCTCTGTCCACATACAGTATCAGATCTTGGTATGGTGGAGTTCTTTGGGAGAGGCTCGTGTCCACCAGTGAAAGATTTTGACCGATGTTTCTTTCGGAATTAAATACTTTGTTATTGTTTTTTAATTTGATGTTGTTTACTGTCTAAATATAAGTCGCTTTTCAATCAATCACTGATTGCAAATCAAATGGTCAGAATGCACAAAAGTGCGGTTTATATGTAATTTAATGACGACCGGTTTGGCTCAGCGGGAGTAAAGTTGCCTGCGAAGCTGGAGGTGCTGCGTTCAAATCCCGGCAAGGGCAAATATTTGTGTGATGAGAATAAATATTTGTTTCTGAATCTTGGATGTTTTCTATGTATATATGTATATATCTATTAAATAAATCGTCTAGTACCCATAACATAAGCCTTTTTGAGCTTACCATATGACTAGTTCGATTTGTGTGAAATTTATTTTATTTATTTATTTAATCTTTATTGCACTAAAGAAAACTTATTGTACAAAAGGCGAACTTAATGCCATAAGGCAGCCTTTACCAGTCAACCTTAGGGCAAAGCAGACAAATTGACCGAAATATTTATTTATTTAACTGTATTTATTGCGAAGTAACTATATAATAGCCCCCAACGAAAATTAGCATCGATCTTGAACAGATGTAACGATCTATTTTGCCATGATAAAAAAAACTGTTTAGTCTTTCGAGGGTGATTAGCTTTTTTTCTATGTGGGTTGGTATTTTATTATTGACGACATGTTGGTTTAAGATTGCTCAACAGCCTACGAAGCTGGCGGTGCCGTGTTCGAATCCCTTTTCGTTCGAGTACGAGTGTTTGTTCCTAGTCTTGAATGTTTTCTATATATGTAGGTACATATTTAAGTATTCTATTTATCTATTTATATAAGTATGTATATCGTTGCCGGGTCACTATAGCTATGCTTAGTTTGGGACTAGATTTGTGGGAGATTGTCCCTGATATTTTTAATAAAATTAATGTTCTTCTGTGTTTTATTAGTCTTACCCCAGTTACTCCACAAACAGTTGTACAGATGATAATGTAATCATTATGGCCTTTGCACTGTGTAGCTGTTTCGCGAACACATACACTGACTCATTAACGTTATCACGTGAATTGTCTCATTTAGCGGAACCCATAATGTATAATCATGGTCACGGCATCCATATATTCGCCAATTATCCTGAAATACTAATTACTGTTGAAGGGGTAATCTTCAGCGATTTTTCCACGTTTGTTTTTCGTTATTGTCATCTCGTCAAATATCATCAAAACAAATTGTACATATTTTTTTATGAAATCGAAAGATAACCCTAAGGCTAAGTTTAGATTGATCGAAGTTGTCACGACATGCCCTTCCGTTATGGACATTATGGTATAATTATCATATCAGACAATAACGCTAATTGAACTGAGCCGTCAAAACGCTCGATGATTCGCCCTGAATGACATTACAGAAAACAATTAGTATATCTTGACTGTTTACAATTAACTCTAAATTTTCTGTCTTTAACCCCTGAATATTTTAAGGGTTCTGTAGTCATAGTCAAACACAGAACGTCAGGCCGTCCGCGGCTTAGTTTAGAAACTCTTAGTATATGAAAACCGTAATTTGCCCTGGGTATATATATATATCACGCTTACAAATTTTAAGACCTCCCCTACACATAAAGTGGGGTGGAGCGGAGGATGAATTTTTATTATTAGTCAAGTACTTTTGTTTAAAAAGTTCTCAATCTTCAAGTTAAGAATGAAAGTACCTATTTCACTCCCGTTATCTTACCGTAATCTAGTATATCTCTTCAGTAATTTAACGTCGCTTTTCTCCCCAGGAGAATATAACGTGGAACAACAACAGTACATTGACGTACTACAATAAGCGGACGTGGCACTTCCAGCCTGATATGTCCAACGGCAGCCTGTCTGACCTAGTCACCAGCATCAACCCCGTCATAGCGGTGAGTCACGTGATAGAAATATCACTTAATATTCTTGATGCGCAGTGAGTATAAATGTACAGAAACTATAGGCCGACCTTTTAATTGCGTGGCGTGGCGACAAAGGAGTTGTAAGGCCTACGTGTGGTGGAACGCCTGCCGGGCGGCAGACTAGCTACTCGTGGGAATTTTCTTGTCACTATACTCCCTTGCCGCTCTCCTACTGCAGACCAGAGCCGGATTTAGGGGAGGGCAACTGGGGGTGTAAGGACGCTACTAAAGAAATTAAAAATATGTATATATTTGGTAAATTACTTTGGGCCACCACTCATTCGTTGCCCCTATTGTGGAGGAGGATAAACTAAAACCCTTGTTTTGTTTTAGCGTAGTATGCTACATTAAGGTGACCACTGAATCAAAAATAAAACAAATATGTCCAACTGTATGTTTTGTCATGATGAGGACACAACGATGTTCTGACCTAGAAATGGCGTTATGGTGGCGACTACATTTCTTGGACGAATGACCCCAAAAGTCAACTGGATTTTATAATACACGATACTACTACACTTTGCCCGCGTCGGAAATTTTATTTGTATAAGGAAGCTAGAATATCGCTAGAAATATCTGGGTCAAATTAAATATGGAGAGAGGAGAAGAATGGAGTCTTGTAGCATTGCTTATTTTTTTAAATTATAAAATGCCGCATTACTTCAGTCAGAGGCTGGAAACGTCGGATAAGAACGAGGTTCCTGCACTGCATAGTCTGAAACGTCGCTATTGTGGTCAGACCAAGTTCCTGCTAAGTATTACGCTTAGTGTTAAAAACAGAGCTGACAGTTGGCATCCAGTAGATAATGGTATACTACAGGACTAAACATACCTTTGTAACTTACGATTACAAACGATTTAAAATAACCTACCCCAAGCGCGACGCACTACGCGATTATACCTATCAATAAGTATCAACCTTCTGTACCATCAGCCACACACCTAACTGACCATTGGAAATTCACCTTATTGACATTGAAATAAAGCGTACACATGGTCACATAAGTGTGTTGCTGTTAGTACTGATATTATTATTTACTAGCACTTACTCGTGGCGTCTCCCTCGTTACCGAGCACAGAGTAGCCTATGTTTTAATGATTGATTCCCTGTACAAACTCCCCTTTCACCCCCTTAAGAGATAATTTCTGGTATAAAAACTAGTCTATGTCCATTTCAGGGTCTCAAACTATTTCCTTGCCAAACCTTCAATCTCCAGATCTTAGTATGAATTCTGTGCATATCCTAATAAATGATTTATTCTCCAGACGGTAGCGCATATGGTTCGCTACAACGGCAGGCTGGTGAAAATGGGCGCCGATCTCTTCATGAGGACGTTCCACACGAACCTGTTCCTGACTGCCAACGTGTCGTCATGGCTGTTCGACGGCATCGAGGACCGGGTGCTGGACATTGGCTCGCAAATACCGTCGCTTGATATGCCTTTTGACAAATTCGGATGGTTCTATTCGGTAAGTAATGTAGTTATTTGGCTCTCTGTACATATATATAGGTGTCATGGCAAAACACTGTTTTTGCGGGAGAGAGATCACCCCGATGGTTACGAAACAAGCGTAGGTGCGATCAGTTATACTAGCCGGTTTACACGATTTTCACGCGACTTAATTGAGCATAAATAGGATTTATTTAATTACCTCGTTGGATATGTTGTTACACTCATAAACGGCATTCGCAGAGTTTTGTTACGGCACGGCAGCTTTAGTACCGTTCTAAGAAGTATTAAAAAAATAATTAGAATGCATATGGATATTGGTGAATATATAGATAAAATACACAAACATAAAGAAGGTGTAGACGAAGTTAGTAGAACAACTGTATGTCCAGTCAGCATCAAATAGTAGCCTCTAAAGTGCCAAATATTTAAATCGCAATACGTCTTTATGTATTATTAATTAATTATTATCGGCATACGTAATCTTTGGTGATTTAGATATCACAGTATATTTCATTCTGACTGTACAAGTTAGTATGCTCTGTTACCTAGTATATGTAGTTCAGGCCTCGGACTCTTATCGCATGGCAAGACGTTAGAGAACCGTGGAGTCGATATTAACTTTAAAATTTTATTCATACTCATACTTGAATTTTTTATGGTCCGTAATACATTCATCCCCATGTTAAACTGACAGATCGAAAAGGTCAATTGAAGTTAATCTTATCCAATATAGTAAGAATATATGTATTTTAACTTGTTTTCCGTAACCCGAAGGCTGTCTGGAAGAAATAGCTCTAAAGAGCTAAAGCAAGAAGAAGGCCCGTTGTTTGTTGCTATTTTATTTTGAAGCTTTTAATTAAGGTGAGCAATAAATAATATAGGAATGTATTTTTGTTGTATAATATAATACGATGTGGTTATGCCCTAGCCTCCTAAACGTATTATTGTGTAACTATATTAACTTAATTTCGTACCTAGTTATACCGACTATATCAATCAATCAATCAAAATATTATTTATTCAAGTAGGCCTAGTTCCAAGCACAAGAGTGAATGTTTGCTGGGAGACATACAATATGATCCAACATTTGCTGCAAGGATTAGGGAAACCCAGAAAAAACCTAATCAGACGCTAAACGCTGGGTACTGGCCACTTTATCAAATTTAATCATGTGTGTCATATGTCAATCATTCAAGTCATTTATTTACATTGCAATCCGTGCAACGTCGTATATTATTACGTGAAAATTATGTCTGATACGCAAGTTTCTGCAATTTTGTTTTGGATAGAGCCTTACGAGGATCTAAAATACGACCATGTGTTGTAACTTGTGTTTGTTGTGTGATAGTATTTTTGGTTTATTTAAAATGTAGTTCAATTGAATTAGAAATGTTTATTTCATTTAGAATCAACTTTGGAATTAATTAACTGAGTGAGTATGAGTATGAGTAAAGTTTTAATGTTAATATCGACTCCACGGTTCTCTAACGTCTTACCATGCGATAAAAAGTCCGAGGCCTGGTTATAATATTTGTATATTCTTTCCCAACAACACACATATGGCAGCAGTCAGCTTCCCGTGATAAGGTTCTGTTCGTATCTGTTTCTAAACTTAGTATTGTTTAGAAACGAATGTACACACACTTTTATTTTCTAACATATCCAGCGAGACGTGTCAATGAGAGACAATGTCAGTCATCATAAGAATCAGCGTGACTCATAGGACAATGTTGTTACTAAATAAATAACCGATAACACGACTCCGTAAATATGTATTAGGAAATGGACTTAGTGAGTTCATGTACGCCAAGGAGATGATGACTAATTGCAATCTACTTTTTTTATCTGTTGCCTGGCAGACAGGATGCGGTATTTTTCTGATCAATATTTTGTTGATTATGACAATGTTATTGTAGTTAATCCTGTTAATCAAGTTTTGAAACACGCCTATAAAAGCTGTGGGGTTTGGGACCACTAAAATCTACTATGCAATTTATCGCAATATTGACATATCCGTCGTTATTAGGTACTCCGGTTTCCTACTCAAGGCCTAATTCGGGTCGGTATCAAAACGACTGGAATCTCGAAACGACCAGGACCACATAAAGACTTGATCGCAAAACGACCACATCTGCAAAAAGTCTTTATCTCGTAATGACTTACGAGTAAAATGACCACAAAGCATAAAGTCCTAATATTAGAACGGCTTACTATCAAAATTACTTATTCGCAAAAAGACCACCTCGCAGCAGGTATACATCTTAAAAAGCCCAAATAACAAAATTACTAGATCTTAAAACAACTTCCTAGTGAAACGACTACAATTTATGGTAGCAAAACGACTTCAGAATAGCAACAATATTCATTCATAGAGTACCTACTATTAAATAAATACCGTGGTTCGTAAGCAGGGTCACACTACCTCTAGATCAAGGCTGTGGGAACTAAGACTATACATAATTAAGTAAACTATAAATGAAAAAGGCACTCTAAACAAGATTTTTTATTCTTTAAATTGCTGGTTTTTCTACGCTTTGACAATAAAACACATATTTATTTCAGATAGAAAAAAAACTTTATTATAACTTATATTGCATATAATAGGGCATATGCACACTAACTTAAAATTCAAAAAATACTTTGAGAAGTACTGGATGAAAATGCCAGCCTTGGTATCTTGCTGCAATGAACGGCATAGAACAACCAATGCCTTAGAGTCATGGCACAGACGAGTCAATGTAAGGTTCCAGCATAAACCCACGCTTATCCTGTTTATGGAGACACTGAAAAAGGAAGCCGAGTACCAGTCCCTCAGGTTACGGAAATCTATACTAAATACGACAAACCGTAAAAAAAAGATATTATATTTGACCGGAAATACAAAAATGAGCTCAACTCGCTTAATGAAGGAGACATAAATTGTTTCCAATTTCTCCAAAATATTTCTGAGATTAAGTTAAATCTCAAAATGAGTACTAATACACAATAATAAGTGTAATAATATTTTAAGTTCAGGAAGTACTACAAGTTTATTTTAGTTAGTGTGCATATGCCCTATTATATGCAATTTAATTTATAATAAAGTTTTTTTTCTATCTGAAATAAATATGTGTTTTATTGTCAAAGCGTAGAAAAACCAGCAATTTAAAGAATAAAAAATCTTGTTTAGAGTGCCTTTTTCCTTTATAGTTTACTTAATTATCTATAGTTTTAGTTCTTACAGCCTAGATCTAGAGGTAGTGTGACCCTGCTTACGAACCACGGTATTTATTTAATAGTAGGTACTCTATGAATGGATATTGTTGCTATTCTGAAGTCGTTTTGCTACCATAAATTGTAGTCGTTTCACTAGGAAGTTGTTTTAAGATCTAGTAATTTTGTTATTTGGGCTTTTTAAGATATACCTTCTGCGAAGTGGTCTTTTTGCGAATAAGTAATTTTGATAGTAAGCCGTTCTGATATTAGGACTTTATGCTTTGTGGTCGTTTTACTAGTAAGTCATTACGAGATAAAGACTTTTTGCAGATGTGGTCGTTTTGCGATCAAGTCTTTATGCGGTCCTGGTCGTTTTGAGATTCCAGTCGTTTTGATACCGACCCCCTAATTCATGTATAATAATTATAATATATTCTATTTAATGAATATGTAGGTAGCTTGTTTTTGAAAAGAAATACGAAGTAACATACATCATTATTTAGTTGAAAGTGTTTGGTATACATTTTCGGAAAATTAACGAATAAATTATATTTTTAAATTATATGACACACATTTAGGGCGGCTTGCACCAAATTTCGTTTAAATATATCCTAAACTTTTACTAAATATGTTTAAATCGTTAAATCCGATTAACATAATTGCGTTTAGTGTCGTCTTGCACCAAGCTGTTTTGAAGATTATTTAAACGCAATTATGTTGCTCGCATTGACGTGTTTAGTTAAAGTTTAGGATAGAATTAAACTAAATTTGGTGGAAGCCGCCCTATAATATTAATTTATTTAAGTCATGTATCTAAATATCCTTCTTATTGGAATTTCACTAAACTGGCTGCCTACCAATACCTACCGTATTGATGGAATAAAAATGTCAAGAATGACTGATTATTTGGACAAAATATAGGAGGCATTTAAGATTTCCAAAATAGTTTAAGAGGTTTTCAGCCACTTGAAAAGGTCATCTTTACTAACACGATCATGTCCCTAAATAAAAGCCGTTCGTGCTTGAATAATAAATGATAACTGTTTAATCATTTTGTTTTTAAGTGTCTTTGATGTGATTAGGCAGCTCGATAATATAATTATGTAGAGTCATTATAATTTTTTAGTGGGACGCCAAAAGTTTTGCCATTTCTAAACTGTTTGCAGCGACACTATCGCAGGGTCGCACTGTTATCATAGGCCATATATCTTTGCCCATTTATTTTTAGTTGCTATCATGGAGTTTATGGCCTCAAATAATCGTATCGAATATTAAATGATGATAAAATGTACCTGATGAATTAGGTACATAAGATATATTTTGAATTCTTCCCAATTTATTATATTTAATAATAATTTGGCGTATGTCAAATGGATTAGTTATTAAATGTCAATAACATTCCCATCACTGTTTCACAATAAATCAATAGACAATAAATGCAATTGTCAGTAAGCCATATTTGTTTACATTTTTTGCAGTTTTTATTGAACTCTACTTTACAGGACACATTGAATACATTGATACAATATGTATTATATGCATACTCAAAGTATACATACAAATATGTTTAAAAAACCACTTGATGTATTCGTTGATAAATTCATTTGAACCCTTATATACTTACATAATAACCGGAGTTTAATTAGTTATTTTCTACAAATCAGCAATTTTTTGTACTGCATTTTTTATAATTCAGATAATTATTAGTCATGATATGTAGTTCAGCATAAAAGCGGTGGAGTATGGCGGCTCACAACCACATTTACACTTGTCGAATGCATCAGTGCACTGCTGGCAGCCTGATGTAGTCGTAAACGTCTAATTTTGTCATTACTTAAATAAAACCGTAATTTCAATCGTGTAAGGTTATTAAATTTATCTAGTATGAAATAAAGGGCTCTACAGGGTTAAAAAGATTCAGGAAAACGTAGGGGTTTAGCAGATGCTGCAGGTACACTATTTATAACAAAGACACTGTAGGTACTTGATAAAAAGAAACCCACTGCAAGCTTAGTTGCATAAAACTAGTTACATTCAAATTAGAAAATCACTGTTACTTCTAAAAAAGGGACGCATTGTAAATTTTGAGGTGTAAATCCAATGAGAGTAAAGTCTGGCCAAATTATATATGGAAATGAAAGCCGACAAAGGGCTTTTAAAATTTAGGGGTAAATAGTTCAGAACAACCAGACAGTTCTCCGACTTGTGAACTACGGACATATAATATATCAAATCTACAAAAGCGAAGAATTACTAAAACACTAAACTTGTTCTTCCATATGCTGGCTTAGTCTTCACTGGTGGTAGACGGTATGAATTTGGGACGATTAAAAGTTTGCATTTGACTTACAGCGGGAGCTGGATTTGATCAGTTCACTTTTGACTGCCAGTATAGACATCCTCGAGGTCCTTTTGGTACTTTCTCAATGTAAAAGGTAAAAATCGAATTCTGATGTAAAATATTCTCTTCCAAAAGATAAAAATGCAGGGAACCTCAAGCACGACTTCTTCAGCTTCTTTAAAAAAAAAAAAAGACAAAGTCAAGTCCTGACATAATCTGCCTTCTCCCAGATTTTTTATTTTAATTCATTTCATCTTTATTTTAAATAATCTTCTTGCCAGTCTTAGAAGCCAAAACAGTTAAAAACAACAAACGTTACATTATGCTAAGGGTATGCCCTACATTTTATTACAAATAATTAAAAAAATCTTTAATGCAGTTTTGCTGCAGTAGGTATTGTAGTTTTCAGTCTAATCAAAATCTTGCTATAAATACGGGTATAATATTTTTTTTTACTAAATGTCATCTGTTATATTTTATGGTTTCAATACATGTAATTTTATCATATTATAGTTGTTAATTCCACAAAATATTCAGGTTTGAAGCGAGGCAATTTTCCAATTTCATGAAAATTAGAGAAAACGGAGGTTCGTGATGTTATAAAGTTTTACGTATTAAAAGGGAGAACGGCCACTGTGTTAGGG
Source organism: Hedya salicella (assembly GCA_905404275.2). Classification (NCBI taxonomy): domain Eukaryota; kingdom Metazoa; phylum Arthropoda; class Insecta; order Lepidoptera; family Tortricidae; genus Hedya; species Hedya salicella. The sequence goes on from FR990098.1 coordinate 20,321,164, forward strand.
GATTCTTCACCTTCTTTTAGCTTTTGGGTAACGGATTTCAAACTAGGACGACGGAGCTGTAATGACGCTCCCCGTAGCTGAAGACCAGATGAGGTGACTACCTCAGAAATGGTCACTAAAAACAAAATATTGTACTAGAGGACCATGGGTTAAAGCTTGTAAATATCTGGTCAGAACGCGTTTTTAACATACTGCATGAGCATTTGTTTTCGAGAAAGCTTCGTGTCAGATAAGTGCCGCGGCTTTTGGACGACGAGCAAAAGAAACAAATGGTTAATTTTTCAAAGGAGTGCAGAACTTAGACGTAATTCCAATGAATTTCTTTGTGAATTTATAAGGGTTGATCAGACTTGGATCCACCGTTACATACCGGTAACTAAAGAGCAGTCAAAGCAATGGACAAAAAGTGGCGAACCCTAAAAAAGGCGAAGACGATGTTGTCCGCTGGCTAGGTAATGGCAACTGTATTTTTGGATTTAAATGGTGTAATTTATGCGGATTACCTCGAAAAATCAAGAACAATAACTAGTACATAATATGAAAACCTATTCCAAAAACTGACCGAAGTTGTCAACCAAGAAAGACAGGCCCACTTGGCTAGGAAAATAAATATTGTTCCACCACAATAACGCATCGGTTCACACGGCAAAGGATGCGATGGCAAAAATTCAAGAATTACGTTTCAAATTGCTGCCCCACCCACCATATTCGCCTGATTTCCCCCTGCAATTTCAATCTGTTCCCGAATTTGAATAACTGGCTAGGAGAGAGAAAATCGTTAATTTCATGACCCTGATTTCGACAAACTTTGATGTATTTGTACAAGAAAAACTAGACACCGTAACGTAGAGAGTTTTAGATTGATATTTGTCATAGCAATAGCTATCGTATTATGGCAAGAAATGGAAACAAAATAGTAGTTTTTACCGCAGTGTGAATAGTGACGATATGTCTTTTATGGACAAATACGAGTAGTAGCACCTATGAATGTCATTTCTAAGAAAATGTTTGAAGTGGTGTGTTGTGTGCTTAGTTTTTTCTTTGTTTTTCTATATCATGCTGTTTACCTGTTCACGTTACCATTGACCTTGAAAGTAGGTATTCCGCGTTACCGTGTCATTGTACACAATTGAAACTCTCCTTGCGTGCGGTAATTCAGTGAAATCGTCCTCTTGCCAATTTCCAATGACATTCATTCACGTTAACAATGCTTTTGTCAACAAGGCAAAAAACTGATTCGCGTTATGTGCTTTGTCTTTTCTTTATGAACCACGACTTAGAGAACGTGTTTTCGTATTTCTTAATTGGGAACTTAATCCAATTTTTTATGATGTCAATGAATTCATTTTCTCATAAGGAGAATATGTATATCAAGGACCAACAGAGATTGAACATTAGAAACGTCGAAAATGACAGTCACAGTCAGGCAACATCTGCCGTGCGTCAAATCACCCCATACAAAATGGTCATAAGCTATGACGTCATTTGTTAATAGCGGTCAGTAAAGCTGTACCTACTGTAAAATCAAGACTTTCATCTTTGGGCGTGAAAAACTACGTTTAGTACGTTACATAGTTTTAATACTCTTTTTTTCTTCTTTTAACTGAAAAATGGATAGTAGTAGCATTTAATTTACTATTAGATGATAAAAATCGTCGACCACCCTTTTTAGATTTAGTATTTTTTAGCTTTTAGTTTTAATATATTTAGTTTTATGTATTTTTAGGTTTCCGTAGCCAAAATCTGTCTGTCTGTCTGTCTGTCTGTCTGTGCACGGTGATCGGATACGAGCAAATGCACGCACCTTATGATGTTGCAACAATGACCGTGCTTGGACGCTCACTGCCGGCGCGGCGATCATGCCGCACTCGTTCGATATAAGTGTATGACACGCGTAGCAACACGAGTTTCGAGCGATCGGATCGGCGCAACGTCCAGACGCGTGATCGTGACACGCGATCATGCCACGGAACGAAGATCTGATCGGGCAAATGATACAAATGTGGACGCACTTTTTAGGGCCCGGCCACGACAACTAACTGCTGTGCGGTGACCGTCTCGACCGAAATGATGAGAAAATTCGCTCGCCGCGTCACTAGCCGCGCGTTGTCGCATGAAAGACAAGATTTTTTTTGCGGTTGGGGTTTTACAGTATCTATTTTTTCTTTGCATCTACATTTTTATCAATATTGTAATAAAATATGGTATTTACACACCGCGTACTAAATTTTCACATGAAGATATTTATGTAAAAATATTACGTTCGGTAGAGTACGACAAAACAATCACAATCAGCATCGCACTAATTTTCCTAACAGCAATAGAGGTTATTCAAGAGGCGAAAGCGTTCGGCCAGGAATGCGCGTTATGCGAACGTCAGCGTAATCAGTAATCGGCACGTAATCGTTACCAAACAGACGCGTGCAATCAACAGCTGATCGATTTAGTGCCCCTACAACTGGCAACAGTTTCCACGATGCGTATGCGTTTGGTGACACTTTGGTGAAAAGATAGCTGGGACACATCGATTTTTCGGCTGTTTACATCCTCTTTTGTTATATAACAAAACAAAATTAAATAGATATGGAAGATATATTGCTTCTCTTAATTTTATCATTATTTAGTGCCAGAACCGCTATTAGAAATAGCAGCAAAAATCTATCATGCTCTTTTTTTTTGTGTTTTCTTACGTGTACGTCTAAGGCTGCTTTGACGAATATTATATAAAAGTAGTTTACATTGAGAGTAACATCTTATAAGTTAATTAGTATGACTCCAAATATGTAAACTTATTCTATATATAAAACTTAATTAGATTCAAGAAAATCTTTTAAACTTAAGATTAGAATCCAAGCTGAAGACTGTAGACGCTTAGTGAAAAAAACAGTTTTTTTTTTTAAATAGAAATTCCATTTTACACATTTTAATGTAAAAGTGCGTAGTAGTAACCAGAGCTCAAAAATATAAATAAAAGTGGTTTATTAACAAAAACAAAAATAATAATTTCTTGACTGAAAATAAAAATATTAGTTTAGTTTATGGTACGAGTACCCTTCTTACATCAATAACAGCTTGGCATAGTCGGGAAAGAAGTGTGATCAACTTTGCGAGGAAAAAAATTGGAGGCGTGCCCATTCTTCCTTTAATAGTTCAAATCATGCATTGATATTAGCTGCTCCTGCTCTGCTGCACACACACGACGGACCAGCTACTCCCATAAACGTTCTATAGAATTTAAGTCCGGACTTTGGCAAAGGCCATTCCAAAACCTTCACTCTACGTTGTTGTAACCACTGCTTTACAATATTAGACGAATGTTTCGGGTCGTTATCTAAAAGATAAACACACTATCGAAACTCTGGAGTGCCCAGCGGGAAAAAAACCGGCCAAGAGCATGTCGGACCATGCTCAATGTAGGGTTCCGCAGTCATTTATACGAAAAAATGCAATACAGGTGAAAAAAATACTATACGAAAAAAAAACACAAAAAAAAGCGTATCTCCCCGGCACTTACGTCCCTTAGTAGCGCAGTTTTTTGGCAATAACCTAAAAACGGTATGTCCGATCATGTTGAAAACAATTTTCGTTGGAAGTATTTATTATGTACTAGAAGGCGCCCGCAACTTCGTTCGCGGAGGAGAAAAAGTTATAACCCTTCGTTTTTTCTTCAGCGTAGTCGGGTAAAAAGTATCCTATAACCATCTGGAGATACCCAGCTACCCGTGTACCAAAAATAGTTGAAATCCGTTTAGCCGATTTTGCGTGATGAAGCCACAACGACACATACAAACATACATAAAATCCAAAAAATATATTTTTCGTTTTAATGACCTCCAAATAGTTCATAACAATTTTTTTTTTAAATATCTTCAATGTACAGACATTTCATTTTTACAACTTTATAATAGTATAGATTATATTTGTAATTTTTTTCATATTTTTTGAACATACTGTTTAGAAAATAGAGGGAGGGGGGCACAATTTTTGCTACTTTCGGAGCGAATATTTCCGAAAATATACACTAAATCAAAATTTTTTTTAGAAACTTAAAAGTATTTTCAGAAGAACTGTCTAAATATGTGCCACACATTGATATTTGCTGAATTATTTTTTTTCAGTTTCGGTTATATGTATGGAGTGCCCCCCTAGAAATATATATATATTTTTTATTTAACTATCGAACTAAGTAGCGGCTTACACAAGACACCTATGCTCCAAATTTCATCAATATTCATCTTATATAGTTTTTGAGTAAAATGCCTGTGACATACGGACGGACAGACAGAGAGACAGACATGATGAATCCATAAGGGTTCCGTTTTTTGCCATTTGGCTACGGAACCCTAAAACGTCTTATAATATTTCTTCATAAACTTCCTTAGTCGCCGATGCCCTGCCTATAATGCCGTTTTTCGATGATGATTGATTGATCGATCATGATTGGATGTGATGGAGCAACTCCACCTGCACTGAAACTACACCGTGCCATAAGGGAGCCGTTGCTGTGTTGGACTGTAGGATGCTGGTGCTGGTACTTGGGGTCATAGGGAGCATTGCCTGGACATCGAACGTAGGTAATTCCATCTGTTCCAAATAGTAAAAATATGGATTAGTCACTCCAGATTACCTTTTCCCAAATATCCGCAGTCCAAGAAAGATGTTCTTACGCAAATTTGATTAAACATTGAGTGTCCGAATTAGCTTGGAAATCAGTTGTTTCATAGTGGGGCAACGATTTGTAACAGTCAGTAAGGACATAGAAATTGAATCTCCACCCTTTATCTCCCGCATAATGTCGATCACCGCGAATCGTAGATGATCTCTTGCTAATGGTAAACGTTGCGGTCAACCAAACGTGAAGTGCAGCGTGGTCGATCAGATTTGTTTGGCTCTTTGACACATCCGTGAACCTTTTCGCGTTTTAAAAACTCCTGAAATTATTTGGCTAGTTTTGATTGCGTGATGCCATTCTTATAGCCAGGCAGCGTACTTTTCATGTTGGTTTCGTCATAATGATGTAGGCAAATATACACACAGCTGCATAGGTTGTTTTTAAATACCTAATGACAGACAAAGTCAATCAACATTTGATAATAACGCGATAGTGAAATGTAAAAAAATAATAGCGCATTAGAATTAAAATATTTTATCGTGTTAAATATTATCACCAATAGGGATGATGACGGATGTGGTAGTCTTTATGTCGGAAATCCTAAAAAAAACCGAAGATTTGAGTTCGATACCTTACGTGTTTCTTGTTTCATGAGCCCTTAAAAATGGGTGGGAAAGTCAATTTTTAAAGTATGAAAATATTAATAAATAACAATACCATTGAATAACCCATGAAATGTATGGTAACTTTTGTTATGAAACGGTTTCGATAAACGTAAGTTTAAACATAGTTGCAGAACAAAGTTCTTAATTTCCCCACATAAGGTAGCAGGAAGGTGTGACGTCACGCCTTCCTGGGGTTTAGCATGGAGCGTTTTTGGGAAAGTCCAAAAATGTGATTCTTACTTTGTTGTATCTCGTGGAGTTTTTATGATACTGAAGTAGTTTTTTCACAAGTATTTCTATTATTGAAAGGTCGTTCTATAACATAGCACAGAAAAAAGTTGTCAACATCCCTATTAGAAGTCAGTTTAATCTACCCCGAATATTGTTCCAATGCGAAACATACTGTTCCACTTTCGTCTTTAATTAATATTAAGTCACCTTTTGAATGGTAACACTCGTTGCCTTGATCGGACTTCCGTTAGTGTATGGTAACACTTTGGGTTCACTCCTTCCTGTCGCCATTATTGAAAAACTACTTTTCGATTGAGCACCGAGCAAGTTAGTTCGAATTTATCGTAATTTCATTAGAAGCCACTCTTCCTGTCAAAAAGGTCGTGAAACTATAGATTTAACAAAGTGCAAACTCATATAAATATTCTAAAGTGTGTTGGGACTGCATTGAGGGAGGGATTTTAGGCGAAAGCGTATGGTAAGCCTAGTTCGCACATTTAGCTAGTAGCTTGAAGATGCCCGGGATAAGTAAGCCTCAGTAACGTCGTCTGCCCTGGATAATAGAGGTATGTGATTTGCACTATCAACTTTATCGAGTTCTTACATCAGAACATTGTCAGTTAACTGTCGTATCGTATCGTCTTTCGAAAATTGATTAAGCTTAAAAATACAGTCCATTAATTATTAGAACCCTAAACACATTCCAGAAGATTTAAATGAAAAACGTAAGTAACAAAATCAGCTGAGAAGCAGCCAAAACAACTTTTCTGTGTAGGTTTATTTATTTATTTAATCTTTATTGCAAAAAAGAAAACTTATCGTACAAAAGCGAACTTAATGCCATAAGGCATACTCTACCAGTTAACCTTAGGGCAAAGGAGAAATATTGTGGGCGGCGCTGAGGCTTGTGTAACTACATAAACACATATTTAGACATATACCTAAATACATGAATAACATATATATAATACATATACAAATATATATAAAATAAATTAATATGTAAATGTATTATATAGTGATTAAACTTATTAAGCAGATAAACTGAGTCTTCGGTTCTGCCAGCAAAGAATTTACTCACGGACTTCTTGAATGCAAACTTATTCGGGGCCTGTCTGATTTTAAGAGGAAGTCCGTTCCAGAGGCGGGCAACCTGAATGGAGAAAGCCAATACGGTTAAGTGGGATAGAAAGGGCGAGATTTACGGAAGAGCGAAAATTACGGTTACGAGTGGATTCAATGTAGCTGAAAAAAGTTTTGAGATATTCTGGAGATTGTGGATCGTTAAGAATTGAAGAGAGAGAGCAAAGCATTTGAATGTTACTTCGCTGACGAATCGGAAACCAACCAAGCTGAGCGCGAAAAACTGATATACATGATCATATTTACGGAGACAGAAAATGAAGCGAATACAATTATTGAGAACGAGATAGTTTTCAAAAATGTTAGTTCATGTTTTGATGAGTTGTACAATACGATATAGATTTATTGTCGCTACTGTATCTACTTTTATCTCTTAGATGACTACGATTATATATTAGACTATAAGGTGCCCGTAACGAGAAAAAATCATTACCCTTATTTTTTTTCAGCGTAGTAAAAAGTATCCTTTAACTGTCTGTGGATACACAGCTACACACTTGTACCAAAAATAGCTGAAATCCGTTTAGCCGATATGTCGTGATGAAGCCACATACAAACATAAATAAAATTAAAATAAATAATGTTTCGATTCAATGACATCTAAATAGACCGTCCCTTTTTTTTAAATATCATACAACTTTATAATAGTATTTATAATTTATAAATTAATATATCGCAAATAGGTTGCCCAACTAAACTTAACAGTGTACTCATGCGACCTCGATTTGTTAGTCATAAAAATCAAGCATTAGCTGAGAGAATATGACACAAGGAATTGAAAAAAACAAAGGTTGCCTAAAATCTTTGAGACGTAAAGAAATATGATAAAGAAAATATTGATCAACTGTCAATTCGTAAAAAATTTACTATACTGTCGATTTGATTTCATTTGAATCAGGTAATTTAAAGTTATGTGCTTAAACTTCATTATGAAATTATATGAGTGTAACTGCTCGAATGAATGAAATATGAAACAATCAATAAACGCCGCTATCTGTTTTCTAGCGAAACGGGTCAATGGAATATGATGGAGTGTTCCTCGTCAACACCGGCGCCGACGAGTTCTCCGAACTAGGCAACGTGGATAAATGGCGGTACTCCAACCGCACCATGTACAGGGACGAGTGCGGGGAAGTCAGGGGCTCAACTGGAGAGCTGTGGGCGCCGGAGCTGGGACAGCCCCAGTTGGAGGTGTTCGCGTCTGATATATGCACGTAAGTCAATATGAAACTAGTGGAGAGTTCCTTATTAACACGGTCATGGCACTCTTCGAGCTAAGCAATGTGGTTAAATGGTGGCACTCCAACCGCACCCTGTACAGAGACGAGTACGATACACGAGTGGGATACTGTAGGGGACAGTAAATCAAAACATGCCAAATGTTACCAGTTGATAACATTTGGCTTAGGGTAGGATAGACAAGACCACGTGGAGTCGGAATTGCCATAGACTCAGGATGTAAGTACATGGGAATCTTTTGACGCTCCACTCGCTTCGCTCGCTCCGCTATACATTGTCACAATAGAAACCTAACCTAACCTACAGTTTTCGGGGTTCAGCCAATTCGATATTTGTCCAAATCCGTATTTTCTGTTTTAACGTAAAAATAGGTTTAATAATCTTTAGTACTCTTGACATTTAGTGTCAGTAATGATTAGGTCTAATAATCATTAGGTTTGGTAATTATTAGGTTATTTCATATTAGTATTGTTGATTATTAGTAGAAATCATTAATAGACTATTCCATTATTAGGTCTAACAACTAATTAGGGTATAAAAATTAGGTGATATGACATTAGGGCTAATGAAAATTAGAGCTAGCGTTGGTAGGTGTAATAATATTAGCACTTGCGTTATTAGGTCAAGTAGGGGAGTACCGAATTTTCAGTATTCTTTGTTACAGTCGAATTAAAAGCAAATGACCTGTATAATAATATACAGCTGGCTAAATTAACATAGGCCCGCGTTTGAGTTTGTATGAGACGTGATAGACGGGAGGTGTGTTCTTTGCTCAATCGTGTTAGAGCTTCTTCCCGCCCGCTGCCCACTGCCATTGGGAAATGATATCTTTTTTTTATTTGTGTAAACGCCTATAACGAAGGACATCGCGGGTTGTTTTTAATTAGTGAAATTTACTAGTTTCATTGCTCACGTTTCACAATAACGGAAACTTTCCGAGCATGTTGGAGAAAATAAATTTGCCTTGGGAAATTGACGCGGCTTCCTAAGGATAAATAAATAATAATAATAAATAATCAGGGACCATCTTACACAAATCGACCTAGTCCCAAACTAAGCAAAGCTTGTACTGTGGGTACTAGGCGACGATATACATAATACAAATATACATTATAATTCTTAAATACATAGAATACATCCAAGACCCAGGAACAAACATTCGTGTTCATCACATAAACACTTGCCCTGGTCGGAATCCGACCCCGGCACCACCAGGTGCGTAGGTCGTTATGCAACCCACTGAGCCAAACATGTCGTCAAAGGATCAGCATGAGAATACACTGATCTTGAACTAAATTTTAAACGTACTTAGGGATACGCAAAATTCGTATTCTGGCTGCGTTTGTCACGGTTCTTACTGGTTAGCGATTAGGAATTATGCATATATTAATATGATTAATCATTTGTAAGGATTTATGTTACTCCTAGATTATTATATTACGATAAGTTATCACTGTTATCAGTCAGACTGTCATATCATAAAATGATTATATCAGTTAATTAAGGATTATATAATTTAATGTTTTTTACTATGCTCTCTCATGATAAATGAGGTAAGACTACAGCTCGCAAATTTTGAGGTGTAGATTGTACAGTGAATGGATGTATGGATACATTCCACTTTTGAGGTTAATGTTACAGTTCATTTTGGCTCTATCATATCTTACGAGTATTAGTGATTGTTTTAGTGATTCTGCTATTGCAATCACTAATGGGGAATGTGTGAAAATAACAAGAAGCAAGAATAACAGTACATTTACAACCATTTTAATCGAAAACATCAATGGTACATTTGCCGTACCGTATAAGCTGTCATATAGGCCCACCAACACCTTTTCATCTTTTTATTTTTTTCTAAGCCACTGAAAAATCTGTAATTTTTTTCTGACGATAAGGAGGCTTATTTCTACCTATAAACAAAAACTTCAAGATTTTTGAAATTTTTCATCCATTCCCCATTGACTGATCTATTCACTATTCCGAGTAACATAGTCGAATCTGTAAAATGTATAATATAGTTTTCAAATGTAGACCTTTTTGATTGGAGCAATGCAATTTACAGCTTATGTACAACCGAATTAAAAAATATACATATATTATCGTCTTTAATTTTAACTTACATTATGACGATCTCCTACTATGCTGCAATAGGTACTACTTTTGATTTGCTTTGCCCAACGTCAAAGTAGTATATTCTTACTATACTAGATTTTAAATGGTAAAATGGTAAATGTTTAGAAACAGTGGATAGAACATTATTCTTAGGTATAACATTGGACAATAACTTGCAGTGGAGTTCTCATTTAGTAGACCTTGCAGGTTAATTAAATTTAATGGCTTGCACTATCTATATGAGCGATATATATGAGCTTACAGCTCGTGCTCGCTAAGTTTATGGATAATTTTCAAATAGTTAGATAGTTTGAAAATGAGCCTTACCAAGTTATCATAGTTATTTTCATAGTGACATCATGTTATACAGTATTCTGGTTTGGGCAAAGATTATATTTGTGCTACAAAAAAGAGCCACCCGTTCTGTATATAACCTGAGATTACGTGACTCCTAAAGATAACTTTTTAAAGATATCAATATCTTAACCGTAGCGTCGCACTATATGTATTAGAATAAGATATATGTTATTAAGAAACTAGATTCATACAATCATTTCTAGGCCAATGTGTTAATATTAGGGTTCCGTGCCTCAAAAGTAAAAACGGAACCCTTATAGGATCCCTCGTGTGTCTGTCCGGACGGATGTCTGTCACAGCCAGTTTGCTCCGAATCTACTGGACCGATTGAGTTGAAATTTGGCACACATATGTAAGTCGGTGACCCACCGATGGCGACGAACGTGTAACGTAAATAAATGAATTTTAAACACAGGGGCTACTTGTGGGGGGTAAATTAGAAAATATAAGTTTTGTAAACTATATTGTGCGACATATCAAATGAAAGGGCTCATTGTGAGAATGTCAAATATATATTTTATATAATTTTAAAATAATTAGTTTTGAAGCTTCTATCTGAAACTACTAGGCCAACATTTTTGAAAAAAACAATAATATTGAAAATAGTTCTTTACCCGTAATTTACAGGAAAACCTATAAGTATTTAATACCTTAAGGTATTAAAAATATATTTTTTTTTTCAAAAAAATTTTTGAATTTTGTTGCGTTAAGTTTGCACCTCATTTGTATCCGACGCCATAGATACCAGGTGCAAACTAAACTTAATCTGCCACTTAAGTTGGGTTAAGTAAAAGTTTTTTTATACAGTCGTGCGGAACCCTTTATGCGCGAGTCCGACTCGCACTTGGCCGGTTTTTATTATTTATAATAAGTTGCCAGGTGAACATTTAAAATTACCATTTCCAGCTCTGAAAATTGTCCTGTAAGTTTCTAATGGCACAGGCATATTATATGATATATCTCTCTCTCTCTCTCCCTCTGTCTCTCTCGTCGTTCGCTTTGTATGTATCATCATTTGGAGGTCGGCCTCGAGCTCGTTTACCATTCCTGTTTCCAACTATAATCAACTGCTGCAGACTTTCGTGTTCTCTACGCATTATGTAGCCGTAATACGAAAGAGTTCATTGGTGGCATATTGTGGATAGAGGGGTTTAGATTAGACATTTGGCAATGCATAGCCCGAACTAAAAAACAAATCAGTTAGTCTTTATTATATGGTAATATATCTACATACTCGTATTATAAAATAAACAAAAAAATAAAACCGACTCCAAAAAACTAAAAGGTAAAAAATAACGCCATAATTCAGTTTCTTCAAATTACTTACAAGTAACCGTTTGTATACTCAATCTATACAGTATATACTACAATTAATCTTATTTTGGCGTCGGTGCCATATAAAGAATGTGTAAAATATTGAAAATTGACGATTTTAGTAAGTTGTGACACGATGGCACCGACTCCAAAATAACATTAATTGTATATACTGTATAGATTGAGTATACAAACGGTTACTTGTAAGTAATTTGAAGAAACTGAATTATGGCGTTATTTTTTACCTTTTAGTTTTTTGGAGTCGGTTTTATTTTTTTGTTTAAAAGTTTATTTATTTTACACTTTTTAGTTAATCGTTACTTAAAAGTGTATCTCGTGACGATTCCAACAAGCCCAAACACGGCTAGGTTACATTATTTTATTACATAGATCTGGTGCCTACCTTCCGGCTCCATCATCAAATCAATTCGATGGTACCATTCTCATCAGGAACATTTAAATTTGTGACTATGAAGTTGCTTAGCTAAATTAATCAAGATATTTTGTCGCCACCCGTAAATCATTTATCATTGAGGAGTTCCGATGGCATTCTGTGGTCTTCGGCATTAGTTCCACTTCACCAATTTACACTTTCTGAATGCAAATGCTTATGATGTTTCTTATAATACCAAAATCGCTATATGTATGCGTACAATATTTGAAGAGTTCCTTCAATTCCTCATGGATTCCATCATCAGATCTTGACCAAAATTAAATGGGACCAACTAGAAAGTGCCTTCTCTAAAACCAAAAAAAAATTTTTGAAATCGGTCAAATAGTCTTTGAGTAATCGGTGAACATCCATAAAAAAAAAAAAAAAAACATTCCGTCGAATTAAGAACCTCCTCCTTTTTTTGGAAGTCGGTTAATGAAGTCTGCCGCGTCTGTTTGTCTGTTTGCGATAAACAAAAATCCGACCAAGAGCATGTCGGGCCATGCTAAGTATAGCGTTCCACAGCCATTCAAAAACACTAAGAAAAAAAAACACTTTTAGAACTATGAACGTCATATTTTGTATCTAAAAAATGCGACCTTGTATACTTAAGCACTTACATTTAATTTTACACTATCAAAATGATGTTATCCTTATCAGACCCGACTTGGACTAATACTCCAAAGGTTCCGTATCACAACAACATAATGCACATAATATTTGTATTATACTTGAATAAAAAAATAAAAAAAACATGTGTATGTACGTTATAATTTGCTAGCCGGTTACTTTAAGTTTTGTAATCGGTTTGGCGTCCATACCAAACCAGGTACATAGTTTGACAATACAATACAATACTCTTTATTGCACACCAAAAGAAAATAACATGAGACACTTAAATCTAAAACAGTATGAGAAATAGTAAACAACAGGCGGTCTTATCGCTAAGGAGCGTACTCTTCCAGACAACCTTAATGTAGTAGATATGGCGCAAATAACAACCAATGAGTAAGTAAGTGGTGCACAATAACATGAGAAAAATCATAAATCAAAGCGAGAAAAAAAAAGACGAAACAATTCAGATGCATACAGAGATACTAGATACTAATAAATAAATATATAAAATACGACCGGTTTGGCTCAGCGGGAGTAACGTGGTCCTGGGTTCGAATCCCGGTAAGGGCAAATATTTGTGTGATGAGCATAAATATTTGTTCCTGAGTCTTGGATATTTTCTATGTATATAAGTAAATATATCTATTAAATATATCGTCGTCTAGTACCCATAACACAAGCCTTATTGAGTTTACCATGGGACTAGTTCGATTTGTGTAAAATTGTCCTGTAATATTTATTTATTTATAAAAAAAAAATACAAATAGATAAACATATATGTATAATGTAATGTATATAACCGAAAATATACATGACATCGACATTTAAGAGAACAATACAAAGTGCTGCTTAAGCTGGCTCTACGGGAATAGACTTAGCACACATAACTTCCACCGGCAAAATATTCCACATCCGGAGCGCTTGAGAAGTGAAAGAAGTGTTATAAAATTTAAAAGAAGAAGTAACAGGTGCCAAGAAATGATTTTGGAAGTTCGACGAGTTAGTTAATATATATAACTTTAAAATATTTTCTTTTAAGCCATATGATTGCCTATTTACTATTATACAAAGAACTCGAAGGCGCCCGCAACTTCGTTTGCAAAGAAGAAAAGCCATAACTCCTCTTTTTTCGACCGCGCAGTTGGGTAAAAAGTATCCTATAACCATCTGAATATACACGGGTGTACCAAAAATAGTTGAAATCTGTTTAGTCGATTTGGCGTGACGGAAGCCACAAAGACACATACGAACATACAAAAAAAGAACTTCGATTTAGTGACCTCTAAATAGTCCGTTATAATCATTTTTTTGAAAATATCTTCTATGTACAGACATTTCATTTTTACAAATTTATTTACTTGTGCGGTAAAGTATGTCATACAAAAAACCATGCTTAAGTATTTTTAGATCCCTTAGAAGTTCGTTATTTCTATAAATAAATAAATATTACAGGACATTTTTTATACAAATCGAACTAGTCCCACGGTAAGCTCAATAATGCTTATGTTATGAGTACTAGACGACGATATATTTAACAGATAAATATACTTATATACATAGAAAACATCCAGTTCTATAGACCTCAAAGAAACCATATTTGTTATTCCTCAGCGGATAACAAAATGATCCTATATTTTTCTTTTTTTTTGAGGAATGTAACCCTGAAAACTTTCTGTCCGATAATGAAACATTCGTTAATGCCAACAATAAATAATTCTGTTTATTGATACACTTGTAGATTAAGGTCTTACTGATACAAAATACTTTTATATGGCGGTACAATGAAGAATATTTCAGATCCTTGATACTCATTGCAAAGGCGAGACGGGCACGTCACTGACTGCAGACGCCGTATTTTTACAAGCTTTCTTTCCACCTATCTATCTAAACAAATCTTGCAAGTTAAATTTCCCAGCTTCCGATGGAGCTAAAATTTTACATGCTTGTATAAGTTAGATGCCAATATTATATGTTTATTTTGTTTAGGAACAGTATCAAATTACAAACTAGAAGTTTACACATTATTAAAACTATACTTATTATATGCTTGCTACTTAACAAGAATTGTCCACATCATTTTACATATTATACACATATTATGATACTGTTGCGAATACCATAGCGTCATCAATCATCGAGTAGTGTTTAATAAATGTGTATCAGTTTTTCGCAGACTAATTTAAGAACCGAATAGCCCTGTCGTAAGACAGTGGCTTAGTGATCGTGAGGTCGGCGGTTCTAATCCCAGCATGGGAGAGCTTTTTGCAAGTTTTCTTCGTATGTTTAGATTTTAGTAAGTGAGACTAAAGTTTCTAGAAAGTTTGAAGAAAAGAACATTCCGTGCCATAGAAGTTTAAAGGAAAATGAATGGGATTCGAATATGCTAAAACCTTCGACACAGACCAATTTACTAGAAAGACGACGCTACTCAAAACAGCAGAATAACGAAAATATGACGATAAAAAGTGACCAAAGAAAGTGGCAAGCGAAGGAGAAACAAGTGGAAAGAAGAGGAAGTTAAAAGTTAAGTGATAAAAGTGAAGTAGTTAAAGTGAACTTAAAGTGTTCAGTGTCAGTGAGTCAGTGTGCGCTGTACACGGTGCGAAGTCTAGTATAGGTACCGGGATGCGTTTAAAAGTGAATCCCTGCTACTGTAAGCTGTGAATAAACTAACGTGGAACTGTCAAGGTGTTTTAACTCTATCCTATACCCCACGCTCGTAACAATACCATCGAGCTGATCTGATGATGGAGTCGGAAGGTGGTCATAGGAACTCTGTAATAAAATAACGCAATCCTACTGAGTTTGGGCTCTGTACAATCGTCTCGGTGAGTAGTTGATAGAAGCCCAATGAAGAGAATAAATTGCCGGAAATAAACCTCGTCACGAAAATGAAAATTTTCACGGATACATATTACATGAAACTAAAAATTTCTCCGCAATTTTGTTCGCGAAAGAGAAAATAGTAAAACCCGTTTTTTACTTCAGCGTAGTCGGGTAAAAAATATACTGTAAAAATGGTTCAAATCCGTATACATTTTGACGTGATGACAGATAATTCACAAAATGTATTAATGTATGTTTGTATGCTGACAGGTATATTGTACTCGGCAAAGACAAAGAAGTGCACGTGGATGGCATAGATGGAGTCCAATACGCGGCCAATATGTCCGTGTTCGACAACGGGCACAACTACCCGAGGACAGTAAGTGCCTACCTTTTCAAATTAAAAGTTATTGATTGTGATAGCTAGGGCTCGGATTGTTGGTGACTATGACGTAATATTTCCCAGGAGGTTGTCTTATAATATAACGCTACATATAAATAACTAGCTTCTGCCCGCGACTTCGTCCGCCTTAAATTCGTTTATCGCGGATAAGGGTACTTTTCCGGGATAAAAAGTAGCCTATGTCCTTCCCCGGGACTCAAACTATCTCCATACCAAATTTCATCCAAATCGGCTAAGCGGTTTAAGCGTGAGGAGGTAACAGACAGACAGACAGACAGACAGAAAGACACACTTTCGCATTTATAATATTAGTATGGATTTAGTAACTGAAGTGTCATATAATTTTTTCAAATTTATGAAAAATAATACAATTATTCATGTTCATGCGGCAATTAAACATTTAATTGGGTGCTTACTGGAATAACAGTGTAAGACAAATAAATTTTTCACTACATTTTTCAATAGCATGAAATTGTTTTTATCGCTTTTCTTAACTAAATATCAAAATACCGTAAAAACGATTACAAAATGTGAAATTAAAATTTTAATCGGCCAAGAAATACGCAAGATATAGGCATTTTAAACTACTAATTAGACTGAGAGGTCCGACATGCACTGTTACGTCATGGTGCACTCCGGCCATATAAACTCCATATTAAATTCTGTTTTGCTAGAAAGAGATAGAATGAAATGTTTGATGGCTTATATTTTGGTTATTTTTATAGTTATTCGAAAAAAAAAATTTGGGCTACTGTTTGTTACATGAATGAGCTTTTAATAAAGCAAAAATTTAAATTCATGCATATTCCCTATTGTTAATACCTATCTGTTAGAGTAAAACCAATCTTAAACTGAATGCCCCTCCACTAAAACTACACTAAACTTGTACTCGAAAGTACAAGTCTGAGAGGCAGCCTACATGTTGCAAATTTTAATATGTATCGATTTCTGCACATTTTTTTAAGGAAAAGTTCTATGCTTGACTCAATGGCTCTAGTAATGAGTATGTATTGTATATGAACCTTGCAGGCGTGCTACTGCGACGAGGTCCGCGACCGTGACTGCATGCCGTCCGGCGCGCTCAACGTTTCCGCGTGCCGCTACGGCGCGCCCGCCTTCGTGTCGCTGCCACACTTCCTGTACTCGGACCCTTACTACCCCAGCAAGATAGACGGCTTGGAACCCTCAGAGTGAGTCAGCGCAGTCTGTTACTGTCACCACTGAGACGAGGTCCGCGACTGCGACTGCATGCCGTCCGGCGCGCTCAACGTGTCCGCGTGCCTCCACTGCGCGCCCGCCTTCGCGTTGCTGCCACACTTCCTGTACTCGGACCCTACTACCTCAGCAAGATAGACGGCTTGGAACCCTCAGAGTGAGTCAGCGCAGTGTGTTACTGTCACCACTGAGACGAGGTCCGCGACTGCGACTGCATGCCGTCCGGCGCGCTCAACGTGTCCGCGTGCCTCCACTGCGCGCCCGCCTTCGCGTTGCTGCCACACTTCCTGTACTCGGACCCTACTACCTCAGCAAGATAGACGGCTTGGAACCCTCAGAGTGAGTCAGCGCAGTCTGTTACTGTCACCACTTAGACGAGGTCCGCGACCGCGACTGCATGCCGTCCGGCGCGCTTAACGTGTCTGCGTGCCTCTACTGCACGCCCGCCTTCGCGGACCCCTACTACCCTGACAAGATGGACCGCTTGGAACCCACTTGGACTGTAACTTTCACTACTAAGATGAGGGCCGTGGCCGCGACTGCATGCCTACGCGTTGGACGCAGCCAGATCTTCAATAAGACAACTATACGGGTCATCAACACTTTGTATGTAAAGTTACTATTGCAATGTTGAACTTATTTTACATTGTTTGAGTCAACATGATAGTTTCGTTGGTAATCTTACATCCTATGCAATATCGAAAGTTCTCAGAAGAAGTGGCAATGGAGTGGAGGAACGAACGGAAGAACGATTGCCGGAATCCGATTTACGCAGACCTGATTTTAGTGACGGGATGTCTCCGAGACAAAATTATTAAGCTTTTTGACATGTCAAATTTTAGAATATCTCTAGATAGTAGTACATTTAGAAACGAACCGTTTATTTACTCATCCTCATTGTCCGCAGTGACTACAACTTCAAGCTGTCGCTGGAGATGTACACGGGCATGCCGTTGCAGGTCGAAGCGCATCTGCAGATCAGCGTGCTGGTTCGCCACGTGGAACACGTCACGTGAGTGCTTGATTCGAGATCTTGTAAATTATGGGCCAAAACGGCTGTCATGGGAGTCCGAGTAACGGACATCTACTATGAATAATAAATGAAATCCTGCCATAATAACCCGGCCATAAGTGTTAGTTTACCGGGAGGACTACCTGTATAGGAAGCACTGCAACTGTGTAGGACAACCGAAGTGTATATTATTGGAATAAACTTGTGTAGTTTTTTAACCTACGCAGTCGACCACCGCAAAATTGAGAATCATTTCTTGTGACATCGATTCATACACGCTACGATATGCCGTCGACTTGCTCCGCATGCATTCTTCCTGATATCGGTTTTATCCTGGAAAAATATCGAGGCGTAATAAGATAACCGGGGAAGCAGATGGGCTACTCCGAAACCCGAAAAACGAAGTTCGTATAGCGCCATCCCGCTGACGCAAATACAATTTAACGTGAGAGCGAGAGGGACGGCACGTTACGAACTTCGAATTTAGAGTTTCGAAGTAACGCCTCAGGGAACAACTTAGTGCTTTTTTTACAGGATCAACAACCAGCTGCCGGATCCGGACGTGCTGGTGCCCATGTTCTGGTTCCGGCAGGAGGTGCGCATCACGCCGGAGTACGCGCGCATGGCGCGGTTCGCGCTCGCGCTGCGCGACGGCATGCCCTACGCGCTCTACTCGCTCACCGTGAGTAAACATTGTTATCCACAATCAATATGATCTAGATTGTTATTAACAGAGCCCAGAAAATCCATAGCAAAACAAAAGATTGCCTCAATCAATATAGTGTTATGTACATTTTTTTATATACGTTCACGCCAAACGCAAAAGAAGTGGTAAATTTTATATTTGTTAAGGGCTTGTTTTATATATGTTATTCCATGTAAAACGCAACGTAACTCATATTATTAATATTACTTATATTTCATATTAAGTAATAACCCTTCCCTTTTGGCTTGGCCGTAGTCGGGTGACAAAGATGTAATCAACTTCATTGAAAATAATAGACACTTCAGAAAATTAGTATTCCATAAGAAATTGAATATCATTATTGTAATTTCATTGCGTATGACAGCGATAAAATATAAGTTGTGTCTCAATAGATAATAATTATTCGTATCTTAAAACGGTTTGAAACGGACGTAGTTGAGATATAAAAGTATTGGTTGATTTAATATAGTTTTCATTTAAATTTAAAATGAGTAATGTGCAAGATCGTATTAAAACGTGGATGATTATCTACTCCTAACACTATAACAAACCCAATAAGATGTCATGTGCTGCTGTGTGTAGTGACGTGGATTTCGAGATAAAATTGCATTTGTATCTGCATAATTATACAAACCTATGTGAAATTTTGTATTTTTTTTTTTTATTTGGTTGCTATGGATTTTCCGGGCTGTGGTTATTAACATACCGACGTAATGGGCCCTTAAAAAATTAACCCATATTGGCAAGAAGAATGTTTTTTTTTGCGTTTATACCCTTTAAAATCATAGTATTAAAGAGTGACTCACGAAACGTAACCATGGCAACGAGATATAGAAAAAGAGTTGATGACCCAACTATCGGCAAAAGTAGCTCGTATTGACTACGATATCCGTTTACCGTCTTAACGAGAAGGCCATTAGAGAGAAGCCAGACTGCCCCATTCAGAGACACTGGGCACGAGTACACACACATGTGCCTGGTGTCCCAGAAGGAGGCAGATACCTAAATTAAGTGTGGTTGTTTAATTATCTGTTGCCTACTAACATAGTTTTTCATAAGTACAATATATACTAACATAAATATGGACGCTGTCTGAAATATTTTTTTATTTTAACATTTTGTAATTTTATTTCCAGGCCCTCGGTCTTCTTCTACTTGTGATAGGCATAATAGTACTAATAAAGAGGCTGCTCAAGTCACCGGACACCACGCCCATACTGTCTACCGCGTCCACGTCGGAGGAACAATGACTAGAAGGAAGGTTTTAAGGTATTCCTCTACAATCAACAGCATTCCCACCTAGAGGTCCTACATTCTTCTTATGCCTCGGAGAGAAGTGATATGCGTAATTTAGTATTTTTGCATATTTGTAACGGTGGTATTATGTATCGTTGTTCAATGAGGGTTTTCTAGAATGGAAATATTACCAGTTGGCGCCACCGCGACATAAGGTCTAATTGGCAAGAAGTGTCAGTATCCTGTGCTGTGATTGGTTGATTTTGACACTTCTTGTCAATTAGACATTACGCCACGGTGGCGCCGACTGGTGATATTTCCGTTTTATATCATATAACAAAAATGTCATTACAAACTGACGCTAGTTTCAAAAAGATTCCATGTCAAGTCACCCTCTCTCCATGGACCTTATTAATGTGGAGTGATGATGATCTAAAGGTGCGTCCACATTTGTATCATTTGCTCGTATCAGATCACCGTGCCGTGGCATGACTGCGTATCGCGCTGCTTGGACGCTTACTGTCGGCGCGCCGATCATGCCGTACTCGTCCGATATAACTGTGTGATACGCGTAGCAAAATGGATTTCGAGCGATCCGATCGGCGCAACGTCCAAACGCGTGATCGTGGCACGCGATCATGCCACGCGACGATGATCTGATACGGGCAAATGATACAAATGTGGACGCACCTTTAAAGGGCTTATTTCCTTTCTTAAACTTTCGAACGTGATTTTGTTACTGTATATATACAGTAAAAAGACTTAATGGAATGTAGGAGTAGAATTAGTAATAAAACAGTAACTCCTTTTTAAAAGTAATCCATCTAAACCGTTTCGTTAGACATTCCACGGCAGCTCTTAAAGAACAAAAATTAAAAACTATATATTATATACTGTGATAGTGTATGTGGTCATTGGTACAGGCGCAACGAAAACTAGTAAATGTCGTGCGTTGCGCCGAGACAAATGTTACTTATATCGGTAAAATAATCCTAGTACAGTGACGTCTGATAATATGACGTATATATACAGTTCGGAACTTATGTTTGCGAAGTAAGGTTCAAAATCGTATACATAATTTCAAACTTGTTGTCTTATTCCAAAAAGATTTAATGTAAAGACTAAGTAATCTTAAACCAAGTTAAAAAGACTGCGTGGTTTTTATAAAGATAGTCAATTAGTTAGTTTTACCTATTAATGAATGAGACTAAGGGCCGTCGTTTTCAAGCCCTTGACAAATGCTATCTGACAGTCAATTGGTCTATCTTTTTCTATTACTTAACCTAATAAAAAGTTAGGCTAGACCAAACTTATTTCACATGTACTGGACGGTTGAAAACTGCCGATGTATAAAGTTTATCTTGGCAAATACACGGGTTCTACACATAATCATTAGGTTGTATCTGTCCTGTTCCAGATATTTAAAAACGAAGTATCATAGTATAATAACCATAGTTTTGGTATAGCCAATGACTGCGTGTAAAACGCTGCGTATATATAATTCAAAATCGAAAAATATTTATACTGGGCCTCAATTTTAGAGCACAGGAGAGGTAATGTTTTTCAGGCGATATATAACCCGCATGTATGCTGTGAGCTATTAGCGCTTTGCCAGGCGCCAAGCGCCACCGCTGGATTATCTTCCAGCTTAGTAATAGCACTTTAAAGAGAGACCAACTTATTTATATAATATTATTAACGTGCTCGAGAAATGTTACCAAAAATATAATTCTTACTTTTAAATAATTTCTTAGTTTTAACTGTTGAGGATTATTATTTGTAGATGAAATGTTGGAAATGAGAACGAAGCTATTTTATTGATTATAGTTCTTATTCTATTCAACTGGCAACTGAACCAAGTTGCTTTCAATGTCAAAGTGGTGAAATAAATAACGTTTTATACAACATGTGATCATATGTACTAGGGGTAATTAAGTAGTCATTTTTTTAACACGTCCTGATACTCGGTGTTATAAAGTCCTGACGACCAAGTGTGGCTACGTAGGTGAAACCTCATAGTACCTTACTGTGGTAGGCGCATACAACTCAAATAATTATAGCAATGACTCGTGTTTTGTGTAAACTCGACTTTCAAAAAACATGATTGTATCATATCATATAGGTAAACAGGGCGGTCGCCCGCAAAACTACTATTTCGACCGGTCTGGTCGAATGTCGACTGATTTAGAGTTTATTAATTTGTCGTCGTATCTGTAATATTTCGTAACGTAAAAGCACCGGCGGTTGAAACGCCCTTGGTCTAAGCCAACTAGCGATGTTACGGCTCGACTACGCAAGTCATTTCAAACCAAGTTAGGGGTGAAGTTGATTAAACTAGCTTGGTTTTACCCCAAATCGACTTGGAGTTTCGTTCGACAATCGATCAGTCACAAAAAATTCAGACCGCCTCATCAAAATCCGGGATAAAACGGGCAGGCGCTTTGGTTGATACCTACGTTTAGACATTTATAAATTCAGATCAAATTGGCTATAAAAAGCGACTTCTCTTTGAAACCAAATTAAAAATCATGTAAAACAATAGAAGTGAAATACTTTTAGCCAAATGGGTTCGGATGTATAATGGAGTCGACTAATTCGGTTGAATAATTTTGCAGTTTGATCCATCTCTTCTTATGACACAGCCGGGGCAAATGTAAGATGTAAATCCTACTACCTTTAGGTATTTTTTTTAATCAATGACTATTTACAGACATTTTAACCAACCAATGTGCCTTTATATATTTGCTAGATTGTAGGTATATATATATAAATATGATATTGTTACTTCTGACTACAGTTAAATATGATTGTTTTGTTTAAATGTCTTGAGTGGGAGATACTTGCCTATTGTTGACGTCCCACCAAAAGTTGACATTGAATGAGGCTATTTATAGCTATTTGTATAATATTCAAGTAGCATAGATTTTTTATCGTTTCTTATATTTTCATTTCATAGGCTTGTTTTTGAATTTTGACTTTATATTATCTTTTTAACAAAACTTGTTTAAGTAAATCAAATACGTATTTATAAATTATTTACGCATGCACTTAGTTATTTCTGATCAATGTCTAAAGAAAAATATGTGTAACTATATTCACAATAAAGAATAATAAGTTTTATTTAATATTTAGTAATTATGTTCGCAATAATTGACTCCAGCAGGTGTAAGTACATTAGTGTTTATCATTGTGCATAATTTATCCGCCCCTTTCTAGCCAGTTTGTAAAAGGAAGCGAGACGGATGTGTTGTGCCGACGATAAACGCACATTAGTAGTCATACTTTACACCAATGAAAAAGCACTGAAATTTAACGTTTTTGTCGTAGTTGGAGCGGTTTGACCATGGGTCACATTCACCCATTAAAAGTTATTGTTAATTAAAAACGATATAACGTCTTTGCGCCTGCAAAATTTGCTATGTGCTTGAAATAAGATTTTTCATTGTTTGAAAAATCTTATTTGAATAAATTTTGTTATGGACCCGCAAGCCATATACATAGCGCTCATAGCGGACTTTGCAGGCGCAGTGAGGATAAGCTTAATTTCCTTTTAGTTTATTGTAATGTGCGACAGTTTTAAAGCTTGCGTCACAATTGATATTTCTTGCGTTTGCGTCTCGATCTACAGTCTCGCATCTACACATTTTTATTACCAATACATGTAATTTGACATACTATATAGCTATTACAACCAAATGATATTAGACGTCACGTGCTTTATTTCTAGAGTTTATTTCATAGATATATTTGTATAAAAGTGACTTATTATTATTATACACGTATTTAACTTAAGGTAATTCTTCCATTAATTTTAAGCTAGAAAAATCTTTAACATCGTCAATAAGGTGGGCCAATAAATTTTTCAATCCTTGTGACGCACAGGTGTAAACAAATGGAAGATCGTTTAAAATGACTGCTTAAAGTACGTTCTACCATCTTGATATTTGTTCCTAACATTTCTTGGCTTTTATATAGTATTCCATCAAAAGGGGTATATTTTGCTTTCGCATTTTAAACATGACCCTTAAGGAAATATTGATTTAGTTTTAATTTAGCTACGACCTCAGACGTGTTGTTAAAATTACTTCTTGAATCCGTTATCTATGTTATATATGCCTACAGACATCGTGAACAATCCAATGCTTTTTTAACGGACATGACATACGGTCAGTTGCAATAACGGCTAAGCAAGTGTAGTACCAGCTTTCGTACTAATGTACCAGTGGAACAGGCAGACAGACGGACGCTTTATCATTTCTCTAACACGCCGTAACCTTAACCATCATAGGCCCGCAGGAGCAGCTTTGTTTAAGGGGCGTAGTTGTAGAAGCTTTGTCACTGTACTTAACAAGCGAAGCGTTTATGCAGATCGGCTCATGAATCACGTGGTTTATTTGTTATTTCTGCTCCTCCTGCCTATATAATGACTCTGAATGTTTCTTATGGTTGCTGACTGTAAGTACACTAATGTCGTATCCATGTGTTTCACGTTTACAGCAATTGATTTGATAAATTGACGTTGTCTGAAGGTTGACCTGATTTTGTGCCAATTATTTTATTCATACAGTTATAGATGAAATGCTTTCTAAGTTACTTAAATAGTCAATTTGTTTAGAAGGATGTTATGTGATTGTTGATAATATTTTACAAAATTTAATAAAAAATAGTTAAACGTATTTTTTTGTTTTCATTACTACATAAATGCCCTATAATACCTACTATATGAAATTATCAGTTACCTATAATTATCCCATAAATAGAATGGAGAGAGGTTCTTATTTATTTTGACTGCTCCGAATATTGTATATACGGCCGGCAACGCACTTTTGACTCCTCTGGTGATGCATGTTTCCAAATCGGGTTTAAGTATAGTCATGCAAACTAAAAAATTGGCTCTATTATACTGCCTACAATGTAACCTTCTACAGGCGTACATGAATATTTTAGTTTACACTTCTATTTCCGTTGTCTTTAGTACAGTGGAAAACAAAAGGTTTCCAAGAGGTTCTTAAAAGACAACGTTCAGTTTTTGACATCAGAACAGCCACAGAATCTATACATATAATAAAGCTGAAGAAGGTCGAAAGTCTGTACATGGAAAAGTCATAAAAAAAGTCTTAGTCATAAAATATAAATACATACTCGTTTTAAATCACTCGTATTAGCTAATAATTATACATGTATAAATTTAACCTTAATAGTTAAGATAAAAAAAGGTTCAATTTTCCGTGTGCTAAGTAGTGTCGTTGTGCAGTCGCAAGACTTTCACAGCACACTGAAAAATTAATCTCTCAACTGGCACAGCCTGCGCGCACCCCACGGTTTACCATTGAATTGCCGACAGACATTTACTCGAATATTATTTCAAAGCCAACGTTTCAAGTATTTTCATTTCATCGACAAGTCATTGCGTCGAGAACTCGATACTAGGTAATTTTAACCAAGGTCTTTTAATTGGTAGTTGACTTATTTCAATAAAATTCATATCACGGCTTTTCATTTCGGGTTTTTTTAATATTTTTTTTTACATGTAATAATATTATTCCACATAAAATTATTTCAATTGGTAATATTTCGGTATCTTCTCAACCTTGTTGGTTCTGGCGTTTCGCTCGCTCGCTTCGCTTGCTCGTTAGGGTCACAGTTCTACCTAAAACTCCTCGCTTCGCTCGTCGTCGTACCTAACCTAACCGAAGTCTGACCTGCCTTAAAGTAGAATACGTAACGCTTCTGACTTCACGCCTACCATAGTTTAGTTTAGATGCTGTAAGTGTAGCCAATTTAATAATAGGCAAAATAATTCTTAGGACAATTCATGTTAAATAATATGGAATAGTATGCTTTAGGTAATTCGATTTTAGAGTTATCAATATTAGGACAAACTTGCTTTAGGACTTTAAATGAGTATGCGCAATAATTCTTAGGACAAACGAGTAGTATGCCATTCAACAGTATGCCAAACATTCTCGGCCAAACATTTTTAGGACAAAAAACGTTATGCGAAACGACAGGCACCCGTTTTGTAGTTGTGCCAATTATGATAATTTTAAACAAATCAGCGATTAACTAATATTCGTTGAATAGTATTTCTACGTAGTAAGATAAATTTAAATAAATACTAGTTGAAATAAAATAACGCCAAACAATATTACTAGTTCTAAAATTTCGATGAAAAGGTTGTCGACAAAACAAGGGTACACCGCACCCCACCCATGCGCCTGGCGTCGCCGGTAGGGAACACATGCATTCTTTCGCGGATTTCCCTGCTATTTTTTGCCAATGAGCTGAACGGGTTATTGTCACCTATTACCACCAACTAGTTACTACTGGTAACAGCTACCAGTTACCAGTTGTAACTACTTGGAAAAAATCCCAGTAGTTGCCACCAATGCACCAATCATTTTTAACAGACTTCAATAAAAGAAGGAGGTTCTTAATTCGACGCAATCTTTTTTTAGTAGTAGCAGCTGGGAAATTTATTCGCAGTAGTTACCACCGGATAACGGATGGGGGAAAAATCCCAACTGTTACATACTTATGGTAACAAGTTGGTGGTAACGCAAGTGGTAATAAGCTGAACTTGCACTGATGATTATTTAAAAAATAATTACTACAATTGGCTTTCTATTCAGCTTGTTATTTTTTTCAGTACACATTACAATAGGCGAGAATAAGATAGTTATACAGCGTCGAATATTGTTTCACATTGCTAAGCGAAGAAAAGCGATACTGGGAGACCGAGAGCGAAATAAATACAATATACGGACAATTTTAATAGTCATGTGCGTCCAAAGCCCTCTGCACAAATCACACTGTGCCTATATCTACTAACGCAGTCAACGGATACGGCGATGCACCCGACCTTCCACCACCAGAGCCGAATAGGCTTTTCTAGACGTGGAGGGAGCGTTTGTTCGCACCACGTACCAAGCGATCAATGAAGCAGCTATAAACACATGGAATAGAACCGAACATTTACAAGTGAATTGGTAATATGCCAAACGGTAGGCTATAAAAATGACAGACCTAATGGGGGACGAGATAATGGCTTCAAGAACAAAGGGGTGTCCACAAGGTGCAGTAATCTCGGCTACTCTATGGAGCTTGGGGGGGTTTACTCATTAATGGAGGAACGAAATATCGGTCTTATCTGTACCGTAGTATGTAGATGACTTAGTAATAAATAGATTAGATAAAATAAAATTCGTTTACTCTAGTAAAATACATTTTAGTCAATTTAAGTAGGTATGAATTTAAATTAAATAGTAGTAATAGTAGGAATTCCGGTCGTTATCATTGGTATACATCTATCATCCGATTTATGGAGGTGGTAGTATAAACCACCTCAATGGTTACCCCTTCTTACTACTCATAGTAAGAAAGGGTAATTACACCTCTGGGTTGAAGTGTTGAAGTAGGGGTACTTACGGAAAAGTAAGTTAAGATAAGAAGATACAGTTTTTTGAGTGAAAATCAAAGAAAATGTTTAGTTTAGTTCTATAGTTAGGTACCTACTGAAACACTTTGCATCAAGAACAGCTGGCTTTGCCGAAGAAGATATTCAACCAACTTTGCGAGGGACTTTGGAAGGAAGTTTCTACAATTAAAGGAGTAATGGACTTTAATTGTAGACACCTTTCATTGATATTAGCTGCTGTCCTTGAGATAACCCGATGATCTAGCTCCTTACATAAAGGTTCTATAGGATTTAAGTCCGGACTTTGGCTGGGCCATTCCAAAATCCTCACTTCACGTTTTTGAACCACTGCTTTACAAGATTAGCCTAATTATCATGCATAAACATAAGGAGAAAACGTCTTGCAACATTTCTTCATAAACTTGTAATTTATCAACTCAACTTCCATGAAACAACCCCATTCCATAGTGATAGCTCTACCAATAGGAGGGAGCTGCCTCCG
The DNA here is from genome assembly GCA_905404275.2 of Hedya salicella. Taxonomy (NCBI): domain Eukaryota; kingdom Metazoa; phylum Arthropoda; class Insecta; order Lepidoptera; family Tortricidae; genus Hedya; species Hedya salicella. The sequence goes on from FR990098.1 coordinate 20,349,202, forward strand.
TGTTTGACTGTAGGAAGCTGGTACTTGGGTTTAAACCAAGCATTGTCTGGATGTGGAACGTAGGTAATTCCATCTGTTTCAAATCCTAAAAACTAGTACTATATAGTCATTCCTGATTACCTTTTGCACACGTCCGCAATACACGAAAGATGTTCTTTCGCATAAGTATTTTAATCTAGCTACGGAATCGTAGTGACGCGTCGTATCCGTACCGTTCTTACCGCAAGCTTTCCACACCGCGTCATATGTATGAAAATGACGTGACGCGAACGTAATTTAAAGATTTGCGAATCGGGGTTTCTCGGTTATTGTCGGTAACACTTCGTTTTTCACATAGAGATCATCAGATTGTGGACAATAATAACACATAATAAAGACACACCTTTTAAAAAAGGAAAACATTAATCCGACCGTCACTGCGATTCCGTACCGTCACCGTTTTTTGAGCGGCGGTTTGGTTGCACCTTAATACTTCTATTTGCATATAGGTTAAGTTTGTTAGTGACGTTGTGTTCCTTAGAACTTAAAATAGATAACTGCTCTTACAGTTACTATTAACCCTTTCAGTGCGCAATGACGCCACACAGGCGTCATGACGTTACGAACCTATGGTGCGCATGGCGCTAAAGTGGCGTCATGACATTTTTGTGTTTTTCTTCAATAGTATACATTCTTTCATAATTATTTTTGAATTTTTAAATTGCTGAAGACTCATTTTACCTGTTGACATTATAGACAAAAATATATTGTATTATTTTACTGTATTACATTAGTCTAAACTTTTACTTTGTAATATCTTGAAGGAGCTTTCATAAAAAAAAGATTAAATGATTATGGTATAATAATAACATAGTCCTTTTTGTGAAAATATAACTTTTACATAAATACATAAATATCTTATGACCTAAAATCCTCTGACGCCGAAGGAGTGTCATCGCGCACAACAGGTGCGTTCTGTAAATCAATCCATGTCAAAAATGTAGTAAGTACTAGCATAAGCAAACGAAAAGGTGCTTTATGTCTGACATTTTAAAACGATTTTTATGAATCCCCCTCATACAGTTTGACAAGGATGAGTCTATGCCATAATTAAATAAGCCAAGCAAATGTCTTCGGTACTTCTTACTTCTAAGGTTATATGTAATTATTCCCAATGTTACAATATTTGGGATTTTTCATTTGTCAGGTTATGAGATGTGATTTCGGTTAATTTAAACCGGTAAGGAGTTATTTTGGTATACTATTAAAAGATTTTATAACGTTACTGTTACCGCATTAACGGTAGCTAGAAATTAGACTTATTTACTACCTGCGTGGTGTAGCTGCGAGTTTGCCGAAAACTTGTGGTCATTCCATTGTTTTACGCTATGACCGAAATGCGGTGACAATAGTAGCGGCATACAAAGGGCGCTGATGACTGTCGGCGGATGGCGATAAAGGCGGCCTACCAAAGCGTGTTGATTAGGGTGTGCCAAAAAAATCAGATATTTTGGCTTCTTCCCTATACACTATTGTAGCAAATTTGATGGACTAAAAAATAAGACCCAAATTATTTATATTTTTATCGATTGTTAACTTGAACAAAGCTAAAATTTAGAAAAATAGGATTTTGTTGGTCTGTATCTTTTTAAATAATAATAATACGAAAAATTTTTAGGAACTTTTTTGTAGTGATTTTGTTGGTCTGTATCTTTTTAAATAATAATATTACGAAAAATTTTTAGGAAATTTTGTAGTGCGTTAGATGGACTACAAAATTGTCATTTAACTTTTTGTTCTATCTTGGATAGTTTAGCTAAAAATTACAAAAAACACAAAATTTCGGGAAAATTGATACTCTAAAGCTTTATAAAAAGTCAGGGATCGATGGTAGAAATTTGGCCCAATGTAATTTTTTGTTCAAAATCGAATGCCAAAAAAGGTCCAATAGTTTATTTTATAAAAAAATGAAATCTTCAGATGTTGCGGCGGTAAATAATGAGAAAATTATTTTTTTCCGTGTTATTTAAATGGGAAAAATTCAGACTCGATGGAGGACCCCTTAAAATTATAATTACGAACTCTCCTTTGGACAGGACTTTTGTTTCGACATTTTCTACGATATTTTGAGCGGTGAGTGAGAAAAAAAAAATATCCGATTTTTTTGGCACACCCTAGTGTTGATAACATCCGTCGCTAGGATTAAATGTTTTTAAAACCTTGCATATTGCATGGAATAAGTAGGGATGACTTAAATAAGATTATTGAAATTTGCACAGTGTTGGTTTGACTTCGTTACTGTGCTCCCGGATTTCTGTGTTGTGATTTGGTACGATTCTAACGACTTGGCTTTTATTCTGGATTCTCGGATCTCTTTGCTCACAACGATTAACCTTGCTCGCTTACTGGATTCGACACCTCGGTATATTATGAATGACTCGGCTTGTGCAATGGACTCGATGTCTCCGCTCAACATGATGGATTTTAGTGACGACTGCTCAACGGATGATTATTTGCCCATTACCGGTAAGTTTATTTTATTTGTTCTTAATTGCTATTTATTCTAAATATGTTATGTACATTTTACTTGGAAAACTACTTGCGGTAAATGTCCTAAACAGCAAGGACTTTGCATGGGCCAGTGTTTTTATGAATACCATCAGAATTTGCCAAATTAAATAGCGGCTACACGCATGCTGTACTGTTCACACTAAGTAAGTTAGAAAAGGATATGCGTGCTCCATACAGTATGTATGCAAAATTTCCGTGTTACGTGTTGTCGGTTACTATTACTGTTTTTTTAAATTGTATTTGTTATTTTTATACATACTTGTTGATTTTTATACCATTAATGGAGATATACATACATATATAATATATTAATCCTTACTTGTCCTAAATAGTAAACAGCATTCTATCCTAAAAATATGCATTAAATGCCAATACCAGCTGTTTACTCACAAGGAAATTAATTTAATGTGTGAAACTGGCACTAATTATATTAATTCCTGTTACTTTATTTACGAGAAAATGGGAGTTTAAGACAAAAAAGGTGTGTTTTTAGGTTAGAATGTTGTTTACTATTTAGGACAAGTAAAGACGAACAAAGTATAGATACTTCGTAATATATTTTGATTTGTTTATATGTATTTATTTTATTTTTCAAATTGTATTTCTTTGTTAATTTCTGACCTGAATGGATATATATAAATATATAATATTATATTGTATTTTTTTGTGTACACTGTGTAGCCATTTAATTGAAATGTGACATTAAAAAAGCAATTCTATTATTTGTTTCTTTTATTAATCTCCCAAACCTTATTATAGAATTTGAAAGGAGTCATTCTTTTTAAATAAAATCACTTCATAAATAATGCACCTAATAAAATAAGGTGCTTGGTTCGCGCAAAATGAAGCATAAACTCATCCCTTAAGCGTGTGGCACCTGCTGTGCGCTATGACGCCACATAAGCGCATCGCTATTTAGCATGTTTTCGTTTGTACTGCGCCGTTGCGAGCTGCTCAGCGCGGTGACTTTGCGCACCGAAAGGGTTAAATCAGCCAGTCACCAAGCAGACCGGGGATTCGCGGGGCAGAACCCCCTGCATTATAAACCCTCAATTTGCATGTAGGCTAAAAAACATAAGTAAGTCACCTGTTGTATGTAATCCGTATTGGCAATTTGACGTTCCATAGGTATTAGAAAAATGACATAAGTTCCATATCAATTTTGTACACAAAGGTACCAGAGGGTAATAAGGCCCGGAGTATAATAAGGCCCATCTACAAACTGAGGACTTACAACAGTGTAACCATTTTGGTTATTGAAAAGGACGTACAAAATGATAATGGTGAATGGATGAGAATTTTCAAAAATCTTGAAATTTTGTTTGAAGATGACAATAAGGAGGCTTATTCCTACCTATAAACAAAATTTAAAGATTTTTGAAAATGTTCATCCATACCCCATTAAAAGCTACCACCAATTCGGTATATAAATTCGATCTCAAATATTTCTTATTAATTTAACTTACTGAAATTGCGGTAAATAACACCCACGTGCATCGCGCAATAAAGCCTATCTATTCAATTAAAGGGAACCGATTTTGCTTAAAATGTTCTCAAAGATATAATTACACCAAATATAACTAAATAACAGTTTAAATACAATGAGTGAACCAGATCTAATGGTTTTACACTTTTCCGAAAGCATAAAAATGGTTAGGGCCTTTATAAACTACCCGAGCCTTATTAGGCTACATTGTACGTGATTCTTGTTCCAATTGTAAAATAAAGTAAGACGCATATAAACATGTATTTAATTTCTACGTATATTTAAATTTATAAGAAGTAATACTGGCCGACCTCAAAAATCGTTATTTCAAAGTAATAATATAAAGCGAATCAAAATTAGGTGGGCCTTATTACCCTCCGGTACCTTACTTCAAACAAGAGGGGTTTTACTTAAGTTTTTCACCTATAGTGACTTTGTGTGCCTTAGAACGGGCAATAAATATTGGTCTTACAGTTATTTAAATGTCCCGCTTTTCAGTGGAATATCTCCAAACACAAAATATGCCATATTTTATTTATAATAATTTATTTTTAAATCGCCTTTCTAGTGCAGAACCTTGAAATACCTTAGGCTTACAACTTTTCAGCCGGCCCTCGTATATATTTATGTAAGTGATTCTAAAATTGCTAGCACATCGTCCAGGAACGTGAAATCATTGCCTGTAATTATAGCGGTGTCAAATTTTGAGTTTCTTAGAGCTAGAGTAATGCAAATGACGCTCGGATCTGTTCGGGAACGCTCGAAGAAGATCACCTTCAACCAGCCACCCCCGAAGTTCTCTGGGTTTAGTTGTGAGAGGCCATTTGGTGCTTTTTGCTCAGCGCTTATAAAAAAATATGAAATCACTTCATCTCAAATAGGCGTTAAATTGTAGAGATACTGTATTGTATTGTATCTACACCCATATAGTAAATGCTCTTTAATGCGTGACCCATGGACCGACCAGCTTTTCAATACTAAATGTTCACATTCTCATAACTGCACTGATATCCAAGATAACCCCTCGTGCAGACCACGGTGCGGTCATAACTACATCGTATAAACATACAAAAAAACGAAAAAAAAATTTTTTTGATGCAGTGACCTTCAAATATTTTTTTAATATATTCTATGTACTGACATTTCATTTTAACAAATTTATATTAGTAGGCATATTAAAGTACTTATAATTCGTTGATTCGCTCTCTGAATGTATTACTAAATATTTAATTTGTTTAATACGTAATATAAAAGCGCGAAAACCAAAAGCTTTTTAATCTGATAATAACCATACTTAGATGCGACTTTAGTCAGTCTGACAAAATATAACGGCTCTCATTTGACGTATTTTTGTGGGTTCAATTTCCCGACGGGTAGGGTAGTCGGAACGAATGTTTTTTTTTAGTTTTTTGTTTTTTCATTATATTTATGTTATCACTTTAAATTTCTTTTCTGTGATTATAGTCGCCAAATAACTAAAGGTTCGTTCATAATTAAGACTCATTTTAATTGTATGGTGTTATTGTAACACATTCTAAATTGGTGGTGGTATTGTAACCCATTGTAAATTATGAGTTTTGTTATAATTTTTACTTTGTAGACTCCTAAAAATAGACGAGTAAGAAGGTAATTTAAAACTTAGAATAATATTAAATCTAAATCCGCAAGGCGGACCCCACTGGGCCCTGCCCAGCCAACTGGAAAGCATCCTTATAAATACAAATCCAATTAGGTCAATGCTTATTAACAGCTTTATTTAAATCTTAGGAATTTGCATAAATAGTATCTTTATCAATTCCCTAATCAAAGATAAGGACCCTAGGGCGAAACATAAATTGGGATGTTGACTGTACTCAAGTAAAAATAAAATGTTGATGCTAATGGTATAGTTTCTATTATAGAAATCCAAAACAAAAATTGAGTTCGTTACCTTACGTGTAGCTTGTTTTATGAGCCTTTAAAGTAGGGCGGAAAAGTCCATTTTTAAAGTATGAAAACATGAATAACCAATAATATACCATCGAAAATGTGGAAAAAATACCATTCCCCCCTTTTTCTCCGAAGTTTACTAAGCGAAAAATCTGGAATTTTCTGATAATATGTAATTTAATGTGAATATTACACGAAAATTATAACCACACATCTATCTGTCTTACTTTTTTTTTATCATCGAAAATAATTTTTGAATAACCCGGTTTGATTAAGTTTGCCTCTCATTGGTGTGTGACGCCAAGATACCAGAGGCAAACTTAACTCAAGTGGCAAGTTAAGTCGGAATAAGTGAAAGTTTGTACGGAACCCTCGGTGCGCGAGTCAGACTCGCACTTGACCAGTTTATTTAAATTGGTTCATCCTCTATACCCTATGGTTTATATTATATGAGATAAAATATTAATAACTGTAATAAAATATTATACAACTCCGCGCAGAATTATAATGAATTTCAAAAAAGAATGCAGTGTTTTTGCAAAAATTTTTTTAGCTGTGTTTCATTTATTATAGTTTATGGGATACTCGTAGAAAAAGTATGGTATACAAAAGTTATACACCGTGACCGTTAATAACCCGAAAGATTTAAGCTAACGATACTAGAGCCTAATTAGAGTATATAAAGTTATGTAACATATAGTCCAAAAATTCATAATTCAGGAGATATTAATTATTTACAACAAATCAAAAGTTAAAAAATCTCCAGTGTAACACACCTTAAGGGCGTGAGCATGACGTAGCCACCTACTTCTTTTACACATAGATGCACTAACTGTATGGTTGTTAGCCAGTTTCATAAAGAAGTTTGGTATCTATCTACAAAAAGTTTTTACTACCGAAAATATTGTCATCACGAGATAAAAGGATATAACATGCAACTAAAATACAGTGTAGTGTATTAATCCGAATAATTATAATATCTTATGTTACACACTTCAATCTCAAGTAGCTTTTTTGTTATAACTGAGAATAGAGGTAATTAGATTTGTTCTGTTCTAAGTCGCGAGAGTGGTTTTTCTTATAACTGGCTAGTTTGAAATTGATTGTCACTAAAATGACACATTACAAATGATAACTAATTGTCACGCAAGATAAAATAACATTGAACATTTTATTGACTGTAATAAATAATATTCGCTATGCCGCATTATCCTTCGGCTCATTTAGCAGATATCCACTTTGTGTACGGATTTTGTGATGGGAACTCGCTCCAGGCAGTCGCCGAATACCAAAGACGATACCCAAACCGTCGTATACCTCACCATTCGACTTTTGCGGATGTCCATCGACAGTTTCGCGAAAAAGGGCTTGGAAAAGTTCACAGAGAAAGGGCTATAAATCTAGATGAACAAGCAGAGAACAGAATAAAGAACATCATAACAGAAGACCCAACTTTGTCATCAAGAGCTGTAGCAAGAATGGTCAATGTTAACTATAAGCTCGTATTAAGGCTATGGAAAAGGTACGGCCTGCATCTTTTTCACTACAGGAAAGTACACGGATTAATTAACAATGACGAGCTAGCTAAAGTTGCCTTTTACCAAAGGATGAATCAGAAATTAGTGGAAGATCCTGGATTTCTAAATAAGATATTATGGACAGATGAATCGTTGTTCACGAGAGAGGGAGTTTTTAATTTCCATAATCAGCATACGTGGTTAGAAGAAAATCCCCATGCGAAAAGGGAAAATTCATACCAGCACAAATTTTCCGTAAACTTGTGGGCTGGCATTATTGGGAATAAAATAATAGGTCCCGTCATATTTCCAAATAGACTGAATTCTCACAACTATTTATTATTTCTACATAATGAATTAAACGACCTGCTAGAAGATGGGAGCGAAGTTTTAGCATGGCCTGCCCGGTCACCGGATTTAACTCCGCTAGATTTCTTTCTATGGGGAACTCTGAAAGATAAGGTTTACTCAACACCTGTGAACTCCAGAGAAGAGTTGTTAACCCTTTTTCTCGCAATGTTAAGTATACTCAACGCCCAAAATAAAAAAATCCTCAAGTTGTTTTCATTTATATTCACAACATAGAGTTATAAAATATTTCCTTATTTCCTAACGCATATTTACCAACTAGCTTCATTGCCCAAGCGCACGTATTTCAACAGTTTGGGGTAAAATTATACCGAAACACCCAACGACTGTGAGTTGCAAGGTAAAAAATAATTCTTTATAATTATTTATTTTCACATTATCGATTGAATTACTATTATAACTAATTTTTAAGGGTGTGTATTTTGTGTTTTTGTATATTTCTACCAAGATGGGTGTAATACTACGACGTTATTTGGTTCCAAATATGCGTGTTGAGTATGCTCAACATTGCGAAACTTCGAGAGACCTATCAATTTCACTGCATGTTAAGCATTCTCAACACTGTCCATCTGTGAACAATGTACACTGTTTGAACTGTTGAGTATTTTCAACATTGCGAAGTTAAGGTTATATAAATGATAAAGGGAGCAGTTAAGACGATGCCGTATTTTCATCTGACCTGTCTAATAATTTTAGCCTTACTAGAGAACGCGGTATGGGTTGAGGTTCAGGGCTTGTATCAGATAGGTTCAGCGTTATCATTTTATTTAAATTAAAATTACTTCGTCAGAACTACAACTGCTGCTGGAAAATTCTGCCATAATTCAGCTGATACGATTACATTTTATTTTATCCTCAAGCAAGCAGACAAAAAAAACTCATGTAGTAAATAAACCACCATTATCCAGGCAACATGTTAGTAAATAAACAAGAAATATGAGGTGAAAACTCAACTTTTGGCATATAAATACGGAAAATATACCCTTCATGTAAAATATTTAATTTTGTTCTACACTTGATGTTTCATCCATACTATCAGCGGCATCTGCATTTATAATATCAACCCCTATGATGAACGCTACTACTAAATGCTTTAATTCGTGGAAAAAATTGGACAAAATGTTTTGAAAATTAAAGAAGAAAGGCGGTTTAGCATAGATGAAATGACGGTGTCGTATGAATGGTGGTAAGGAACGAGAGCGGGTAGCAGATGCCAATATCTCAAAAAGCCAAAGAAATGGGGATTCAAATTATTTGTGTGTATCGTAATTATTTGGCTATATCTGGCCTCGTTCATGACTTCCTTCCATATGCTGGCGAAAATATGTTTAGATTCTGTTCATTTACACTACGAAGACAGTTTGAGTCTTAGGGCGAAAGTTTTTTTGATGCTCTGTGTCTTAGGGGATGTCAGGACAAATTCCTCTTGGAGAAGGAATTGTCAAGGAAGGATAGGGGTACAAGCAAACACCTAGCCTGCAAAAATAATAAACTAGCCGTGGTCAAATGGCATGAAAATAAGGTTATCACCTTGGCTAGCTCATTTGCAGATTCTAACCCAATATAATGCATATGGTGATATTGCAAAAAGGCTAAAGCTAAAGTCAGTGTGTAATGCCCCTTGGCCCCTTGGCCTTGTACCTACAGGGCAAACTTCAAACAAAACCATGGTTCATAAAAAGTTACTGATCAGGATATTTTCGCAGCTTTTGGATGTATACGTCAATAACGCTTGGATATTATAGAAAGGAGAATAGCGGAACGGACAGTAAAATAAAATGCGGTTGAATAAGTCTTGGTTCCAAATAGCAATGGAGCTAATGCAAAAGAACAGAATTCAACATTTGGACACGGACAACGCAATATGTACCAAAAAAACAGCTGTCGCGGGATCTCCTATTGCAGTTTAATAATATATAGGACACTTTCCTGTGTTCATCAGGTCCTACTGAAGATATAAACATTGCAGTAAAGGCGCCACAAACAAGCAATACTCAGCTTTTGGCCTTAAAGGGATAAGTTCGCCTTTGTACAAATATTTTACTTTAATTTCTTTGTCTTATTGTTTTTATGTACAATAAAGTGTTTACAATACAATACAATACAATACAATACTCAGAATGTAAATTCAGTCTGTGCCTTGATTAAAAGCAAAGTTATTTTTAGTCGTTTCGTATCGCTCAATAAATACATTTTTCTTATAAAAAACATAATTTTGTTATCTATTGCAACCTCCACATAATGCGCAATGTTCAGAATACTCAACATGAGTTTACAGGGGTAGGATGTTCGATGTTGGACAATGTTAAGCATTCTCAACATACATTTTCTCAAAAAGTTTTTTACGTTATTTTTTATTTTATTTTTCGTGAGCTTACAATATTAACTAATTTTCATGCCTAAAGCAAAAGAAAATAAAAAAAAATATCTTGGGCGTTAAAGGGTTAATAAGAATTCAAACGGTTTCAGAAGAAATCAAGAACACTTATGTTAACTTGAATCATGAAATCCGTTCAAGATTGAATATTTGTGCTGAAAACGGCGGTACACATTTTGAAAATCTAATTCATTAAATTACTCGTAATAAAAATGCGTAACTGTTTCATGTTGTTGTTTATTTTACTGTAGGTACAGGTTAGCATGATCGCTGTTACAACAAAGTCCCTTACCTGTATGAGGTAAGAGGTAAGTATGATGTAAAAAAATAAGTAGTATGATTTCCTTCGAATATTATCATGCGTAACAATTTATGGTTGTGATTGTTAGTCAAAAAAAAGATACCTAAGACACAAAGTTTCAATAATAATGTAAGAGCACTTTAATGTCGTAGCACCTAATAAAGTTTGGATACATAAGTATTTGTGGTATTTTGTGGTGCCAATAAATAAAAATAATTTCAACACAAACATCGTGCTAGACATAACTTGACACTTCTTGTCATTCATGGAATACAAGTCACGCCATTCGCCTTTCATCGTATGATTTCGGAGCGATTCGTGAAGTGTAATGCTCGCTCTCTGTTCTTCAACTCCCACCTAAAGGCTTGTTCACAAAGAAGCGGGCAATTAATAAGATTTAATTCGTACTGAAATAGTAATTTAATTAAGACACATAATTAGACCCATGTTGATATAACATTATTTACTCGTACAGTCGTCAAAAATATGTGGTTTAAATCTTTCGGGTTATTAACGGTCACGGTGTATGATAAGCTTTTTTATTTAGCTGTTTCGTCGCAAATAATTTTATTACACCCATAGTATACGTTACATGGACACATAATCTATAATACTTAGTTTAGTTTTTATGTCGTATCCTTTTTTAGATATATTGTTTTGAAATCTCGATGTGATAATTATTCACGAAAATCGACTGTATACATTTTTACTTTCATATACGGTTTAGTAAGATTTTGTTTTAAAGTCATGACCTTTGACAGCTCGCTTTTTATTTTTTCTTGCTAATCTGCACAGACCAAAGTAAAAATATATACAGTCGATTGTCGTGAATAAACGTCACTTCCAGCACTTCCAGGACTAAAAACTTATGTCTTAAACAATAAGACATAAAAATAAACCTTCGCACAGTGTGTTATTTCATATCAAAATGACTACTCCTTTGATTATCGGTGAATCAGATGGAATTTTTCATTCTAAACGCGAGAATATAACTCACGAATCTCACTCAAATAGTTACGAAGAAATCCTGGGTTAAAAAAAATGTACCGTATTTCGAAAAAAAAAAAAAAAAACATTTGAGTCTAACTAAACTATTAGCGTGCTGCCCCGGTCTGGCTCAAGGCACTGGTTCAAGTCCAGTATCGTCGAATGTTTTTTTTCATTTGTTTCTGATCTTTGTTTATAATATTACCGTTGTTGCTTTTTCAATTGTACTTTAAAAGGTCTTATTTCTATTCATATTATGAGTCCTCTATGGCTGCGCTAGAGGTCGATTGAACCGAGAAATTAGCCATTTAGTCATTTTCGTTTTATCTTTTTTGTGGTCATGTTATGCGTGCTTTAAAATATAGCTAATAATATTTTTAACATTTTTGCGTTGGTAGTCTACATAGACTACCAACACAAAAAATTACAAGCTTTAACTCCGTGGAATCTTACAAATATAAAGATTTTTTTTAAAATGACCAATAGTGGATGTGTTTGGGCTCATAATGATTGATTGGCAATGGCAATGCAAAGTGTTGGTAAGGACTCAAGTTTTATGATTATGAATGGTAAGGTAGGACAAGCAGACAGGCGCATAGGCTTATGAATGGGGTTCCGTTTGTGTCATATGAGGACGTAACACTCCACATCATACATCGGGATTGACTTCCGGAATTTTCTTATAGTACTTCCGTTAAGTCATTTTCCGGCGGGGTGTCTCGCTCCATTAGTGCCGCGCATATTTTTGCAAGAAGCTCCAGAACTCGAAGACGGAATACGTACATTTATCAGCACAACCAATAGTCCACTAAGGCTGAGACATCGTTTGATACATTGTACTAATCTATCACGCGTGGGTTACCGCGACAGTATCGTTTGAACCTTCGATGGACGTAGACGTGCCATCCGCGTAATAACACCCAAAATACGCGACTATCACAACAATAATAACACTTTAAAAATGACTGCTTAGTGGTAGTGTTTGTTTGTTCACTAAATCAGTGTTGAGGAATTCGTTACCCGAGATATTGAGGTGAGCTAATGGATTGATTTTAATTGTTTTATTTTGTACGTCAAATTTTACCTGTTTGTTATTAATAGTCTTATATGTATATGAGACAGTCGTGACCATATTGTTTATATTGTTAATTGTCACATTGATCATAACCAATCTTCTGATAAAATAAAAGTAGTCAGTCGGAGATCTGAAATAGGTACCTGGTTCTGTAGCATCAAATAAATTATGTTTGATTTTGATAACAATAAATTCCTTCTAGTAATTTCTTAGATTAAAGCGTAGAATCCTATTCTAGAAGGATATATGTTATACTGATCATCACATTTAAGGAAGTATTGCCTATGTCATTTTGACGACTTTTATAATCTTACAGAAAATAATTTGTACCTGGTTTTGGCTACTAATAGTTTAGTATTAATCTTAATAGACGATAATTATGTATGTATATTCCGGCTGTGACTGCGATATACCTAGAGTGCGAAAGCCAAATTGCTTCATGGAACCTGGTTCCCACCGGTCTGCTAATTCAGAGCAGAGTCTGATCATATCCGTTGCCACACATAATCCATTACAACAGCCAATATGAAACTATAAATGGAATAGGCTATTTATAACAACTCTTTTCTGTGGTATGTTATAGAACGACCTCTCAATAATAAAAATATTGCTGAAAAAACTACTTCAATCTCATAAAAACTCCCCTATATACAACAATGTTAAAATCACATTTTTGGACTTGCCCAAAAAACGCTTCATACTTAAGCTTAGTCACTCGGTTAGTACCTTGTAAGTAGAAATTAAGAACTTTGTTCTGCAACTTTGCTAAAACTCGCATTTATCGAAACTGTTTTACAAATAAAATTACCATAGATTTTATGGGTTATTCAATGGTATTATTAGTTATTAATATTTTCATACTTTAAAAATGGACTTTCCCACACAACTTTAAGGGCTCATAAAAAAGCTACACGTAAGATATTGTACTCAAAATTTTAACGTAGTTCCTTATTTTGCTTGTTTTATCGGGATCTTATATATTTTTTTACAAATTTTGATATCAGTCATCCCTATTATCATTACGTTCTGTATATGTAACTACTAACTCTATATATATGTAGCACAGAGCGATATATAACAGTAAAAATTAATAATAAAAATGTTTCACACCATCATTTGTTGACAAACTTTACTCGCCATAAACTACTAACTCTATATATATGTAGCACAGAGCGATATATAACAGTAAAAATTAATAATAAAAATGTTTCACACCATCATTTGTTGACAAACTTTACTCGCCATAAAAACAATTTAATTTACCATTAACTCGAAATAAATATGTTTTTCGAAATAAACGGTGACTATTTCTAAATAATCTCTCAAAATCTAAATAAACTATCAAATACATTCATATACATGTAATTTACTGACATCTAATATTGCTTACACACAAATAACTTATGATTTTTGGTTCGTTAACGCTATTTAGTGTAATAAATTTAGGCCATAGCAAATAAACTCAATTGTTAGGTACTAATAAACTGATATCCAATCTTATTGATAATATATCAAAATATACAGCGTTACTATCCAATTTATATGCAATCCTGTCTTATATCTCATTGCGTCGACACAACGACACTAGTACTGACTGGTACTCGTACGTCGCCTCGACCACTTACCAGCGAGTAATCTACGTGTGTACTTACTAGGAAGAAGTTGACACTGTTTGGTAATAGTGATGATCACAGCGCAAAGAAAGGTTCAATGTTGGTGGATCTCAGTCTTGACTAAGAATGTAGCATTCATAAATGTTTAAAATTACATAAGGAGTCAATTGATTTTGACCTACGGACCACTAAAAGTCACCGTAAGATACACCAATAAATTGGCCTTACTTAATGACATATCATGTACTATCCCAGAAAACAAATTTTAGGAACGACGAACAAAGCGAAGACGGATGGATTCAAATAAGCAAGCAAATAAGTCAACGTCTGCCAGCTGATATGATGATGATGGTGAACGTTTACCTACTTAACTTTTATCTGATATGATGATGATGGTGAACGTTTACCTACTTAACTTTTATCTGATATGATGATGATGGTGAACGTTTACCTACTTAACTTTTATCCATCTTCCGTTTGCCTCTGGACTATATTGAAATCAACGAAGGAAACATTGTATACCATTTATACGGAATAAAAGTATAATTATGATATCCCTATCCTTTAAAATCTGTGATATTTCACGCGGACTCGAATAAGTAATGTTGTTTATTTAGAATTGTCATACTGATAATAACTCTTAACAAATTTCGAACTGTATCTTTTTGTGATAAGGTATGATACACAGGTATGGTACCTGAGTCCAGTTAAGAGTTATCTGTAGGAAGGTCTTGTCTTGTTATCTCTACTCCTCGGTGAATGAGGATAATGTTCCATCTGCTGGTTTTTGCCTTGAACGGTCATTGTTGCAACGTCATACGCCTTTTTTTTCGTCACTTCGACGCATAATAAAATTACAAATGATGTACTTACTGCCTTCGGCGAAATAAATTTCGTCTAATTTAATTTCGCAACGAACTTTTCGCAGTACATTTATGGCAATCCAATCAATAGCCCATTTAAATTTTGCCTTTTTAGGGTTCCATACCAAAAATGGTAAAGAAGGAACCCTTATGGTGTGACTCTGTCTGTCTGTCTGTCTGTCTGACTGCAAGAGCGCCATGTCTCAAAAAGTACTTACGCTATATATTTGAGGAATATATATAAACATCGTCAGCCCACATGTATTTCACAGAAAATATTCAAAAATATATTTTAATTTCCTAAAAAAACGACGAATATGAGGGAGGGGGCAAAAATGTAAAGTCTAGCTACTAGGTCAAGTAGGGTTGGATATGAAAGGACTTGACCTGCACATTTTTGGTCAATTTTTTTTTTAAAATTGTAATTAGAGTTTGTTTTATTAAGAAAAATGTAAAAAAAAAACATCATTCCCCCCCCTTTATCTCCGAAGTTTACCGAGCGAAAAATCTAGAATTTTCTGGAATTATGTAATTTAATATGAATATTACACGAAAATTATAACCTGTAATTCGAAAATTATACTCTGCATGTCTTACTTTTTATTGAATCACCAAAAATCATTTTTGAATAACCCGGTTTGGTTCAATTTGCCCCTCGTTTGTATGTGACGCCATAGATACCAGAGGCAAACTTAACTCAAGCGGCAAGTTAAGTCGGAATAAGTGAAAGTTTGTGCGGAACCCTCGGTGCGCTAGTCAGACTTGCACCTGACCGGTTTTATTTTTTAACCGACTTCCAAAAAAAGGAGGAGGCTCTCAATTCGCCGGAATGTTTTTTTTTTTTTTTTTTATGGATGTTCACCGATTACTCAAAGACTATTTGACCGATTTGAAAAATTTTTTTTTGGTTTTATAGAAGGTACTTTCTAGTTGGTTCCATTTAATTTTGGTGAAGTTCTGATGATGGAATCCATGAGGAATTGAAGGAACTCCTCAAATATCGTAGGCATACATATAGCGATTTTGGTATTATAAGAAACATAATAAGCATTTGCATTCAGAAAGTGTAAATTGGTGAAGTGGAACTGATGCAGAAGACCACAGAATGCCATCGGAACTCCTCAATGATAAATGATTTACGGGTGGCGACAAAATATCTTGATTAATTTAGCTAAGCAACTTCATAGTCACAAATTTAAATGTTCCTGATGAGAATGGTACCATCGAATTGATTTGATGATGGAGCCGGAAGGTAGGCACCAGATCTATGTAATAAAATAATGTATCCTAGCCGTGTTTGGGCTTGTTCGAATCGTCACGAGGTACACTTTTAAGTAACGATTAACTAAAAAGTGTAAAATAAATAAACTTTAAACAAAAAAATAAAACCGACTCCAAAAAAAACTAAAAAGTAAAAAATAACGCCATAATTCAGTTTCTTCAAATTACTTACAAGTAACCGTTTGTATACTCAATCTATACAGTATATACAATTAATGTTATTTTGGAGTCGGTGCCATCGTGTCACAACTTACTAAAATCGTCAATTTTCAATATTTTACACATTCTTTATATGGCACCGACGCCAAAATAAGATTAATTGTATATACTGTATAGATTTGAGTATACAAACGGTTACTTGTAAGTAATTTGAAGAAACTGAATTATGGCGTTATTTTTTACTTTTTATTTTTATTTGGAGTCGGTTTTATTTTTTTGTTTAAAAGTTTATTATTTAAACAAATTATCATTAAGCAACATATTACTATACCAAGTTTCATTTAGAAAATGATTTTTTAAGGGATCATTTTAATAATGCAAACATTTTATTACAAAAAAAAATATTTATAACATACTTAGGAGGTATACAACGTGTCCCAGGATAAAGTGCACAAACGAATAGGGATGAAAGTAGATGCAATTTTATCAACACAAAAAAGAATGAAAAAAAATTAAAACCATTTTTTTTTTGTACCTATAAAAAAATGTCGTATGTAATGGAACTTATCGAAACAAAGCAATATACCTTGACACCTATGGGCTCTATTGATTTGAAATAGACGTAATTATAATCACAAAAGATTAATTATGTTAATGTAATTAGAAAAATGACAAAAAAAGAAAAAAACTGTTATTTCGTATGAATTTTTTTGTCGATAAAATTGCATCTACTTTCATCCATATTCGTGTGTGCACTTTATCCTGGAATACACTGTATACTTCCATTTGTTAGAAATTAAAAATAGAAGAAAATTATTTTAAAAACTGGCTTTGCCTGGCAATATCATTCGGCAGGCGTAGTCAGTTAAACAGATATTTTCATTTTAACTAATATTATCATGGTGAAATGGGACGGAAATTAGGTAAGTACATATATGATAGTTTTATACTAAGTATTGATCTTAAAATATGCCGGGATTTCAAATATTAGGTCCTTACATATGAAATTGGCGTTTGGCGAACTGCCAACTTTGATTCAAAATATGTGGCGTTCGGTTAGGAATTCCAAATTCAAATTTGTTTCAAATTTAAGACGATGTATTTCTGTGTTCGATTTTCTAAATTAATTTGTTATCGCGTCATTTGTTTTTCTTTCACATCGTTCTGTTCACAATATGGTGAACTTAAAATATCGCTATATTTACGAATATGAGTTTCACCTCAGCACCAGTGCTGCAGAAACGGCTCGTAGGATTAACAATGCGTATGGGGAAGCTACTGCAAAAGGAAATACGGTACGTTATTGGTTCCAACGTTTCCGTTCTGAAAATTTTGACCTACAGAACAAGCCCCGTGGACGGCCGGAGACACAAGTTGACAACGCACAATTAAAAGCAATTGTGGAAGCAGATCCATCGCAAACACGTCAGAGTTAGCGGTAGGCTTCGGTGTGGGCGATAAAACCATGTTGATTCACTTGAAACGAATTGGAAATGAAAAAACTTGAAATAATGGGTACCGCATGAATTGAGCGACACAAACAAAGAAACACGCGTCGAGTGTTGCGTTTCACTTCTCAACCGGCACAATAATAAAGGCACTTTGAATCGTAACGTTGCTGGTGATGAAAAATGGATCCTGTACGATAACCGGAAGCGTTCTTTAAAATGGCTGAACCCAGGTGAACCAGCCAAATTCTGCCCGAAACAAAAGTTGACTCAGAAAAAGGTACTGGTAAGTGTCTGGTGGACTAGTGGCGCTGTCATCCATTACAGCTTCTTAAGATCTGGGCAAACAATCACGTCTGATGTGTATTGTCAACAAATGCAAACGATGATGGAAAAGCTAGCCATTAAACAACCCAGACTGGTCAATCGATCTAGCCCACTGCTGCTTCAGGACAACGCTCGACCACATACGGCACGTTTGACGACCGCAAAACTAAGGGAGCTGCGACTCGAATGTCTTCGACACCCACCATACTTCCCGGACCTTATTACAATTTGTTTCGGAATTTGGACAACTTCATGCACGGAAAAAAAATCAATTCTCACGAGGCTTTCCAAACGGCCTTCAAGATGTTATTGTTTCTCGCTCACACATTTTTTTTAGTAAAGAAATCAATGAACTACCTTCGAGATGGCAAAAGTGCATACATAGCCATGGTACATACGTTGACTAAATAAAAAAATAGTTTCATAAAAAAAAAAGTTTTCATTTCTGCCATATGAAACGCCAATTTCATATGTTAGGACCTAATAAAATCGTATTAAAAAACTCTGAACTGATCACGACCACCCCAAGAAAACATCAAAATATATAAAAGGATTTTTTTTATAGATATAAAGGCAAAATATGGTTGTTTAAAATAAATTACGTACGATTGATATGCTTGCTTATAAAAACCGTGTCCCCTGAATTAAATAACTTATATGTGATCTGGTTTGGGCAATACATTTTTGTTTTTGTTATCATAAGTCTGCCGTTAGAGATATTTTCAAGTATTCTTTGAAAGCTACTCGTAAAAATGATAATTTTGAAACTTCATCTGGCAACTTAAATTGTTATAAAAAATATACGTTGGCCTAGGAATTATTCATACACTTCGCGACTTTCGCGAACGCGAATCCTTCTCATAGCAGTTTTATTTTTATTTCTAGTAAGAGTGGATATCAGAATTCTTAGTGAATGAGTACGCGAGTAGCTTCTTAAGAACATAAATAATATTTTAATAAATATATTCGGGCGCTACGGTTAAGATTTGATGTCTGTAAAAATGTCTCCAGGAGTCCGGCAAATTTAAGTTATATATAGGGTGGGCCATGAATTTTTGCAAATAGCAACACTGAACTTTTCGAAAACTGTCAGAGTGAGCGGCGGGAAATCGGCGGAAAACTATAGGTCACTTAGTTAAATTTTATTTGTAAAGGAGCATTTCACGGGAAAACAAGGGGCTTTTTATGTTAAACAGTGTTATAAAAAGATGATGAGATAGCCGCAGTCCCTTGCAGCATGTGTCAGCGAGTTTTCCAAAGTTTACGTAGTCGATTGCAAGAGTGCCAACGACGAGACGGAGGACATCTGAATATTGTATTTTTTTTAATAAATTGCCGTTATCTGTAACATGTACATGTACCTATAGTTTAATTTTTATCGACGTTTCAAAAGTGCTAACACTTTTGGCCTACGCTATATAGAACACACGGTTTTGTTGTAGCGTAATATTATGTAGTTTGTATGTCAGCTGCTTTGCACCAAACCAGAATACCATGTGACATGATATAACACTATGAAAATATACCTATGATGCACCGGCAAAAGAGCGTATCTTCGTAGCGCTTACGTCCTTTTGCTGAGAAGCACATTTATTCGCAAATAACTCAAAAACATTATATCCGATCATGTTATAAAAAAAATTCGTGTACTTTAAATTATTTATTACTTTTCTCTTTCCTTTTTAACTTTTTAAATATTTTTCGGACTTCAGAAAATAGAGGTTACAATTTATGCAACTTTCAGACCGATTGTTTCCGAAAATATTTACTTACAAATAACAACATCCTATAATAAAAGGCTTGAAGACACAAGTTGGTATAACCCAGCACAAGTGACACAACAGGTAACTTGAGTAGCGTAATAATTAAAATGAAAAACAATTTTCTCTACATATTTTATCATCATTATGGATGCAAGAGTTGTCCTTCAAAGTGGAGCAATTTACTTTATTTGCTCTGATACTGCTTTATGCTCTGGTTTCCCTTTGATATAAAAACAATATATTAAGGTACAATTTTTTTACACAAATCGAACTAGTTCCATGGTAAGCTCAATATAAGGCTTGTGTTATGGGTACTATACGACGATATATTTAAAAGATATATTACTTGTATACATATAAAACATCCAAGACTCAGGAACAAATATTTATGGTCATCACACAAATATTTGCTCTTATCTACGGGGATTTGAACCCAGGACCTCAGCGTCGCAGGCAACGTTACTCCCACTGCAGCACTGAGCTAAACCGGTCGTCAAACATCCTTGTATGATGTGAATTTTACCTTTATCTTTAACACACTTTTTAACCCCCAAGAAAAAGATATGTATAAGTGTATGCATATCTGTTTGTCTGTGGCATTGTAGCTCTTTAAGGGATGATCTGATTTTGTTTTTTTTGAGGAGCGAAAACAATGTAGAATAGACTAAGGTATGGTTAAAGTTATAAAAAATATAGCGCCTTTTATTAATTAATTTGCAACATATTGTACGTATACGTAAGTCTTGCTATGTCCCTCGTAATGGTATTTATTATGTACATAGGTACATTATTATTTGGTATGAATAGAGTTGGAGCAGCTGTGTAATCTACGCATATACTTAATAAGTATTACATGCCTAATACATTGAACGTTACATTCAGGCTTATTTCACTTTAGCCTCTCAAATTATAATAATTATTTATTACAATACGGATTGCATGACATGCGGACTACTTTGAAAAACCTACCGTTATCTTGTCCAGACCTTATGGGATTATTTATTTGATACCATTGAAATCATCTAGCAACAAAACATATTTAAATGTATACTTATAGTTAAAACAAAAATATCCGCGTCGACTTGAGAACCTCCTCCTTTTTTCGTCGGTTAATAAGTAGCTCAAGGGTCACTGCGTACTATTAGTTATGTGATGTGACAAGATATATTCCGTGCTGCGCCTGTCGATGGAACCTCAATCCAACGAAATTAAATGTCCATAGACATACCTATTAATTCATAAAATGAGATGTGTTTATTTACAAAGTGTTGAGCTTATCTATCAAGACATAACAATACAATTTATAAAAGAAGGCATGCTATAAAACTAACTTCCAAAAACTGTATTGTTTGCAATGCGGATGATATTACAACTAATGGTTCTGGCTATATGAACTAAAGATTTCATCACCAGAATACTATAAATGCTTCTGCCAAATCTAAAAGACGCTAGACGCTGATTATATAACTGACAGTATACCTACTAGTAGGTATTGCATCCATCTCAGTCTTGTACTTCTGTATCAGCAGTGATGTGACCACCTTCTATTGTTAAACAGAGTTTGACAGAGACCAACATGAGAAGCGTGTTAAATGTTCCAGTTACAATATAACTGAATTCATTGAGAGTAGGTAGATGGGCCAATCTTCAGCGTTTTTGCATATACCTATCATTAACAGAAATGATTTCTAGAATTTACTTTTTATGAAACTCTAAGAAAGCCTCGAGGCCGAGTTTAGTTTCATCAAGGAACATTACTTGTTCTTCCGATGTTACGGCAATTATAAGACAACAATGACGATTGAACCGAACGTTCAAAAAGCTCGGAGATTCGCCCTGGTGCCGAAGTAAATTAGGCATAGCCCTAGTACGCAAAGTAGAACTTTTCGCCAGGGTTAGATAAATGACTTGAAGAAAGCATTATTTCATGAGTACAGTGACGGCACTAAGGGGAGCAAGCTGTCGTGAAATAAGACGCTGCGGAGCGGATACAGTAATTTTCTACTTGAACGGGACACAATAGCTGGTGCAGCCGTACTGGCCAGCTCAGCGGCCGTGGGAAGGATTACATCAGAAAATGTAAATATCGACCATCGTCTACAAGATAGCGTAAAATAGAGTTCAGTTACTTGTATTTTAGCACAACTGTCATTCTATACGCAATTCTATGTCACGCGACAAATTTACTGTCTATCACTTTCTATTCAATGCGGCGCGAGGAAGACGGTTGATGCTGTGTCGCGTCGCGCGATAATCGAAGTAACGGCCAGCTTATGCTAAGGTGCCTCCTGAAACTCCTGAAGTGCCAACGGACAGACTATACCTACCTCTTGTCGATGCGTATAATAATCGTGTGAAGATTTCCCTTTGCGCTTATGTAAAGTAAAGAGTTAGCATGTACATATATATTAATAAGGCGTTCGAAAGGTTATTTAACTTAGAAACAGCTGAATACCTACATAAGTATCTGTAAATCTGTGCCTATACAACAGCAACACGATTGTACCAGTATTTTACAAAACCATTGAATTCTTAAAAGACTATATACTATATTCTATTAAATAATCAAATTTGCCCGCAGCTTCGTTATAAATATCCATTCGATGACACTGTGGGAATAAATACGAGTATAAACATACAAACACACCTTCGTAGCTGTAACGTAATCAAAGATTTTAATTGATAATGTCATGAAAATTTTCAATTTGGAAACTCAGCCTAACTACATATATACCAGCGGTTACAAAAGTCCATTCCGGTTTGTGGTCCCCTCACTGACTCCGATTACTGGTAAGGAGGCCTAGCCAGACCTACCCAGTTCAAAGTAAGATTCTAAGAAAACTCGACTCATGAAATTGATACATTAATTTACAAAGAGAGCTATCAAAGAAATGTGAGAAACCCGCTCTTCTCATATTATCTTAATTGAAGCCATTTTTCAATCAGGATAGTCTCATGTGAGTAACCTTTTATGATTCTGTTTAACGGAATTGAAACATCCGTCTAATCTAGATAATATTGGACATACTGACAGACGCGTGGTCCTTCCGATGATTCCGATGACCTGAATATTGAATAAAAGATGACACGGAGTCAGTAGGCAACGTTAATTAACTTTGCCAAATTTGTTGCAGATACACTTTTGCTACGGAAAAAGCGGCATTTTATCAAAATAAGTCCTACGCTTAATTTTAATTACGCACTTGGAACCATAGCAAAACAAGTTTTTTCTTCAATTGATATGCACTCAAAGATGTAGAATAAGTTAATTGTGGTAAGTATCTAAAGAAAACCGCAGCACAAATGCAGAAATCCTTAAGTTTCTGTCAGTAAAGAAATAAATATATCTCGATAATTTTACATAATTTAATTTTGACATTGCTACTAGTTACCGAAAAATATGCCCAAACATAGAAGCAAGTTATCAATTGACAGATACATTACATAGTTACATTATCTTCATTACACAACATTAGTCCATATTTTTATTAGCATTATATGACCACTCACAATGACGCAGTTAATGAACACCTATAAACTCACGGCCATATGTTTGGAACTTACAAGATAATAACAAGATTAGGAACAATCACACCACCACCTAGAAGAGGCGACGCGTATAGGCACATATGTGTGGATATCGGCTATAATTAAAAGATTCTCCATACTGGTTTTTGCTGTCGGCTATATTTAATCACTTAATCAGTACACTGAAAAAAAAACAGCGATCGTAAAACATTGTAGCTTATATTATTCCCACATTCAAGATAAATGTAACGACACCTTATTCTCTTACGTTGAAATCCATGAAACTAACGTAAAATTATCTCAAAGTAGTTAATTAATTTATTCATTAAATATTTGATTATTTATTTTGTGCTCGACACCGATACTTTGTAGTGCGTAGTATTCTGCACGTGTGTTGATGGTTAACCGCATAAAACAGGAATATGATAGTAACTGATGCGTATACGCGCATTGATTGTTTAACATAAACTACTGAAAATACTGTGCTTACAGGTTACAGGTGTTCAAATTGTGTTACTCATATTATATGTTTTAAATATGAAACTCTATGTTCGCGAACAATATAAAAAGATAAAGTATTGCCAGGGAAAATACATACTTAGTACTGGAATAATAGGTCGAAAATTGCAAAATATAAGTGTAAGCCTATCACATATCTTTACATAATTATAAAACTCGAGTTACTGACCTATTGACAGACAACGCACAGCCTTAACCGCGAAAGATATAAACATGAAATTTGGAACGTATATTCTTTATAGTACGTGGACGTGTACTAAGAAATGATTTTTCAAAATCGAACCCTAAGGGGGTGAAATAGGGGTTGAACCGTTGTATGGAAATCGTTAATTTAGAAAGTTATAGACTTGAATCTTTGTATAAAGGTTTATTACTAAAAAACAAAACAAAATATTTAGCATTGTATAAAAATTCATCCCCCAAGGGAGTTAAAAAAGAGTTGAAGGTTTGTATGGGAAACATGTCGTTTTTAAAGTAAGTCGCTTAAACTTCAGTCACAACCTCCCAATGTACAGTGAAAAACATTGATAAGGGCATCTTTTCCCATTCCCCCTTCAAGGGATGAATTGAAAAATTAAGATGGGGTTGAAATTTAATGTTAAACTGTGGCTAGAAACATGACAGCAGGACAGCAGTTTCATTTATAATCCAGAAAGAGAGAAGAGGGAGAGAGAAGAAGGAGTGAGGGAGGGAGAGAGAGAGAGAGAGAGGGAGGATGGGAGGGAGAGAGAAAGTGAGGGAGGGATAGAGGGAGGGAAAGAGAGGGAGGGAGGGAGAGAGAGAGTGACAGTGAGGAGTAGGGAGGGAGGCAGAGAGAGAGAGAGTGTGAGAGAGAGGGAGGGAAGGAGGGAGAGATAAAAAAAAGGTGTCGTAGTAAAATTATGACGCTGATTTTCTTATGACGGTAACACGTAAAATTATCGTTCGTAAACCGACTCCGAGGTATCTTTCAGAACATTTTATTTTGGCCAGTATCGGGAACTTTGCCTGTCTCGTCTTCTCATAGGTCTAGCAGGCGTTAAAATTAAAAGTGCCAGTGTTGCCTTCTTATGGAGTAATGTTCAATATCCCAATTTTCTCACTCTAATTTCGTTGGTTGCTGAATATCTTCTGAGTATTGTTTTAAAACATTAACAGCATCGGACAACTGACAGAAAAAAAGTTTTTTAATTGTTTTCAATATGATCGGACATACCGTTTTTAAGTTATTGCCAAAAAACTATGCTTCTCAGCAAAAGAACGTAAGTGCCTGGGAGATGAGATTTTCATCTGTAGTGCTTTTTTTGTATAAACGGCTGCGGAACCCTACATTGAGCATGGTCAGACATGCTCTTTTTTTTAATGCAATGACAATTTGGACTATGTAGAGAGTAGATAAGAAAAATAAATATCAGATACAATCTTACACTCATCGATTTAGTCTCAAACTAAGCAAAGCTATGGGTACCAGGTGACAATATTATACATGCTTATATAAATAAGCTTAGTAATACAAGCTTTTGCCCGCGGCTTCGCTCACGCATTTGGTGATAGTTAGAAGCTTCGGTTACTACTTAACCCTCCAGATGAAAATCTCGCCCTCGCAATAAGAACTATTTTTTAAAGCAGCAGCGAAAGAATATCCATTGCTGTGCTGCTTTAAAAGAAGAGTAAGCCAATAAACACTAATAAGCATTACTTTTGTTTTTACAAATATCATGATAATAATCACAATATTTGCAATTTATTAGTGGATCACTCCACTAGCGTTATTAAATAAACAAAGATCAGAAACAAATAAAAAAAAATTCGACGTTACTGGACTTGAACCAGTGCCTTGAGCCAGACCGGGGCAGCACGCTCTAACCAACTGAGCTAATCGTCCAAATTTTTTCATTTGTTTCTGATCTTTGTTTATACTAATAAGCATTGTTATGTCTCCGTACCCAAAGGAACTATTACTAAGGCTCCGCTGTCACTCTCTCTGACACGGTTCTTCACAAAAAGAGTTTTACGACAGCCGTTGTCACAGAAAATTAAAAAAATTAAAAAAAGATATCTAAACAACATATATATTTTTTCTTTCAGGGCCATTCTTTTAATTTTGGCTAGAAATTTGCTGACGTCCATCTTTTCATTCGTCTGGAACTTTTCATTATGTAACTTTTCCCTAGGATCAAAGTTCTAATGTTCTACGTTTATATATCAGATATTTTCAATTAATCAGAGTAGTTGCTGCAGATCAAGAGGCTATCGTTATCAAGTTTTTTTTTTAAGAAAAAGGAGAAATGTTATAAGTTGATCTATGTGTGTGTTTGTCTGTGGCATCGTAGCTGCTAAGCGGAACCGATTTTATTTGCATATTTATTTTGCCAGAAATTTAATTTTGGTTTCTAGCAATGTTGAAAGTCATTCTAAACAGTATAAAGATAATAGATTATTGTTTGACATATGGTGCTAAAAGAAGACTGAAAGTTATAAGCTGCATGAAAAAAAAACGAGGAATAGTCAAATAAAATTACCAAACATTTTTTTCCTGCATTTTAACCCATTTTATTAAAGTGCGAGTCTGACACACGCACTGAGGGTTCCGTACAAACTTTCACTTATCTCAAGTTAAATGGCCGGTAAATTAATTGTTTTTTTTTACCACACTTACTTTTTAAAAATCGAAAAAAAACGATAATAACGATATAGTAATGGAAAAAAGAGTAGCTGACGCTCGAGAAATACTACAGCCCAAAAAAATTAAAAAAGGGCACCTTACAAAAAGAAATGAGATCCCACGGAAAACATTTCAGGTATAAAACTGACGGCCAGGATGCCATACTTTTTAAACCAACGTGGTAGGGTTATTAAAGTCAAAGCTTAGGGACTTGGCTTTTCTTAGGTTCTGATAACGTTTTTACAGCGAAAGCGTTATGAGCATGTGAGTCTTGGCCGTCAATTTTACATGAAATGTTTTTGGTGGGATCTCATTTCTTTTTGTATCGCGCCCTATTTTTTAATATTTTTTTGGTCTTTAGCGTTTTTCGAGCAACAGCTACTCCTGTTTTCATCGTCCACTCTTTTGGGGATAAAAGTGTATATTGGGGCTGTCGAAAGCCCCATAAACACTTTTTACCCTATTATGGGAAGATATATACAAAATTCCATCCCCTTATTTAAAGGGTGGGGGGTGATTTACTAAAAATCCTAAAAAACCTATTTTATTATTTATAACAAGGAGTCCCTATATCAATTTTCAGACTTCTAGTATCAAAATTTGCGGAAGTCTCCTACTAAGTTCCATCCCCTAGTTTAAGGGGTTGAGGGGTAAAAGTTCCATGTTTTGGAATTATTTTGTTGTTTTTGTACTAATACTAGCTTACATACAAAATTTCAGCTTTCTAGGTCATCGGGAAGTACCCCGGAGGTTTTGATACGTGAATGTATAAATGAGTGGCTAAATTGGCTTATTTTAGGTACCAATAAAACCTAATGTATAAAAGCTAGATCAATTAAATTTAGTACATTTCATATATTCCCGAGCTGTATCTAGATCTGTGAATTTCGGCCCTCTGGTGTTAACTGGGACGAAGCTATGAGGGTTTGAAAATGAGACGAAACGGTTTGAGAAAAGGTAGGTAGTGCCCCGCTTCTTTTTTGTTCGTCTTTGCGGCGGCACTACGAGTACCATGCCCCCAGATTGATATGTATTTAGACTAACTTATAAATACATATAAATTATCCAAGACTCAGGAACGAACATTCGTGTTCATCATAAAAATACTTGCCCTGCCACTGCCAGCTTTGTAAGCCGTTGTGCAAGTTAGCCAAACGTGTTGTCAAAACATAGTACAATAATATAGTGCTTCTACTGCCATTAAATAAACAAGCCAATAGGTGCTATGAACGCTTCGTCCCTGTTTTACTCTAAACTGATAAGCGATAACCTTTTACACGCGTGAAATCATTTATTATAATTTTATTGACCGTTAAGGACAGTATACGAGTACGATATTCAATTATTCAAGGCGATTCTTCGAATGGATGGTAGTTTTTCGCCGGATCTAAGAAAAAGATTTTTCCAGTCAAAAATACACTTGTTTAAAATTGGCTCACGTCACGATCAAGTAATGTTAAATACTATAGAAACGGCAGGTGTAAACATTAAATTAATCAATAAAAATTGCAACCCGTAAAATAAATATTTTCTTCAGGTTCCGCGATTATAACTCATTTAAATAAAACAATTTTAACGGATCATATCGCGTATATTATCTTATATGAGTTCGAGACGTTTCGGAAGCTTTTCAGCTTTCTGTGTTCAAGGGTTGACAGAGAAAAGATATATTTCCTCTGTCAAAGTAACAATTTCTGCAAACTACCCACTTTTTAAGAAAACGAATAAAGGTGTACATAATTATATGCCAGATGGGCCTAATCTGTAAAGACAGTTACAGATGTGCCAGAAGGGCTTAAATATTCTACATTAATAGTTCACCAGCAGCATTTCACAATATGAAGCTTACTAAGGAGAAAAGAAACGCTGCAAAAAAAAACTCCACAACCTCGTTACTAATTATATTATATTAAACAAAGACTACTAAACTACTTTTTAACAGATAAGATATTTTTACATCGTTCGGAAATTAAGGTTTTGCAGTCCTGTGTCTTGCTTGTTCTTTGATGAGATGTATAACAGGATCCCAAGCTGGTGGTAGCGACAACTCATCTTCTCTATTGAAATTAGGATGCTTTTTAATCTCAATAGCCTCGCATAGCATTCTGGGAAAATATCTTTTCTCTTTGGCAAGGATAGAAGGATTATCAAACTTTATTGAATGGTTTGGTTTGTTAATGACATGTTCACAGACTGCAGACCTATTATATCGACGGTGCTTGACAGCCGTTACGTGTTCCTTCACCCGGGTTGATACACTGCGTGTCGTTTGACCAATGTATGAAAGACCACACTCGCAGTCCAGCTTATAAATGCCTGCACTTTGAAATGGGGTGCTAGTCTTCACGGGGCTAAGGTATTCAGACACCTTATTCAACTGCTTAAAATATGTTTTTATGGAAGCACGCTTCACGATCTTGTCTGTGACTCCTTTCACATATGGTAATACGGCAGGTTTACGCTCGACTGTTGGAGTCTTCTTGCAGGGTTGCTGCTTGGAACGTGGTATCTTGAGCTCGTTGGCTCGAAGCGCATGTTTGACATGTCGCAGATTCCCCTGGCTCTCTGAAACGAAGCTGAAAACCATCCAACACGTCGGGAACTCAAATGAGATAATACACCCAACATAATCCGTTAAAATTGTTTTATTTAAATATCATTTACGTTTCACAAATTTCATACGAGTATACATTTTCTATGAAGACGATACCGAAGAATCCGCGTGTTGAAACAACAACAACGTAATAACAAAACCGTATTGACCACCTACACAAAACTAAATAACTAAAAAGTCGACAATAATGACGTAACCAATTAAGACAAGGCTGACAATGACACGTGTTGGCCTTGAACGAAAGCGACATCGACACAACATGCGCGATTGCGCGGGAGTTGACTACTCGACACGTGCCGCGTAAGTGAATCACACCTAACAGTTTTTGTAAACAAACAGACAATGTTGCAGTCATTCATGCCATAGTAAATTACTAATTGTAGAACAATACATTAATTAAAATATATCAATAAGTATTATAAAGTTGTAAAAATGTAATACTCGTAGCTGTACATTGGAGATATATTAAAAAGTATTGTAAGGGACTGTTTGGAGGAGATTTTTATTTTTATTTTTATTTTTTGTATGTTTGTATGTGTCGTTGCGGCGGCATCACGCAAAATCGTCTAAACGAATTTTCCAACTATTTTTGGTACACTACACGGGTAGCTGGGTATCTCCTGATGGTTATAATAATAATAATAAAGGCGTAGGGATGTGACGACCCCACCGCCCGCTGGTTACCCAGGGCAATCAGTCAACGCAGGGCAGCTTGTGGCGAGCTGTTGGGGAGTAGCGACCCCACGTACCTGAGTGCTCCTGGGGGACCCTGACGGAAGGTGTTGGGTCAGGACCCCCACCTCTGGCTTGCCTTAACCGGCCGGTCAGAGTGGAGTCGCTAGAGCTGATGCTCGAGGGTGGACGTGGAACGTAAGTGGCGAGTTGGCTTCGGTAGAAAGTCCAGTGACACCTCTCCGTCCTTAGCCCTCCGCACCGATGTTGCCCTCAGGCCACTATATGTGTCGCTATTTACGGGGGCCCATCTAGCGGTGGGCAAGTCATCGTCTACCAGTGCCTTTAGCCATGGGACACTTTTTCCTGGTAGACGTCCGATTGTCTCAAGCAATAGCCCAGTATTTAGTCCATCATTTCAATCCCATAACCCAGAATATTTAGATCTCATCACTCTCCAATAGTTCTTGCATCTAGCGAGTGCTGTCTCTGTGCGCGTCCCATGATACGGGCAGGAACAGCACCCGCGCGGTGTACACCTTACATTTCATTAAATTGTCGAAAGGGCCTCTACGCGTTGGCTTCGGCTCCGCGCACGCCTCCCAAAGGTCCGGGACACCATTGTCCCGTGAGCGGGTGCGACATACATAATAATAATTTATTTTCGACCAACTGGGATCATGGTGTTAGTTAGGACATTATTTGTACTTATATATTATTGTTAGTAAAACATTTTACCTAAGAAACTTTTTATAAACTTTGTATAAGATACTTTTTACCCGAGTACGCTGAAGAAAAAAAGAGGGGTTATGACTTTTTCTCCTCCGCGAACGAAGTTGCGGGCGCCTTCTAGTATATGAATATACGAGATAGGAACATGAGCATACATAATTTATTTACGATTGACTGTATTCAGTGTCGAAAAGACCACTTAAAGCGAGTGCAGTATTTATGTTTTTTTTGAGTCTATTAACGTGAAATATGGGTTTTGGTAAAAGTTGAGACCCTCAGAGTAATAACGAGACCGGCCAAGAGCATGTCGGACCATGTTCATTGTAGGGTTCCGCAGCCGTTCGTACAAAAAAAACACTACACTCGCGAGCAAAAAAATCGACTCAACATGCATGGGTGAGTTTCCCGCCCAATATCTTTTTACCTATTCAAGCTACGATGGATAAATTGATGTCAAATAAAAGCTGAAAATGTAACGTAACTAAAAAAGTTCCTTTCTTAGTCTTTTCAGTTCCCATTACGGAAAAAAGGCAGCTTGTACAGAGGAAAAAAATACTATATGAAAAAGCGTATCTCCATGGCACTTACTTAATTTTGCTGTGAAGCGCAGTTTTTCGGCAATAACTCATAAACGGTTTGTCTGATCATGTTCAAAATTTTTTCGTATAAAGTATTTATTTATTAAGCTTTATCTTTGTATTGTTTTCATATTTTTTGGATATAAGGTACAGATACGCACATACAACACAATAGGATACATGCATGATTTTTTTTATCGCTTTTCGTAAATAAAAATTTAAATCGGCCAAGAAATACGCAAGATATAGGCATTTTAAATTTTTAATTAGACAGAGAGGTCCGACGTGCACTGTTACATCATGGTGCACTCCGGTCATGTAAACTCCATATTAAATTCTGTTTTGCTAGAAAGAGATAGTATGAAATGTTTGATGGTTTATAACTGGTTATTTTTATAGTTATTCGAAAAATTATTTTTGTGTACTGTACTGTTTGTTACATGAATGAGGTTTAAGTAAAGCAAAAATATAATTCATGCATATTCACTATTTATGCTACTTTCGGAGCGATTATTTCCGAAAAGATTAACTAAATATTTTTTTTAACCTGTAAATGTTTTTAAAAGAACTGTGAAATATGTGCCACACAATGATACTTATTTGCTGTCTTTTTTCAGTTACCCCCTAGATATTTTTTTATTTTATTTAACTATCAAACTAAGTAGCGGCTTATACAAGACATTAATATAAATCTTGTAGTTTTTGAGTAAAAGGCCTGTGACATATGGACGATCGGACGGACGGACGGATGGACGGGCGGACAGACGGACAGACGGACGGACGAACGAACATAACGAAATTATAGGAGTTCAGTTTTTGCTATTTTGGCTATGGAAACCTAAAAATATGATACCAGGGGCTTGTTTCATAAACGCTTGCAGCTTGTATTACAAGCGGAAGTCTTTTTAGGGTTCCGTACCAAAAATCTTAAAAAAGGAACCCTTATGGTGCGACTTTGTCTGTCTGTCCGTCTGTCTGTCCGACTATTAGAGCGCCATATCTCAAAAACGACTTATGCTATCTATTTAAAATTTGGAATATTTATAAAAATGGTCGGCCCACATGTATTGCAAAGGAAACATTCTAAAATATATTTTTATTTTCTAAGAAAACGATGTCTCCTGATCTAGCTCCAGGGTCAAGTAGGGTATCATATGAAAAGGCTTGATCTGTACATTGTTGATTTTTTTTATCATGAGCAGATTTTGTTTTATTAAGGAAAATGTAAAAAAAAACACCATACTCCCCCTTTATCTCCGAAGTTTACCAAGCGAAAAATCTCAAATTTTCTGGAATTATGTAATTTAATATTAATATTATACGAAAATTATAACCATATATCTATCTGTCTTACTTTTTTTTAATCAGCAAAAATCATGTTTGAATAACCCATCTTGATTAAGATTGCCCCTCATTTGTATGTGACGCCATAGATACCAGAGGCAAACTTAACTCAAGCGGCAAGTTAAGTCGGAATAAGTGAAAGTTTGTACGGAACCCTCGGTGCGCGCGTCAGACTCGCACTTGATCGGTGTTTTATGATTCATGTTGTTGGAAAGAGACTTCCGCTTGTAATACAAGTTACAAGCTTTTGAGAAACGGGCCCCGGAGCATGATGTTGCGCAAATTTTGGGAATTTTCACAAAAATGCGACCACCGAAGTCAGATACACGATAATGTTCGGATTCACTTTTATTATTCCACACTGTTTCGTATTTACTTAGATTATTTTCGGAATCATATCGGAATGCTCTTTAGTTATAAAAGTAATAGACAAAATATGCTCGTAAAAATATATACCTATTAATGACGTCCGAATTTTTATCCTGTGCAGTTGCATTAGCTATTAAAACGCTTTGATTTGGGTTATATGAGTAAGTAACTAGGTCACTTAAGGCATGACTCAAATAGTTTTTGTGTTGATAATCAAATTTTAAAACTGGCAATGGTGTAAGGTACTTATTTACCTAGAGAGAGAGTTTTAGATATTAAGTGATTGAGCAATTTTTAAGAGTAACATCCAATTTCATTGGACAGAAATACAAACCTGACAAAGTTTAACGACCATACAAAGTCCCTTCATTCATTGATTTATTTTCCTCATGCTACAAAAAGGTGGCATCGGGTTTCCTCAAAATGTTTGAAAAGTTTAACAATGGCGGTAACCCTTCAATCACGTAGGGAGGAAATTTAATTTCCGATGTATTTTGATATATAAATGTGTATCGTATTAAAAGGTTATAATAATAATTAGGTACGTTTGACAATACTAGTATGGATTCGTTCATGACAGGCGTTGCCTTAGAGCGTTTAGTAAAAGTAAGATTGACGTGCCTTACCCCACTTTACTCCTCTCAGACGGTCGGTATACAGAAGATCATGAGCATAAGATAAGCGGTATGAGATCATTCGTATGTATCATCTTCATGCAAGAATAACTTGTGCAAGTTACTGTAAAAGCCCGTATATTGGTAAATCTTACATTACATACAATGTTAATCTCTCCTACAAAAAGTCGTAAACACAACGACGCGCATCTAGTTGTATCATATAAAGGACTCACGTGCCAAACTTCACGCTTCTTATATGAATACTAAAAGGCGCCCGCAACTTCGTTCGCGCAGGAGAAAAAGTCATAACCCTTCATTTTTTCTTCAGCGTAGTCGTAAAAATTATCCTATAACTATCTAGAGATACCCAGCTACCCGTGTACTAAAAATAGTTGAAATCCGTTTAGCCGATTTTGCGTGAGGAAGCCACAACGACACATACAAACATACAAAAAAAAAATTTATATATTTTTCGTTTTAGTGACCTCCAAATAGTCCATAACAATCATTTTTTTGAAAATATATTCAATGTACATTTCATTTTCACAACTCTATAAGAGTATAGACTACTATCGTAGCAGCGCGTATAGTATTACCAAGGACCATTAAAACAAGAGGACTGACACTTGCCATACTTCCCAACAAGCAAAGTACGGTTTTATAATTATCCCAAGACCATCGTTTTATCAGGACTATAAGGTATTTATAAGCGCTTACAAGTCCGGAAAAGAGCTCATTTTATAAGTAAAAGTGTATTTGCACTTATAAGATATTTATAATGGCCCGTTGAAATGCCAATTATGCCAATAGTATTCCTACAATAGAATTACATTAATCCAAACACTCCTGTAAAAACTACTTTAAGTATGTTACAATAAAAAGTGAGATTAATACGCTCTCACCAATGCTTTTATAATCTAAGTCGTGGAACGCAATCGACGAACGTGTTTGCATATGTTGATTTTGTAAAAAATATTAAAAAGAATTGTAAGGTAAGTAATTAATGCGAATAATATTAGTACCTTTCTGTTTAGTTGAATTTTATATTATTTTGTTGTTGAATTACTATTTTTAGCGTACTGTATACGTTGGGCAACATGAATTTTCTGTGAAATCTATCACGATTTTAGTTAAAATTTTAACGCGCCTCTTGAATTTGGGATATTTACAAACTAATATTTATCCTTTTGTTTTGCAAATAATAGAAGGAAGCTGCCATTTTCGCAGTTGGCATTTTGAATTCCGTTATAGTGCTATAATAGGGACACTTGGTTTTATAACGACATGTGTCAAACCAAAGAACTCGCCATATTCTTACCAAATGTAGGGTTCAGCAATGCAAAATATATAACGATATATCGATGGCAAAAAGCAGAAACGTAGTAACCACAAATGGGGTTCTTCAAGAGGGGAGTGAATAGGTTCTTAAAGGGTCGGCAACACGCTCGTAATGCCCCTGGCGTAACATCAGGCAGGCCGTACGCTTGTTTGCCACCTTAGTAGTATAAAAAAAAACACCACTAGGTCAAAAAAAATGTGTTGAGTTGTTGTGAAAAGTTGATTGAGTAGACAAACGGTTTCGAATGTGAAACTTACTCACTTTTAGGCTAATGTAAAAACAAACAAACACTGTAAATTACTTTAAGTA
The DNA here is from genome assembly GCA_905404275.2 of Hedya salicella. Lineage (NCBI taxonomy): Eukaryota > Metazoa > Arthropoda > Insecta > Lepidoptera > Tortricidae > Hedya > Hedya salicella. Next base: position 20,384,512 of record FR990098.1, read on the forward strand.
ATTTAACTTTATATTTACTTATAAGAGCCCGCAGATATTTTCTTATATTCGCTTATAAGTCTCAGTAACCGGAGTGATTACTCCTCAGTGTATCTACTCCCGGTATTGGCTCTTATAGGAGTCATGAGATTATAACGGCCCGCAGATGTTCTCTTGTAAGCGCTTATAAATCTAAGTAACCGGAGTGATTACTCTTGAGTGTAGATACTCCTGTTGTTTGCTTTTATAAGAGCCTTGGCTCTATAATGGCCAGGAAATGTGTTCTTGTAAACGGTTACAGGGTGAAGTTATAGTAGTAAATGTGCTTAAGTTAAAACACCATTCATTTATGCTGTTAAAAGCGCAGCAGCAAATATTGATGCTATAATCGGAGCTTTACAAATCCAAATAGCCCTATAAAGTACGCGCTCCAGGATTATTTTGCTTGTTGGGTTGGGATCGTGTTCCGATGGCAGAATAACTATTCTGGCAAAAACTAGATAGCGCTCCAAAACTAAACATTTAACGATGTTATAATTGAATAAAGAAACATAGTATAGTAACAATTAGTTCACAAATAGCTAATAATAAATAAATTGTAACATTTAAATACTGTGTCACGCTTGCAAATTTGAAAAATTGAAAAAAATATTCTTATACATAGATAGCGTTGTACATATCCGCGAACGGCTTTTTGTATGGAGATGGTAAGTAATCTTGTTTTAATGGTCCTTGGTATTACTTATACGATGTGTAGATTTCTGAAAATATTTCCCGCTTATCTCCTTAAAGTACCTCAGTCGTGATCCGTATGCGCTATCCAAAGACTTTGTTCTTATCGCATCTTCTTGACCTCGTAATGATACACTTATTTGTAGAATGTAATACACACTCGGTCGCAACACGAGTCGACATGAAGTACAAATATCTACTAGCAGTGTATTAACTTCATAAGTACCTACATTATATATATACACGTAGAAATCTCATTTCTATATCGACGCGTAATTAGTAGCATTGAGTTTTCTATCAGGTGTGTAACTCAACGTCTCCAAAATGTCGATTATCACATTTCTCCTTTCAAGCATCAACATTTTTTTCTTGGCATGCAGCAGATCAGAGTTTGAAGCGCCGACACAGATTTGCATCGTACGCATTGGGCGCATTAAGTAAGTGGTCTGATGCGGGTTAATGGTCCCGTCGTCTGAATACTTAACTGTAAAAAAATCATCGATATGATTTCTTCGTTGCCAGCTATGTGTGATCATGTAATCAGGTTTAAGGCCAGTATAAACAAAAAAAACAATATATGTCCCTATATACATCAACTCTACTGATTTTAATAAATCATTTGTGGAATCTGAATACTGTACTGTTCTTTAACTGTTAGGGTAAAGCATTTGTTACTTAGATAAATTAAGCAAAAATATTCTAATAATATTTTTTTCTCAGAAGTCGTTGACCCCTGCTATCGACCCACTCAAGTAGCCAATTAGTATCGGTTAAAGTAAAGCCGCGTTATCTCTAGATAGCTGGAAATACTTAAAATATTATAAATATCAATTAGCTTGGTAGCCATTTAAAAGATAAGCTTTAAACAATGTTGTTATTAAAGTTAAGTATATATTAAACCAAATGATTAATGATGGAGACAATGTTGTGAGTTGTGAGTGAGAAGAAAGTTCTCTATCTTATAGAAAGCTGAATAAAATCGAATAATTTGCTGTCGAGGAAAGTAAGGAAAATACTCCCAAAAAAAAAATGTCACAGCAGCGAGTGCTGTGTCTGTGACCAGATGTAGCCGAAGTGCATTTGGTGATTAGATTAAAAACAATATCGATATTCTGGTTATTATTTTCCTGTACTTAATATTTATATATTGATACACAGCATGTAATAATTTAAATTATCACGTTTCGTAAAAAAATGCAATATATTTCGATTAGCCGTTTTTACAAGTATTCCAATAAATATAATAAGAAGTTACTAAGATACAGCGCTGTGACAGGTAGATAGAGTTGCACTATATGTACGAGTATAAGGGTTACTTTTTTACCCATTTGGCACGGAACTCTAACAGGCAACGTTTGATTCATCCTATCTAATGAAGTCTAATTAGTTAGTTGATAGATTCAGGCGTTTCTTGACGGAATTCCATATTACATTAATGGATAGTTCCTTTGCCTTTCCGCGAAATATTGCCTTGGTTAGATGTGATAATAAATTGTGCTCACATGCGCATATTTTCATGCAGTTTCCACAATAACATAATATGTATGCAAATACAACAAACCACCACCAAAAAGTATATGTATATAATCAATTACTCTCTTGACTTGACTCTAAGTCGAATTAGAATTTATTTCAACCACATCTTTTTGTATAATCAGTAATCACTCCAGAGCGGTTCATTTGGTTTTTCGACATCGATCATTTTCTTTTTCCATTTATTTATTTAATTAATCTTTATAGCCATAGGGCATTCTCTACTAGTCATTTCCATTAGAGGTAGTGTACGTATACATATTTATATTTCCTGGAATATTATCTTTATTATTTTATCAATGGAATACTTAGCTACCATCTGTTACGTGCTGTTATGTCAGCTGTCAATATCAGCCGTCTAGGTTTTTTATTTAAAGATGCGATTATCGGATTTTTATTGGTGTGTTTTTGGTATTGCCATTTTGTAGGTATAACTGTTACATATTTTGTTGTTATTTCGCTGGTCATGGTCAAGATAAGTAAAACATTTATGTGTATTGGCGGTATTGAGTGGAAACCAAAAAGTGGAGAAGTCAAGAAAACTCTGATAGCGCTCAAAAGTTAAGTATAAAAAATTGTATACCTATACAGTCCGCGTACGTAGTTACGTAGCTGGTATTTAATTAAAGAAACTTTACAAGATTTGCGTTTTCTAAGTATAGACCAAAACCGAAAGTGCCTTAGAAGTTCTGCGCTATTACGGCATTGATGTGACCACCGAAGACAGAGTCACGGGATACAACAAATATCCTTTACTTAAGTAGGTACCTACGGACTAATCTTTGTCAGTTCTCATAACATACATAACCCTTCTTTATTTTGCAGTATTCTGTTGATATTTTTTGTGGAATTCAATTAATCATCTATTGGGTATTGGGATTCAAAAATATGTACTGTGAGCCAGTGAAGTGCCAACACAATGAGAACCGGTGAAACTGTACTTCAAGCATAAATGTCAATTACGATTATTTGTGATGCGACAATAGTACATTATGATATGAGTGTGGTACGTTGGTAATTACACTCGAGACTGTATAAAGCCGAGAGCGTAATGAAATGACCACAATGCACACGAGTTTCATACGACGTTTTACAACACACTTGTGAGGAAAAAAGCAAAAAAAAAAAAAAACTTTTTAACATAAAAATAAAACCGACTCCAAAAAAAACTAAAAAGTTAAAAATAACGCCATAATTCAGTTTCTTCAAATTACTTACAAGTAACCGTTTGTATACTCAATCTATACAGTATATACAATTAATCTTATTTTGGCGTCGGTGCCATATAAAGAATGTGTAAAATATTGAACGATTTTAGTAAGTGTGACACGATGGCACCGACTCCAAAATAAAATTAATTGTATATACTGGATAGATTGAGTATACAAACGGTTACTTGTAAGTAATTTGAAAAAAACTGAATTATGGCGTTATTTTTTACTTTTTAGTTTTTTTTGGAGTCGGTTTTATTTTTTTGTTAAAAAGTTTATTTATTTTACACTTTACTCGTTACTTAAAAGTGTATCTCGTGACGATTCGAACAAGCCCAAACACGGCTAGGATACATTATTTTATTACATAGATCTGGTGCCTACCTTCCGGCTCCATCATCAAATCAATTCGATGGTATCATTCTCATCAGGAACATTTAAGTTTGTGACTATGAAGTTGCTTAGCTAAATTAATCAAGATATTTTGTCGCCACCCGTAAATCATTTATCATTGAGGAGTTCCGATGGCATTCTGTGGTCTTCTGCATCAGTTCCACTTCACCAATTTACACTTTCTGAATGCAAATGCTTATTATGTTTCTTATATTACCAAAATCGCTATATCTATGCCTACGATATTTGAGGAGTTCCTTCAATTCCTTGTGGATTCCATCATCAGATCTTCACCAAAATGAAATGGGACCAACTTGAAAGTACCTTCTATAAAACCAAAAAAAAAATTTGAAATCAGTCAAATAGTTTTCAAGTAATCGGTGAACATCCATAAAAAAAACAACAACATTCCGTCCGTCGAATTGAGAACCTCCTCCTTTTTTTGGAAGTCTGTTAAAAACGATTCGTACCTTACTTAAATTTTCGCCTAGGTTATACTTGGGTGAACAATCCTGTAGTCCGTAAGTTTATATATTAATCCGTCATCAGTACCTCAAATTTATGTACCTGCATAATTATTATATTTCAAATATCGTTTCTTGAAACTATTTATACATTATTGTCATTTTAGAAAATAATCATACTTCTATATGAAATATTTGTAAATATTAAATAAAATATTTGTAAATATTAACTGACATTTCGAAAGTGCTTGTAACTAGGCCTACTTGAATAAAGAATATTTTGATTTTGATTTTGATTGAAATACTAGACGGCGCCTTCTAGTATTTAATATTATGAATCTCAATACACAATAGATGATTAATTGAATTCCACAAAAAAAAATATCAACAGAATTCTGCAAAATAAAGAAGGGTTATGGATGTTATGAGAACGGGATCCCTTCATGTCCCATAATTTCATTTGTACTAATTTCATTTGCCATAATGGTCACTGGCTATAACCTTCATTTGCCCTAATATCACATGCCATAATTATTGTGTGCCATAATATTCATTTGCCATAATGGTCAATGGCTATAATATCACATACCATAATTTTTGAGTGCCATAATATTCATTTTCCATAATGGTAATTGGCTATAATATTACATACCATAATTTTTGAGTGCCATAATATTTATTAGCCATAATGGTCACTGGCTAGAATATCACATACCATAATTTTTGAGTGCCATATTATTAATTTGCCATAATGGTCACTGGCTAGAATATTACATGCCATAATTTTTGAGTGCCATAATATTAATTTGCCATAATGGTCACTGGCTAGAATATTACATGCCATAATTTTTGAGTGCCATAATACTCAAGTGATATAATGTTCAGCATCTCTAATATCAGATACCATAATAACACTTTTCATAATATCTATTTTCTATAATGTTCATAATCCATAATCATTTATGCCATAATAATCATTTGTCATAATTTTGAAAAAAGCATACAAATACCGGCCAGGTGCGAGTCGAACTCGCGCACCGAGGGTTCCGTACAAACTGTCTCTTAACCTAACCTAACTGGCCGGTTAAGTTAAGTTTGCACCCGGTATCTACAGCGTTGCATATATTTGTATACAACGCTATAGATGTTCATGAAATGTTTTTTGTTACTTGAGGTAAGTAACAAAACAGAAACATTTGATGAACAAATCAATTTTAAATGAATTTTACCGTCAATCGTCTCATAAAAAATAAATAAAAATAGTATGTCCATTTTGCTTACGCGACGTAGATAAGTTCGGTTGTTGGAATATTATTGCTTAGGTTAATAATCCATACTAATATTATAAAACCTCTTCACGCTTAAACCGCTGAACCGATTTGGATGAAATTTGGTACGAAGATAGTTTGAGTCCCGGGAAAGGACATAGGCATAGGCCCTCATCCGCGATAAACGAATTTAAGGCGGACGAAGTCACGGGCAGAAGCTAGTTATTCGATATATCTTTCATTAACCATAAATTCAGCTAATCTATTTCACCTTAAGGCAAGTTCGACTTGGGTTAGGTTAGGTACGACGACGAGCGAAGCGGGGAGGAGTGTTAGGTTGAACTGCGACCCTAACGAGCGAGCGAGCCGCTGAGATATATATCGAGTCTTGCCTTTTGCCTTGTGTACATTACAATTTTTTACGTTAAATCTTACTCACTGTGTAACGTTTATTTTGCTCACTATTTAACGTTATTGCAGCCGGCCGAGTTGTGACGACGTAGCAATAGGTCAGTGCGAAGCAATAGGTAACCTCAGTGATGAATCGGTAGTAAAAGAAAGATTTGGAGGATTAATTTTATGTCAGTCAATATGGACCCGTTTAAATGTTAGCGTTGACAAGTTTATTGAAAATTTTGGCTATGAATTAAAGACATGTGACGACTAGCATTATGAGTTTTATTAAATTTATGGCAAATGTATTGTTATGGCACCTAACAATATGGCAAATGATTATTATGGCATATGAATCGTTATGGAATATAAAATTATAGCATATGTAAATATGGCTAATGATTACTATGGCATATGAATCGTTATGGAATATGAAAATATGACAAATGATTACTATAGCATATGAATCGTTATGGAATATAAAGTAAGGGCAAATGAAAATTTGGCAAATGATTATTATGGCATATGAATCTTTATGGAAAATAAAATTATCGCATATGAAAATTTGGTAATTGATGATAATGGCATATGAATGGTTATGGAATATAAAATTAAGGCATATGAAAATATGGCAAATGATTACTATGGCATATGAATAGTTATGGAATATGAAATTATGGCATATGAAAATATGTCAAATGATTACTATGGCATATGAATCGTTATGGTATATAAAATTATGGCAAGTGAAATTCGGTCATAAGAGATTATTTCATATGAAATTCGGGCAAACGATAGAGAACCTATGAGAACTGACATAGATTAGTCAGTAGGTACCTACTAAAGTAAAGGATATTTCTTGTATCCCGTGACTCTGTCTTCGGTGGTCACATCAATGCCGAAATAGCGCAGAACTTCTAAGGCACTTTTGGGTTTTGGTCTATACTTAGAAAACGCAACAACTTCGTTCGTGGAGGAGAAAAAGCCATAACCCCTATTTTTTTCTTCAGCACAGTCGGGTAAAAAGTATCCTATAACCATCTGGAGATACCCAGCTACCCGTGTGCCAAAGATTATTGAAATCCGTTTAGCCGATTTAGCATGATGAAGCCACAACGACACATACAAACATACAAAAAATCCAAATAAAATATTTTTCGATTCAGTGACCGCCAAATAGTCCGTAAAAATATTTTTTTTGAAAATATTTTCAATGTACAGATATTTCATTTTTACAACTTTATAATAGTATAGATGTCAAATCAAATCAAAATGGCGCGCTGCGGGCGCTGCATTTGTCTATACGCGCACAAGAGCGACGAGGCAAAGGCTAATTGGCCAATCAGCCAAATATTAATAATATGAATAAACTGAATAATTATATCAATTTAATACAAACCAAATATTATTTTGTTTCGAAAACTTTATAATTGATTGAAATTAATTGTTTTTATAAGTACCACTTTATATTTATTAAAAGAACTTATAATGTTTCTTGTACCTACCTAAAAACTATTTGCAGACGTTTAAAAAAAAACTATACTAAAAAGGCATTAGTGCAATTATGTAATGTAAAAAACACGCGTGTGCAATGGACTGGATGTGCCATAAAGACGGTGTAATAAGAGCCACTTTACGAGCAAGTGTGTTGAAAACATTTATTCATTCAATACATTTGTATTATTTTATTATTATTGTTGATTTGTGGGCCTTCTGTATGCCGCTTTGACCAGATTTGATCTATTGTGGCAGCCCTTTATTAGAGTTCACTACTGAGTTGTGAGCCCGTTGAGTCTAGGAATTCCCAAATTCTTTGGGCAGTCAAATGTTGTATCTCTTCCGGGGGCACGACATGTTGCCCTAGGTAGATACTTCTTTTCCTCATGAGTGGTCCACAGAAGCAGAGGTCGTGCATTGCAGTCTCCTCTGCCTCTTGGCAGAATCTGCATACTGCGTCCTGTTTCATACCCATTTGAAACAGGTGCTTGTTTAGTTTGCAGTGACCTGTCAGGATTCTTGTTATTGCGCAGATTTTTGGTCTTTTGAGCTGTAGTATCTCTTTCGACAACTTTTGCTTGAATCCCTTAATTAAGGTTTTCAAGTGGTTTTGTCCTTTTACGAGCCTCCATTCCTCGATTGCCTTAGATCTATATAAGTCATTATTAATACATTTGTGGTCAAGATCGGTGATATTGACCGACCGATGTCACGACTGGTTATGCTACCCTTGCTTCTCTGAAAGTTGAATCTCTGCAAGTAAGCCTCTGAAAGTGTCTTTATTTATACTGAGTTTTTCCATGTACTTAAATAACATATTTTTTATTTACCAATACAAAAGTGCAATGTCATTGTTATCGCATCATTGACATTAATAACCATTAATGAGCAGCGACATACTTTGTCATCTTAGCAAAACAAGTTAGCGATATGGCCGATATGCTAATTGATATAAACCATAAACCACTTAATTAAAATTAGTCAAGGTTTTTAAACTTCAATTTAAAAATGTCAATAGCAAATCTATAATCATTCAATTTATTTGTTTATTTATTAATAAACAAATAAATTGACATAAGTTAATGATTTAAGGCTCGTAGACAAAATAACCTAGTAGGTATTGTTAACTTTGGTAGCTAGGCACGTACCAAAACTACTGGGTAACTTAATTAATGTCTATTTTGAAATTTTTACCCGACTGCGACATAACGAGAATCGTTCTTTAATCAAAACATGAAATTTTTCACAGGTTTTACAGCAACAGTTATATGTCAGTTTTTAGAAAGAGCATACCCGGTCTGAACCGAATAATTATTCTTAATATGTCTGATTGAACTGAGTAATTAATTCATAGTAAGTATGTTGTTTATCGTCGCATCAAAAAGTACTATTATACTGTTGTTACGACTATATCAATTTAACTTCCGTGTTGCCCAAAGGTCCCAAATTCAGCGCATTAAAGGCAAGAATACAAACCAAGCACGTGGAGGTCATTTTTGACCATTCTGAATTTATTAGGTATGACTAGTTGTCGAGTAAAGTTTTCAGGTTACGATTATGAATTATGATAATTCTTTATTGATTGCAAACGTTTTGAAGATAATTAAAAATATATGCATTTTATTAAAGTCGGCAACGTTGTTTTTATTATACGCTATTCCTAAATTACGGTACGTTTACCTACATATATGGGACTGCAGAAGATGAGCCCAAACGCCAATTAGTTTTTGAAAAAATCGATCACACGGTCACGAATGCTAAAAAGGCTCAAAATTTTATTATTAATAAGTATTAATAACCACCGGTAGCTTGAGCCCTGCCCCGACGGTACCTCAGGTCTAGTTTTTTATAATGCCTTTATATGTTGTATTTATATTTGAATTTTTTTACTCATATTGTTAAAGACCTTACCTAAGATTGAATAAATAAGTAATAAATATAATGGAAGAAACTTGTGTGCAGGTGGTGTGTGCGATGCGCGGGCGCACGCCGCGATGGCGCTGCGTGTTCGCGGTAGTGTGCGCGCTGCTAGCCGCCGCCGGCATCGCCATCTCGCTCTCCTGGGGCCGTGTCTTCGACTCCGTGCTGGCACGAGTGAGTAATGCTTTCCAAGTAAAAATTTGAAATTAAACACAAAAATAATCCTGGAGCGCGTACTTTATAGGGCTATTTGGATTTGTAAAGCTCCGATTATAGCATCAATATTTGCTGCTGCGCCTTTAACAGCATAAATAAACGCTGTTTTAACTTAAGCACATTTACTACTATAACTTCACCTTGAAACCGTTTACAAGAACACATTTCCTGGCCATTATAGAGCCAAGGCTCTTATAAAAGCAAACACCAGGAGTATATACACTTAAGAGTGATCACTCCGCTTACTTAGATTTATAAGCGCTTACGAGAGAACATCTGCGGGCCATTATAATCTCATGACTCCTATAAGAGCCAATACCAGGAGTATATAGACACTGACGAGTAATTACTCCGCTTACTTAGATTTATAAGCGCTTACAAGAGAACATCTGCGGGCCGTTATAATCTCATGACTCCTATAAGAGCTAATACCAGGAGTATAGACACTGAGAAGTAATCACTCCGCTTACTTAGATTTATAAGCGCTTATAAGAGAACATCTGCGGGCCGTTATAATCTCATGACTCCTATAAGAGCAAATACCAGGAGTATAGACACTGAGAAGTAATCACTCCGCTTACTTAGATTTATAAGCTATTACAAGAGAACATCTGCGGGCCGTTATAATCTCATGATTCCTGTAAGAGCCAATACCGGGAGTATATACACTGAAGAGAGGAGTAATCACTCCGGTTACTTAGACTTATAAGCGCTTATAAGTAAATATCTGCGGGCTCTTATAAGTAAATAGAAAGTTAAATTACTTAAAATAATTTACAGTGTTTGTTTGTTTTTACATTAGCCTAAAAGTGAGTAAGTTTCACATTCGAAACCGTTTGTCTGCTCAATCTATACAGTAGGCTTCACTTTTTTGACCTAGTGGCGGTTACTACGTTTCTGCTTTTTGGCGTCGATATGTCGTTTTATATTTTGCATTGCTGAACCCTACATTTGGTAAGAACATGGCGAGTTATTTGGTTTGACACATATCGTTATAAAACCAAGTGTCCCTATTAAGGTGCGTCCACATTTGTATCATTTGCCCGTATCAGATCATCGTCGCGTGGCATGATCGCGTGTCACGATCACGCGTTTGGACGTTACGCCGATCCGATCACTCGAAATCCATGTTGCTACGCGTATCAAACACTCGGATCGGACAAGCACGGCATGATCGCGACGGTGCGACGTCCACACTAGCGATCATGACACGCGATCATGCTACGCGGTTATGATACGCCGCGATCCATCTCGAGTCGGTTTTTGCCCGATCATCTTCTGTCTCGTCCATTGCAGCTACGCGTGAAAGAGATGGCCGAGAGGCGTGGCTTGAGTCGCTGGCGCAGGTGTGTTACGGCGAATTTCCAAAGTACTGCCATTTTTAGTTGCTACGCGCGCGGTGCCGCCGACGCATAGGCGCTGGGCGCTGTTGTCCACGCTGGTGCTCGGTAATCTTCAAGTTTCTGCACGGGTGTCAACCAATATTTTTACACGGAACACAACGCTACTACAGAAGAACGATCACGCGAAAAATGATGATCGGCGAAATGCCAAAATGATCGGAGCGGTGAAAGGATACGGCTTGCGTCCAAACTGCAGCATGCAAAATGATCGGATACTGTGATACGCTACGGCTTAGTGTGGACGCGTTTCTTGCGGCGGCGCAAATGATACGGAATGCCGACAGTGAGCGTCCAAGCAGCGCGATACGCAGTCATGCCACGGGACGATGATCGGATACGAGCAAACGATACAAGTGTGGACGCACCTTTATAGGACTTTAACGCAATTCAAAATGCCAACTGCGAAAATGACAGCTTCCTTCTATTATTTACAAAACATATGGATAAATAATAATTTGTTAATATCCTAAATTCAAGAGGCGCGTTAAAATTTTAACTAAAAACGTGATAGATTTCATAGAAAATTCATGTTCCGCTACGTATACAGTACGCTAAAAATAGTAATTCAACAACACAATAATATAAAATTCAACTACACAGAAAGGTACTAATAAAATTCGCATTAATTACTTACCTTACAATTCATTTTAATATTTTTTACAAAATCAAACACGGTCGTCGATTGCGTTCCACAACTCAGATTATAAAAGTGGGTGAGAGCGTATTAATCTCACTTTTTACTGTAACTTACTTAAAGTAGTTTTTACAGGAGTGTTTGGATTAATGTAATTCTATTATAGGAATACTATTGGCGTAATTGGCATTTCAACGGGCAATTATAAATATCTTATAAGTGCAAATACACTTATAAAATGGGCTCTTTTCCGGACTTGTAAGCGCTTATAAATACCTTATAGTCCTGATAAAACAATGGTCTTGGGATAATTATAAAACCGTACTTTGCTTGTTGGGCGAGGTCAGGACCACGGAAATGCTCGGAGAAGGGTCCTATAACTTCAGGTGCACAGCCACCACTATTCTGTCAAAAGTTATTTGTGTAGAATTTATATATAAGTTCGAATGAAACTATTGCAAGGTCCTTCGGATATATAAATAGGATATAAGGTTACAACTCCCAACGCCGGACACAGTTCTATTAATTGGAATTAAACCTTCAGCTTTTATTCATAGCAATAGGTGACAATAACAATTACAAGTAGATATTGAGGTAGCAACAGAGATGTTGAAGTTCGAAGATTAGGACTAGGGATTACAATCCGGTCCAATTCTCAATCCAGCCGGATCCGGCTGGATTGAGAATTGCACAGTCGTTGTGGCTTCATCATGCTAAACTTACCACAAACTTGGTGTACTGGATCATAATTCATGATCGTTCTTTTAACTTTGACTCCACTTTTGTTCTCTACTGTGTTTAATCAACTTTATTTATACTATAAGAGGTAACATTAACAATTATAAAATACTATAGGCACTCCCTTAGTACCCGTTATATTTAACATACATAAAGAAAGCTAATCAGTAATCACATATCACATTACATTGCACTTTAAATAATAGGTAAGATTATAATGTTATAATTGTAATAACGTTAATTGAAAAATAATGTAATTTTGCCAAAGAAACATAATTAACAATTAAACAAAATTAACATCTCAAACAATAATTAAGAAAGACATCGTTCTTTAAAGCTTGATCTAGATCATATTGACTTGTCATCTTTTCCTAACTCAAGTTTTCACCAAATTAGAATCAGCTTTCTTGGGTTGGGTAGTCTGTAGATATGTATGTCTGTTGTGGCGTCTCTTCATTCTCTTCGGGTCTACCGGATCCGGTGGCCGCCAAAAAGCACCGGATCCAGCCGGAATACCGGATCCGCCGGACGGATTGCAATCCCTAATTAGGACATTTACTCATTCTGACCGTTCCACAAAATTAAATACTTACTAACTAAAATATTTTCGTGCTCATGGTCACCTTTGCCTGAAACCTGTAAGATTATAAGCTATATAAATAGCTCACGTTACAGCAGCGAAGCAGTACTTGTCCAAAACATCGCGTGACGTTCAAGGGTGCACGCGGGAAGCCCCGCAAGCCGTCCTAATCTCCACACAGGGCTAAGGGCTTTTAGCTTGATGAGTCACGTGAGTTATTACCATATTATGTCTTGGACTAACCATTGCACGTAACGTAAGTGAAACGCTGTTTCTCAGTCAAATATCCCAGTTTAGTAAAATGTAATGTTTTTTAGAGTTACATGGTTTGATCACTTTGAATGAATGAAAGGAGATAAACGAAACATATATATGTAGAGCTAGTGTGATCGGTAACATTGGAAAAGGAAGACAACATGCCTAGACCAAGTAGAAGACGATTTCAAGAAGGGCCAACTAGAGTACACCGACGAGCATGAATGAGGAATTTAATGAAAGTTGCTAAAGCGAAAGAGGTATGCAAGTCTCGAGGCAAGTGGATAGGTGGTCTCTTCCTACCCCGCCGGTAGATGCGTCGTGTTTTGAATGAATGTACATACTTAACCTATAAGACCCCATGCCCTATTGCATAAAATATGCCCTTTGAAGAGATGGAACCAGAGATATAAATATGAATGGCATTTATAATGCTTTGATGCTAAAGCAGTGCAAGGCAAGGTACTGGCACTTACAGGCTTATCAGTATATCAGTGTACGTCCTACCTCATTTGCGGTTTTTTTTAACTGCAGTGGATTCGAACCTTAAATCGTGCCGGTTTGCTCAATCAAATATTGTTTTTGGAGAGAGACGGTTCAAAATAAACCTCGTACCTAGTCTACTACTGTTAGTGTTGTGTGTAGACTTATCGAGATACCTATCAAGTTATCGCAAACCGCTTAATTTTTAATATCAAGCTCACTAAAATTCGTGCATGTCAACGGTTGGGCCAGTATAAGTTAATTGGATCAATTGCTCATGTTTTACGATATGGCGTTTCAACCCCTCAAGGGCGACGCATGTCTTATTTTGGGGCCTTGGACGTTACGGCTGTATCCAATTTCGTAGTTATTACGTAATGAATGAAATACACTGGACTCTGGGGAGGCAATAAATAAGGGAAAGGTCTAGGTTCAATCGTTGCGCTGTTTGGGATCTTGCTGTTGCTGCACAGGATTTAGGCAAGGTCGCCTTTATGGTCTGGACAACATTCTTAGAGAAACTCAATGTAGTTTTACATATGCTAATGTTATAGGGTTTTCTCAAACATCCAAGCAAATGTCGCTCTTATCTTTGTGGTAATAGAACTTGAAATACGTTTTATGAATAGCACTTGTTGATCATTCGTTCTAATTTAAAATTCGAGGACAATAAAGGAATTTCATACAACATTAATGACCATGGCCAACAAAGAGATTGTATTTTGTTTGGGTTTATCTCATTTATTGACTATCTATGCCATACTGCCAATTAAAAAATATAGTGTGTGAATGTGTATTTACTCTTTAATTTCTTATTTAACTAGATAATTTAATTAGATTATAAGTAAGGTATTCAATAAAATAAACCAGAAATTACGTTTATTGCTAATAATTTATTAAAATAACCAATAAAGTATTTTTTTCTTATTATAAATAAAATCTTTAGATTTGTTGGCAAAAACATTAACCCGAACAGCTTACAAAAATATAGTAACAAAAGAAGTATTTTCACGGAAATTGAAAAAAAAAAACTTATACGGTAAATGCCTAAAAGGCGTGAGTTTTTAATTAAAATACGAGTTATTGTTATCGATATGAGTTCGTCATCAAGTGAATGGAGATTGATTGCACACCGCCAGATTTAAGAACAGTTAAGAGTATTCCTCGTAGTCTCTTGAATTAAATATATAATTTGAATATTTGTATTATTTCCTTGGATTTATTTGAGAAAAGCACTATAGTTACAAGCCTCGGTGCGAATAGGGATTGTCAGCCTCGTATCTCTAGATGGCCTCGGTAACACTCGGCTATCTATAACTACTCGCCCGGCAATCCCCTATTTCGCAGCCTCTGTAGTAATGTACTATTTCAGCTAGATGTGTTTTTTTATCAGTCTTCTTTATTTGTAACCCGTTTAAAGTGTTCTATAATAATTCTATTTAAAGAAGTGATAATTGCGGAAATCAAACAGAACACCCATTAAGTTGCGTCCACATTTGTATCATTTGCCCGTATCAGATCATCGTCGCGTAGCATGATCGCGTGTCACGATCACGCGTTTGGACGTTGCGCCGATCCGATCACTCGAAATCCATTTGCTACGCGTATCACACACTTGTATCGGAAGAGTGCGGCAGTATCGGCGCGCCGACAGTAAGTGTCCAAGCAGCACGATACGCAGTCATGCTACGGCACGGTGATCGGATACGAGCAAATGATACAAGTGTGGACGCACCTTTAAACTTTACTATAGTTCTATTTGGGTCGGATCGTAGAAGTAAATTTCCCGTGAGTGGAAATTCACTTCTACGATCCGACCTTCTATGATTGTGTTTAAGTCTGGTTAGTTAAGAAGCTTCAATCTAATACGATACTATGCTTGTAATTGGTATGAGGACGGTTTTTTTCAAGGTGACAAGATAATCGATTCTGCTATTCTGCTTTTCGTAAGGATCAAATGTCTATATGGGACTAAATACAAATAGAGTATCTTTAAATCTTTATTTTTCATGTTTAGTTTTAGTTTTTTAATCTTTTTCTAGTTAGGTTATAATAGAGTATCTACTCAGAAATTATGGTTCGGCATTCCTACTGAGGAGCGCTGAAAACGGTCCATACATTTGTTACTCAAGTGTGACGTCATTCTTGAGTTGGCGTATCAAATTCATATAAAATGTTGCCAAGACGAGGCCATATGGCTCGCACTGTCAAAAGTTATCAGATATAATGTAGTGCCAAGGTTCTTACTCTACACGCCCTAACTTTACAAACATTAGTCAGTCATGTGGCTCGACCGCTTCGCTACCGTCACATGGGCGTATATTTAAAGTGAAAAATGTTTTCACATTTCATTACTTTTCTTTTCTTTTAGTAACAAAATGGCCAAGCCACATATATTTACTACGGTGTAGAGTTTGTAAAGTTAGGGCTTGTAAAGTTAGGGGTCGATCATGAAATATGTTCATAATTACTTAACAAATTTCTAGGGTAATGGACTTATGTTTTTCTTTATAGTTATTTTCACACAGTTTTTTGATACTGTTTAATATTTTAAAAGTTTTATACTTTTTATTTGGGATTATAAGTCGGTTATTGCAATCTTGTCATTTCATCGAGGGAATTAATATCGTTGGGATTATTGAGAAGCTTGCACAGATTTATAATAATTAAATGAAATTTAAGTGAGAAGCAACTTTGAATCATCATATTACCTAAATGGTTTATTAATAATTAAAAACGATAAAAAACTAAATAATAATTTTTAAATCCCTATTCAATGATAACCCATTTGATATAGTATGTCGCCCTATTGAGTTTTGATTACAATCCTGTCTTTAGCGATATTAGGAGAGTAAATAAGTCAAATCGATTGACGTAAGAATCATCCAAATCAGCCCACGTGTATGGTCTCTAGAGTGCCACAATAGAACAAACATACAGTATACATACATAGAGCGATAAATACATTTCCCTCTTTTCGTCATGCAGTCGGGAACAAATAAACACATTCCCCTTCCTCGCGTCACACAGTCGAGTAAAAACAATGTGCAAAAAATGCATTGCGATTCTTTGTGGTAGTAATAAGTCAGAGAGTGGTGGAGAGAGGTGGTGCAATCTTACCTGAATGGGCTCTACAAACACCTTCCAAAGTGTTATACCTATTAAGTTACGTAGACGAGTAGAAGCTAGTGTTATTAAACAGTGCTATGTAATGTAGGTACTGAAATAATTAATTAAGCCACGGTTAAAAGTACAACTCGATCATTCCCAATAACACCGCACCTTGACCGTCAATTTATTTCAATAGAACCGGGATAAGCCGACAGTTGGCGGGTCAAACGATCTGTTGAACCAATCGGCCAGATGTCCATATTGTCCACGTTGATGATTGATCGGTTATTTGCGCAGCTAATACTGACGGCCATGCGCGTGATCGTTAATTGACGCATTTGATAAATTTTGATCGAAAAAGTGGCCCCGGCTCGTTTAACGTTGTTGCATAAGATTATTCCCGACGATATCCGATCTCCGAGATGAAACTTCGCAGGTACCTTGTATTCAAGCGTCGATCGAGAAACCTTTTATTGGAAAATCCACTGTACGCGGTTAAAGTTTTTTAGTGACCGAGCGGAGCGAACGTATCCGTTTCAGCTTGGGCAACAATGCTTTCGTATGAACGGCGGGCGGATGTCCGGCTGTTCTCTTCTACAGGTCGCATTTCCCAACCGATTTTCGTGAAATTTTGTGAGCAGGTTCAATGAGCAGGTTTTTTTTTGTCGATTTTGTTTTTGAAAATTTTGAGCATATATTTTTTTTTGGTAAATAGATGTCAGAGTTCACATAGCGATATAGAATTTAATAGTCAATCTTCGAGTATATAGCTTAAAGCCCACCGCCGGCGAGAAAGCGAGCAACTATCGACTATTTTCTCTCCCAACTCGCTCAAGAAACGCACTATAGATGTAGACTCAGTGTCATTAAAAAAAAATACATACATGTATATGAGAAAGTTCTCGCCCGCAGTGTGAACAGCCAGCGATGAACTATTAATGTATGTATCTGTTTTACCAACACAGGATCTATATCTTTTGTTCGTTTCTTAGACGAGAAAATCGCCGATAGCTAATCGCTTCCGTCGAGCTAAAATTACTTGGGGTATAGTAAGTTTTTGGGTGGGCTCGCCCTACGGGCCCTCCGGGCCCTACGGGCCCTCCGGGCCCTCGGGCTCGCGTCACGACGTCACACTTCGCACCTTTGGTGCTCCGCGGAAGCTCGGCCTTCGGCCTCGCCTGTTTCGACGCTCACCCTCGGGCCTGCGGCCCTCGGTCGAACTGTAACTGGGCCAATTCCAGTGCCTAATCACGGTGAATTCGGGTGAATTGTAACATTTTACACTATTCAATGTTTGCATTTTTAACGTTGACATTATTACATTTAATATTTTCTTCTGTTTCCACGATTATTACTCATTGAAATAAAACAATTTAACGGATTATATCGCGTATATTATCTCATTTTAGTTCCCGACGGTTCGGAAGCTTTCCAGCTTTCCATGGTCACGGGAGGACTGAGAAAAGATGTATTTTCCTCTGTCAAAGTTACAATTTGTGTAAACTACCCATTTTTTTTGAAAAAACTCAAATAAAAAGGTCGAAGGAGCACATAGCAGATGTCAAGCACCGTCGGTGTAATAGGTCTGCAGTCTGTGAACATGTCATTGACAAACCAAACCACTCAATTAAGTTTGATAAACCTTCTATCCTTGCCAAAGAAAAAGATATTTAAGATAGTAAATTATTAGAATAAAATAATTAAGCCCTTCTGGCACATGTGTAACTGTCTTTACAGCTTAGGACCATCTGGCATGTATGTACACCTTTATTTGTGTTTTTTCAAAAAAATGGGTAGTTTGCACAAAGTGTAACTTTGACAGAGGAAAATACATCTTTTCTCAGTCCTCCCGTGACCATGGAAAGCTGGAAAGCTTCCGAAACGTCGGGAACTAAAATGAGATAATATACGCGATATAATCCGTTAAATTGTTTTATTTCAATTATTACATTTACTTTATATTCTTTTTTCTGATATTGTAATGGACATTTTTATTTCTTCTACTTTTTTATGATATTTAAATGCTGTAGCTTTGACGAAGGCAACTTTATACTGTTATTTTCTCATGAAATAAAGTCTAATCTAATCTAAGAAGGGTGGCCAAAACTTTTAAGTATGGAAACTAGATAAAGTAGGGTACCAATTGAAAGGGCTTCAGTTTCTTACATATTCTAAGCTAGCAAGCGTAGCGAGCAAAGCCTCTCCGTTTCAGCTTGGGTTGCTTTTTTACGTCTGTCTGTCCGGCGGATCTCCGGTGTTCTCCTACACAGGTCGTATTTCTTAACAGATTTTCGTGAAATTTTGTGAGGAGGTTCGATAATTATATTTTTAGTTGATTCAGTTTTTGGAATGCTTTCCAAATGGGGAGACATGAGATGATTTTATTAAACGGACGGAAGGAGTTATCAATTTATGAAAAGGGATAATTTTCATAGAGAAGCGAAAGATATTCAAATTTTATTTACAAAAATCGTCAAAAGTAG
Organism: Hedya salicella; assembly: GCA_905404275.2. Lineage (NCBI taxonomy): Eukaryota > Metazoa > Arthropoda > Insecta > Lepidoptera > Tortricidae > Hedya > Hedya salicella. The sequence goes on from FR990098.1 coordinate 20,403,805, forward strand.
ATTTCTGATTTTTTAGCTGAATTTGACTTAGGTTAATATAACATTTTTTACTCGTAACCTCAAGAATGAGTGGTTGTTATCTTTCGGATTCCTCGCGAGCACCTTGTATTTCTAGTTCATCATCTTCTCCCCTTTTATCATATTTTATTGTCATGAGATATAAGTACATTATGTAGGTATTGTTTTTGCCATCTCAGTCTCCAGACATACGGCCAATCTGAAGCGGAATCTTTCTTCCATCATTATTATTTTATTGCGTCGACCTATGTGCATCTGTAATTTGTTTGATTTATTGTGTCTCCCCGTTTTCGCCGTCATTGTATGATCGTCATCCAAGATGTCTGACCTTGATGTTTCAATTGCTTATGAATGAATTCCGCTTATACAGTGACATTCTATTACATTTATTGTGAAAGTGACTGGAGCTATAAAGCAAAATAAGATTTAAGGTTTGCAGATTTTTCTTTTTTTTCTTTGCACATCTACATGTAAACATTAATCGCGAGAATTGAGCAGTGAAGCATAATCTTCTATATGGGTTACTAATGTGTTGCACAAAATGTATTGGCATATTTTCGTTTCGCATAGCAACCATTGGCACTTTTTGCCTACATTTCTTGGCATACTATCACTTCGCATATCTTTCTTTGGCAGAATAGTAAGTACATTGGCATAATGTCGATTAGAACAATACTCCTATGGTCGAATAATTGTGTCGCCGAAATTTATATGGCATAATATTCCGTTTGCATCCTTGAGTGTAATTATGTTATAGTAATGACGTAGAAAGCAATAATTGCTCATATATTTTTAGTATGGCCTCATGCTTAGTTGTGGGTACCACAATAATATTTTTATTGATGTGTCACAATATTTCTATTCAATATTTCCTAGATGTTGTTTACGTTTAACTGTATTATGCAGTCTTGTCGTTAATAATACGCTAGTAAAATGGAGATACCAAAGGAAAGTGTTTTAAGAGTGTATAAATCAACAAGAGGTGCATTCAAGGTGGAAATGGACGGATTTGTGTATGAGAAAAGTAATGTGAAAGAGAAGAAATTCTACTGGGTATGTGAGTTGCGCCGAAATAAACAATATTGCTGTAACACAAGAGTAATAACCCTGTTTGACGCCGACTACAATACACATTCACTTCTCAGTAAGAAAGCGATCGAGCATAATCATGAACCAGATGTTTTGAAATCAAAAATTGCGCAAATTGTTAATGAAATAAAGGAAGACTCAACGTCTAACTCAACCAAAAAACCAAGCCAAATTATAAATGACTGCATAGTTACAATATCAGAGGAAATTACTGCGCATTTACCAACACACCGAAACTTGAAACAAATTATAATTATATATAGTGTACTAAGGAAGGATTTTTCGAAATTTAACCCGTAAGGGGTGAAATAGAGGTTGAACCGTTGTATGGAAATAGTTCATTTGGAAAGTTATAGACTTGAATCGTTGTATAAAGGTTTCTTACTAAAACACAAAACAAATGATTATGGGTTACTATAAAAATTCATCCCCTAAACGGGATAAAAAAAGAGTTGAAAGTTTGTATGGGAAACATGTCGTTTTTAAATGTAGACGCTTTAAACTTTGGTCACAACCTTCTAATGTACAGTGAAAAACGTTCATAAGAATATTTTTGAAAATTCATTCCTTAACGGGGTCAAAGGGGGGTTGAAAGTTTGTATGGAAAACCAGTAATTATTTGAGTAACTGTTATAATATTTCGCTTATAGTCTTCATTTAAAAATAAGAAAACTGATTTCACCATAATTGGAAATTCATCCCCTAACGGGGTAAAATTGGGGTTGAAAGTTTGTATGGAAAATCTGTAATTATTTGAGTAACTGTTTTAATATTTCGCATAGACTCTTCATTTGAAACAAAGAATGCTTTTTTTCAGTATTTATGGAAATTCATCCCCTAACGGGGTTAAATTGAGGTTGAAAGTTTGTATGGAAAATCTGTAATTATTTGAGTAACTGTTTTAATATTTCGCATAGAGACTCTTCATTTGAAACAAAGAATGCTTTTTTTCAGTATTTATGGAAATTCATCCCCTAACGGGGTTAAATTGGGGTTGAAAGTTTGTATGGAAAATCTGTAATTATTTGAGTAACTGTTTTTATATTTCGCATAGAGACTCTTCATTTGAAACAAAGAATGCTTTTTTTCAGTATTTATGGAAATTCATCCCCTAACGGGTTTAAATTGGGGTTGAAAGTTTGTATGGAAAATCTGTAATTATTTGAGTAACTGTTATAATATTTCGCATAGAGACTTCATTTGAAACAAAGAATGCTTCTTTCAGCGTTTATGGAAATTCATCCCCTAACGGTGCTAAATTTGGGTTGAAAGTTTGTATGGAAAACTTGTAGTTATTTGAGTAACTGCGATAATATTTCGCGTATAGATGCTTCATTAAAAGCTTAGAAAATAAATTTCTGCATTTTTGGACATTCATCTCACTACTGGGTTAAATTGTGGTTGAAAGTTGGTATGGAAAACTTTTAATTATTTGAGTAACAGTTATAATATTTCGCCCACAGATTTTAAAATGAAAAAAAAACTAATTTTAGTATTTTTGGAAATTCATCTCCTAACGGGCTTAAATTGGGGTTGAAAGTATGTTTTGAAAACTTGTAATTAATTGTGTAACTGTTATAATATTTCACGTATAATTTCCATTTAAAAATAAGAAAACTGATTTTAGAATTTTCGGAAATTCATCCCATAACGGAGTTAAATTGTGGTTGAAAGTTTGTATGGAAAACCTGTAAATTAATTGAGTAAATGTTATAATATTTCGCATATAGATTTCATTTAAAACTAATTTCAGCATTTTTGGAAATTCATCCCTGAAAAGTGTGAAATAAGGGGTAACAGTATGGGACAAAAATACAATGGCGCATAAAGGGTGTTTTGAAGCGCTGAATAGAACTTTGAATGATATTAGAGGGAACGATGGTATGATGGGTATGGAGTCACTATGTTCTTAGCTGGAGACTTTCGTCAGACTGTGCCCGTAGTTCCGAGGGAAACTCGAGCTGATGAAGTTAAAACTTGCGTTAAGGCGTCCAATATTTGGCCTTTTATCAAAAAACTCCACTGTAAGGGCGATATTTGCGCTGGAGAATTCTATGACCTTCTCCTTAAAATAAGAGGAGAATATTCCGAAACTGACGGAAGGATTACAATTCCATCGGATCTCGCCTTAGTTGTGCGGACTGTTGACGACCCAATCTCTCAGATTTACCCAGATGTTCAAAATCTACACAGCAAGTCCATGGAGTGTTGTGTGAACGAGCGATTCTGACACCTAAGAACGACCAGGCTTCCGTTGTTAGTAATAACATTTTATTGAAGTCGTTCGAAGGTTCAGAATACGAATACAAGTCTGTAGACTCTGTAATGACCACAGATGATGCCATAAACTATCGCGTAGAGTTTTTAAATGCACTTCACCCACCCGGCCTACCTTCTCACATACTTATCTTAAAAGTGCTCGAGTACTGTTGCTGCCTAATCTTAATCAGCCGGAGATGTATGTAGAGGCGCACTTAAGAGGATTTTTTGAATTAAGAGATATACGCGGACGAAGTCCCGGGCAAAAGCTAGTTAATGATAAAACGAACTTACCTGTACGTGAAGTTCTATCATAATTATGCGGGCTGCTCAATTCGAAGCGATTAACAGATACTATCCCCCCCTAATATCCCCCCTAATGTTAAGTAAAAAATCAGCGTCCTGTCTATCAATCCAGCTTTAAACTTAATGAAGTCAATATGGCGAACGTTCGGAAACGGAAACGCAAGCAGGTGAAGGGGACAAATAGTCAAAATAAGTATTTTTTATTTATGTTTTTTTAACCGACTTCCAAAAAAAGGAGGTTCTCAATTCGACGGAATATTTTTTTTTTATGGATGTTCACCGATTACTTGAAAACTATTTGACTGATTTCAAATTTTTTTTTTGGTTTTATAGAAGGTACTTTCAAGTTGGTCCCATTTAATTTTGGTGAAGATCTGATGATGGAATCCATGAGGAATTGAAGGAACTCCTCAAATATTGTAGGCATACATATAGCGATTTTGGTATTATAAGAAACATAATAAGCATTTGCATTCAGAAAGTGTAAATTGGTGAAGTGGAACTGATGCAGAAGATCACAGAATGCCAATCGGAACTCCTCAATGATAAATGATTTACGGGTGGCGACAAAATATCTTGATTAATTTAGCTAAGCAACTTCATAGTCACACATTTAAATGTTCCGGATGAGAATGGTACCATCAAATTGATTTGATGATAGAGCCGGAAGGTAGGCACCAGATCTATGTAATAAAATCATGTATCCTAGCCGTGTTTGGGCTTGTTCGAATCGTCACGAGATACACTTTTAAGTAACAATTAACTAAAAAGTGTAAAATAAATAAAATTTTAAACAAAAAAATAAATCATCATTATCATCAGCATCAAAAAAATAAAACCGACTCCAAAAAAAACTAAAAAGTAAAAAATAACGCCATAATTCAGTTTCTTCAAATTACTTCCAAGTAACCGTTTGTATACTCAATCTATACATTATATACAATTAATGTTATTTTGGAGTCGGTGCCATCGTGTCACAACTTACTAAAATCGTAAATTTTCAATATTTTACACATTCTTTATATGGCACCGACGCCAAAATAAGATTAATTGTAAATACTGTATAGATTGAGTATACAAACGGTTACTTGTAAGTAATTTGAAAAAACTGAATTATGGCGTTATTTTTTACTTTTTTGAAATGCTATTGGAATGTTGCGAATCGGCGGACATTAATTTATCTCCGCGTTACTGCCTAATGGATTTTGAAAAAGCACGACAAATGAGCATAAAGAAGTATTTCGAAAACACAATAATAAAAGGGTGTAATTTTCACTTATGTGAAATCATTTATAAGCGTATCCAGATCCAGGGCTACCAAAAACTGTACGGGAACAATGTCAAGTTTGCTGTGGAGATGAAATGCTTATTTGATATCATACTTGTCGCCAGATGATATACCAATATATTTCGATGAATGGCGTCGCACTATTTCGCCTGAGGCTGAAGTTATTGCCGAATGGTTCTGCAATAATTACATTTGGGGAACCAGTTCATCACCGCCTAAGTACGACCCGCATCATTGGAGTACGAAAGAATTGACGGAACAAGATTATATCTTGGTATACCAAAGACACAAAATAGTGCCGAAGCCTGGCACCGTAGAATTAATAGCATAACAGGAGCTAACCACATTGGATTTTACAAACTATCTAATCAGTTAATTAAAGAATTAAATTTTTCCTTGATGGAAATAGAGAAATTGAGCATTGGTGCTCCTCCACTTGCGAAAAAGAAGAAGGTATTAGATAAAACGCTTCGCATTAATGTCATCCTAAATAATCAAGCTGATTATACATACAATGGATTTTTGAAGGCTATAGGTGCTAATTTAAGATTAGCATAGTTATTTAAGGAATAATCCTTTTTCTTTACTATTTTGCATGTCTTATACTTATATTGAATAAAAATGACAAGTTCTGTGTTTTTTTAACTGTCCTACTCCATCAGTTTTCTGGTGGCGTTTCGGTTTTGTGGGGGACGCAGTTTCAACCTAACCTAACCTAGTTTTCTGGCAGCGATTCGTTTCTGTGAGGCAGGCAGGTTCTACCTAACCTAACCTAGTTTTCTGGCAGCGATTCGTTTCTGTGAGGCACGCAGTCAAGTTCGTAAGCCAAGTCGGACCTGCGCGGCTCGCTCGCTTCGCTCGCACGTTAGGGTCGCAGTTCAACCTAACACTCCTCCTCGCTTCGCTCGTCGTCGTACCTAACCTAAGCCAAGTCGGATCTGCCTTAAGGTGAAATCGGTAATTTTAGGAATCGTAAACCAAGTCGGCCTGCGCGGCTCGCTCGCTTTGCTCGCTCGTTAGGGTCGCAGTTCAACCTAACACTCCTCCTCGCTTCGCTCGTCGTCGTACCTAACCTAAGCCAAGTCGGACTTGCCTTACTTACCTGCCTTACCTTTGTTTCTGTGAGGGACGCAGTTTCAACCTAACCTAACCTAATTTTCTGGCAGCGATTCGGTTCTGTGGGTATGCTATGGTACAATTATGCCGAAATAAATTCGGCGGAACTTATATTGTGCTACATAAAATTCTGTGAAATAAAAGTTGGCGATATTAGTATTCTCCTATTCAAAATTGTGCCAAATGAATACTATGCGACATAACAATTGTGGTAAGTATATAATTATGCGATAGTATCATTCGGCTAAAAATTATTGTGCGAAAACGGTTATGCGAAATGTATTTTGGACAATAGAGATTGTGCAAGATAAGGGGTACCCCTTCTATATATAGAAAACTCTTGCGTTACTGACCTATTTACAGTCAACTCCGACTTAAAACGCTAAAGATATAAGCATGAAATTTGGATTTGTATATTCTTTTTAGTAGGTGGACGTGTACTAAGGAAGGATTTTTCGAAATTTAACCCGTAAGGGGTGAAATAGAGGTTGAACCGTTGTATGGAAATCGTTCATTTGGAAAGTTATAGACTTGAATCGTTGTATAAAGGTTTCTTACTAAAACACAAAACAAATGATTATGGGTTACTATAAAAATTCATCCCCTAAACGGGATAAAAAAAGAGTTGAAAGTTTGTATGGGAAACATGTCGTTTTTAAATGTAGACGCTTTAAACTTTGGTCACAACCTTCTAATGTACAGTGAAAAAAGTTCATAAGAGTATTTTTGAAAATTCATTCCTTAACGGGGTCATATTGGGGTTGAAAATTTGTATGGAAAACCAGTAATTATTTGAGTAACTGTTATAATATTTCGCTTATAGTCTTCATTTAAAAATAAGAAAACTGATTTTATCATTATTGGAAATTCATCCCCTAACGGGGTAAAATTGGGGTTGAAAGTTTGTATGGAAAATCTGTAATTATTTGAGTAACAAATCAAATCAAATCAAAATATTCTTTATTCAAGTAGGCCTAGTTACAAGCACTTTCGAAATGTCAGTTACATGAGAGTGAATGTTTGCTGGGAGAAATACAATATGATCCAACATTTGCTGCAAGGATTAGGGAAACCCAGAAAAACCTAATCAGATCATTTCTTCATTTGAAACAAAGAATGCTTTTTTTCAGTATTTATGGAAATTCATCCCCTAACGGGGTTAAATTGGGGTTGAAAGTTTGTATGGAAAATCTGTAATGATTTGAGTAACTGTTATAATATTTCGCATACTCTTCATTTGAAACAAAGAATGCTTTTTTTCAGTATTTATGGAAATTCATCCCCTAACGGGGTTAAATTGGGGTTGAAAGTTTGTATGGAAAATCTGTAATTATTTGAGTTACTGTTTTAATATTTCGCATAGAGACTCTTCATTTGAAACAAAGAATGCTTTTTTTCAGTATTTATGGAAATTCATCCCCTAACGGGTTTAAATTGGGGTTGAAAGTTTGTATGGAAAATCTGTAATTATTTGAGTAACTGTTATAGTATTTCGCATAGAGACTTCATTTGAAACAAAGAATGCTTCTTTCAGCGTTTATGGAAATTCATCCCCTAACGGGGTTATATTGGGGTTGAACATTTGTATGGAAAATCTGTAATTATTTGAGTAACTGTTATAATATTTCGCCTAGACTCTCATTTAAAACAAAAAGAAAACATTTTTTGAAGTTTATCCTATAACAGGGTAAAATTTGGGTTGAAAGTGTTTGAAATACCTATAATTAATTAAGTAACTATTATAATAATTCGCGTATAGTATTCATTTATAAATAAGAAAACATATTTCAGCATTTTTGGAAATTCACCCCCTAACGGTGCTAATTTTGGGTTGAAAGTTTGTATGGAAAACTTGTAGTTATTTGAGTAACTGCGATAATTTTTCGCGTATAGATGCTTCATTAAAAGCTTAGAAAATAAATTTCTGCATTTTTGGAAATTCATCTCACTACTGGGTTAAATTGTGGTTGAAAGTTGGTATGGAAAACTTTTAATTATTTGAGTAACAGTTATAATATTTCGCCCACAGATTTTAAAATGAAAAAAAAACTAATTTTAGTATTTTTGGAAATTCATCTCCTAACGGGCTTAAATTGGGGTTGAAAGTATGTTTTGAAAACTTGTAACTAATTGTGTAACTGTTATAATATTTCACGTATAGTTTTCATTTAAAAATAAGAAAACTGATTTTAGCATTTTTGGAAATTCATCCCATAACGGAGTTAAATTGGGGTTGAAAGTTTGTATGGAAAATCTGTAATGATTTGAGTAACTGTTATAATATTTCGCATACTCTTCATTTGAAACAAAGAATGCTTTTTTTCAGTATTTATGGAAATTCATCCCCTAACGGGTTTAAATTGGGGTTGAAAGTTTGTATGGAAAATCTGTAATTATTTGAGTAACTGTTATAGTATTTCGCATAGAGACTTCATTTGAAACAAAGAATGCTTCTTTCAGCGTTTATGGAAATTCATCCCCTAACGGGGTTATATTGGGGTTGAACATTTGTATGGAAAATCTGTAATTATTTGAGTAACTGTTATAATATTTCGCCTAGACTCTCATTTAAAACAAAAAGAAAACATTTTTTGAAGTTTATCCTATAACAGGGTAAAATTTGGGTTGAAAGTGTTTGAAATACCTATAATTAATTAAGTAACTATTATAATAATTCGCGTATAGTATTCATTTATAAATAAGAAAACATATTTCAGCATTTTTGGAAATTCACCCCCTAACGGTGCTAATTTTGGGTTGAAAGTTTGTATGGAAAACTTGTAGTTATTTGAGTAACTGCGATAATTTTTCGCGTATAGATGCTTCATTAAAAGCTTAGAAAATAAATTTCTGCATTTTTGGAAATTCATCTCACTACTGGGTTAAATTGTGGTTGAAAGTTGGTATGGAAAACTTTTAATTATTTGAGTAACAGTTATAATATTTCGCCCACAGATTTTAAAATGAAAAAAAAACTAATTTTAGTATTTTTGGAAATTCATCTCCTAACGGGCTTAAATTGGGGTTGAAAGTATGTTTTGAAAACTTGTAACTAATTGTGTAACTGTTATAATATTTCACGTATAGTTTTCATTTAAAAATAAGAAAACTGATTTTAGCATTTTTGGAAATTCATCCCATAACGGAGTTAAATTGGGGTTGAAAGTTTGTATGGAAAACCTGTAATTAATTGAGTAAATGTTATAATATTTCGCATATAGATTTCATTTAAAACTAAGAAAACAAATTTCAGCATTTTTGGAAATTCATCCCTGAAAAGTGTGAAAATAAGAGGTAACAGTCTGGGACAAAAATACAATGGCGCATAAAGGGTGTTTTAAAGCGCTGAATAGAACTGAATGATATTAGAGGGAACGATGGTATGATGGGTATGGAGTCACTATGTTCTTAGCGGAGACTTTCGTCAGACTGTGCCCGTAGTTCCGAGGGGAACTCGAGCTGATGAAGTTAAAACTTGCGTTAAGGCGTCCAATATTTGGCCTTTAATAAAAAAACTCCACTTTAAGGGCGATATTTGCGCTGGAGAATTCTATGACTTAAAATAAGAAATGGAGAATATTCCGAAACTGACGTATTATACTGTATAGATTGAGTATACAAACGGTTACTTTTAAGTAATTGAAGAAACTGAATTATGGCGTTATTTTTTACTTTTTAGTTTTTTTTGGAGTCGGTTTTATTTTTTTGTTTAAAAGTTTATTTATTGTACAGATCAGTATTTATTCTTTAACTAATTCGTGATAATGGCCGTGAATTGGAAACAGTACTATGCAATAATATGTAAATATGGCAAACATTTAAATCAATATGCAAAATCTTTATATTTCTAACCTACTCACAAATTTATCTAAAAATATTTGAACAAATTTTGCTGTTTTTATAACTTGCCAACTTTATGTGTATCGTTATATCAATCACATTTTTACTGCCAAGGTATTTTATTTATACTTCGCAAACTGTATATTTTAATAAGTATAGCCTATTTTGTTTTCCGGCCCAAATTCTAACTCTATCCATCAAATCACTACAATCCGTATCCGTTGCTGTGTTAAATCAGGACAAACATACTTTTGCTTATATTTTACGGGTAACTAAGGAATAAAGGAAGTTTTGTAAGATGTAACGCTAAACACAAATAAAAATAGATTATGCTAAGAATTGTATACAGTATACAATCGGCGCTTAATCCACTAAAGTTAAGTATACAGTATACTTAACTTTAGTGGATTAAGCGCCTTCCCCTTAGATCGTATGATGTAATTTCTTGATGACCCCTTATACGAATTAGATATTGCTTGAAGAGTAACTGAGTAATACACTCCCTCCCTAGGGAAATTGGCGAGTTGCGAAGCGTTGAGAAAATAATAACCTCCTATATGAAATTTGGGTAAAGGCCAACCGAATTATATTTTATGGTTGAAAAAACTTCAATATGGATGGGGCACATGAGGAACACCAATTCAAAATGTTTTATAATCGACGAAAATAATAGGTAATAATGTACTTGTACGTTATACAAGTATTTACAAGACAAGCACAAACTATGAAAAGCAAAATCTAACTATAAAAATAGTTGGTTTCTCAGTCAGTTGCCATCAGAACTAGTTATAAATTGTATTTGAATCCTTCTCGGTCTTGTTAGAAGACAGTGTTACCGGCTACACCTGTTACCTTCTATAGTAACGAATGTGACATACAAATAGCTAGTATAAAATACCACATGAGGTTCAAAAATTTGACCTTCTAAACTTCTGTAGACGCGATACTGTTAAATATTTGTTGAGAATGTATGTCGCTCTTAATGTATGTCTAAATATACCCTCGAAATGTATGTCTAAATATTTATATTGTGCACTAACAAAGAAACTCGTCCGTAAACTATTATATTATTCTCCGATCTATACTCCAATTCTTCAAAAAATTGCGTCGAAGCGTAGTTAACTTAGTCCCTATCCTGTATTTAAGGCGCCACCCTGCGTATTTGACAAATACATATTGGTATTGCATCTATTTTGTTCTCTAAGTCAAGCGGTGCTAGCGTAAAGGCAACAAACGTACTTTCATACTTATATGTACCTATTATGGGTAAATATTTTGCCTCAAGTTCCACTTATACAGCGTTATAACTTCGCCTTTATGTCATTGTTGTCTCTGCAAATATTACTGAAAGAGATGATCATCAGATAGTCTCATTAAAACGAAAGCTGTTCCTAAAGCTAGGCCTAGTTTCAATCAAGCTCTAGCGCTATGGTTACCATCGGTCTACATCGAACGGAACGGCCAAAGCCTAACATAGTGAGATACACTTCCTAACATTGTGCGTTGCTTTCAGCAAATCGCCCTGACGCCAGGGTCCCGCTCGTTCCAAGAGTGGCTGGCGCCCACGGTGCCACTTTTCATGGATGTGTACATCTTCAACTGGACCAACTCTGACAGGTTCCCGGAAGAAAAGCCTGATCTAGTGCAGTTGGGTATGTAAGATGTCCCTGACAACTAAGCGAGGCGGCCTTACTGATGGCTTATTGAGGTAAATGTCGCAGTGCCTGACACCGTCCGATTAATTGGCACCTTCAACCTTAATTCGTAGTAATAGAGACAAACGTGATGGGTGTCAATTATTGGAAGTACCTAAGCTGTCAAGCATTGCGAAATTTACCTTGTGTTTTCCAAATTACCAACTTACAACAAAAAAACCGGTCTGCTTAATATGACTTGACGACCGGTTTAGCTCAGTGGGAGTAACGTTGCCTGCGAAGCTGAGGTCCTGGGTTCAAATCCCGGTAAGGGCAAATATTTGTGTGATGAACATAAATATTTGTTCCTGAGCCTTGGATGTTTTCTATGTATATATGTAATTTATATATTAAATATATCGTCGTCTAGTACCCATAACACAAGCCTTATTGAGCTTACCATGGAACTAGTTCGATCTGTGTAAAATTGTCCTGTAATATTTATTTATTTATTTAATGTTTGATTCATCCCAATAACGCAAAACTGTAATGTTTTCCTAAAAAATTAGGTGGTTCTCAATTCGTCGGCACCTTTTTTTTTGTTTTGTTTCATAGAAGCTATCTCAAAGTTGGTCCCATATAATTTTGGTGAAGATCTGTTGATGGGATCCATGAGGAATTAAAGGAACTCCTCAAATATTGAAGGCAAACATTTGGCGATTTTGGTATTATAGGAACGTAATAAGCATTTGCATTCAGAAAGTGTAAATTGGTGAAGTGGAACTGATGAAGAAGACCACAGAATGCCATCGAATCTCCACAATGGTAAATAATTACAAGTGGCGATAAGATATCTCGATTAAGTTAGTTCAGCAACTTCATAGTTACGAACTAAAATTTTCCTTATGAGAATGGTACGACTGACCTGATTTCATGGTGGAGCCGGAAGGTAGGTACCGGAACTCCATAATAAAATAATGCATCCTAGCCGCGTGTTTGGGCTTGTTGGAATCGCCACAAAATACACTTTTAAGTAACAAGTAACTAAAAAGGGCAAAATAAATTAAATTTTTAACAAAAAATAAAACCGACTCAAAAAACAAAGCTAAAAAATAACTGCATAATTCAGTTTCTTCAATTTACTTCCAAGTCACCATTTGTCTACTCAATCTATACTGTATATACAATTGAATGTAGTTTTAATAGCTCTTCGTAAAAAAACCTAGTTAGCGATTAAATCCTAATATCCTAATCTACACAAATATAAAATTGTGAAAAAAAAAAACTGAAACGGACTATTTGGAGGTCGGTGAATCGAATATTTTTTTAGATTTTTTGTGTGTTAGTCTGTGTCGTTGTGGCTTCATCACGTCAAAATGCCTAAATAGATTTCAACTATTTTTGGTACACGGGTAGCTGGGCATTCACAGATGGAAATAGGATACATTTTACTTACTACGCTGATATAAAAAAGAGTGTTATGAGTTTTCTCTTCCGCGAACGAAGTTGCAATACTTATTGATAAATTATAAAGTTTGTGCCGATGTTTGTATACATGTTCCTCTTAATTTTAAATGCTACTGCGGGCCTATGATGGTTGTGTTTGTCACGCGATAAATAAGTGACATAGCTGCCGTCACCTTCTAACATGTATGTGAGTGCGAGAGTGACAGGCGCGTTATCATATCATTTATCGCGTGATAAACGCGACCATCATAGGCCCTCTGGACGGATCGCAACACAACGAAACTTTCAAGTAATGCTGCTTAGACATCACAATAACACATATAGGCTATAAATTGCATCTTTACGCGGATGAAGTCACGGGCAACAGCTAGTACAATATAAATGGCCCAGTGCAAATTGGCCTCGTGCATTTTCGTGCAGTTTCAGCTGTTAATATTATTAACTTGTTCCCATAATGGCACATTCTGTTTAGAACTCAGTTACATATCTATCCATTAGAATAAAAGGTCTCGACGAATTGAGAACCTCCTCCTTTTTTGGGAGTCGGTGTAAAATAAAAACACTTCAAATGCAGCTGAGATATAAATTCATAGGCTAATTACGAGTAATAGGGTTGCGTCGGTGTTATTATTGCACGCATTGGACCTCTAAATAAGTTAGATGGTGGTGGTACAAGAGTTGCTTTTTTTACGTTTACAAAATTTCATTAATTTCATATTCAAACCATCATAAATATTATACAATGTACGTGTGTATGTAAACCCTTTTGGTAAATAATAACTATAGTGACAACTACGATGACGCAAGTGATACAAGTACAAAGGCGAACTTATCCCTGTAAGGAATCTCTATTTTACCTAGCATAATATTTTCTTTCTCCAGGGCCTTACCGCTTCAAGGAGCACCGACGGCACGTGAATGTGACCTGGCATGCACACAATGGCTCCGTGGGCTACCGGACCCTGCGCAGCTGGCACTTCGACCCCTCCAGCAATGGCAGCCTCAGCGACAACATCACCATACTTAACATCATTGCCGCGGTAAGTGTCCAGAACACGTGAATGATGTGCCACGCGCACAACGGCTCCGTGGCCTACCAGGCTCTTCGCAGCTGGCACTTGGACCCCTCCAGCAACTGCAGTCTCAGCGACATCATCACCGTACTCAACATCATTGCCACGGTAAGTGTCCAGAACACGTGAATGATGTGCCACATGTACATTGTTTCCGTGGCCTACCCATTCCCAACCCTGCGCAGCCGGCACTTCCACTCTTCACTCACATACTTTTTGTTATAATCATTGTAAAATATCACGATATACATACCTGTATAGATAAACCAGTACTTACATAAATAAAAGTCGTTCAAGACGCAGAACCAATTAATCGTACTACTCTTGCCTGGCTGCGAAACCAATATCAGAGTTAGTCGCTTAAAATGTATTCTACAACCATCCTTGCATGTAAGTATTTCATAACCGCTTACCAAACTTGATCGAAAGCCAATTTATGTGATGTGGCTGATATATTTAGATGGATGTATCCCCTCAACTTAGCGATAACTATTGATCCTGTTGAGTTGAGTTGGTTGCATCGTTAAAATTGCTCTAATCCCTCTGTACTCCGTTACATAAAGGGATAACAAGCGACAGGTTTTTTTGGCTCAGCTTTCAGTGCGATCGACCTTTGGTAGTAATTTCGTTTTTTTGCGACATGTTATGAAATGAAAATTACATAGCTTTGTTGTTAAATAAAACCAGTCTATTGTAATGCTGTTTTTACGCGATTTTTCTAAAGTGTTGTTGATTTCATCCTGTATATTACGGTCTTATTTATACGGGCGTAATATTTACTATTTATCTATCTATCTATCTATACATATAATAAAGCTGAAGAAGGTAGAAAGTCTGTACATGGAAGATATTCGAAAAAAAATTGGCCGGGGATACTTAAAATCGATAACAGAACACGTTCCAACAGTTTTTAGGATTTTTGTCTGTTTGTTTGTTTGTCTGTTTGTCTGTTTATCTGTTTGTCTGTTTATTTGTACGCGCATCACGTGAAAACGGCTGAACAAATTTTGATGCAAACTTTACTAATCGGTCGAAAAAAGTCCCGGCCAGGTTATAGGCTATAAAAATTCAACCCTTAAAAAGGGGGGGTAGCCACTACATTTGATTGAGTTAAGTTTGCACCTGAATCTTATCGCGCTACTTACGAAGGAGGTGAAAACTTCTCTCAAACATGTGTTACGAGCCACGAGTATCGAGTACCTTCCTAAACTAACAGGTGGCACTAAAATTAATACCTTTTTGCCAAATCCATACTCATATTATAAATGCGAAAGTGTGTCTGTCTGTCTGTCTGTTACCTCTTCACGCTCAACCGTTGAACCGATTGTGATGAAATTTGGTATCGAGATAGTTTGAGTCCCGGGTTGCAGGCTACTTTTTATGCCAGAAAAATACGCTTATCCGCGATAAACGAAATTAAGGCGGACGAAGTCGCGGGCAGAAGCTAGTTATATATATAAATTTGTAAAAATGAAATGACTCTAGTGATTATTATTTTTATGGAAATCTTATCAGATAGCCACAGGGTTATTAGAATTTCATCTTATTATTTTAAATTTACTCCATTCCTATTTCAGTCAGCCGTGTACCGCGCCCGTGACTGGGGTTTTCTGGAGCAGAAGGCTCTCTCCATGGCCCTTGCCGTATTTGGGCAGCACATGGCCGTCTCTAAGCCTGCAAGAGAACTGCTTTTCGACGGCTACGAGGACGCTATCTTGGATGTGGCCAAAACCCTCCCGGCGAGTCAGACGGGCGGGGCACCGCCGGTCGACCGATTTGGATTGTTCTACGAAGTATGTATGTGCTTTCTTTTTAGCAATACAGTATGCTTAAGGTAGATTTAATAAGGTTTAAGTATACGCAACTCAACCACCAAGATTTTTCCTGGGCCAATAAAAAATATGTGTTTCTCGGTTCAGCGTGTTGAGATGCCAAATATTACATGATAAAGTAAATTGTATTACACTTCACGCACTTTTTTACATATAAATTGTGTGTTTGCGATGGATATTTTCCTGTTACTTATGTTTCAACTGTTAAGTAGTTAATTCTATTTCTTTGGTTTTCGCATTATGGCTAGAATTAATTCAGCTAGATTTCAATTGCGAGGTCAAGGCAGTCAATTGATAAGCATATATGATGTAAATCTATAAGTAAAACATAAAGGTTGGCTCAAATTCAGTATCATCAACCATAAGCAAGAAATAGGTGTCCACAAGGCAATCCGCTTGTGGTGCCGTGAAACTGGATTTGGCTGTTGAGCACACAACTTCGGGTTTACATTTATTCAGAATTAATAGGATACTGATATATAATTTTCAGAGGAACAACTCTATCACCACTGATGGCTACATGGAAGTATCCATGGGCGTGGAAAGTGGCACACTCCCGGGGCAGATGATGCGCTGGAACTATGAGGATCATCTGCCCTATTACACTGGAGAATGCGCCAAGGTACCATTATTGTCAGCCAGCAATTTAACTCCATTTCATTTTCATCTTAGGCAACATACGTCAACTTCTGGAAAAAATACCTTCTGCAAGCAAGTCTCCATCGTGAAATGGTCTTGCGCATATAGCGGCTTCCCTATAGGCCCAAACTGAGGAATCAAATTGTCTCATATGAATTTACAAGTCCCTTCATTATTATGGATAGTTGGATATCTCAAATAAAATAATCCGTGTAAATTGTTTTATTTAAATGAGTGATAATCGCGGAAACAGACCAAAATATGAAATAAAAATATTTGTGAAAACACTATTGCAATCTCATAAAAACTCTCCGAGATACAATAATGTTAAAATCACTTGCTCAAAGTTTAACTGGAAAATATCCCTAATAGGGATAATTTCGCCTTTGTACTTATATCTTTTAAGTTGATTGCATTTGTAACTGGTTACTATGTACAATAAAGTGTTTACATACATACATTTTTGGACTTTCCTAAATAACACTTCATACTGCTAGCTTCCTAATACTAGCTTCGGGACGTCACACGGTCACACTTGTAATACCTTGTATGGGGAAATTAAGAACTTTGTTCTGCAGCAATGTTAAAACTTGCGTTTATCCAAACTGTTTCATAACAAAAGTTACTATATATTTAATGAATTATTCAATGGTATTGGTTATTAATATTATAATACTTTAAAAATGGACTTTCCCATCCAACTTTAAGGGCTTGTATAAAAAGCTACACGTAAGATATCGTACTATAGTACATTACTTACCAAAGGCAGTAAAAGAAATAAAGCCCAAAATCGCAGGTATTAGTGACCCGAGCCGTAGGCGAGGGTTGTAAAATGTAAAATAAATAGAGGGCTTAATAATAATAAATAATAATAAACTGTCCGTTGTGAGTACACAATTGTACGTCTTCAACTGGCCATAATGCGAGTTTTACCATACGCCTAGCATGCGGTAAAACTCACATTATAGCCAGGTGTGACGTAAACATTTTTAACGAATTCCTTATCTTGCTTGTTTTATCGGGATTTTTTTTTACAATTTCTGAGATCAGGCAACATAAAATGCATGTACATTGAAGATATTTTCAAAAAAAAAAAAAATTTTACCCGACTACGCTGAAGAAAAAAGAGGGGTTATGACTTTTTCTCATCCGCGAACGAAGTTGCGCGCGCCTTCTAGTGCCTATTAAAAAGTGTATATTTTTTTGATTTGTATCGGGAGTTACAAAATGCCTTCTAACCTACAAATATTCGTTTCCAGTTAACCGGGAGCGCTGGCGAGTTTCTACCGCGGGACCTCACAGAACACTCCACGTTGTCAGTGTTCGTGCCGGACCTGTGCCGCGCCGTGCGCCTCACGCATCAGCACAGCGGTAACTTTGGCGGCCTGCCCTACCACCGGTACTCCGTCGCCCCGCAGAGCTTTGATAACTGTGAGGTTCTTATTGTGTTCTCTTCAATCTTTCTTGCGAGCGAGATCCTGCCATGCGACCTGAAGGAACGGACCTGTACTGCCGCATACACATAGCATAGTATCACTAGTACTTCGCCTCTTAATAGAGCTTCGATAGCTGTAAGGTTAAGTGACAAATAGTACAAGTAATTTTTTCCCGGTGTCTTGCCAATATCTACGCACATTGGAAAAGTGGTTAAAATCCCCAAAATAACAGCATTCATTCATAACTAACATGGTTAGGTTTGTCGCCGTACATTATCATTATCATAACAGCCGAAGGACCACTGCTGGCTAAACACAAAGACCTACCCCAAGGAACTCCAAATCGGCCAAGCAGTGAGTTCATGCAACCAGCGATTTTAATCAGATCATCAGTGCTCCTTGTTGGAGATCTCCACGCTGCTACTCCTATTGTACATTAACGAAGATCTGTTTTGAATTCCAGCAACGTCCTCTCACCACAACACGTGTTTCTGCAACGGCGAGTGCCAGTGGGGCGGCGTGATGAACGTATCAGCGTGTCGATTCGGCTCGCCTTCCTTCATCTCCCTCCCGCACTTCCTGCACGCTGACCCGGCGCTGCGACAGGCGGTTGACGGTCTGCAGCCCGATGAGGAGAAGCACATGTTTTATTTCTCCGTAGAACCGGTTGGTGAATCATATTCTTCTGATTATATTGATAAAACTAGACGATGCACGCAAGTCCATTCGTGGAAGAGGATAAAAGCGTATGCTTCTTGTTTACGTTAGCGTAGTCAGGTAAAAAGTATTCTACAACCATCCTTAGGTATTCTTATACCAGTGCCTTAAACAGTGTTAAAATCTTTTCTCCCGTTTTTGCGCGATGAGAATTTCTCGGCATTGACGGTTCCATCTATAAATCGCAGACAGCCCACATACAGCCCCGAATCATTAAAGATGCTGGAAACTTCAACTTTCGCTTAATTAACAATAAAATTATGAATTTCTCGTTTCCTCCCCTTTTTCTCGATTGACTTTACTCCGTTCATCGCCAACTATGACGTCAAATTTGGATTGATCACTCCATATTATTATTATTATATATATCCTTATTTGCAAAACTAGATTTTTTAAGTGTAATATAAAATTAATACATATTGTAACATTAACTCAATGAAAAAAATGAAGTAACGTAACAATGTCTCGGGAGTGGATCACCGAGAAAACGTGAATAATTTTATTTATAAGTAATCAAACGACAGAGTTTCGTGTATTACAATATTTATTGTTAATACGTTGACTTATTGTTGAAATAGTTTTATTTATAAGTAACTAAATTTGTAGACTCAACCCGTAAATAGAGGGATCTCGGTCTATAAATTGAACGACTAACCAAATCTAAAAAAATAAAATAATTGATGACTTAAACCGTAAATTACCGGATTCTGGTCTATAGTGTTAGGAGTTAAATTTATTTAAACAAAACTAAACCGTGGTCTAGTAAGAGACTTATTTCCCTAGTTGCTAGAATAAATAGGGAAACGAATTTATTATTTTGTTTTGCCTAAATACATAATTACCAAAATTAACTAATGGCCGTCAATTGCGGGACAGCTTTAGAATTTAAAGAGATAATTAAGAACAAAAAATTACACCAAAGTAAAAAAAACCTTAATTCTAATAAAATAGAAAACCTTATTTCTTCCTACCTCACTTTGTCCTGCGCAGGATAAAAAGGTTAGGTTTACAACAATTCCGTTCAGGTTATTACAATACATTCACAAAACTTGTAGTGTCACATTTAGATGGGTACACGCAAAATAAGTGGTAATACGTTTGGACAAACAAACATAAAGAGTAATTTCCAGATTCTTACAAAACTTATGGAATAAGATTTAAGATAATATTTATAGATTTAGAAAGTCAAGCCGGATACCGT
Source organism: Hedya salicella (assembly GCA_905404275.2). Taxonomy (NCBI): domain Eukaryota; kingdom Metazoa; phylum Arthropoda; class Insecta; order Lepidoptera; family Tortricidae; genus Hedya; species Hedya salicella. The sequence continues at coordinate 20,423,720 of FR990098.1, forward strand.
ACAAAAAATCTGTTGCCCGATTTTCACTAGATTAGCAGTCATTTAAATGAAAACTCACTGCTTGCGCCACCAAATCGAACGGTCCTGTAAAATACCTCCGACTCCTCAAGACTTGCCCAATCGGACCGTTGCGGAACCGCACGCCGTCTGCGCGACCGCGCGTATCCTGTCGGACGCCGTCAACTGGCACTCTCAATCCTCAAATAAACAAGAAAGGCTCCGCCCGGCTGCCACGTCACCCGCAGGGTGGACTGTAAATAAGGGAATTTCCATGTAACTTCATAAACACCTACAAATCATACGCAGAAGGAAACCAACTCGAAAATCAAAATTAGCGCAACTTACCCCAGAAAATGGGAAAACTCGATGAAAAAGAAAACCACTTCTTGTCGCCACGACTGGACGTGGGCTTGTCACGGGATCCGGAATAAGTAAAACAGGAGAACAGGGCCAGGATATTTATTGTTGTAAAATAAAGTAAAAGAAAAAGGCACCTGAGGACAAAACAGAACAGTCCTTAACCACATAGGCATAGGCTATTTACATTTTAGATAAAATACATATATATGAACTTACGTTTCCGTGCCTAGTGGTATAAATACGTGTCGTCAACGACGGATCAACAGTATGGTTTTACTCTGTAGATTATTATTTAGAAGTTTATATTATGTATTCAAATAAATAATATTCACTCAAAGCACTAAGGTTTCAGGAATAATGCACTTATGTCCTGCTTAGGCTTGAGGATTTTAAAACATTGTTAAAGAGTGAGACTTAGAACAACATCTGATCAGCTCCGAAGATCAGAATTGAATGAAGATCGAGCGTGTGTTCGAGTGTGGAATTTTAAAATAATTTTGAATTTGCTGTCAGAAGAATCATTTTAAAAAGCTGCGCATAGCCAGACAGTTCGTAAGCAACGAGTCGTAATGCCCCTCGTTACAGGTTTTAAACCAACCGAGTAACGAAGGAAACCACAGAAGACTCAATTATTATAATTAAAAAATTCAGTCAGAAAAAAGTCGCTCGTCAAAAGCGCAATCTATTTTTCTGACATTCACTCTCACGGAAAAATTCAAGTTGTCAAAATTTAAAACCTGCCATTTGGAATACAAGCTAAGCGGCCTGTATCCAACATTTGTCTTGAAGGTATGAACACATTATTTAATTCAAAGCACTACGCTTTGACATGTAGCGGATGTTAACGCTACAATATTCAGAACACCTTAAAATATTTATTTATTACCATATTAACCAACTTATATTTATAGCAAACTGCGAAACATGAAAGTGTAGGTCACAGTATAGAAACATAGAATTATGAATATTTGATAACTTAATACTCGTAATATTCGTTTTATTACGCACCAAAAGTTAGTCCCCCGTTTTGCTTCGATTATGGCTGGAGCGTAAATAATAAAAGTTTGGCAAAAGTATTTTAAAGAGTTGGATTACATCAAAATAAAACATGTACATTACTTAAATTAAAGCCCAATAATAAATCTAGCCATATTTGGTTGCAGAAACTTGGTGTGCCGTTGAAAGTGGCTGCGCGGTTCCAGCTGAACATGTTGATCGAACCAACGCCTAATATAGCGTAAGTTGTATTGCAGAGCCATCGTCTTAATCTCAATGATAAAACTTTTGATACCGATATCACGCATCAATAATTGTTCAGCCTAATGATTGACTGATTGACTGACCTTTATAGTTACGTTCGCCATTTGTACTTTCTCGTATTGTGTAATTGAGTGTAAATAAATAAATAAATGAAACTATATGTTGATTAAAAGATTACAAACAGCACAACTTTTCACGCATTAACTAACGTGAAGCTGAACTTAACTTAACTTGAGCTCAAAGAAAGGATATTTGAATGCACAGGATGGATTTCTCGTCGCATAAACTAGTGTCAGAACACAAAATTTACTTTGGTTCACTGCGCTATCATACATTTGGTAATATTGAATTTTTTTATACACGTTACTTTCAGTATCTATTACAGACGTAGGCATAGGCATCAACTCCTTAGTAGAATCCCGTTCATAACATTTACCAGAATAAACTTTATTGCAGGTTATATGAGAAAGTGCCAAAAATGCTCTTTCCAATATTCTGGGTAGAGCAAAGCGTACAAACGGAGCAGAGAATTGTCGAGGAACTACTCTATGCCCGCGCCATCTTGGACTGGGGTGCCACCGTGTGCGCATGCGTCGCGCTGGTGATGGTTGTGCTCGTTGCCATGGCAACGTGCTGTGTAAGGAAACCAAAGTACCTGCCTCCGCAGGACCTTGTCATCACGGAGAAACCCAAAGACGAAGCCGAAATGAAACTGAATCCTCTGTGATTTCAAATGGTAGACATATAGTGAATATACCGCGGTTTTAAATTGGCAACCAGCGGCTATCATGGGCGCGTTAATCGCGTGATACACATATGACAAGGCATCCGTGATCTTGACGTGATTCGTGACGGGTGCTTTCTTATTTATCTATCGCGCGATTTTTTATTTTGTATTTTGCTTTTGGCGGTTTTATTAGATGCTATTATTTACTTGTCTTGCTAATCAAAAACTGACTTTGGCACAAGCTGCGAGCTGCTGTATTTGGATTAATAATAATAATAAACGCAACGTGCAGGATTGTTATATGTTGCCAGATTAGCGTCATGACGTGACGCGAAACGAACATCTATGATGCGAATGTCTTCTCTGGCACGTTCCACATCGCTAAGAGTCGTCATACCGCAGCGTGGAATAAACTTACTTGGATCGAGTTCTGTCACATATGTCCTTAGAATTTTCCACGGTTGTTAAGTTTGGTCTTAGAATTGTACATCACTCTTGCAAATCTGTACCTAATACAAAAATCAGTAGAACAAGAAATTTCATCCCTTTAGCCAACGCGACTTTTGGGGAACTAACAAAACAATTGACTAAGCCAGACTTGTCGTTTAAAACCGCGGTATATCTCCAAGCAAATTATATTCACATACTCACTCGCGGTAAAACTCACCCGTCGACCAGAAACTTTTGTACGGCTCGAAGACTGATTAAAAGACATTGTTGGCTGTCGAAGACTGATTAAAAAACGTCGGAAAGTGACAATGACTGGTAGGAAGTTGAAATTAGAGAAATGAATCATTATCATTACACTACATTAATTCATGTTTGGATTGTGGCGAACTATAGTGATACATTTAATTTAGTAGCAAAAGTAGTTAAGTGCACTTAGTACTCAAAATGGTCTGCATAAAACTTTACTATTACACTAATTAAGTGCGTAGCTACTTTTGATGTTAACTGTACCATTACCTCGGCGTTATTAACGACCGATTTTAGAGTACGAGCTTAAAACTTTTATTATTATTGATACCACTTTCATACGGTTATGGATTTGAGTTTAAACAAACGGACCGCATTCTGCAAATTGAATGGGAACTGCAAGCTGATTGCCCTGACTGCGCAGGCAGCGTGCCCCATTATCGAATTGCAATTGAAATGCAGTCCATCCGGTTTAGTTAAACCTTGGCATCCACTGAAGTCACATTGTGACATTGTTTGCGTGGCGCCTTAAACATGAAAAAAGCTCGACCGTTGTCAATGTTTTGTCTGTCGCTTATTTATATTATTTTATTTTAGATGTGTCTTGAGTTTATGTATTGTGCGTCAAATCATATCTATGTACGTAAAAATACAGTTCGAAATCTTACATCTGGGAGTCCACTCCCTCTATAAGCTCAAAACTGGAGTTTCGCATAAAGCCGTCCATCTCTTCCAAATTTTGCATAACGGGAGAGTGAAACAGCATGGCACTATGCGAAAGTTCAATTTAGAACTCGGAAGCAGATTCTATGAATATATATATACATATATATATGTTAGTATTATTGTTAATTTATAACTGTAGAATTCTAGGTATGTACGTAGGTTTACAAAAAGTGACAATTAGTTTTACGAGTATATTTAGCTGTACGAATATGTTTAGTTAAAGGTAATGAATGACTTTTATTATATTGTTCCACTGAATGTCGTTGAATTAACAAGTTTAGAAAAAGGATAGCGCATATTGCGTTATTAGGTCAGGGCAACTGAAACACGTACCTTTTTAGTCCTTATTGTAAATCGTACGTGTTTCAATTTTCCTTACTGTACACTTTCGATACCTATCACGTTTGCCGGTGATATCTAGAGGGTGACTGCTGTGCTGTCAAAACACACGGTTAAAAGGCTGTAAGAACTTTGTTTAGTGGGGGATATTCAGCTTTTGTTCTAAATTTATTTATTGTTATTTCCACTAAAGAGCTATAATGCTCGGGGGCCGTTTTACCCTCAGTGCTTCCCGACGCACCATAAAAAATGCCGCCCATTTTTGACAACATAAAAAGTTGCCGCCCATAAGCCCTAGATTTTACTATGCTGGGCACTAGCCTCTAATGCCCCTAACCTAGTCCCGGGCTGATAATGCTATTGATTCTAATATGATAGAATAACTGCCGCAATTTTTTTGCATTGCCTTTATATTCATAAAGTGATAATTAAAACAATGCCTAAAACCCAAAAAGTACGATGGACTGATATTAAGGTTTTTATTTTAATTTTAAATGAAATACGGACAAGGTTGGCTACAATCATGCTCGTATATTTGCAGTGTAGGTATATTACGTTAGGAGGTATGGAACGCTCTGCACACCAGCACGAACTTGGCCAGTTTCTCAACCAATAAAATGATCTTCATATGTTTCAATGTGCGTATATATATGTACATTGAAAAAAAAACTATAGGTTTACCTATGGAACTCGTATGTACTGATTAAATAATGATATTAAACATAAAGTTTAACGCAACTTCAGCCAATGGCGATTCGAGGGAGGGGGAGGGGATATCTCCTAAATCGTACTTGTTCATTGAAATATTATCTGCTCTTTTTATGACCCCCTAAAATCTTTGGCTACAACCAACTAACTTTAGACCTTATAAATTAGAAAATAAAGCGCCTACAATATTGAACTGAAAGTTGATTGGATGATTTTCATCACTCTCAAAATATTGTCAGGCGCAAAAATACTTTGGATGGTATGTATTGGCAATTTAATAGGTACTGGAATGGAATTGCAGTTAAATTGTTTTAATTGCTTCTTTCAAACTTATTAAACGCTAGGAAAATTATTAATAAGTAGTCGTGAAAATAAATGTGATACCCAAGTTCATTTATTTTAAAACCCACGTTTGATCCTCGAACGAGTTTTCCGTGTACCTAAGGAATTTTATTGGATTATTGAAGAGATTGATTACCGAGTCAAGTCGGCCGATTAGGACATTAACTTTATTTTAAAAGTGTTGCAATCTTTTTTGTATTAAAAAAACAGGCCAAGTGAAAGACTGACTCGCGCACCGAGGGTTCCGTATAAATGCACCAGGGGCTCGTTTCATAAACACTTGTAACTTGTATTACAAGCGGAACTTCCACTTGTAATACAAGTTACAAGCTTTTGTGAAACAGGCCCCTGGTATTTATACTGCCCTGCTAACGATAAGTGCAATAACTCCGCTCAAAGGCGACATGTAAAGTAAACCTTGCTCGAATGAAATAAGGTGTTTTTTTTTTACTTTTTGACTACAGTTGTTGCACTTATCGTTAGCACGGCAGTTTAGCGTCGGATACAAATGAAGTGCAAAATTAACGCATCCGGGGAGTTTCATGATGATTTTCGGAAAAAAGATACATAAAGTACAAGGTGATTCCTGATTTTTTTTTCAAAGTTTCCATCATCATAAATCAAAATTTAACTACATTGAAAAAAAAAGTCTTAGAATGCGCAAAACGAGCCCATCTCATAATACGATAAACTAGTTGACTTAGGTAGCTAGACTTTGAAGCCCCTCATATTGGTAATTTTATTTTTACTTTTTTCATTTGGAATATACGTAGACTAGCCATCTTTATAACTATTCCAAATTTAAAATGGATAGCATAAGTAGTTCCTGAGATAAAGCGCTGTAACAGTCAGACGGACAGACAGAGCACCATAAGGGTTCCTTTTTACCTTTTTGGTACGGAACCCTAAAAACGACTGCGTATATCACCGTCGCCTCCACTTGCGCCAATGTGTTGTGTCACTAACTTGTGTCGGTAACTCGGTAGTTCACACTAGTGATGTTCCATGACATCCTTATAAGTCATCATATGCTATGGGTATCGGATGCTGTAACCTTTTTATGTTGTGTAATTTGTATAGGAATGGATGTTTTTTTATCAAATTTAGGATATACTATGAATTAAAAAAAAAATTAAGAAATCGTTTAGATATCCTTGTTCTAAACATTGTTGTATTTAGACTAATGAATGAAATTTAAAGTACGATGTCATCACATTATTGGTACAGGTAATATATTATATGCATTTCTTCATTTGAATAATCAGCACCACAATTTTCTATGTAAGTACCTATCAAAGTTGCTCGGCTTCGGGAGAGCACGCCTTTATCCGTATATATTTGATGATGATTGCATGTTGTAAATATGAATTAGATAATATTATTCGTGGTATGAATGACAATATTTTGTGATACGAAATATACATAAATTAGTGTACACATGTACATTAAGCCTAAACCAAATGCTGGATATTTTTTATGTAAGTAGATTATATTCGTTTACAATATTAAATGTTAAGTGATTTATATATATATATATATATATATGTATTTGCGTGTGGATTATTTGAGCGTTGTATGTATTGAAGATTTCAAATGATAGAAGAATGATCAAAAACTACATACAGTCGTAATCTGCATGGACACTCAATGTTATCCTTTATTTTAAGTTGTCAGAATACTCCAAGATTAAAGGAATTTAAAACAATCGAGATTATTGTTATGAATATTTTCATGTTTTATTTTATACCCCAAAGCAAAACACTTAGAAGATTTACCTACTTCAAAAATCAATTGAATAAATTTTTTGCATACGACATTGCTACATCATTTCAAAATGGGAAATTCTTAACCATTTCAATGTTTTCATACTTGAATGACGTTGTCAGTCTCAGTCTCACGCCAAGCAATACGCAGGATGACGGGGAATGAAAATAAAAATTCTAAATAGTCCGTTACTTAATTAGATAATAAGAAAATATTGGACACTTATTTATTTATTTATTGCTTTTTTTAACCGACTTCAAAAAAGGAGGAGGTTCTCAATTCGAACTATTTTTTTCTTTGTATGTATGTTACTCGATATCTCCGAGAACCATGAACCGATTTTCAATTTTTTTTTTTATCGAAAGGGTATAACTCCGAGTTGGTCCCGTTGGCACTAAGTCGGGATCTGATGATGGAATCTTGGGGTTATTCCCACCTGTTACCACCAATTTGTCACCAGTGGTAACAGGTGGGAATTTTTTTCCCATCTTTTACCACTAAAGAAATTGGTGGTAACAACTGGGGAAAAAAAATCCCATTAGTTACCACCAATTAGTTTAGTGGTAACAGTTGGGAATTTTTATTACTATTAGTTGCCACTGGTAGAATAGCTTGCTGACAGCCGACACACAGTGTTTTTGACCCTCATTTTGGGACAGCCTGTTTTTATTGAATTATCGAATGGAGAAATGTATCACTAATACAAGAGTAAAACTCCCACGAGCCTAGCTATCAGTTTTCGAACAATTGCAATCCAAGTAAAATTACCGGTAATGTATATATTAAAAAAAAATTGTAAACCATGCACGGGGAAGCCACAACGTTGCAATTTTAAGATAATCGAAAAAATGATTAAATCGTTTTTATTTTTTTGTGACTAAAGTTTTTAGTATTAGCAATTTATTTTTACTTTAAAACAAAGCTACATATATTGATATGAACTACTACCACAAAAAAAAATGACTGCTAAACTCACAGACTTTCAGATATTAATTTTTAAAAAACGTACCGGTTTGGTACCGGTTTTTGGTCAAAGTTCTCAATGTCACTTTTTAGCAATATCTAGATTATTTATTGCATCCTGTTGGATTCGGAAGAATGCCCATGACAAGTATTTTGAGCAATTCAAATTATGGAAAATTATTAAACGCACAAGAAGGATTTTCTAAATATTCAAGTAGGTACCTACGCCCCGCCGTGGCACGCTTCTCATGTCATGTGGACTGCACGGTCTACCGATTAAATCTTCCGGTGATGCGTCATATGTAATGCGGGAACAAATCCACCCTCGTTAGGCATGCTGAAACCCCGCAATAGTGCCTCACCCCCGCTTCCTCCAGGTAATATGTATTCAAGCCGTACCAGACTCATAGTGCCACTGCCTCAGCAGCACCTCTAGCATCACTGTGATATGCTACTCTTTGTCGCGCGACAAAGATATTTTGTCTCTTTCCTTTTAATACAACGCAAGAAAGACGGGTGATGCTAAGCCGCGCGACAAGCTTTGTCGCGAAGAGTTGTGCTAGACCGGCTGGGCTTGACCTATCCTGCTGGGGGATGTCTCTCCGAACCCCGATCGGGAGACTTAATTCAAGGGGGACATTGAGGGTGCCAACCCTCATGCTGGTCAGCGACAGGCAAATGAAGCTATGGATAACGCCATAGCCGGCACCTACTCGTATTATGCTTCGGAGGGGGCCGCAAGTAGGCTAGAAGTAGGAACCGATAGCCATATACTAACTCGGTTTATACGTATGATTCTGGATCAAGAAAGTAAAAAATATAATGGTCGCTTCGGAAAACCGTTTGACCTACCCAAACCGGAAAGAAATATTATTTTCAAATCGATTCTAGGTAAGTAGATTAAACGCACCACTTTTGGCATCACAAGAGAAACCTTTTTTACTTTAGCGTAGTCGGATAAAATGTATCCTATAACCATCTTGGGATGCTCAGCTACGTGCGTACTAAAATAGTTGAAATCTGTGAAGCCGATTTGGTGTGATGTAGCCTCGATGACATATACAACATCCAAAAAGCAAAAAAAATCGATTCAGTGACAGTCATATAGTCTGTATCACTTATTTTGTTTAAAATATTGTCAATGTACAGACATTTAATTTTACAACATGTAAGTTAGACACACAATTACACATTAACACACCAACATTGTTTTTTTGGCAAAATACTTACAAGATTTATCTTAGCCTCACACGCTACTATTTCATAAATAATAAATAAAAAAAGCTAATTTTTGAAAAGTAAACCGTACCACTATATTGCTCAAAAGTGACATTGAGAACTTTGATCAAAAACCGGTACCAAACCGGTACTGAACCTGTACGTTTTAAAAAAAATATATCTCTGAAAGTGACTTTAGCAGTCGATTTTTTTTGTCGTAGTAATCCATATTATGTAGCTGTTTAAAAGTAAAAATAAAGTGCTAAGGCTAAAAACTTTAGTCACAAAAGTAAATATGATTTAGTAATTTTTTCGATTATCTTGAAATTGCGACGTCGTAGCTTCCCCGTGCTTGGTTTACAATTTGGCCCTATGGTAGGCCCTATACGACAACAGAGCAAAATTAAGTGTTACATTAATAGAAATATAGAAAATATTTTTTTAATACATATATATATACATTACCGGTAATTTTACTCGGATCGCATTTTTTCGAAAACTATGTTTGCTAGGCTCGTGGGAGTTTTACTTTTGCATTAGTGATATATTTCTCCATTCGATAATTCAATAAAAACAGGCTGTCCCAAAATGAGGGTAAAAAAAAACTATGTGTCGGCTGTCAGCCAGCTATTCTACCAGTGGCAACTAATAGTCATAAAAATTCCCAACTGTTACCACTCAACTAATTGCAATCCCTTTTTAGCTATGACAACTCATTTTTTTTGGGTTATAAATATGTCTTTCTTCTGGGGTAATTTTCGTCTTTTTATGTGGAACTGGAATTGAAAATGAGATTAGTAATTTTTATTTAAAGGGATATGCCGCAATTATATTAAAAATATGTATTTTTGCTTATTACAATGTTTTAAAATATTTTTTGGGAATATTAAAAAAATTCAATACTGAAGTATTTTTGTTCAAATTGAGAGCAGTGTGTACTGTCGACATGTTAAAAAATAGGTCTTTTCTATCGCATAAAATTATTATAAACATTGAATTTATTATTTTTATAAGAATTGAAAATTAAAATGAATGTGGTGGTAACTACTGGGATTTTTTTTTCCCACCTGTTACCACTAAAGCAATTGGTGGTAACAACTGGGAAAAAAAAATCCCAGTAGTTACCACCAACTAGTTTAGTGGTAACAGGTGGGATTTTTTTTCCCATTAGTTCCCACTGGTAAAAGATGGGAAAAAAAATCCCAGCTGTTACCACTGGCGACAAGTTGGTGGTAACAGGTGGGAATAACCCGAATCTTGGAGAAATCGAGGGAACTCTTCAAATGTTATAGGGACATGTCCCTTTCGGCGGATATACAATTAATGTTATTTTGGAGTCGGTGCCATCGTGTCACAACTTACTAAAATCGTCAATTTTCAATATTTTACACATTCTTTATATGGCACCGACGCCAAAATAAGATTAATTGTAGATACTGTATAGATTGAGTATACAAACGGTTACTTGTAAGTAAATTGAAGAAACTGAATTATGGCGTTATTTTTTTACTTTGTAGTTTTTTTTGGAGTCGGTTTTATTTTCTTGTTATAAAGTTTATTTATAAATTTAATAAAATAATACTCAGATAAATCGCATTAAAGTTCAGAAGCGGGGGCTCGTGACGTCGCTCCTAGATAACATTTATTTACACCTCGGACTGACGCCGCGCGATATTTTGACAGAACGTATCGCCTTTATTTTATGATTACGTAAAAAAAGAAAAAGTAAGTCTCCAATATTTTTTATTAATCTACGTGACGAACTAATTATTAAAATTTATTCATCATCCCTATTATTATTGCGAGGATTTTTGACACTTTTAGACGTTGCGGGCGTGGTAGGCACGACAGCACACGACACCTTAGGTCGTTTGGGTGCACTAAGTCCCATTCGAAAATTCTCCCTATGTCCCTTCTGGAAAATATTCCGTTCTCAAAATGTCCTTCACATAAATGACGTCCCTTTTGTAGAATGTCCCTTTCACAAAATGTCCCATTCGCAATACGTTCCTTTTGCAAAATGTCCCGTAGAAGCTGGGTTTTACAACAACATCGTGGTAATTTTTTTTGGGCACTGTAGTCTACATTTACTTCTGCTGTCTATGCCTAGCTGATTATATTATTTATTGTGGCGGAAAATGGCAGGAAAATCGTTAAGACGGGTCATTTTGCGTATGTGACATTTCGCATACGAGGTGTTTTGCGAAAGGGCCAATGTGCAGTGGGGACGTTCAGTGAAAGGGTATTTTACAGAAAGGGCATTTTGCCAAAGGGAAGGGACCTTTAGAGAAAGGGATGTAATATGAATGGGTTATTTTGCACAATGGGCCGTTTGCAAAGAAGACGTTTCTTGAATGGGACGTAATTTTGGCGGAGGGACGTTTTGCGAGTGGAACATTATGCGCCTAAACCCGTTAGGTGTTCTTGGTGTTCAAAGGGTAAATATACTCTTTATCTTTTCTTTCGATAAAATAAATACAGTTTCTCTGTTTTCAGAACAAGGTTATTCTGTATAGATTGTATATAATGACTGGTAAGTATATCTCTGTCACTTGCCAGCGGCAGCGTGTCGCCACACCTAATGCACATTACTAAGTAGAAGTTATTAACGAAATGCTCGTAGTATCACGACGCGATTCACACCTGATTTAGTATCAGCGTGTATTGACAGATGGTTTGATAGCGAAGATTAGATTGACATCATACAACCAAATGGAATCACTATTTCTGATATGCCTTGTTTTTAATGTTGGTAAGGCATTTATTTGCAAGCGACCCGCAACTTTCTCACCCGGGTGTATCGTGAGTGTGATACCAGTACTAGAGTCTGGTTAGCCTAATATATTGTTTACAGATATTTCCTTGTGGTATCACCAATTATTGTATCGTTATTGCAATTGTGGTATCGTTTATAATTTTTAAAAAGGCCTAATAGTCTGTTGTCAATTTATGTTATTCAATCAAATTCGCGGTTTATGCGGCATTTTATTTTAAATAATATTAACAATGACTATACCGAGTGAGGTCCGCAAGCTATTATTTAAGCTCGTATGTAATTACGAAAATGTGAAAAGCCGACTTGAAGCGTTGTATAACGAAAAACTGCAATGTTTACAAATCGTAAACAAAATAGTAGGTTGATGATCTATAAATATTTTGATACTTATGTACTAGTCCTAACGTTTGCCTATAACGGCTATAACTTTGATTAGATACTTGAATTTATTAATATCTGAATTTCATAAACAAGTCAAGCGTGTAAAAAACGGATAAATTAGAAGTTCTGGAAAATATCAATATCGACACATTGGAACGTAATAAGTTACTTACTGAAAACCAATATTTAGAAGAAATCTGTGCAGTGGAGTGTTGATATAAAATATAACTATAATAGTATTTTATGCAACTGTTGTATAATAGGGGTAAAAAAAAACGAGTGGCGTGGGTTGCGATGCGAGCCTTGGCGAGCATCGCAAGTAAAGACGCCACGAGTGTTTTTTGACATAATTATACAACGTTGCATACAATAGTTTTTCTATGACTAAGGGGCCGTTCACTAATTACGTAAGGACAATAGCGAGTATCGCAAAGAAAGACCCCACGAGCGTTTTAGACCGAATTATACAACGTTGAAAACAATAGTTTTTCTACAACTAAGGGGCCATTCATTAATTACGACAGATTTTTCGAACCTCTTCCCCCCCAGGGATCCCTACGTAATTAATAAATGACCCCTAAGCACTGTTTAATAAAACACAAAAAATCTAAATATTATAATTGCGCCGAAATTTTTCTAGCAGCAAATTGTTTGATACTTCTTGCGCCACGACACAAATTTCTTCGGTAGTAAGTACAATTAGGCTCGTCTTCCTACATTTTTCTCACTTTCAACAGTTTATAACAAGTCAACAACCAACAACTTCAAGATGAATAAAATTTAGCGCCACGAAGAAAATTAAAAAGCGAGCTGTCAATAAATATCTATGGCTTTCTTATTTTTTAAATTCACGTATACTTGCCAGTCATGAAAATATGTTATGATTTGAAAAAAATAGGCGATAAAATCTGTGTACGTAAATTGATTTTTTTTTAAGCTGGCAGCAATGCATTTACGTACATTATTATTTTTTTAATTTAAAACTGTATGAATTCGGCGGTTTGTTAAGTTGGTAATATAAATAATTAGATTGAAATTTTGTACTCTGTGGCACCAAGGAATACGTTAATAGCGACATTGTGACACGCTTAGCAGTGCTTTTTTGGGAAATAGACTATAGAGTTTTGCAAGTCTTAAGTAATGTATTTCTTTATATTAGAGTTGGTAACCATTTAAATGACAGAAAGAAGTACAGGAGTAGAAAAAAATATATTTCGGTTTCCGATTCAGTTGAAATTTGGCATGTATTTTTTTTGTGATGTATTATTATAATGGTATTATCGAGCTAGGTCTTACTTACACTATATTTCATTTTTCGCCTTGTGACAATTGTATATGGTGAAAAAGTTTAAACTTATTATATGTGTTAGTCGTTGACTGTACTGTACATAGGGGAAGAAATTATGTCAGCTGAAGCTGACTTTGAGTGCACGTCAACGTACCTATATGTCATTTATTTCCTTAAGTAGGTGTCTTACGTGTGCACAGAAAATCTAAAATATTTTCTGGTATCAAAACTATAATTCCTACTAAACAAAGTGTGACCAGCCTAAGATTTTTTGAATTTTCTGCCAAAAAATTGGGTAATATTTCAGTAGCCGGGATCTATAAAAAAATACGCCTAAAACAACAGCAAGTATTTCCATTATAAATTAATGTAGGTACTATAGTAGTTCATATGCAAAAAAGTTACTCTTAGCTAAATGAAATTATATTTTCCTTATTGAAGTGTACCATTTGTTTATAGAGAGCTTTCTTCTTGTAGATGTCAAAATTATAAGTATCTCGAATTCTGCAAATGTTTTGATAACTTGCAACACCATTGTTTACATAAATTCCGTGGCATTAAAAATCCGTTTTGTTAATTTCAACCCTAAAACGCTGCAATAGTTTTCCGTAGTAACTTGTCATTGATGGTTTTGTCTTTTTGAAGATAATTAATAAAAAATATCCTACGTGCGTCCCAAAATACTGACTCTCCAGTAGAATCCAGCTTGACTTTAATATCAGTTGACCGTACTTACATTTTTTAAATTGAAGAATTGTATCACATATCGAAGACATTGTCCATGCTTGCGAAATCATTCAAAGCAATCTCTATTAATGGCTGTGAAACAAAAGAACGAAGCAACTTCTTTTTTTCAAAAAACGCACCGTAAGATTCGAACCTTAGATTTTTTTATTACACTGCCTGTATTGCTTGCTGTCTTAAGCGAGGTCGGATAGTTTTGTTACCACTTTCGTAGTTGTCACTTGTTACAAATTTTCCTTCATTAAACCCTTAGAAGTCACAAGGAACCGTTTAATTTTCTTTTAGGCAAGAAATAAAAAACAGTGATTTTCCGTCGCAATATCGAAGAAAGATAAAAGTTTTTTCTTTATTTTACCTTTTTAGGCTTTATTTGATGTTTCTACATTTGTTTACTACAAAAAGTATGAAAAATTTACGCATTGCATATTCCCAATTAATATTTCTAAACTAAACTGCCAACCCTACGCGTAGACGTGCTATTACAAGGTCACCGGTGCTCTAGTTATACCGATGGGGCGGTTTCGCGCCTGTGGCTTGGCGGTCCAAGTCCAAACTACAAGGGTTTTGCTCACTTTGCAGCGCGTCCTCTTTGTGACCACGTACAGAATGATGCAGCGTAGGAGGCCCCCAATAAAATGGACCGACGATCTGGTCAGAAAAACCGGTGGATGAGGGTGGTGTACGATCAGTCGTTATGGAAATGCTTGGGGCGGGCCTTTGTCTAGCACTGCACTTCCTTAAGCTGAAATGATGGTGATGACATCTATGGACCGGTACTTTAAGAAATTAGTACTTACTAATGATGAAATAGAAATAGAAATATATTTATTTGCCATAAACGTGGTACCAAAGTGATTGTGATGACTGATGAGTAATATGCTTTTTTTATGTAAAGACTTTTTTCATCGACATAATTAATTCAAAAGCGGTCACGCAGTCTTTAAGTAGCTGGGCTATTTATAGGACAAAACAGATTTTATCTATTCAGACGACCGAGAAGGAAAATCTAGAAAAAACGTTCTAGATCAGTCGCACGATGTCTGCATATTTCTTGAACAATTCGGTCACTATTGTAACAGGCACGTGAGCAAACATCTTATAATCAACTCAATCTCTCAACCAAAGCCTTAAAGTTGAATTTGACTTGAACTTGTGGCATACGTGAGATGGTAGTCCCTAACGATACTGACCTCGAATGTGTGCAGGATAGTTAAGGGTGACATAGGTACAAAGATGTAGCTTGCACCTATTCTGTTATCGTTTACAAATCGCTAGCTTGATAGTGTTGGTATTCAAGTATAATGCTTGTCTGTTTGTAAAAAAGTAAATAAAAAGTATTTAATAGTTAATAGTAATAGTTAACTACAAAACGCTGTAAGACTAATGGTTCTCATATGTGCCTAATTGATTTTTTATAACATATAATTACATCAAATATTTGATAAATTGTTTAGGTTAGGTTCACGAATGTTTTAAAGACCCAATAAAAAAAAAACTAGCGGACAATCTTACACAAATCTACTCTTTTTAGCAGGTATCTTTATTTTTGTTATCCAAGGTAAATATAAACGCGGACAGATACGGGAGGTCACAGAGTTAAGATACGGCAGATACAGTGACACGTTTCCCCCAGTCCTTGGTCAATCTCAGAGCACATCCATCGCAATCAAGTTGTCATACAGCAATTGGTCAATTTAGCAATAAGCAGGTGCCTCGGGGTCCAGCGTCTATTGCAAGACCAACGGGCGACGCGTTGACACCCCTACAATATGAAATCTTAAGTGTTAAGAAAAAAAGTTTAAACAAAAGTGAATATGTTTTTGCAAATTTTGTTCGTTCTGGCATTTTCAGGTTAGTGTTAGTTTTATTGTTAAACAGGAAATGCATTTGCGGAAATAGAAAGGACGGAAATGGTCTATCAAAGTCATCCAATGGCTGCATGACGCCAAATAATTTCACAGCTCTCGTAAATGTACTGAGTTTTTAATGTGCAATTTAAGCATACAATTGATATTTTTTGCGTGCACTGATAATATTCCCCACTCTTAATAGTAATGGATAACTACATAGACTCCGTCTGGATCCAATCCATACTCATATTATAAATGCGAAAGTGTGTCTGTCTGTCTGTCTGTCTGTTACCTCTTCATGCTTAAACCACTAGGCCGATTTGGATGAAATGTAGTATGGAGATAGTTTGAGTCCCGGGGAAGAACATAGGCTACTTTTTATCCCGGAAAAATACCCTTATACGCGATAAACGAATTTAAGGCGGACAAGGTCGCGGGCACAAGCTAGTCCGTAAATAAGTCTCATTTTGTGATATAGATACAAGTCAAAGCGTAAAGAAAAATACCATTACTGTCACACGTGGTCACACCTGAAATTGAACCTAATAATCGAGAAGTACTAGGTTCAATTCCTGGTGTGACCATGTACGAGAGCAGTCGTATTTTTCTTTACGCTTTGACCTGTGGATGGATGTTAATTTTCCCACATTAAAAACACCGAAACACAACATTTATGTTTCATATATAAAAGTCTATTTTTTTTATATAGAGTTCTGGAAACAGTTTTTCGTCAACTGTTTTTCCAGGTCTTGCTATAAAATGAATCGCACATGCACTAAACTCACTGGGAAACAATTAGACGAATCTGGGTCTTCGGTAGTGTATGTAGAGATAGCATGCCATGTTTACTTAACATATTTCATATGAATAAGAGATGATAGCGGACCTAAACCAGTTTAATGCCGTAAATAAATAATATCGCCTGTAATTGCATTTTCTTTGAGCGTATCTTAAAGTTGAGAACTGAAAATTAATAATAAAAGAAAATACAAACCGCGGCGTATTATTTTTATCTACTTATTTTTATGTTGTTGCGCGGTCATTCAATAACGCTAACTAAATATTTACACAGGAGGTGAAGGGAACATTATCAACATTTTTATTAATCTTCATCTACTTAACTATCAAGACATCTTTTTGTATCCATCTCATTTTATTTATGTTCATTCGTAAACAATCATTAAAAAAAACTTATTAAAATACTATCCGTATTACGTCTCTAACTTAAACAGACATCAGTCTATTATAACACGTATACATAGGTACGAATATGTCTTTATTGGCAATGAAATGCATGTCAACATTAGAAATGGATATATTTTTAGGCAGATAAAACCAAAGCCCATGTAGGTACCTATGATAAAATTATCTCTACTCTTGATTGACGTGTGCAAATGATAAATTCTTACAACAGTTTGCCTGTTAACTACGACTCTTTGAAATGTATTCATCAACGTTTGACATTGCTATTACGGAAGCTTCAGTTAGCCGTCATCGCATGTTCACCGACAGGAAGCCGCGAGCGGCGGTGGCGCTGCACCATCGGTGCCTGCCAGCGCTGCCAGCCCACGGGCTTTAGAAATAACTTTGCGCACACAACTGACGTCGTTACCAACTTCCTGCCTGGTAAATACGAGTGTAATTTCTGTTCACATTGGTCTAATATCTTATGTCACTCTGTGAAAATCCCACTTCCTGGGCAGCGGATGACAAAACATTATTATGCAGACCAAGTGCGGTGATAACAAAAGTCTAAAATGCCTTTTAGAGCACAAATACAAGCAATCTGGTAGTTATTTATTTAAGCAACCATCGTAGGTCTGTGTGAAATGTAGTCGTTCCATTCGCGCGCCTCTACTCAAGTTATTAGACAAATGTGAAGTTATTACCTAATTACTTTTGTTTAATCTAGTCCTTATTCAGTATATAAATTTAGTACAATAGAGATATACCTACTTAATCGTAATTAACTTATTAAGCAGTTAAATATAAGCTGGATTTTATAATTTTAGTGTTAGAAATCATTAAAATTACATATTATAGCAATTTATACAAAGAATCAAAATATAATAATAAACATCTTACACTCATCACAAGCCCAAATATATACTACTATTTACCAGCTCTTGAAATAAAAAAAAAGACAAAAGACAAAAGAAAAAAGATAAAAAACTAGAAAGCCTCGAAGTCAGCGACGAATCATCAACCGCCGGAAAACCTTATGCTCTTCTTAACATTGGCAAACGAACTGTAGCATCTTTTACTAATGCTGTAAGATTTTAGCGCTCCAACTCTAGAAGTTTCACTAACGATATACAGATCAAAAACAAATAAGTTTTAATTTTTCAATATCTCGACAAGTAGATCTTTCGCCAGTAAGTAGTAAGAATATCGACAAATATGTATCAAATGCCTGGAAAATCTTTTGGGGTCATGATTCTCATGAAAAGCAATCTGGGAATCACTTACACTAAAACGTACATCTGTGCAATTTCGCTACTCTAAGGTACTTATGGGGAACAGGCATGCGTCGATTGACTGAAGTACACAAATCCAAACGATAGGTTTGCTAAAGGACGTTTTTCAGGGCATTCCAAAATACACGAAGGTTTTTTTTTTAATCTTGTTATACATTGACGTATTAAAATGGGACTGGATAGCACACAGCTGCCAAATTAACGATAAATTAAGTATGGGCCAAACAGCCACACATAGAAGAAAATTGGGAAATGATTGTGATAAAGGTGATTAGAACTGGTGAGACCGTCCTCAATAATAAGGTGTGACACTGGAGAACGAGCTATTTGCCCAGCATGTAGCGGCGGGACACGACAATTTGAGGCTAGACGCTAGTCGTCAAATCGCTCAGAAATTATACTTCGAGGGTTATAATTGAAGGTTTATAGATTTAGAAAGTTAAAATTATGCACATAATGCCGTCAATAATTAAATGTTTGAAGCAAATATAACTCTAATAAAATTAGTGTACATAATTAAGGGGGCGCTTGGTTGGCGCTGTATGTGTATGCACACTATTTTTATTTCTAAATGTGTACTTACGCATGATTCACTTTTAAGTACAGTACTTACTTCCACCATACATAGATCATAGTTATAAAAATTATCATAAATCATACGCCTACAAAAATATTAGCCCAAGATAACCTTAATATGGATTGAGTCACTTAAATCTGGCATTTCCGGATGATCTCAGAGCATCTGTAGATCGTAATTCATAACGTTTTTGGGTTGAATTGGCATGGAGCGGTGTACACTGGCCTTATCTTTATTCTTATTTTAGTAGAACTGTCTGGATTCAGAAAAAATATTACTGATCACACCACAGCACTCGCAAAACTGGTAACGCATATTGCATATTCAGGGGGATGGATACATGTAATTGATTTGTAGAGTTATTAATAAATAAATCTGAATCTTAATGGAAATCTCAAAGCCAATAAATATCGGAATCAACTTTTAGTAATCTGACACCCTTCTGTACAAAGAAAAACCATTTCCGCAAAGAGTAACTTCAAAAGCGCTAGTCGATTAGTATAACACATGAAAGACCAAAACGGAAATGACACAAATAGAAAAATCTGCGCCATTCCAATTTGAACTTTGTATACTTATGGTAAGATCTATGCTAATTCTCTTTGTATTATCAATTTGTGATTTTATAGTTCTGAACGTGAAAGAGCAACATCAAAGGTGTTTATGATGCCTTGATCTAGATTGGCGGGCTATGAATAATTAGTTTAAAAATGTGTGGTAATTTAGTAAATGAGAAAACTGTTTGAGAAACTAAAAATTACACCATTTTATTGTAAATAGCTGTACTTACTACCGACAATAATGATTAGTAATACTACTACCGCGATTATAGCGATTAGTAGGTAATGTGTGTTCCACACTAAAGGCCTTACTAAAAAACCCTATTTACTTACTATAATTTTATTGTGTTATAATTGGTGATGACACGGAGATCGGTTTATGTACCTACTGCTTATTACTTATTAAAGATACATATATTATTATTTTCGAAATAATTTAGTAGGTACTTATTCATTATCATAAATCGATATCTATTTTTATCTCCAATCCACAATTATCCACAAAGTGTGATACCGAATGATTCGTTATTCGGTATTACGATAAAACCGATTAGTCTTGTATGTCACATCACTAATTTATGAATTGACATGACGCACAGTGAGTGTGAAAATCACGTAGCCGGTTAATAAACAAAGACGCTGAGTTACATGAAAGTGTTAATTGAAGAGTATTTACATTTTCAAGATGTCAGGCGATGAAAAAAGTTAGTAAAATTACCATAATCAGTGAAATACACAAATTTGTTTGACGAATTTTCATCAGTTTCCGGATAACACGGCATAAACAAAATGGGAATTATTGAGCAATGAGCACAGCTGATGCTCGGTAGCTTGTCATAATAGATGTTGCCAGTACTAAAACAAATCTACCAAAATGGTAGTTTTTAATGTGGTCTTTGTTACAGCATCGACCATCCGAGGCGATGAAGAAAATTTACGAAATCTAACGACGGTTACTTGGGCGCATGCTGTGAATAACAAAACGTACTTGGAAGCTGCTTTAGCAAGTAAGTAGGTACACATATAAGGTAGCATGCATAAAAAGAAAACTATGTAAATAATATACACATTAAGGTGCGTCCACATTTGTATCATTTGCCTGTATCAGATCATCGTCGCGTAGCATAATCGCGTGTCACGATCACGCGTTTGGATGTTGCGCCGATCCGATCACTCGAAATCCATTTGCTACGCGTATCACACACTTGTATCGGAAGATTGCGGCATTATCGGCGCGCCGACAGTAAGCGTCCAAGCAGCGCGATACGCAGTCATGCTACGGCACGGTGATCGGATACGAGCAAATGATACAAGTGTGGACGCACCTTTACACGGTGCCCGTGAGGAATAAGAAAGAGACGCATTCCTTAGGTCATCAGGAGCAAAAAAAAGTATATGAACCTCAGTCAAATCCGGCTTAATTTTAAAGATATTATCAATTTCATGTAAACTATTTATTGTAATTATTAAGTAATTACTAAAGTAAGCTCTTGTAATCGCGACATTGGCACGGATGTTGCTAAGTTTAGCGTCACTATTGACAGACATCAAAGTGAAAGTTACCACTCTCTAAAGTAATCCTTTTTAGAGTTCCTTAGCCAAGATGGCAAAAACGGAAGACTTATAGCGTCGTCATGCCCGTCCGTCTGTATGTCACAGGCATTTTACATCAATGCATGGCACAATAATGTTTCAATAGATTTTGAAAATCATTTCGAGGTTTAAAAAATCTTTGATTTATGGATATTTTCGAAGATAATCACATGGAAAATTGCATACATTGTGCCCCCCCTCTATTTCTTAACCTTAAGTCCAAAAAATATGAAAAGAAAACACAAGATTAAACTTAATAAATACTTTTAACAAAAAATATTTTCCACATGATCGGATATACCGTTTTTGAGTTATTGCCGAAAAACGGCGCATCTCAACAAAAAGACGTAAGTGCCGTGGAGATACGCTCTGTTGCTAGTGCCTTTTTTCATTTCTTAGTTGTTAGGGTTCCGTACCCAAAGGGTAAAACGGGACCCTATTACTAAGACTTGGCTGTCTGTCTTGTCTGTCACTAGGCTGTATCTCATGAACCGTGATAGCTAGACGGTTGAAATTTTCACAGATGCTGTATTTCTGTTTCCGCTATAACAACAAATACTAAAAACAGTACAATTGTATCTGTCTGTCTATATTAGTAACCAATATAAAATGATCGATCGAACACCGTGTAAATTTTGCTTAGGAGTAGGGATCTGCTAACACTGGATTCTCATAGATACGGCCGTTTGTAGCGTATATTTTGTTTAAAACCCTCGATGCGCAAGTCCGACTCGCACTTAGCTGGTTTTATTCCATCTGTAGTGCATTTTTTCACATGAACGGCTAAACTGAGCATGGTCCGATATGCCCTTGGCCGGGTTTGAGTTATTCGCGAAAAACTGCGCTTCTCAACAAATGGACGTAAGTGCCGTGGAGATATACTCTTTTGTTAGTGTACTGTATTATTTTCATCTGTTATGCATTATATCACATGAACGGCTGCAGAACCCTACAATGAGCAGGGTCCGACATGCCCTTGGCCGGGTTTGAGTCATTCGCGAAAAACTACGCTTCTCAGCAAATGGACGTAAGTGCCGTGGAGATACGCTCTTTTGCTAGTGCACTGTTCCATATCGTTTTATTTTTATCTGTTATGCATTTTTGCATATCAACGGCTGCGGAACCCTCAGTGTAGGGTTATGGTCCGACATTCTCTTGGCCACTTTTTTTGAAAAATAATTGTTGGCATTTTATTAATATGTATAATTCTCATTTAGAAGCGAGAATTATTAAATTTGTATGTACAGAAATCGGCAATTGTTTTTTTTTGCTGAATTTGACATGGGTTCATATCCCCTGGAGTGCTTTCCGCAACTGTAGTTGCATATGATGTCTTATTTGAAATATAAATTATATACTTAGTTCAAACCAAAGCCACGAGCACGTCTGTCGTATTCCTTGCAGGCACCGTGTATAAGTATTATGTTCGAGATTTAAGCAAAAATAATGTATTTTTATGTGGGTAATAAGTGGCAAATGAGCAGATGAGCACCTAATGAGAAGATTGGGAAGTAAGTACCTAGGTAGCCATTACCGCCCACAGGCCATGTTGAAGACAATGCAAAAATCTTGTTTTATTGAGCCCCGACGAAAAAGTGGGGTTTTATAAGTTCGATGTACTTACGTATATGTGTGTCTGTGTATACAAAGCTCTTGAACGGAAGGGCCGATTTTACTCGTAATTTATTTTTTGTATTTGAAAGTTGACTTAGGTATCAGTCACGTGTTCTTAGCAAGAAAATCGGTACACCCGTTTGATATCAGCTTTTTTCTACATCCGTCGGGGGTTTGAAACATTGTAACGATTACTTGGTGGTACCTATCATATATATCGATACCTTTAGATTCACAGGGCGTATCCACCATTGATTTGTGTGGCGTTTACGCCCTATGAGTATAAAGGTATCGATATGCAACCGTTCTACGTGATCACAATCATAATCGTCCTTTTTATTCGCCGTAATCGGGTAAAAAACCAACTCGTGTAATGATAAAGGTACCAATGAAATTTAAAACTAGAAGCTTGTTGCTAACGGAAAGAAATGAGTAGATGGGTATTAATCGTATCTCTCTAGTGAGTGTACAGTGCAAGTATGAGAGAATTAAATGTTTGATTAAGTACATCGGTCGATTTCGGCCAGGGTTCATAAGAAACATCATCAAGTAGTGCAGTGATTAGTTACTCATAGTGTGGTCACAGTAAACATTGCTTCTCTGTCTACAATTTAACTCAGAGACTCTAGTCTAGGAACCTATAAACGTATTAATTAGGGTATAAAAACCAAAAACTCCACATTATTTCACAACTAAGTACTTTACTTAAGTCGCAATAGTTCGTGACGTCATCGCGAGGTGGTTTTAACAGCAGGAATGTATACCTACTTAGTACGAATGTTACAAGTCCCTTCTATTTTTGGATCAGTAAAGCTTAAGCAGTGTTTAAACTTTCATAAACTAGGTAATTGTAGGCACCAATCGTTTAGCGTGGCGACACGCTCGCTCGCTTAATATAGTTATATAGTTAACACAACCACCTTGTACGGTCAAATTTACAAAAAGCAGCGATTGAAGCTAAATAAAATTGATCTCTCTCTCATCCAAGCAATGGGGAATGGATGAAAATTTTCAAAAACCGTGATTTTTTTTTATAGGTACGAATAAGCTTCCTTATTGTAAGAAATAATAAATGAATAGTTTAAAAACACTAGAAAAACACGCTTTACAAGACTTTTCTAACAAATCCAAACACAGCTATGATAAGATGTTCCATCATGAAGTTTCAGTTCATATCTTCCGGCTCCATCATCAGATCAGTTCGACAGTACCATATTATTGTATTGTCATCAGAACTACATACAGCTGCCAATTTTCATGATGCTACGATCCTTGGAAGATGGTTAAATTAGTTACCTTAGATTCCATTACATAGTTAGTTACATACAGGTCGACCTAATAAAAGCGTGTTAAAAAATTACTGATTTTTCTGTGGCTTAGAAAAAAAAAAGATGAAAAGGTGTTGGTGGGCCTATATATACCGGCCTTATACGGAACGGCAAATGCAGCATTGATATTTTCGATTACAATGGATGTATGTAAATGTACTGTTATTCTTCAAGTTTTGAAATGAAATAGTCGCCTAATAAAATACGAAAAGTTGAAGAAAAACAGTACATTTACAGCCATTTTAATCGAAAATATCAATGCTGCTCTTGCCGTACTCTAGCATCCAAACTAGGACAAATCGGGGAAACCCGGACGGATGAGAACCCTAGACAGGCATGAAGTTTTAATATCAATGGCCTATTATCCCAACAAAATCAGAGGAGACTAAAGGTGCGTCCACACTTGTATCATTTGCTCGTATCCGATCACCGTGCCGTGGCATGACTGCGTATCGCGCTGCTTGGACGCTCACTGTCGGCGCGCCGATCATGCCGCACTCTTCCGATATAAGTGTGTGATACGCGTAGCAAATGGATTTCGAGCGATCGGATCGGCGCAACGTCCAAACGCGTGATCGTGACACGCGATCGTGCCACGCGACGATGATCTGATACGGGCAAATGATACAAATGTGGACGTACCTTTATGTGCTGTCTGTATATGTGAAATGACAGGTTTCGCGGATATTTTTAGTCCAACCTATTAGTAGGTAGGTTGTGCTTATTTTCGGGCTCTAAAATTTGTTGATTCAAATGTACCTAATAAATGCGCTAATTATTGTATGCTAAAAAAATGCATAAGGCAATCCAGGTAATAAAAGTAGTGAGTGGGAATCGGCTTATGACGCCACTGCTATAGTATTTTATGCAATCGTTATATAATGTATGGTTTTTCAGTCGAGTACTGCGTTTAGGACACTCAGCAAGCTTCGTGGTCTATTTAAGGTACGAGACTTAACAAGCTAATAATATACATAACTATTGTATACAATATTTTTTCTACGAGTAACCGATAAACTAAAGTAAATGAGACATGGCTAAAAAATAATTTCAAAAACACTGCGTTATTTTTTTGAAATTCATTATAGTGTAGCGGGGTTATATAAGATAGGTATTATAGTTCAGTGACATATAATATAAACCATAGAGTAAAGAGTGATGGTCCAATCTAAAAAGTATGCCATTTGAGTATGATTCGCGGAGTTCTTATTCACAGATTAAAGTTCACGAGTAGAAAAAGGTAGGTACTTAACTAAAATTTTAGTTACTTACTATATACATACATGTATACAGTCGAAAGCGAAGCTATTGTTATCATCTATGTACGTTGTTAACGAATTCACTATATCTTCTTTGATACCTCTCGCATCGCAATCGAAGCAAGTTAGGTTATTTTTTAGAAAAAAAAAACGAATCCATTTACAGGATACAATACCAAAATTGTTGAGTGGTTAACCTACCTTACCTAAATTGAGGTAACGAAGACGTAATAGTAGCAGATTATAACTGCTTTGGAAGGTTAAATAAATTATCAACACTATGTCCTGAACAATGGATTACAAATGCACTAATAAAATAATTGCGATCAAAACTGGTTTTAAAGATGCTCAATGCCATTTTTGTCTTGCTCCATTTTAAACCTACTAGTTAAGGAATGAGGCCGATAATTCAGTGTCCATTCAATGAACCTACATCTAAAGTTATTTTGGAAGTAATTGGTTTGTGATTAGTAGATTAAGCTCTCTTCAAAAAATAAAAAATAAATACGGCGCTTTGTTATTTTCACTTGTTATTACAATTTTCATTGTTTTAAGATACGTACGTTATTTTCTCATAAACGACTGCAGCGAACATATGTGGTCGTGTTTATCGCATGTTATTGTTTTGTTGTCATTGTTAGATTACCGACTATGTTCTGACTATACAAGTATGTGTGCTTTATCGTTAACTTATCGCGTTACAATCGCAACCATCATAGGCCCGCTGGATAAAATATTGCTTGTCGCAATATCTTATGGCTTGCGCCTGCGCATTCAGAAATAGCATTTCCAGTAGCCGCGCGTTCCCAGAAGCATTTGTTGCAATTAGAGCGACAGATATAGGTTCCACAATCGCGCAATCGCAATG
Organism: Hedya salicella; assembly: GCA_905404275.2. NCBI lineage: Eukaryota > Metazoa > Arthropoda > Insecta > Lepidoptera > Tortricidae > Hedya > Hedya salicella. Next base: position 20,450,138 of record FR990098.1, read on the forward strand.
CCTATGCATAAAAAGGAATATAAAATGTCATGTACAAACTACAGTGGTCAACAAGCTGTACTCCACGAACAAGTACCTTTAACTGTAAATGGTTTTTAGTGGGCTAAGTTTTATTCAGTTTTTTTTTCTTCAGATTTACGTAATTGGCAATAATAATTTGGGAACAATTGATTCCACGGAGTTATAAAAACATATGAAAATGTGGTAATTCAGCGTAAAAGTTTTAATCGTCTTAGTAATTCTTATTACCTATCTACGTAGGTTTTCCTATTTCTTAGGGTCAACGGATATTATTCATCAGACGATCGCAATGGCCTACTTTTCGCTATATTAATGATGGTCCGAATTTATAATAAGATGTTGATATACTCCCGTATGTCTGTGCCAGTGACGTGACGCGACGCTAGTCGGATCAATTCTCGCAGGATACTTAATCTTCCGAAATGGTTTCACACTAACGAATTGGAATGTACCTAAACTACCAAAATATTAACACTATTTCTAGGGTTTAGTAAACGTCATAAATAAGTAATCATTATTGTTACGTTACGTTAATGAAAAACAACTGCTTTCATCCTTTTTGGAATCTTTGCGCTACGTAAAGCCCTGTAGGTATAAACCCACTTGTATAGCCACAGATATGAATGGAGTTTATTCTGCATAAACAGCTTAAAAATAAAACCCAGGCAGTGAACAGATGATGCATGCACAAAGGCAAACTTACAAAACACAAAGTGTGCTCAAGAAACTGACGTTTTTTTGGGTTCCGTACCTCAAAAGGAAAAACCGACCAAGAGCATGTCAGACCATGCTCAGTATAGGGTTCCGCGCCGTTATTACAAAAAAAATGCACTACAAATGAAAAAAAAAAGATATGAAAAAGTGTACCAGCAAAAGAGCGTATCTTCATGGCACTTACGTCATCTTGTTGAGAAGCGCAGTTTTTCAGCAATAACTCAAATCGGTAAATACGATCATGTTGAAAATACTTCTCGTTGAAAGTATTTATTAAGCGTTACCTTTGTAATTTTATTCATTTGTTTTGTACTTGCGGTTGAAAAGATAAACGGAGCTTCTTTCGGAGCGATTTTTTCCACTGAAACAGAACATTAAAGTGTGTAAATATTAAAGTGTTTTTAACTAAGTAGCGATTTATACAAGACACCTATACTCCAAATTTCATCAGTATGCATTTTGTAGGTTTTGAGTAAAATGCCTGTACCATACGGACGGACGGTCATGACGAAACTGAAAGGGTTCCCTCTTTGGCATTCTTACTAGGTAACCCTAATGCCCTTTGTTGTCCGTCTGTCTGTCTGTCTGTCAAGACGCGAATAAATTTATATTCGAATTATCAATAATATAAAGGACAATTAAAATAAGTATTTTCTTTTGTAAATCTATTTGTGAAATTATGTTGACTAACGGCAATATTTCAAAAATGTATAACAATATTAGATACGGAATACTCGATTGTTATCTACTTTGCAATCTCTAGTCTTAGATATCACAAGACATCTTTAATTGTTGTTGCAGTCTAAAATTGATGTACCTATTCCTATGTTATTCGATATTTGATCGTGAAATTTATTCGAATAAAATGACGATTAAATCGAAATTATTTTACTGGCAATTAAATCATTCGCGAATAATTTGTCGTGACAAATGTGTATTTATTCGAATATTTTTCTCATTATAACAATATTCGCATATTGCCCATCTTTGTATATTTATACGTGCACTCTAAAACACAACCTTGCTGAAGCACGCGGTTAAAAAAAGAGTATCATTAAAGTATTTGGGGAATTAACTTTTTCTTTTGTTATTCTGTCCCGTGACTCGGGAACAATAAAGACAAACTTACTTAGGAAAATGCTAATAATGTAGGCGATTAACATACTGTACAGATGGGAGAGACCCTTAAAATATAATAGCTAGAAAAATTGTTGCTTTTATATCGCTTTAAATCGTTGTGTTTTGACTCAGGAGACGAAACCATGGCAACGAGGTAGAGAAAATACGTGATTGACCCACCTAAAAACTTTCTCCAGGTGATGTGCAGATGCTCGAGGCAGATATAGTGCTGGGCCAGCTCATAGGCAAGGAAGGCCCGCCCATCCCCGTGATGGCGCACCCTCCCGCCACCAGCTCGGACCTCTCCCTGGGCGACTTCCTGGCGGCTGTAGCGCAGCACAACAAGGGCATAGCCAAGGACAAGCAGAAGGGCGTCAAGCTGGACTTCAAGAGCATCGAGGCGTTTGAGAAGGCCCAGGATCTCATCGCACCGTTTAGCAAGCCAGAGGTGAGCTGTCCAAAACTAGCCAATATTTGATAGCTCTTTCCTAAACTGTTCCAGTCAGAACACTATTCGATAGTATTTCCTTAACAATTTCATGTTATCAAAACAGTTTCATTTAGTTTTTTCTAGAAAATAAAAACAAAACGAAGAGACCAGAGTGGTATCAAAGATATGAAGAAGTTTATTTTAAGTTATGCGAAAAAGTAAGGTTTTTTTTAGTATATTTCAATATTGCCGAAACGTGGGTCCCCTCTATTCCTAAAATTTGCTCGTTCTTTAGTTTTAGCTTATAATGTACGTATGTTGTATGTCACAGTCACAGGTCTATAAAGAGGGCGCCATTACTTTTCTACATAAAAAATACAAGACATAATAACGTTCCTCGTACACAACTAATACGTGGCTAGGCAGTTTTTTTTCTTTTTTTGCGTGGGGCAAGGTTTTAACGTGAATTGTAAGACGAATCGGTGTCGCGTTTCCAGCAGCATCTCATTTGTTTGTACTAAATCCGAAGTAACCGTGGCTCGTGGTCTCTTGCTCCTAAGTGTTTCTAAGTGTTGGTGCCCTTATGATAAGAAAATGGGGTCTATGAACGCTCCAACTTTGTTACACCATGAGTTTGTTTGGTCTTCCGAGGTGGGGCAGGAGCAACTCGCAGGCGGTCCGTCTTGCTGGCCCTGCTCGCGAAGAGATTTCTCTGCCGGGAAAGGCCCTGAAAATAGTGATTCGGTATGTTCTTCAAATAGGTATCTACGGTTATAAGAGATCTGCCAACAGTGCAAAAGTAAGGCCTATAACTTATTTAATAGTAGATATTTTACAACACATAGGAAATCGCAGCGTGGGACGGCCCCCGAGTAGGTAGAGAGATGACTTCGTGAGGGTCGTGCGGAGTAGGTTGATCCGGTAGCTGTGGCGAGTTATGAGATAGGTATGTTCAGCAGTGGATGTTTGTGCCTAATAGGTAGATTAATTTTACGCAACTGTTGTATAATAGTGGTCAAAAAACGCGAGTGGTGTTGGTTGTTACACGAGCCGCAGGCGAGTATCGCAAACGAAGGTGCGATGAGCGTTTTTTGACTTAATTATACAACGTTGCAAACAATATTTTTTCTACGACCTTTTCAATGAAACAGAACCTAATGAAATATCAAGATCGAATCAGAAGAAGATCGATTCGTAGATGAACCAAGGCCACCGACATAGCAATCTGTATTTTCTATTTCCCGTTGCATTCTTCTGTTTAAGTTTATTTAGTTAATTATCTTATTTCAAACCTATTTATAACAATTCTCAAATTAAAACAGCTGATTACATTGGATACATTTTTAGTGTTTACTGATGGCAAGGAAACTTACTTTTCTTGAGATCAATAAGGGTTCATTTATACACTAGAAAAACGAAAAAGTGATGCTTCCTTCACGAGTATGTATAAATTCATTTCTGGATTTCATTTTACTTAAGATAATTTTGCGTATATGATGGTCCCATAAATTATATGCAGTAGGTACTTGCTTAGAACGCGTACCTATATATATACCTTGCTCTATAAATACGATGAAAGTTCCGATCTCGGATTTTTTTTATGAGCAATAACCGGAATACGGGATTAAAACATCCAAAAGACATCTCGAACCGCCTGCATGTAGTGCTCATAATTATATGTGCTTCAGTTTCGAGGCGCATGCCATGTTTTGTCCTTGTTGCCAAATAGAAACAGAAAAGCCAGCTTTTCCAAATAACAATAAACCATTGAACTAACACAAATTTTAGATAAATATACGATCAATTTCAATTAATCAATCACTGCAGAATTCTGACGACAACCCGTCTTACTTAATTTTGAGATGCACATCGAAAATAATGTAGATTAGTAGACTATGGAAAATAAAACAGGTCACTCAATTATTTCCCTTTAATTCAACCATCTTGGACTCCGCCACATCTGCTGCAAGACGCGCACAAGAAACTTCGGAGTCAGTATATACTTCCAACAAACATTCACATTCAATAAACTGCATGTTGTATCGTGAGGCAGCGGCTTAAGGTGTGTTTTCGTTGAATAAATCATTGCACTTAATGCTTTCAGTAACATCGCATTCAAATAAGAATTACAAAATTATATCACTCATCCTTCAATTATTGTGCAGACAGGACAGGCAGTGAGGATGAGCTCGAGAACAAAATGGTCTTTGTGTCGGCGATATTAAGTTGTATATGTCGAAAATAATTAATGTTGTTAGGTCGAAAATAATTGTTCACACAGATGGTATTATGACAGGGCGTGTGAATACGTGACGACGTCTATCGCCTTGTGTGGTCGATTTTAATGAGCACATTAGGGTTACCAAAAAATGTTAAGATAAAAAGACGGGCCATGGGGATTCTTCCAAACAGGAGGTCGCGGGTTCGAATCCGGCCTGTACCACTGAGGTTCTCAGATTTTATGTCATTATATATTTACCGCTAGCTTTTCGGTTATGAAAAATAGCATGAGGAAAGCTGCATACATCTTGCGAAAAAATTTAAAGGTCCATTGTGAAGTCTTCGCACTGGGCGAGCGTGGAGGCTACAGCCCATTCCCTGCATCCATGAGAGGAGGTCTGCACCCAGCAGTGGGACGTACGAGTATATAGGCTTATGATGTTAATGTCGGGGATTCCATAAATTAGTTAGTGAGTTTGTTGAGCACTTTCAAATCTTCTGGCCTAGAGAATTTGTTTTGTGAGCCTACCCGAATCACAGCCACCAGTTCAACATGTATTGATAACATATTTAGTAACACGAATGCGTTGGATAAATCTATCATAAATAAACTAAGCTCTGACCACTGTGGACAACATGCATCCTTCAGTTTCAGTAGAAACAATGAAGATAAACCACAAGACACTATGTGCAGACCTATTTCTGAGTATCGCTTAGATTTATTTAAACGGAAAATTCAGGAGAAACTGTGTTATCTTTCTTTTACTCAAAAGGATGCCGACGGCATGTGCTCGGTCTTATTTGATTGCGTAAAAAAATAATTTGATTCTTGTCTCAATCTGAAGAAAGTACAAGGCAAGGTTAAATCTACATTTAGCGACTGGGCTACGCCTGATATTCATGAAAAAAGACTTAGTCTTTACGATCTATATGATCAAAGGTCAATCGATAAGAGACCGGAATTTCTAGAATACGTGAAGAATTTTTCCAAGTCCTTCAAACAATTGTGCGCTGCTGCTAAATCGGAATATTTGTCAAAAAAAATTATTAATTCTAGTGACAAGGTGAAGGCCGTCTGGAAGGTCATAAATGACGAAACTGGGAAAACTAAAGTAAAAAATCCTCATTTTAGCCTAAAAATCAACGATGAAACAGTAAATGCGGACATTGAAGTTGCGCATCAGTTTGAGCGGTTCTTCTCTAATATACCTGTAGAGACAACAAAATCTTTAAATTCATCGCCAGATATTGCTGAATCAATATTAAAAATGTATGTACCAGAATGTAAAGACTTCTTCAAATTTACTTATGTTACTCCAAATACTATTATCAAAACCTTTAGATCGTTAAATTTGAAGAAGACTGAAGACCTGTGGGGCCTTTCCGTTAAAGTTTCCGTTAAATTCAATAATAGAGGCGATTGCACCATATTTGGCTGATATATTCAACAAATGTATTGACACTGGAGTATTTCCTAATTTGATGAAGCACAGCAAGATCATTCCTTTATTTAAATCAGGAACGAAAACAGACCCCACAAATTATAGACCAATATCAATACTACCCGCATTGAGTAAAGTTTTTGAGAAACTTATTCTTAATCAACTTACATCTCATTTTAATGGATATAACCTACTTCATAGCAGTCAATTTGGATTTACCAAAGGTCGCTCCACTGCTGATGCTGGGGTAGTGCTAGTTAAACACATCTTTGATGCCTGGGAAAACGCTCAAGATGCTATTGGGATTTTTTGTGACCTATCAAAGGCATTTGATTGCGTTGATCATAATAATTTAATGCGTAAGTTGGAACACTACGGAATAAAGAACGGTGCACTTGACCTCGTCTCATCATATCTTTCAGACAGAACGCAACGCGTAGTCATCAACGGGATGCAATCAACTGGGTCATCTGTTGCTATGGGGGTACCCCAGGGCTCAATTCTAGGCCCCTTTCTGTTTCTAGTGTATATCAATGATCTACCAAACCTTGTGCAAGATAAACATGATATCATGTTCTTCGCAGATGATACTTCTCTTCTTTTTAAAGTGAAAAGAAGAGAGAATAACTTCGTTACTATAAACGATGCGCTGTCTACTATTGTACATTGGTTTACTGCAAATAACTTACTTTTAAATGCCAAGAAAATCAAGTGCATCAAATTCACATTACCGAATGTGAAACAAGTAGATTGTGCCAAGGTGACATTGAAAGGCGATGTGCTAGAATTTGAAGACAAAACAGTATTCCTGGGTGTTACTTTGGACTCTACACTGCAATGGAATGCGCATATATACTCTTGCAGGTAAACTAAGCTCCGCAGCCTATGCAGTGAGGCGAATCAGACAGTTAACAAACTTCGAGACGGCAAAGCTCGTGTACTTCAGTTATTTTCATAGTGTAATGTCATATGTAATTCTGTTGTGGGGCAAGGCGGCGGACATACAAACAATCTTCGTACTACAAAAACGGGCAGTAGGCTCAATCTATGCACTGGGAGCTCGTGCATCACTGAGAGAAAAATTCAGGGAAACCAATATTCTCACCGTAGCATCTCAGTACATTCTCGAGAATATTATGTATGTTCGGAAAAATCAACATGATTTCAAACACAACAGTGACATTCACCACTACAATACAAGAAATAAGAACAAGCTTGCCATGCCTGCTCATCGTCTCTGCAAGGTCGGAACTTCGTTCGTGGGGAACTGTGTACGCTTCTATAACAAAATACCTACCGATGTAGTGAATTTACCTTGCAGCAAATTTAAGTCCCACATAAAACGTCACCTACTAAACAAGGCGTATTATACTGTAAATGACTTTTTAGACGATAAAGATGTCTTTAAGCCAGTAGTTTAGTCTTGTGTATGTAAAGTAAGCATTATTTTAAGAGGTAATAATAGTTCGCATTTAATGTAACATGAGAGCACATTTGTTGTTTCTCACCGGGCAATACTATTAGTGTTTAATGCCCGGCAGTGTGAGCATGTCATGCTCGCTTAAAGGTCTTTGCTTACGGTGGCGTCGTTGATCGGGTCGCAACCTTCCCTAAAATATGGTTGAGGGAGGCGATAGCTGAGATATGCGTCATGCTCTTGAACGGGTGCCGTTTGTGGGGTCCGGTCTGTTCATGCTAGCAAGGGCCAAATTAATTGTATACCTAGTAACTGCCTACCAGTGTTTAATGAACTGATGACGTGAGAGACTTCATCCCGTACTCGATTGAAGTTATTCATTTTTTATTTGATTTAGAGACTGTATACATCTCTAAGAGTTTTGTTTTATTTATAGAGGTATATCCTTAAACATTTCTGAGGATTTTAATTAACTAATTTTATCTTTTTGCATGTTATGACGCCTAGAGACCGTATACATCTCAAAGAAATTTAGATTTAATAATAATTATGTTTAATGTATTATTCACTTTGACCCCTAAGAGACCTTAAACATCTCAGTAGAATTCAGTCAAATTATTATATTTAATTTTATCGCAAGTCGTGACGCCTAGAGACCTTATACATCTCTGAAAAAAAAATAGTTTATATTTTATATTAACATTGATCTGGAGAATTTGTACATCTCCTCTGCGTGTATCAATTATAAATTAGTTATAACACCATTGTAAAAGTTTTAAGTATAATTAAGACAATATTGTAATAGTTAATTGGTACACGCATATTAATTGTTTTATATACTCTGACATTTAAAATTTTATTCTAGACACATTCTAGATTTACTAATTATTTTAATTTTAAAAATGATGTTTTTATCAATAATAAGTAAGTATTATACTTAAGTTAAATGATCTGATTAGGTTTTTCTGGGTTTCCCTAATCCTTGCAACAAATGTTGGATCATATTGTATGTTTCCCAGCAAAGACTTCTCTCATTGTAACTGACAATTCGAAAGTGCTTGTATCTAAGCCTACTTGAATAAAGGATATTTTGATTTAGATTTGATTTGATGAGTTCATTTTTGACGACGTTTTGCTGGCCAAGTGTTTTTTTTTCACTTTCTGATTGTTAAAGATTGTGATTATGGAACAAAAAAAATCGAATTCCATTTAAAAGAAATAAGCCAGTCAAATGGCGAATCAGCCAATCAATCATTTGTTCTTAAGCGATTGGTTGCTTCCAACCAGAGTTTATTTTTGTAAAATATCAATTATTAATGTCAAAAATGTAGGCGCTCATTTACTGCTGAGTGGCAGCCCTATTACGTTACGTGAGGCGCCATTAACACATGAAAAGGACCGAAGTCTGGTGGCCGTGGACTTGGACAACATACTCGAAATTAATGATGGGCGATTGCGAATCAGAAGATAAGAATAATTAGGGATATATTTATCCTCCGACTACTTTAAATTAGGGCTAGGGTGTATTAGGTCTTTAATCATTCACAAATTCGCGTGTCTGTTAATGGCATTAATAATAATACGAACCAAGAAATAAAAAAATGAATGCCATTATTATTACATGTAAAATCGACGCCATGGTTCCTAAGAACAGATTTCGCTATCTCTCATAGTTTCTGAGTTCTCCTTACTGACCCATTTGGATTGATCAATCCAAATGGGTCCTGTATATTCCTGTCTTGTCTGGCAGTACTGTAAAAACTCGTTCATAGAAGCAACAACCGGCCTATCTAAAGGGGTACGAGAAACTAATGCTTGGGTATTGGATATTTAACTACCCAAGTGTATACAATTCTTAAATAAATAGAGAGAGCATAAAACACTGTACTGAAATTGTTTATGCCTCTTCCCAAGTAGACAACAGTGATAGATATTAAGGAGGTATAAATCTTACACAAATCGATCCTGTGTTACGAACATGAACTTACATTGCTTTGTTTCTGGTGGTTCTTCGACATTTTCTACGTACTGAATTATACGTATATTTATATAAATGGTTGCCTAGTAAAATACCTACTTTTATTATTACTAGTCCATACAAATGAAGGCGCACTGGAATGCCCACATGTGCGCCTGCAGCTTCCGCGTATCAGGACCACTCACAAGAAAAAGGTATTAACTATAAGCAAGTTTCATTACACTCTCACAGCCCTCTTCTTTTGAGCAAAAGATTAGGACCAGCGGCCTGCTCCCAGCGCGGCACGAAAGATCTTTTATATTTTGACATGACACAGTCGTGATAATAAAAGTATTATTATCACGACTATTATAGTTAATGCATTTCCGCCTTTAATCTGAAAGCTTTAATTAAGAATTTCATAACCAACATACTCTTTGAAAAATGCAGTTTACGTATTATTTGTTTATATATTTGACGCGTTATTTGAATAAAAAAAATTAAATAAATAAAGAACCGACTTCAAAATAAACTGAAAAGCCAAAAATAATCTTTTATGTACGGTACGGATCACATTTGAATCACCCTTTGAAGTCGGTGCCAAACCATTCATTTATTACTATTAATACATATGGCACGCAAGAACCGCGGCGGCGAGCTTTTAGTTATTACCTACCTATATATCTAGTTATAGTAATTCGTATTTTTTGTTAAATATAGAACTTTACTTCAGGTTTGGCACTGACTTCAAAAGGTGATTCAAATGTGTTCAGTACCGTACATAAAAGATTATTTTTGGCTTTCTAGTTTATTTTGAAGGCGGTTCTTTTTTTATTTAATTTTTTTTATTTTTTGCCTTTTAGTGATGGTTTTTAGTGATATAAAGTATTTTTTAGAGCCCAGAATGGAAAGATTGAGGAAGATTTGATTGTAAATAAAAATCGAAATTATAAGAATTGGCTAGGTCAAAATGGTGAAGTCCAGTTACGACTAACAGTCTCAACTTACCCATAATATTTAAATAATTATCTCGCAACTATTGAGCGTTAATAAAGACTTGTACCTTCCATCATCCGACATCATTTGACGACCGCTTTGGCTCAGTGGGAGTAACATAGCCTGCGAAGCTGAGGTCCTGGGTTCAAATCCCGGTAAGGGCAAATATTTGTGTGCTGAGCATAAATATTTGTTCCTGAGTCTTGGATGTTTTCTATGTATATAAGTAATATATCTATTAAATATATCGTTGGCTAGTACCCATAACACAAGCCTTGTTGAGCTTACCATGGGGTTAGTTCGATTTGTGTAAAATTGTCCCGTAATATTATTATTTATTTATTATTATTATCATCAGCTCAGCATCATTAAATGATGACAAGTAGACGAAAATAACTGAATAACTTTTGAAAAATATATACAAAACATTGTTAGTGCCTATAATATTTGAGGGTTTCTCTCGATTTCCCTGGGATCCCATCATCAGATCCTGACTTGGTGATAAGGAGACTCTGAGACACACTATAAAAAATATGACTAACAGTCTTAACGTACCTACCTTTAATATATGTTTTTTTTAAGAATTATCCTGTAACTCTTAACCGTTAAGGAGTTCTCGGGTTCTCCACTATCAGCTCCACTTTGCTACCCTGATCTTAACCAACTTCCGCCTCTGCAGCAAAATATGATAAAGAATTATATTGCGATTAATGAATTAAATAACACTGGTTGAGCCCTTATTAGTGACTGGTGGCTTGTGTCTTCATCATCAGTTTCTCTTCACCAAATGATGATTTTCAAGTGTAAATGCTTGTTCTTCTTTAATAAACACCGAAATCGCCATAGGTGTGCCCATAATATTTGAGGGATTCCTTCGATTCCTCATCGATCTCATCATCAGATCATCACCAAAATTTTATGGGACCAACTTGGAGATTTCTACTCTTAACCGAAAAAATAATTTTCCAAATCGACCCGCGATCCGTGAATTTAATAAAACTCTTAGAGCCCTCAGTGGTAACTGATAACTGGTGTCTTCATCATTGGTTTTTCTCCACTAAATGGTGATATTCAAATGTAAATGCTTAAATTACTGTAATAAATAGCGAAATCGCCATAGATGTGCTCATAAAATTCAAGGAATTCCTTCGATTCCTCATGGATCCTGGCATCAGATCTTCACCAAAATTTTATGGGACCAATTTGGATATATCTCTACTCATGAAAAAAAAAATCCAAATCGTCGTGTAAATGATGGAGTTCTGAGGTAACAAACATAAAAAATAAAATAAAATAAAACATACACATACAACCGAATTGAGAACCTCCTCCTTTTCTTGAAGTCGGTTAATAAGCAGGTTTTAAAAACATAGATATGGCCGTCAGCCTCGATTAGTCTGTCATACCCATTTTGGTCCCCCGACTATGGCGGATTGCATAAACGCATTTCGTCAATGTTAAAAATGGGCTGATTCACACTTTGATTACTGACAAGTGCCCGTCCATACATCTCCTACTATATACTCTAGCAAATGTATGAACCCGTATTTGTTACTAATGAAATTGTGAATCATAAGTCCTATGAATTATTTTATATTTGTTCCCAGGTAACGTTCCCGCTGTGGCTGAACGCGGACATCCTGCCGGGGCCCGTGGCGCCCACCGCCAAGCCCCTCGACCCTGAGAAGTTCATCAAGCTGTCTGCCAAGCACCCACGAGCTGTGCTGTCCATTGGATGGACCACACAGTACGGCGGCAACATCACCGAGGGGGAGTACAATCGGGAGCAGATCGGCACCATGCTGCGGATGGTCAACACACTCAAAGTTAACCAGACTGTCACGTTCCCCGTGAGTAACGTTACCGTCGCCAGTATCCACTGCTAGCTACCAAACGCGTTGCAATAATTCATGCTCTATATATGTAAGCTATTATAAAGTTGTAAAAATTTCATGTCTGTATATTGGATATATTAAAAAACCAATACGGACTATTAGAAGGTCACTGAATCGAAAAATGTTTTTTGACGTGATAACGCCTTATAAATCGATGAACGCCGGCTGCGCACGATAAAGCGTGACTCATTGTCACGTTCCGCCTGAGCCGAGCGTGCAAGCGAGAGCGCGGAACAAGCGATAGAGAGGCAAGATCGGCCTAAGCGTTCGGCTACAAAGTAATGCATTTTACTAATCTAGTGTAATTTAATTTCATGAAACTTACTTCATAATATTATTGTGGCCCTGTGATGTCTTGTGAATAAATTTATTATTATTATTATATACCTCGGCTGCCAAACCTGTTTATAACTTGGCCAAAGACCCGAGAGCCAAGCTTACCCGATTTTATAACGAAGATATTCCGGACATCAGCTCTTACGAGATTAGGATGGCCCTAAAACAGCTGAAGAATAATATGACGCCTGGTGATGACGGAATCACTTCAGAACTTCTAAAAGCGGGTAAAACACCGATACTTAAGGTCTTTCAGAAACTCTTCAATACCGTAGTGCTCGAGGGTATCACGCCGGAAGCATGGAACGGGAGTGCGGCAGAACTTTTTTTTTTCAAGATAGGCGATAAAACGCGTTTCAATAATTATAAACTCATCTGGCTTCTGAGCCATATCTACAAGCTGTTTTCCAGGGTCATCACAAATCTCGAAAGCAGGTGTAATGAATTCCAGCCCCCCGAACAAGCCGGGTTTGAAAAGGTTTCAATACCATAGACCACTACACACGCTGCGGCAGGTTATACAGAAAACCGAGGACTATAATTTGGCACTTTGCTTAGCGTTTGTGGACTATGAGAGGGCCTTTGATTCCGTCGAAACATGGGCAGTACTGCAGTCACTCCAGCGATGCCGGATTGACTATCGGTATATCGAGGTGCTGAGGAGTGTGTACAACTGCGCCGTTATGTCGGTCCGAGTATAAAGACCGCTTTATGGAGACAATTACGTTGCGGAGTGGTGTGAGACAAGGAAATGTAATGTCTCCTAAGCTCTTTACCAACGCAATCGAATACGCCTTCAAGCTCTTGGAATAGTAAGGATTCCGTATCAGCATTAATGGCGAGCCAGAGGCTGGAGGGTTTCGATATGATGCTCGAAGATCTCAACAGAGTATCCCAACAGGTGGGCCTTATTAAGATGAACATGGACAAGACAAAGATCATGTCTAATGGCCATGTAGCGCCCACCCTAGTATTAATTAGTAACTCAGTCCTCGAAATTGTCGACGAATACGTCTATCTAGGACAAAAAATCCAGTAAGGCCAACTTCGAGGAAGAGATCAATCGACGGATTCATCTCGGATGGGCAGCGTTTGGGAAACTGCGAAGTGTCTTCTCATCCAGAATACCTCAGTGCTTGAAGACGAAAGTCTTCAACCAGTGCATATTATCGGTGATGACCTACGGAGCCGAGACGTGGTCTCTAACTATGGACCTCTTAAGGAATCTCAGAGTCACTTAGCGAACTATAGAAAGGGCTATACTTGTGGGATCTCTCTACATCGTTCTTGTAGAGAGATCAGAATTGAGGAGATGCGTAGATGAACCAAGGTCACCGACATATCAACCCTGTTTGCTATGTCGGTGAAGCAAACTAAATTGGCAATGGGCATTGGGCAGGGCACATAGTTAGAAGAACCGATGGCCGTTGGGACGGAAAGGTTCTCGAGTGGAGACCGCGTGCCGTCAAGCGCAGCGTGGCAAACCCAAAGTGGTCGGACGACCTGGTTGGGGGACTTGCTGGATGCGGGTCGCCTCTATCCGGCCGTTGTGGAAATTTATTGAGCAGGCCTGTGTTCAGCAGTGGACATCCTATGGCTGAAATGATGATGATGACACGTTATAATTATGAACTAAACTCTTATAAACGGTATCCGCGCGAACGTCACTGGTACATTGTTTTTCTTTAATATCTATCATGTGTTTTTTATCTGCCAAATCCTTCGACCTCTTTTCATTTATTTTTTTGTGGAGGCAAAATTGCAGTCTTAATTAATAATACAAACAATTAGTCGTCGTTCAGTTGTTTTTCGCTTTAGCTCACAACGGCTGAATGGCGCGAGTGGTAAAGCTCGGACTTAAAGTTCGTTGAACGCACTAATTGCGAGTTCAAAACCTACCGCGAAAATAGTAATCTTTGCATTTCATTTTTATTTTATATTGTTCTGTTCTGATATAAAATGAAGATGTCAACAAAAACAAAAATTAGAGCATGCCATGTTTGTAAACGACAAGTAAAAAGCAAATATTTTTTGCCGTGCTCAGTATGCACGATGGTACCATCGTACATGACATTAAATGTGTTACTGTCACAGAAAACACATTTTGATCAATGACACTGGAAAAGAAAGCCTCCTGGAAGTGTTCGACATGTTCGTCGCCCACGTAGACAAAATAAAGAATCAAGCGACCAACCTAGCTCTTCTCAAACAAGTACTGATGGCAAAATTTCACCTCCGATAAATCGTAGCATCGTTTATCACAAAAATACTGAAACGTCACAACAATTAACCACGCAACAGTTTGTACTGATGACGAAGTCGCAAAATAAAAAATGCTCGCTTAATAATGATATCAGTCAAATACCGGGAACCTCCAATGCTTGTACGGACCCTGAATTCGAGGCAGTAAAGAGCAATTCTTCTGAACTTTATAACGATAACATTACCGTACGAAGACTCACTACAAAACTATTGAAAAAATATGTATCGGACGAAAATCTCTCAAAAATATCTTTTAATGACGACTCATGGAAATGTAATAGCCCTCCATCACCCAACAGTCTACCAAATCTTTCGATTCTCGACACCTCAGAAACACAGCAATTAAAATTGGAAGTAGAAAAACTATCCATTCAACTTTTGAGTGCTCACAATGAAATATCGAGATTAAATGAGGAGGTCTGTGAACTAAAAAGTTGTAGAACTATGCAAAAAAACAAACATTTCCTATAAAAAACTTCTGTGTGATGGCACGCCGAATAAAAGTATATCAGCCTCGGGCAAGAAGCATAAAAAAGATAAAAACAAGTTAAATGACTCCCACCTCCAACTTACCCCTATGCAAGAAAATACACGCACTCGTAGCGCTCCGTTTTCTACACCCAACAGTCCTAATAGCCAAAAAGATGGAAACAGTTACTGTGAAAGCAGTCCTATCCTAGATCATACTAATGATCAAATGGGAACTAGATCTGTTCAAGACAAATCATCTCGGCGCAATAATAACGACAATATGCAACAAAAACTCATTATTATAAGCACAATCAAAAGAAACCGAATACTTCTAATTTCACAGAGTATACTCCCAATAGAACTGCGGATCTGTCATTACTTGTTACCGAATGCCGGAATTAAAGAGCAACTTCGGGACATACATTTAAAAACAAAGAACTTGCGATTTAACGATTACTGTGTAATTTTAATAGGTGAAAATGATTTCGAGTTGACAGGAAACTTCAATCTTATACATTATATTCGAGATACATTACAACCACTATCTCACACAAACTTTATCATCTGCACTCCGACTTATAAGTGCAACGATAGCAGCAACTTATACAACTGGCGTATCGAAACCTTCAACAATCTCTTATATGTGGACATCCGGACACATCGACACGCTTATTTGATTGATTCAAATCAAAGCCTGTCGTATGATCACGAAATGTTTTTTAGAATATCAGGCAACATCAAAAATCACGATATGAGACAGATTTTCAGTAGTATAAATAAAACAATAACATTCATCAATTCCTTCAACGAACAATCCATTCATACAGACCAACCGGAGTATTACGAAGAATCTGATATACCAGTTTAAGACAATTTTTTTCGTAACTAATTCTTTGAACATTTTACATCAGAACATCGCTGGCTTATTAAACAAAACTGACCTATTAGCAGTACATCTAAACAAACTGAAAATGAAGCAATTGAACATTGATGTAATTTGTATAACTGTACACTTTATTATGGAGGGTCATGAAGACCTACTAATTCTACCACACTACTACCCTGCGACATGTTACGTAAGGCAGAACCAAAAGCGTGGGGGATCATGTATACTAGTAAAATCTGGCCTTGAATATAAAGTACTTCCCGATATTATAAACTTCTCAAATTTAGGCGTTTTTGAGTGTTGTGCTATTGAACTTCCTTTACATAAGACAGTTATTGTGAGTGCTTACCGGACACCGATATATAGTAATTTAAGTACGTGCTATGAAGTAATGGTAAAAATGTTAAATAAAATCTGTAATGATTCAGACAGACAAGTTATCATCTGTGGGGACTTTAATATTGATATATTGAAAAAAAAAATGTGACCTCAGAATTAGAGTATCTCCTGCTAAGTTATAACCTAAAATTAGAAATACGACAGCCAACAAGACCAATTAGTAAAACATGTCTAGGTAATTTTATCCACAATGTAAAAAAGGGTCAAAGTAGTGAAATATTTGATTTTGGCCTGTCTGACCACACCGCTCAAATGCTGACAGTTCCGGTTAAAAGTATGAATAAAATAAATTTCTGCCGGATCAAAAAACGTGACTATTCACGAGAAAATCTGATTAAGTTTAAATCTTACTTAGAAAGTCTTTCCTTCTCTGAAATGTACAGCGCAAATGGTCCTAATATTGCATATAGTGCCTTGATGATTTCAGACTTTTATATGATCTTTGTTTTCAACAAAAAATAATAATATTTTGTAGAAATAGAAAAATTAAGTGGATATCAAAAGGTATTCGAATCTGTGGCAAACAACAAAAAACATTGTTATGGCAATACAGACGTCATCCATCGGTTCACAATAAAGTTCTGCTCAAAAACTATTCAAAAATGTATAAAAAAATTATTAAACTAACACAAAAGGCACAGAATAGTCACGCAATTAATATTGCTACAAACAAATCAAAGGCTACATGGCAAGTTATAAACTCTCAGAAGGTAAATTACCCTAAAGATTGTATCCAGGTTATAAAAAAAAAGCAAATGAAAGTATAACAGATCCGGCACATATTGCTGAAGCATTTAATAATCATTTTATTGAAAGAAATCTCCAAAATCTGCCACAGAACTCTTTCACTAAGCCTAAAATTCAAATAACTCCACATTCAATATTTCTATCACCTGCTTTACAACAAGAGATTAAAAATATAATAAATTCTCTTAAAAATACCAGTAGTGTTGGCTATGACAATGTTGCTACGTCTGTAATTAAATTCACAAGTGACATATTGGTCAACCATTTGTGTCATATAATTAATCTCACCCTAATCACTGGTATCTACCCTGAGCAGTTAAAAAAAACCATTATCAAACCATTGTTCAAAAAAGGTGACAAAGAATGTCTGAACAACTATCGACCAATTGCCCTCATCCCAGTAATTTCAAAAAAAATTGAAAAAATTATATATAAGCGTCTATATTCCTATTTATGTCAATTCAACCTACTTTGTAACGAACAAAAAGGTTTCAGAAAAAATGTAACTATCAATATGGCAATATATGACCTTCTTAAAATTGTTATGGAGAATATAGATAGAAGAAACCCTGTGTGTACTATATTTACCGATATGTCGAAGGCTTTTGACTATGTTAATCATGATAGACTTATAGATAAGCTTAGCATGTATGGTATAAGAGGAAATGCATTGAATGTGATAGAATCTCACCTAAAAGAGAGGATTCAATATACTGAGATATCTAGGATATGCAACAAAAGCAAATGTGAGCGTAAATATATCTCGAGGGAACAATGTGTACAACATGGTGTACCACAGGGAAGTGTGCTTGGCCCACTACTGTTCCTTATCTACATTAACGATTTGCCAAATGAAGTGAGGCATCCTATAGTACTTTTTGCCGATGATAGCACATCTGTAATAAATTGTAATAATGTAATTAATTTTGAACACGACATAAATATGGAATTGAGTAGTATAATAACATGGCTTGACAATAATAATTTAATAATTAATCTTTCTAAAACTAATATTATGTATAATATTTTCTTCTGTTTCCGCGATTATTACTCATTGAAATAAAACAATTTAACGGAGCCAAAACCTTTTTTGTGGAAGTGGGGCGCCGTTTAAGGGAGAGAGGTCTGAACCCACGCTCCGGGTCATTTTTGGTGCAGAGGCTGGCTGTCGCTGTTCAAAGGGGTAATGCCGCTAGCGTGATGGGCACCTTTGCGCCGGGAGTGACTCGGGGTGGGTTATTTGACTAGGTTTAGTTTGTAGAGTTTAGTTTTTAGCTTATTTTAGTATTTAGTGGTTTGTTTTGTAATATTGTAATGTAAATCTAATAAAGTTATTTCAGAATTGTAATATTTAAATAAATTAAATATTTAACGGATTATATCGCGTATATTATCTCATTTTAGTTCTCGACGTTTTTTTTTCTCAGTCCTCCCGTGACCATGGAAAGCTGGAAAGCTTCCGAAACGTCGGACATTAATATTTTTAGGGTTGACAGTCAGCTGACATGGAAATAACACATAGACCAAATTTGTAAGCACCTAAGTAAATCAGCCTATGCTCTTTACAAATTGTCACAAGTAGCCAGCCGTGAAGCCGCCTTAGTAGCTTATCATGGGCTCGTTGCTTCAAAAATCAGATACGGCATTATTTTTTGGGGTAACTCGGTAAACAAAGAGGCAGCTTTCAAAGCTCAAAAGAGATGTATAAGAGCCGTATGTGGCCTTAATATAACAGATAGTTGTGTTCCTCTATTTAAATCACTGAACATTTTGACTTTGCCATCGTTCTATATATTTGAAGTATCTGTTTTTGTCAAATGTCACCCTGAATTGTTCTGTAAAGTATCACAATGTCGGACATTCCCAACACGCTCCCAGTTTGAGCACAAATTGCAGAGCAAACAAATTAAATCGGCATTAATGCGAAAAAGTTTTTTGGAATGGCGCCTACAATATTTAATAAGCTACCGAACTATATTAAATCTCTTAATTTAAGACAATTTAAATTTCAACTATATGTGTACTTAATAGAAAAATGTTTCTACTCAGTTAAAGACTTTTTAAATTCGTAATGTTTTAGTTATAATACTGAATTGTAAATTAAAATTGAATAATGTAATGTGTAAATAAGTATTTCTACGCCAATCTGGCAAAACATAGAGTTCACAAGCTTACTTTAACATCTGTTTATACTCACCTATGTTTAAGCAAATAAATGTTCTCTCTCTCTCTCTCTCTCTCGTATGTATATTATATTTGCCGAAGGTAAAATAACGTTTAAGATGATTAATTAACTATTTGAATTCATACACGACCTCATCGCACTCCCATCTTTAGTCTTACAGGTCGTTTTCATTTCTAGATGTCTTCGCTTGCTAGAATTTCAGTTGAAATACTCGCGCCAAATAACAACTTTGCAGCCTTGCATAACAAACAACTACGAATGTCCTAAGAATAAGTGAATAAAACATTCATTTGTCCAGGTACGCGCCGGCCTCGCTTCCAACAGCCAGCCAGTACTCCTGGACCTCCTAAGAGAGACTCGCGCGCTGGGCTCCTCGCTGACGGTTTGGTCTGCGGAGGAGGACGTGGTGTCCGTGCCCCGCCTGCGCGCCCTCATCCTCACCGTGGGGCTGGAGCACACGTACCTCGACGTTCCGCCGGCGCTGGCCTCTACCCTCAACCTACCCCCACCCGCCACCAACCGGAACAAGAACTAAGAAATATAGCATCATCAAATCAGTTCAATTGTTTTTTAATTTTACCTTCTTTAAGGTACCTACTAAGCATGAAACGAGCCGAGCCTCATAAGACTATACTGTATGTCGTATCATTTATTCCTTATTTTTGTGATGAAATTAGGCTTAGTGACAAGGGGTCGAAAACGCAAGTGGTCTACGGCATCAACTCACCTACATACACATCATTTGAGTAAATTTGCAGATAGTCGAATACGTAACCGGTCCATGAAGCAACTCGTCACAAAAGTATTTCGTCTACTGTCGTATCAACTCGTCTAAAATGCATGAGATATTTTTAAATCCAACGTATATATATATATATATATATACCCGAGACCACTAGCTTTGTAGGAGTGCCTTTCTTACTCACAAAAATATATCTGAATACACATCTTACCATTACAACGGAACACTAATTCGCTTCGATATTTTTAATGGCTCATAACAACATAACTTGGATCTCTTCAAGACGAAAGGGAATAGGCACTATCTAGGTAAGTCCGTCGTCGACTTCATCCTCGCTTACCAACAGATGAGATTGAAGTTAAATGCCTGACTATGCCTTTTAAAAAAGATAAAAAAAATTGTTCAGAAAACGTACTTAATCAATATTATTTGATGAAATTAAACTCAACTAAACGTACTTCTAATATTATTCAAGTGTCCTTCCAAAAGTAGCCTGTCAATCCCAGATAAAAAACCTCTTTCAAGTGTTCGCTTTATAAAATTTCAGATGAGTTGCTTTATTGACCAAGTACTTCCTAACCTAAGTATTTGCGAATTTTAATTTAGATGATCTTATGAACAGTAGTTAAAGAGACCGGTTTACTTACAACTCGGATTAATCACTCATTTGTCAGGTAGATTTAAGACGAGTTGCTTCATAGACCGATTACGTATTCGAATACCTGTAAATTTACCCAATTGATTTCTAGGGGAGTTGATACCGTCGACCACTTGCCTTTTTGGCCACTTGATAAATACTAACCCCAAAATAAAATTTAGCTTGCGGAAATTGCTAAATCAGTTGGGTATTGCGACGAATAGTATATAATGTAAATAAAACTATTGGCCAATAATAAATTCAAAAAAAACTTTTGCTAGTATTTAAATTAGGGTGAACCGAAATTTTTGCTCTCGAACAGGTTTATAATAGGTCGAGGAAATCTTTAAAACTATTTGTTATATGTATGAGCTGCGTATGACTTGACTTTAAAAATTAATGCTTAGCTTTGAGAAATAATGAAGACATTTTTGAAATAAAATATTAGAGTAGCAACTTATTTGATTTTGTTTCTTAGAATTTATTTCACACTTACATTACAGATTTCATTATTTCATTAGAACTTTAATTTTTTATTTTACATGATTATATTACTACATTCATCATCATCAGCCCGGAGTCATCCACTGCTGAACATAGGCCTTCCCCAATTCACGCCACCACAACCGGTCGTCAGCTCTGCGCATCCAACCGCTTCCCGCCCGTCTCTTCAGGTCGTCGGTCCATCTGGCGGGGGCTGTCCCATAGGGCGAGTCGTTCGAGGTCTCCACTCCAAAACTCGTCTGCCCCATTGACCATCGGCTCTCCGACAAATATGCCGCGCCCACTGTAACTTCAGTTTGCTTATTCTGAGCGCTATGTCGGTGACTTTGGTTCTCCGTCGGATATCCTGGTTCCGGATTTTATCCTTCAGAGAAACTCCGAGCATAGTCCTCTCCAAAGCTCTGAGCGACATGAAATTTGTGTACGGGGCCTTTTGTAAGTGTCCACGTCTCGGCCGCGTAAGGACGGGAAGGACGCAAAATTGTTCAAAGACTCGTCTTGAGGCACTGAGGCAGTGGTGACTCAAAAATGTGGCGGAGCTTTCCATATGCTGCCCAGCCGAACTGAATTCTTCTGTCAGCTTCCTTATCGAAGTTGTTCCTACCTAGCTTGATGATCTGTCCTAGGTAAGTGTACTCCTGGACAATTTTGATGGTAAAACACAATACGGTGATTGGTACATTTGGTACTGGGTCCACGAATGAATTAGAACATGTTTTTTGTCTTATCCAAATCATTCCTAGACCCACCAGTCTAGAAGAAACACCGAAACTCTGCAGCATCTCCGTCAATTCCTCCAGCGATTCAGCCATGACGTCTATGTCATCTGCGAATCGAAGGTGTGAAATGTATCCGCCGTTTATACTGATGCCCCGTCCGTTTCAACCCAGTGTTTTCAAGACGTCTTCCAGCGCGTTCGTGAACAGTTTCGGAGATATGACATCTCCCTGTCTCAATCCGCGGTTTATTACTATATCAGATGTTATTATTAAATGCGTTATAATTCGGTAAAATGGCCTCTCCTTCAATAAAGAAGGAGGGACGGCAATAGAATCAATGGGTTACCAGCCCTGCTAGGAGAGTAGTTACTTCATTCGTTTATAATTATTACATTCTACATACTTATATTTTTACTTATTTAATTTTCATTTACTCGTTATACCTAATTGATACTGTTTAATGATGACATAGGTACATTGTTTTTATACTTAAGCTTCATATTAAGCATGCTTCTCTCTTTAATTTTTATATTAGCGTTCATGTCAGTGAGCGTTATATATGTGAGTGTCGGTATAATGACCATGTTAAACAATTTTCGCTAAAGTTTCCTTTGAATATATGTTTCCGACTCCGATATGTTTTCCATCCGACAGCAACCTCTCCTGTCTATTACTTTTGTAATTGTTTCGCTGAACGAAAATACTTATCCGAGGTAGTCTAGTAAAAAAGCATTATATTTAAGAATGTAAATGATTATGAAATAATATCAATTGTGTGTTAAGAGACATTAAGAGAGCTTTTGTGAGTTTATGCAGTATAATGGCTTCAATTGAACATTGCTCATACTTTAACAAGATCGCATACTACAAAATCCTGTGATTAAAATTTACTTCTGGAACGCCACTGTGTCTGTCCCGATGGAATACCCTATTACCCACTGATTATTCCAAAAGCATTCTTAACTTCAAGCAATTAAGGATAATAAAGACTGCAAATATGAATCCCTGCAAAGGGTGTCGACCTTTACATGTGGTGACCACGTGACCGCAATGCAATGTCGAGTCATTCATAGTTTATCTTGTAATTAATTAGCGCTAATGTAGTCTTTAACCGTATGAAAATTAGGTTCAAATGACATGGCGCGAGACAAGTTTCTCCATTAAAGGGCGACTGCGAGCATGCAAATTCTCACAAATGATTTTATGGCTCAAAGATATTTTATGGGTTTTAAAACTGTTAAATTGCAACTACATATATGTGCTTATTCCGTTCTACATACAGAAGAATCCGATTCGAATGCTGTATCATCTCTGAAGGTGTCTTATGTAGATAAACTCAGAAATCTTGTTTTTTCGAGAGTAGGTATGTACATATACCTATGTCAATTTCCTTGGCAACATTATGCAGCCTTAACAGCTTGAGAGATTATGACTCATAAGGTGCCGTTAGATTCCGTTGTGGGTGACTAGAGACTGAGACTATAATATTTTCGCATTCGAGATGTTTTTTCAGAACTCTGCTCATATACTTGTTATACTTCTATATTATCTTTAGATATCCGACTTGCCATACTGTCCAGATATTATGTCGGAACTATCACAAAAAAAAATTAAATCATTATTTTCGGAAATCTTAGGGTTTAGGATATTTCTGTACGTTTCTTATGAAATAAAAAATGGCCACCGTCACTGTATTGTTCAATGTATAATCGACCGCTGCAATTCCGAAGAAAACTGCAACAGTGTAGGCACAGTGCTCGTTGTAGAGCAATTGCAAGAAATATTTGTATAATAAAACAAAAAGCTCTGTTTTCTTGCATTCTCGGGAAGGAGAAAATAGTCCGCATCCATTGTACAGTGCTATAGTTACATTTGTTAAACGCTGTTTATTTAATTAAACATTACATACCGTGGTAAAATAATTTTACTGTGCGTTGTTACTGTATGTCTAAACCATTCAGCTTGCATTCGTTTCTTTTTAAAATATAACACAACAATACAGTGTTTGTAGGGTTATTTATTACTGTTTTACTTCAGAAACTGAGCAAAAATATTTTTTTTTTGGCTTAGTTCAGAAACTAGTAAGAGCGATAGGCGGGTTTACGCATGTATATCACATACTCCAATTTACTCCATTGAATTATTTTTTTTTCTTCGCTTATCCGACATATTTGGATAATGCTCATGTGCATTACGTTTCTACCGTCCGTTCTCGTGTGTTATGAAATGTTGACGCATAGAACCTTCTGTTGGAAATCCGGTACAAGTTAGAAATAGCGTTTATTTGTGAGTTCACAAATTATAATTCTTCTTTATAAAGAAGATTTTTTCTGCCACTCATTAATAAGTTTATACTATATGTCTAAATTTCATAACACACGGCATAGGCGAGGCGGTGAAACATCTCCTGAGCCAGCCTTAATACCCATTTACTCACTCCAGTATCTAAAACATGAGTCTTATTAAAGTTACTTTGCTTATTTTTAATTACACCTAAATGTTTTGAATTATCCCATAATTTTTTATTTATTTATTTTTTAAGCAAAGTACATAAATTTCTTATTTCTAAGACAGTTTCCTGCAAAACTGTAGTGTACAGTTTGACTGCAGGCACGAGTCTCTATACAATAATACTATAGAATATTTATTATTTATATACAATATTAGTATCTCTGCATAATACGATAAACGAATATATTTGATGCTAACTTTAAATTAAATCATGTCACTCAATCGACTGCAGCGAATATTTTTTCAGGGCCTTTTTAAATTTCGGCTTGCTTGGCTCATGACGGATGTTCTCGGGCAGACTATTTAGGAAGTAAAGTCTTTTATTCAATGTTCTATCTTCGAAGTAGTTCTTAACGCGTGGTACTTCGCATTTGCCCTCGGACACCGATCGAGTGCCATGCTTGTGCTCTATTAATATTGGATTATGCTCCTGGTTGCTATGGTTATTAACTGCTAGAAGGTATTTATGTTTAAGACTAACTGGGTAATACAAGAGAGAAGTATTTTACAAATTTTAAATAATTTTGAATAGTTCCCAATTATTTTTTGTTCTTTTATTTACAAGTAATTTTAAGAATCTTATTTGCAATGCTTCTAATTTATCAATGTAAGATTTAAATGTAAGTCCGTAGCAATCAAGGGCATATCCCAATATAGAATCTAATATTGCAAAGTATAGGCATTTTAATATATTATTTGGAACTTTGAAGCTTAAATGGTAAAATTTGCCTAAGAGAATTCTTAGTTTGGCACATACATAATTTATGTGTTGTATTAATCTTGTTACATATGACACACGTATTGCGGGCAGGTTACAGTAAGAGAAATTAATTTTCGCGTTTAAGTACGTATAAGTAGAACCTTGCCGAAATTTTAAATTCAAATTCAAAACTATTCCGCAAGAGCCTCAAGGGCACTTTAACATGTCTGATTTTAAAATTCAAGACAAAAGATATAATATAGCTAAGCGTAGAGGACCACTGTCTGTTTGTTGGATGTTTCCACGCTGCACGATATCCTGCCGGGTCGTATCCGACATTCTGAGAAACGACTTTTTAGTTATCCTAAGGTCCATATGAGGTATGCTCAGAAGTCTCGTATGCTGCGTATTTACGTAAGTGAGTGAGTAAGTCAGTGACAAAATCGGCTTATTTTAGTTATCAATAAAGCCTAAAGTATGAAAGCTAGATCAATGAAATTTAGTGCATTTCGTATGTTCCCCAATTACATCTTAACCTGTGAATTTGGGCTCTCAGGTGTTAACTGGGACAGAGGTATGAGGGTTTGATTGAAAATGAGACAAAACGGATCGGGAAAAGGTAGGAAGTGCCCCGCTTCTTTTTTAGGTCTTGGCGGGGGCACTACCGTGCCCCCAGATATATGTGACCATGCAAATTGCACATAATGCATATTTGACACATGGTTGCAGTTTATGACTTCTACTGTCACTTAATTAGTAAGTATACAAAAAATACATTTGCATAAATATTGCTTCATAATAAAGTTAGTTATTTAGTCTACGCCAAACTGAAATATATATTGGTTAGACTTTGAACACCATTTATTTACTTAACTCCATTTTCCTCTCGGAAAGTCAGTTATTATTCTGTAGCATGCGAAATGTATGTAAAGAGGAAGCTGAGGCAGGGCCGGATTTACCCTCAGTGCCGCTCTGGGAGCACCATCGAAAACGCCGGCCATTTTTCATAATGAAACAAAAACATACGACGAACCCACGATGTGTTGACCATGACCACTCTGTTAAGAGTGCTACGACTGAGATGATGTTGATTGAAAACTTGCATTAGGGTTCCTAGAGAGGTTTCGGAGGGTTCTTAAAAATGATTTATAACTTGCACATTGTTGCTAAAGGAAAAAATGGGACACAGTCGAAGTTTAAATATTTAGAAACTAAAGAGTGCTCAAACTTTGGATTGGACTATTCTGATAAACAAAACTGTTTAATAGCGTCACATATTATGCTAATAAAACATTGTTTTGTTTAATTTTTTTAATGGTGTTTTATCGGAAGTATCTGCACGTAGCACCAGTGCTGTTTTGAGAAACATCCAGGTGATGATTTAATTTAATATTTTCATTCCCGCGTATGCTCCTTAGGTCCCCAGGCTCCCCAATTTACTGCCTATTAAAACAGCACGTTTCCAGTAAAACAGTAAATTATTTATTGGTCAGGAAGTCACGTATTGAGGACGCGCTGCGTGTATTTTTGATTTGCTCTATAATTTGATCGATAACTATTAAACGTGGAATACAAACGATTTAATCTTCTTAACTGACTTCAAATGGCGGGATTTGTAGTTTCAATCCCTTTTCATGCATTAGAAAATCAAACGGACAGGCTAAGTTGCGTCACAGTTCACAGTGCAACCGCATTACATATAGGCAGGACATACCATTTCTAGTAGCACATTGAGTTTAGCCACTCGAATTTTTATTCGATTGGCTAAGTTCGATGCTGCGAACTTAGAAGTAGATGAGCATCATATATCATGCGTATGGTGCCACTTTTCGCGAAATATTAACCAAACACCTTTTTGTCTTTCTCGCTAAGGTCTTCCTGGTAGGTACTCCACCAAATTCCGGGGTTATTGACGGAGCCATTTCGGTCTACTGTGGTGGCTGCCCTGTCTATAACGATGCCTGATAGTTGGCGCTGGCATGACTTAGTCTAGTAAATTTAACGCTTGTCTTTTTGTGCTTTTAGGTGCTCCGTTTTTAAAGCTGAGGCTGCAACATATAATTTTAGCCTCACCGCACGCTGACCGCAATTAGGCAATTACAAAGCATCAATCAATTTTTCCTCACATGTTGTTTTGTGGTGACGTCAAAACATTATACGACAAGTATTACAATGGCCTGGTGCGTGGACTCACCACAATTTACAATCTATGACTCAAGTTGGTGACCTGAATGCACAGATCAGGCTGATAAGATAATCTATTTCTTAACCTCTGCTACCTCCAGTATGATAAATAGTAAACTAGGCAACATTACGACACATGTGCGGGGAAGTAGGTAGGTACAGTTTAAATTCTAGGTACCTAAGTATCATGTTAATCGACAGGTCACACACGGATCAACCAACAGGTGCATCGACAGTCAACAATTAACGTAGGTAGCTATGTTATGTCGCAAAAATATTAATCCAGGTGTATCTAAGTGCAGGAAGATAATATTTTATAAACACCTACAGTGTAGCAGGGCTGACTCTACCAGCTGTGGCCGACTGCACTATTTTCCACCATATTTGTGTTAATTATGTGATGAGTTTAATGAGGTGTCTACAGAAATTGGATTCTTTAGACACCTTGCCGGCTATTATAAATAAGGTATTATATTTAATATTTTCTTCTGTTTCCGCGATTATTACTCATTGAAATAAAACAACTACCCCCGGACTCCCGTGACCATGGAAAGCTGGAAAGCTTCCGAAACGTCGGGAACTAAAATGAGATAATATACGCGATATAATCCGTTAAATTGTTTTATTTCAAGGTATTATATTTTTCTACTTCTCTTAAAAAAGTAACTTTAATCTGTTCAGGCTTGCAAACAAAATAAAATTTTGTGAATTTCTCTTCAAGAAAAGAAAGATTAATTTGTTCAGGCTTGCGCTCAAAATAAAATTTTGACAATTTCTAGGTATTCTAACATTTTTAAGATTTAAAGCATTAATTGAGCTGAAGCTTTTGTAATACGCCAAAATTTTCGTGATTTGTCGCTGGGGATTGGACTCCCGCGCAACGTGCGAGCCATGTGCCGCGCCAGTCCGCCGCCGCCCGCCGCGCCGCCATGCCGCGTGTCTTGCTACTACTGCTGCTGCTTAGCGCCCTCGCGCGCTCCACCATCATCCCCGACCACCCCTCCTTCTCCGAACGACTCGGGAAAATCTACGAGAAACTAGAGAAATTCTCCCCGAAAACCACTGAACCTCCAATGCCTCAAGCAAAGCTCTTTGACTTAGAGCCGCCGACCACCGAACGGATTGATAAGTTGTATGAGAAGCTGGATCGGCTGAACTCTTTGACTCCCGACAGATTTCTGTCAGAAGACGATGAGGAGTTATTGGACGCCATGCAGGAGTGGGGGGAGTTGGATTATGAGATGGGGGCGAAGGAGCTGCAAAGGATCAAGTCTGAGAGTGATGGGGATTATGATGATGAGGTAAGTTGGTGCCTTGTTTAGTATGTATGCTTACGGTCTAAACAGATTTCGTCCACCCGTCGACGACTTTCAGGAACGTTGGTTTCATCTCACGACTACATTTTTTTTTTTAATTGTGTAATGCCTACTCGGAACCATCCATACATATACTATACTACTATATCTACTTAATTCTAAATCCATTCATGCTGAAATTACAGCGGAATGGGAAAATAAAAAAACAAAACATTAACAACACAATTACTTTGCCAGAGAATTATTAAATTAGATTGAGGAGAGGCAAGGTATAGTCTCGGGTCACGAGAAAATGAATACACTTCAAGAACTGAATAGATAGGTACCTTTATTAAATATAGTTTGTTAATTTCTCATAAGTATAGAATGAGCTACTTTTGAACATGAAATTATAGAGTCGAAAAGTGTTAAGAATGGTGAACCAATTTCTTGGCCGACCGCATTGTGTTTAATATTACATATAGGCTAAAAATAACTTAAGTAGGTAATAAATTGTGTAATTAATGCGCATATCAAAGTAAGCACCTGTAACTAGGTATGACATGCCGCTTGGAAAGTATCTTTGAAAATGCCCGATTTTAATTGATGTTGCTAAGTGTTTTTTACATGTTATAAATTTCAAACTTTTTTCTTAGAAACTTCGAAAACTAATTAGGTTTTGAACTTTGAGTTAAGTTACATTATTTTTAACTAAAACAAACTGATGTTTTCTTTGTTTGTTGTTTTAAATTGTGCGTTCGGCGAGGTAGAACCTTTCCAGATAATCCTGAAAAGCAAAACTGGGTTCACACAAATTGTATCCAAATCGTTAAAGCCGTTTCCGAGAAACCAGTCGTCATATCCATATACTATATAGATATCAATAGGAACAAAAAACCGGCCAAGAGCATGTCGGACCATGCTCAATGCAGGGCTCCGCTGCTGTTCAAATGCACTACAGATGAAAAAAATACGATATCAAAAAGAGCTAAAGTAGCAATGAGCGTATCTCCATTGCACTTACGTTCGACAATAGCTCAAAAACGGTATATCCGATCATGTTGGTAATCATTTTCGTTGAAAGTATTTATTAAGTTTTATCTTTGTAAAAATTTTCATATTTTTTGGCTTACAAAATAGAATTTATGCATCTTTCGGAGCGATTACTTATTTCCAAAAATATTCACTATATAAAAAAATATTTACAAATCTCAAAATGTTTTTTAAAGAACTGTCGAAATATGTGCCATAGTTGCTGACGGACGGACGGACGGAAATGACGAAACTACAAGGGTTCCGTTTTTGCCATTTTGGCTACGGAACCCTTAAAATTAAATATCTGTACATTAAAGATATTTTCAAACAAATAAGTGTAACGGACTAAGTATTTAAAGGTCACTGAATGGAAACATATTTATATTATATTTTTTGTATCTTTGAATGTGTTGTTTTGGCTGCATCACGCCAAAACCTCTAAACGGATTTAAACAATTTTTGGTGTCCTGTTTTGGTGCAGCTGGGCATCCACAGATGGTTGTAAGGCTACTTTTTACTCGACTACGCTGAAGAAAAAAAAGAGAATTATGATTGTTTTCTCCTCCACTGGCGAACACACGTACAAACATACAAAACCGACCAACAGCATGTCGGGTTCCACAGCCGTTTATAAAAAAAGTGTATAAGTGAAAAAACGAATCTCCACGGCACTTACGTCATTTTGCTGAGAAGCACAGTTTTTCGGCAATAGCTCAGAAACAGTATATCCGAACATGTTAAAAATTTTCGTTAAAAGTATTTTAAGTTTTATCTCTTCTTTCTTTCATAATCTTATAATTCAATATTGTATTTTTTTTCATATTTTTAGGACGGAAGGTTTGGCAAATACAATTTATGCTACGTTCGGAGCAATTATTTCCAAAAATATTCACTAAATGAACAAAAACTTTGAGCTGTTGAATTTTTTTTTCACTTTTGGTTACATGTACGCAGTGCCCCCTAGACATATTTTTTGTTATTTATCTATCGAACTACGTAGCGGCCAGCGGCTGATACATGGTACTCGTAATTAATACTTCAAATTTCATGAATACGACATCTTGTAGTTTTTGAATAAAATGCCTGTGACATACTGACAGATGGACATGACAAAACTACGGACATTTTTCATTTTATGGAACCATACAAAATCCCATCCGTATCACTGTTCCGAAAATATTGACAGTTTACAGACAATTAATTTATATAACCTTACTAGAAGGTGCCAGCAAACTTCGTCAGCGGAGGAGAAAATAATCGTAACCCTTTTTTTCTTCAGCGTCGTCGGGTAAAGAGTATCTTATAACCATCTAGAGTTACCTACCCATGTACCAAAAATAGTTGAAATGCGTTTAGCCGATTTGGCGTGATGAAGCCGCAACCAAAAATACAAAACAAAAATCATTTTGTGACCAAATAGTCCGTTACAAATTTTTTTTTGAAAATATCTTCAATGTTTAGACATTTCTTTTTTACAACTTTGTAATACTATAGATAGTGTAATATAGATTTATTATAACCTAAGTATACTATATATATATTAATATAGATACTATATCTATACTAGTCCTTATCCTTACTCCTTACTATATTATTAACGTGAAAGTATGTATGTACGTTCCACTTAATCTCAAAAACTACTGGACGAATGTTTATGAATCATTGCAGTTATGTACCTTATATATCAGAATAGGACACAAGGACACATACATATAATGTATGTCAAATTTCATCCCTTTTAGGGATGACAAAGAAGATGAAAATTGGTATGGACAGTAATTTTTTTTTTACGCTAGGTACTTGAAATCATGGTAATAGGCTTCACATTAAAATTACTAAAATATCGAGTTTTGGGGAAAACATAAGCTACTTTTTATCCCGGAAGAATACCTTTTATCCGCGATAAACGAATCCAAGGCGGTTAAAGTCGCGGGCGGCCGCTAGTATAGATTATAAATCTCTGCGTGCCTGTTACCTGTTCATGCTTACCTCTGAACCAATATATTATACGAGTATGTAAAATTTGGTGTGGAGATAGTTTGAGATTCTAGAAAGGACAGGGTATAGTTTTTATCCTAGGAAAATGCACGGTTCTAAATAAAATAGTAGGCCACGCGGGCGAAATCGCGAGAAAATTTTAGTTTAATAATATACATATATACAAGAGTTGCTTGTTAAATTACTTTAACAAACAATTTTTGTATCTTATATATTCTTGTATAATTATTCTAATACATAGTACGCGTAGCGTTAGCTAGTGTGTATCTGTATACATTATAGCTTGGTATCCCGTTAACAAAATAAATGAACGGTGCATCGCTATAATTTAAACATTACATACAATTATGACATCGCGCTATTTATTAAGGCCTATCAACACAGACACGTACCAATTATCTTGTCCCGTGAATGACATCATCCTTATTTATGCCACCGTCTGGTAGCCATTAGACAGTGTCACCATCAACACGAGACGCTGAAAATTCATCTATTTCGGTATTTCACAACCAAACTGTAATACTTAACGTATCAGCAATATAAACAAAACAAAAGTGTTGTAGAAATATTTAAGGAAAGTCAAAACAAGTTAGTAACGTCGGTATAGACAATAGACTGCGGTTACATCATTTAATTTTCTCCTTAAACAAAGCTTTTAACTAATTTAGGTATGAATCATACTATTATTTATAATTATTGTTATCTAAATCAGTAATCTAGGTACATACCTACCTAAATACTTATTTGATTAGTGCTCTGCCTTTGTAAATCGGTAGATAAGTATGTTACAAGCTTTCATTGAAAATAAATAGGTTCGTATCCCACATAATATCACTCTTTATTTGGTTATGATTGAGATGATTTAAATTAGTGATTTCAATGGTGAGTAAAGTAAAATGATTGTTTTAATCAATGATTTAGTTCCTTTCCACTGCAATCCAATAATCCAAAATGTGTAGAGGGACTTCCCTCTTATACCAGTGGCGTAACGTCCATATAAGCCGATTCTTACCGGTTTGCCCAAGGAAAGGCTTATAACCACCTTTTTTTTTAAATAATGAGTAAATGAATACGCCTCGGCTTCCCTTGTAATTTTCCTGACTCCACGACTCTGCTATATTTATATATATATATATATATATATACCTACCTATGACAGGAATTCGTTTCATGCAGCCATTTGTAATTATTTTTAATTAAAAGCGTGAATACAATAAGATGTCTGAAGAAAAAAAGGTCAACATACTTTGGTTGTTCGGTCAAAAAAATGACAATAACTGCTTTTCTAATTACTTACTCGAAATAAATTTGATATTCCAAAAATAATATGACTTATCAAACTCTAATAAACCCCCTCCTTTTTTGAAGCCGGTTAAAAATTACTGCTAATTGCAAGGTTATCTTTCCTTAAAACGTAAAAAGCGAAGCTACACGGGGAGAGATTTTCGGCTACGAGCGGCAGTTTATTTGTTAGATATAAGAAAAAAAACTAGCGAAAAGAACAAAAAAGGCAACACTTGAACCAACGTTTGAATACTATTAGATAGGCACAACTACATTCCTATCCTATATCGAACTTTCCGAGAAGTCCGTCGCAGTAAATGTCTCCGTCGGTCGCGATCAGAAGATGTCATGAGCACACTGTCATTGTAAATATAAACAGTGCTTAGCTAGTCACAGAGAGTGAATAAACTTATCTGGAACAGACCAGTGACGCACAGTCTTGAAACAGTGGGAAAATTGAAACATTCTTGTATAACGTAGCTTTCATATTAATTTTACTCTTCACATCATAGAGGAGGTTGGGGGCTGTTGTTCCAGCCTTCTCCACGGCCCAGAACCGCGGTGCCGAGCTTGAAACCCCCCGCGACCGCGTCCGTAATCCATTCGCCATGATGAAGCCATCTTCCCACATGCCGCGGTGGGTAGGGCTGTTGCTACCGGCCTACCGAAGTAGCGCCATCTTTGTCCAGTTAGTAGAAAGTAGCTTTAAAAATAACCGGTCTAGTGCGAGTCTGGCTCGCGTACCGAGGGTTCCGTACAAACTTTCACTTATTCGGGCCTAACTGGCACCATAAAAAAAAAAATGTTCAAAAATGTGCCAATTGAGCTCTTTCTTATGATACCCCACTTGACCTAGACTAGACTTTTAATTTTTGCCCCCCTCATATTGGTCGTGTTTTTAGAAAATAAAATTATATTTTATAATGTTTCCTGTGCAATACATGGGGGCTAACCATGTTTATAAATTTTCCAAATTTCAAATAGATACCATAAGTAGTTTTTGAGATATGGCTCTCTAATAGTCGGACAGACAGACAGACAGAGTCGCACCATAAGAATTCCTTTTGTACCTTGGTACGGAACTCTAAAAAGGAATTATAAAACTCTCTAAAAAAAGTAGCTGAAGATTAGTTTAGAGATACCATCTTTCGACTTTTATTCATCCTAAAACGTATGCGGGTCAAACAAATGACGTCATTAATTCGAGTTGGATTACAATTGTATCAATTGGTTTTACGAATTGAGTAGACGATTAACTAGAAGATTTTTTATTATTACCTTAGAGCATTTAACCACTGGAGCTGGCAAGCCGTATTAATCGAGAACAATTTTTGTATTCACTTTTAGCGGGAGGGGAGGAAAACATGAAAATATTTACATCGGAAATATTCCCCCGTCTACAAACGCACACACACTGACAATGTATCGTATAAGCTGCCTGACTTTTGTCATATACTTTGGCAGAGGGGAATGCATCCCTATGCCATCTCCAGTAGTTTAATGCTGTAGGTTCCATTTCACCAACATTTAATTTAGACGAGAGTGGCTAGCATATTATAACATTACACTAACGATTTACTCGATCGTTAACTTCAATTTCGTTTAACCTCGCTAGTCTACAGATAACTTACTCTCGCATAGTTCCTCGGCAACGTTGAACGAATTAATTTAATGAAATCGTAATGCACTAATGCAAAGATGCTGTGTATTTTAAAATTTTGTTCGGGGTATACATCAATTTGGAAATAAGTATGGAATTCACTTGACAGTGACAATGACAAGTTTAAGTAATCTACATCCAACAATTTACAGCCAAAATTGGTGGTATAAGCGTTTACTCTAGTGTAGAGATTTTATCCTTAGGTTAATTGTTGGTGAAACGTAAAATTAGTTTACTCACGAGTAATTAATGATTTATTATTAGAATAATGTTTACCTATTATGTTTGTATCCTTATCCAAAGAAAGTTGGTTTATTGGCTTCACGAAAACGTGTTGCATAGAATCGACGTGATTTTCTTAGTAGAGATGGAATTTGCGCCAAGGAGAGGCAGAGGTTTATGCATTTTTTTTCTTTATTTAAAATGCACAATTTTCGCAGAACAAATCACAAAAACCGGTCAAGTGCGAGTGTGACTCACGCACCGAGGGTTCCGTACAAACTTTCACTTATTCCAACTTAACTTGCTGTTTGAGTTAAGTTCGCCTCTGGTATTTATGGCGTCACATACAAATGAGGGGAAACTTAACCAATCCGGGTTATTCAAAAATGATTTTCGGTGATTAAAAAAAAAGCAAGACAGATATATATATGGTTATAACTTTCGTCTGATATTCAAATTAAATGTCATAATTCCAGAACATTGATTTAAACTTACAAGATCTTCACTCATTATCACAACACAACAAAACGTTTCGCCGCTCCAGTTTCCTTCGAGACCATGGACGTAACGCGACGTCCGAAACGTCGAAGAATGAGCAATATAAGGTAATTAAATAAAACCTATTTATACGCGATTAAGCCCCGGTTTGTTGTGTTGTGATAATAATTCCAGAAAATTCCAGATTTTTCGCTTGGTAAACTTCGGAGATAAAGGGGGAATGGTATTTTTCCTTAATAAAACGAAATTTAAGCACAATCTAAATTTAAAAAAATATATCAAAAATTTGCAGATCCAGCCCCTTCATATGATACCCTATTTGAACTAGTGACTATAAATTTTTGAGAGATGGCGCTCTAATAGTCGGACAGACAGACAGACAGAGTCGCACCATAAGGGTGCTTTTTTGACCTTTTTGGTACGGAACGCTAAATAGGAGTGAGAAATACGATCACGAATATGTCTACATCGCAACGCTGACACGCGTAAACCGTAAATCTATTAAAAAGGCAGAATCGTAAAAGTAAAACTAATGTTGCAATTGATAATCCCGCGTTTGGGTCAATGACGTGGTATTTTGAGGTTTAGGGCTTTTTAATTAAGATGTTGCCTTGAAATCATCACGATCACGATATAATATAAACTGGGTTTGATGTGAATTGCGTTGTAATTATGTCATATAAACTGCGGCTTTTCAAACCAGATTAAGTATATAATTCGATGGCTACGCTCTGTTCAGTTGTCGCTATTTTTTTTATTGTAATGAAAACCAGTTTCAAGCCGCAGTTCCGAAAAAAAGAAAAAAAATGAAACATCACAGTAAGTTGTGACTAATAAATATAACGAAGTGTATCCAGGTGTCATTCCATCGAATCTCAAACACCATAGCAATCACTGATCGAACCCATGATAAGCTATCAGTATTCAACTAAAAACTTTTTTTCACGCATCCCGCAAAATTACCTTTATATAAAAAAAACACTATTTTGGAGTGGTTATCTTTTCTTTACAACAACGACCGACAATATTTTTCAACACTTGATGAAAAAAACAGTGTTGTAAGTTTCAATTATATAGTCTGTGTATCTTAAAAGTCTATCTGTAGCATTGTATTTACTCCTCAAGGGATGAACATTTTAATTTCGTACGTAAAGTACGGTACTTTAGCAGAGGAGAAATAGTACATTATGATACGAGTGTGGTACGTTGGTAATCACACTCCAGGCTATATCTTGTCTCGTCTACGACTCGTGCTATATAAAGCCGAGAGTGTAATGACCAATGCACACGAGTTTCATACGACGTTTTTCAACACACTTGCGAGGAAAAAAGCAAAAAAAACAATCGTACCTTACTTAAAATTTGGTCTAGGTTATACGTGCGTAACCAATCCTATAGTCGTATCCTGTAGTCGTAAGTCGTTTACATTAATCCGTCATGAGTACCTACCTTAAATTTACGTACCTACATAATGATTATATTTTAATTATCATTGCTTGAGACTATTTACATAATATTGACATTTTAAAAAAATAATCATACTTCAATATGAAATATTTGTAAATATTACATATGTCAAATCAATCAAAATGGCGCGAAGCGACCGATGCGTTTTTCTATGCGCGCGCACGAGCGTTGAGGCACGTTGAGGATAAGGCTAATAGGCCAATCAGCCAAACATTAAAATATAATAAAATAAATAATAATATCAATTTAATTCAAAAAATTACAAAGTTAAGCACATACATAATTATTTAGACATTACAAAACAAACCACAAAATAGTAAAATAAGCTAAAACTAAACTCTACAAACTAAACCTAGTCAAATAACCGACCCCGAGTCACTCCCGGCGCAAAGGTGCCCATCACGCTAGCGGCATTACCCCTTTGAACAGCGACAGCCAGCCTCTGCACCAAGAATGACCCAATTTAATACAATCAACATGTTATTTTGTGTAGCAAAATTTTATAATTTATTGAAATTAATTGCTTTTTACAAGTACCAATTTCGATTTATTAAAATAACCTAAAATATTTCTTGTACCTAAAACCTATTTGCTGAAGTTTAAAAAAAAACTGTAATGAAAAGGCACTAATGCGATTATGTAATGTAAAAAGCACGCCTGTGTAATGGACTGGATTACAGCCATAAAAACGGTGTAATAAGAGCCACTTTACGAGCAAGTGTGTTGAAAACATTGGTTAAATGCTCTAAGCATAACAGTGATAATCCGTGCGAAATTCTCACTCATAAGTCTCATAAGCGATATTATAAGAGAGAGATGCAAGCACTATGGGATTACATAAT
Organism: Hedya salicella; assembly: GCA_905404275.2. Classification (NCBI taxonomy): domain Eukaryota; kingdom Metazoa; phylum Arthropoda; class Insecta; order Lepidoptera; family Tortricidae; genus Hedya; species Hedya salicella. The sequence continues at coordinate 20,487,933 of FR990098.1, forward strand.
CCAAAGTATATATACCTATATACTGCCCTCAAGTAATCCATAAGCAATAAATTGTTAAACTGCTAATAAATCTTCAATGCATCGCCGCGTAGCGGTTATTAAAGCACAATTCGATTTAAATTTAGAACCGAAGCAGTCATATTATAAAGTTGGATAATGGCATATTGCATAATGATTACAAATAAGTTTAATCTCTCCAACTTAGATAATGCAATTTTAGCTGGTAATTCATACAAAAAGCGTATAAATTTCAATTTGGTAAGTTCATATATTTAAACACTAGCTTCTGCCCGCGACTTCGTCCGCCTTAAATTCGTTTATCGCGGATAAGGGTATTTTTCCGGGATAAAAAGTAGCCTATGTCCTTCCCCGGGACTCAAACTATCTCCATACCAAATTTCATCCAAATCGGTTCAGCGGTTTAAGCGTGAAGAGGTAACAGACAGACAGACAGACAGACAGACACACTTTCGCATTTATAATATTAGTATGGATAGTATGGATATGAATATGGATTAGTATGGATTGCATTAGTCGGTTATGGGTGAGAGAGTGAATATATAGATAATTATCGAATATCTAGATCTTATTTAGAAAAAAATAGAGAAAATTGCAAGACGACTCTTTTAAACAACATTGAATGAACAGCACTACAAATACGAGAAGATTACTATATATTATGATGTAAAGGATATAAGCATAATCAATCCAGGTCATGGCACATTCCAAGCAGTTTGTATGTTACAAGTATAGATAGCTACTCTGTGTTTAACTAGCTATTACTAAACTTCAGTTCTGGTTAGTTTACGGTAATACCTTGGTAGTTATGTTTAAGATAAGGCTGACCCTCGTACCTATTATTATGCTCCACCAAGGAAGCTGCTTGACCCCGGCCTGACACGCCCGACACACCGAGGACTTCCCGGTGCTGGGTGACGTCAAACTGGGCTTATACGCTGATGACGCGATATTATATATTCGATGACCGGTTAAGCTCAGCGGGAGTAACGTTGCCTGCGAAGCTAAAGGTCCTGGGTTGAAATCCCGGTGAGGGCAAATATTTGTGTGATGAGCATAAATATTTGTTCCTGAGTCTTGGATGTTTTCTATATATAACTTTTAAATATATCTAATAAAAATAACGTAGTCTACTCATAACACAAGCCTTATTGAGCTTACCATGAGACTAGTTTGCTTTGTGTTAAAATTGTCCCATAATATTTATTATTTATCCGCGTCATCCTACAACACAGCACACGTGCACTCAAACTCCATGGCTAGCCCGTTGGCGTAAGGGGCTAAACGGGGGAAGACGCAGGCAATAGTCACCGGCACAGTAAAGCAGCTTCCTCCTCTCCAGCTGATCGGCCAGACCATCACATGGTCGCATACCATCAAGTACCTGGGCGTCACTATCGACAGGGGACTCACCATGAAGCACTACTCAGAGAGCACCACACGGCTAACGAAGATAGCGCGCGCTTTTCTCCGTCCAGTCCTAGCCGGCAGCCTCCCTCTCCACACAAAGCTGGGGATATATATGTATGCCCATATGCAAGACGTACCTGCGGTCTCGTCACACCTACGCGGCACCAGCATGGTACGCCTTGACGTCGGAAACCAGCAAACAGAGGCTGCGTGCGCAGGAGAGCCAGGCCCTGCGCGCCATCGTCTCGGCCCCGCAATACATGTGGAACGAGACAATCCATCGTGAGTAAAATGGCAAGCATTGAATGATTCAATCGGAGAAATCACCGGAGCTATGTTTCGCCGGACGGACGGCTCGACTATCATATCATTCGTCAGGATCGCGCTCCTCCACGGCCGTCCACTTCGCAGAGAGCTCGTCCTGCCACCTGAGTCCCTGCCCGCCCAGGAACCTACAAGGCCACTACCTCAACGCCGCAGATAGGCCAACATGAATCCTGATCGGCCAACCATGCCATCAACCAAAGAGCTGCAGAAGAGGCCACACGTTTCCAGTACCTACCAGTCCAGGACTAGCACCAGAACAATGACCAGAAGGGTATAAGGTCGTGCTATGGTAACTTATAAAACATCTAATCGTCCATTTTATAATACAAACTTAGTGTTACCATACTAAAATATATGGTAAGGATTATATATATATATTCTATACTGGTAACAATATGGCTTTGGCGCTGCCATTTCAAACGTCAGAGCAGAGTTGCCAGTCTTAGAAGACGATCTTTCAGGAGTGTCTTTTCAAACTGACTTATTTCTCTAAGCCATAGCTGAAGACAAAGAAACTCCTCCTTTGTAATAATATCAAACGCCTACTGACATCGTAAATCTTCTATAGATTAGAAAATTTGTTTATTTGTGCTCATTCTTTTTAGGGTTCCGTACCAAAAAGATACAAAACGAACCCTTATGGTGCGACACTGTCTGTCTGTCTCTCTGTCACACTATTAAAGCGCCATATCTCAAAAACTACTTATGCTAACTATTTGAAATTTGGAATATTTATAAACATAGTCAGCCCACATGTATTGCACAGGAAATATTTAAAAATATATTTTTATTTTCTAAAAAAATTAAAAGTTTAGCTACAGGGTCAATACAGTGTCATATGGAAGGGCTAAACCTGCAAATTTTCGAACAATTTATTTTTAGTTTTTTTTATTGTGATTACTTTTTGTTTTATTAAGGAAAATGTGAAAAAAAAACACCATCCCCCCCTTTATCTCCGAAGTTTACCAATCAAAAAATTTTGAAATTTTCACGATTTGTATTAATAAATATAAATATTACACGAAAATTATAGCCATGTCTCTAATTAGCTATTTTTTTTAATTTGCAATAAACCTATTTGAAAAACCCGGTTGCGTTAAGTTTGCACCTGATTTGTATGCAATGCTTTAGATATCAGGTGCAAACTTAACTCAACCGGTACAGGGTAATAAAGTTAGGGTAAGTAAAAATTTGTACAGAACCCTCGGTGCGCGAGTCCGACTCGCACTTGGCCGGTTTTTTGTAAATAGTCGTGCTAACAATAACTGCAACTTACCATCAATCAATACAAATAACTACGTATCTACGTTCCATTAAAGTATACTGTCGGTCTGTGTGTCACCGATAACCTGAGGTTATCTGCGCACTAAGTTGGAATAGGTTTATAGTTACGAGAACTAATTTAAGTCGAGATGATATCACCGTAATAATAAATAACAAAACCTTGAAAAGGTTCAATGCAAAATGTTGCAAGTCTGCATTTTATTGAATTGCATTACCTCAATGTATTTTATTTATAAATACTAACACAACTGGCCAGTTATGTTAGTATTTATAAAATACATTGCGCAGTTTTATAGTGTCACGGTACGTTTTCTATACAATATATTTGTGTTTAGTTAACTTTAATGGACATGTTCCGATAGAAGCTATAATAGCTCATAAAAGACGTAACGAATAAGTCGAAGTGTTCGACAGTCAAGCGTATCAGTCGTAATCGTAACGGGCGTATTTTATTAGACCGTTTATCCTGAATGATAAATGAATAGGAAATGTTATCCTAAAATACCGCTAGGCTTCAGTATTAAGTAGATGGGGTTTCAGTAGGTACTGTAGGCAGAGTGTGGAGGTAGGTGGGATTGCCGATGCCATCACGAATCTTGCTAATAAAGAAAGATGGCACGATGCGAAAGTTACTTTATGAGCACAAAAGTAGGCAGTCTGGTCCCCGAGTACTTGTAAATCTGGTATCATTGTCCGGTTGACAGGTGCGACGGAAGTGCCCGATTACAGAGACTGAAACAGGTGGCAGACTCGTACACAGCGTCTTGTAATTATACTGGTACCTCAACATACTCGTACCTGTCCCATATACTTTTAACCACAATATACTTACGTATAATATTCGCAATAAATATTCTTAGCAAATGAGTGAAACGTCCTCATGGTGAAGATTTTCCCTGAGAGTGAATTTATTATGTAATAAGACTTATACGACAGGTGGGAATGGAGGTCAAATGCAACCCCCCCCCCCCCCAAACCGTACCTATGCATCATGTGCAATAAGTGAATACCCGTACTAATAGCCTGTTTTCTTTACAAGTGACAGATAAGCAAAGAGATATAAAAATCCAATGTTGCTGTAGCTATTTCTGTACAAAATTTCACAATTTATTAAGCATTTTGTTATGACTGTAACCGCTCGATCGTAACTCTGTGGTCTAGTTGCCCGGAGTAAAGGCACGCAGACGTCGTCGGCAACCATTATCTTTACATTTTTACATATTAACAAAACTATTATTAATACGTCACATCAGTAATGAACGGACATCGAAAATTTGGTCGCATTATTGGTCAGTTTCGGTATCGGTCGACCACCGATCGGCTTCTTATCAGTGAGGTAAATATACAAGAGGAGCAAACGTCATAACAACGGAACACAAAAAGCGTGCCACGCGTCAAAAACCAGGACGTAACCGAAAAAAATTACAAAATGAATTATCAAAATATATCCCTTCTCCGCCTGGGGTCACGGTGCGCGAAGTAATAGTGCCGTCTTTGTCTGTCATAAAATATTTAAGTAGCCATTTAGAACAGATCAGGGTTGCCTACAACGTAAAAATATTTCCCCAAAACAATCAATCAGGGGGCACGGCAGTGCCCCCGCCAAGTCGAGCGCGAAGCAAACACTGCCGTACCATCCTTTACTGGACAGCCGTGTGCTTTCTCGCCCAGCGCCTCTGCTTGACTGTTGCTCCAAGTGTCCAGGAGCCGGGGGGCGTAAGGAAACAAACTTTTCGAATAGATCTATTACAGATTTTGTCGGTGGCATTAATGCCGCTTCGCCAGACAAACGTATATGCACATATTCAGGAATATACAGACGAGGTATAAAACAAATGATCAGGGGGCACAGCAGTGCCCCCGCCAAGTCAAGCGCGAAGCAAACACTGCCGTACCATCCTTTACTGGAACCATTTCGCCGCATTTTCAGGCCCCTATTTGAGAACCTCTGGATAAGACCAAAACGCATAAATTTTCGTCATCCAGTAAGCTATAATCACATACTTAAAATCCAAAATTTCAAGTCTGTAGGTCATTTAGTTCCGAAGTTAAGCGAAAGCAAAGTTTCGCATTTATGACACTCACTCACTCACTCATGATCATCAGAATAGAACTAGTACTTCCCATAAACACAGAGAGCTGAAATTTGGTACAGAGTTAGGGTTTAATGGCCACATAAAGGGAAAACTATCAAACTAGGATAATCGAAGATCTGGAGTACCTGGTGACCCTGATTAGAAAACACAAGAGCCCAACCAAACTATTAGAGATCGACATACCGCCTTTACAAAAAATATTCAACTTGGTGGGCCGCTTCATGTGATGTCAAAAATCGAAGGGTAATGCCCACGTTTCTACAAAAAGAAGTGAAATCCCACCAAAACATTCTGTAAAAAACTAGCCAAGTCTCGATGGAGCTGCTTGTTTATCTCTAAAAAGTAATGAAATCTAGACAAAGTCGTGCCAAGTCTAAGGTTCTCTACTGCGATTTTCTTATTAGTATTATAGTTAATGTTGTGTGACTTGGCCGTTGAAGGGTACACAAGGGTACAAAACCAGGTGCTCCATGACACCGTCCGACGTCCGACCGTCTACGATTGGTGCAATGGTGTCATGGAGCACCTGGTTTTGTACTACTTTGTCTAGATTTCATTACTTTTTAGAGATAAACAAGCAGCTCCATCGAGACTTGGCTAGTTTTTTACAGAATGTTTTGGTGGGATAATGTTTTCAAATATCTTCATAAATAACTATATTAAATATGTGTTTATAAAATTAAATTGAATAAAGTGTAGTCATTTAGAATTTTTTCGTTAATTGCTTTCAAAGTTGTTATCTGGTGCTTTTTAAACATGAAACAATTGTGAAAATTAGAAAATGCAAAACATCTTATATTTGTTTCTGGAAGGAAACGAAATATCTGAAGGTGCGTCCACATTTGTATCATTTGCCCGTATCAGATCATCGTCGCGTGGCATGATCGCGTGTCACGATCACGCGTTTGGACGTTGCGCCGATCGGATCGCTCGAAATCCATTTTGCTACGCGTATCACACAGTTATATCGGACGAGTACGGCATAATCGGCGCGCCGACAGTAAGCGTCCAAGCAGCACGATACGCAGTCATGCCACGGTACGGTGATCGGATACGAGCAAATGATACAAGTGTGGACGCACCTTGAGGTTCTGTGTATTCTCCGAAAATGAAATCGTCGTTAAAATTAAAGAAGATAGATATTACTGACATATATTTTGATAAATAGCAGCATGTATTTTTATACTTTTAACTAACGAACTTATCACATCATAGGAGTTTGGAATAAAACTTTTGATAACATTTTCATGTTGGATACCTATACAGACCCTCATACATATATCTATTATGAAAGTAATCAGTATATTAATTTTAATAAGAAGATCAAAAGTATGGTGGTCCCTTGTTTCGCAGACTGAATTTTCGTAGAATTTCGATTCACAGAAAATGTTTCATATAATGTTTAGTTTTTGTATTTTTACTTCGAATATTATTGTTTCAACGACTATTTACTTCAATGAAACATTTTTTACAGAAACACAATTCAATGAATTTTATAATCAATTTTTTTTTAATCAACATACTTATCAAACAATAGAATTATGTTTCGAGTATTCTTATTTCACAGACAGAAATTTCATAGAATTTTGTTTCGCAGAAAAAGGTTTCACGTAATATTTGTTACGCGTATTTTTATTTCGAATATTATTGTTTCAACGACTTTACTACAATGAAACATTTTTCACAGAAACGCAATTCGATGTTGGAACTGCTACCCTAACAGAAGCGAACGGCTGCTGGGAAAGACAAAGGGGGGACCGAGGGGTGGTGGGGGGGGGGGGGGGGTTGTCTATCATTAAAATGGCTACAATTACAGCATCTACACTGTGGTGACTAAAGGTGTGCCAAATGTATAGTATGTCAAAGTGTATAGTGTGTTAAATAGCGGAGCGTCAAAATGGGTCAAAAACCGAAAACTGTCGGTTATGTTAGGTTTGTATTGTGACCATGTATAGCGGAGCGTCAAAATCGGCCAAAAACCGAAAACTGTAGGTTAGGTTAGGTTTGTACTGAGACCATGTATAGCGGAGCGTCAAAATTGGTCAAAAACCGGAAACTGTAGGTTAGGTTAGGTTTGTCTTGTGATCATGTATAGCGGAGCGAGCGAAGCGAGCCGAGCGTCAAAATGGGTCAAAAACCGAAAACTGTGGGTTAGGTTAGGTTTGTATTGTGACCATGTATAGCGGAGCGAGCGAAGCGAGCGGAGTGTCAAAATCGGTCGAAAACCGAAAACTGTAGATAACTGTGTCAAAATGGGTCAATTTTAGCACTTTAAATACTAGGTACATCACAATTATACACATAATTCATTTGACAGTTGAATCTTAGCCACAACAAACGATAGGACAAATAATATTTAGGACAAACGATTATTATTATGAACGCGGTGCTGTGATTTTATAGGAGGTACGCATTTTGTCTATGGTATGAAATAAATATCGTATGTAATAACTAAATAATATACAAATTGGAAGTCTACGATATGAATCATCTACGAAAAAAAATCTACGAAGTAAATATTCTGCAAATTGATTATTCTATGACATGATAATATGGGAAAAAATATTCATTGGAATCAAAATTTATTAAACATTGTCTACGTAATAATTTGTACGTAAACTAAATAATATATGGATAAAGAATAATTGAATTGAAAGTCTATGAAATGAATATTATGATATTAAATTTTCTTCGAAACAAAAATCTATGATACGAAATTCTATAAAGTAAGTATTCTACGAATTGATTATTCTATGAAATTATAATATGGGAATCATTTTATGTCAAACGAAATTCTACCAAACTTCAATCTATGAAACAACGTACAACCCAAAAGTATGGGTCAAATAAGCTAGAATCTCCCAAAAATATGGGGAATTGAAATAATGTTTTACTAGCAACACTAAGAGTAAAAAGTGCCGCTAGTATTTACATAAATTTGAGTGTAGAAACAGTAAACTATCATGTGAAAAGTAATTCCGTGTGTTTTGTTGTGATTTTCGCTTCGCGATGTGCATGATTTTGCGCTGCATTTTCCCATTTTCACGGTCAGTGTCAGTCGTGTCAGATTGCCAACTGACTTGAGGTAAGCTTGACAGAAGCCTACAGGCTTCTATCAAGTTACACGCGTGTGGCTTCATACTGCGGATCTAGTGTAACGGATATATCAATGCTTCTTACCTAGACAAATTTCTCTGGCAGTACAACGGGGGAACGCCGCCTGTATTTTTGCCACTTTCTAACCAGGTTAGAACCGGATCGGGTAATCATAATAAATATAGCTTTATTCCCATTTAAATATACATTTTCCTTTCTTCGTATATAGTTGTAAATATTATGATTTTTTAGCGTTTTATTCAAAAAGGTACATAACAAAAATTTTATAACCGTATTTTTTGTTATTGTTTTTAAGAAAGTAAATGATTAACGATACTAAGATTCCAAAAATAAACGAAACTATTTAATATCAAGTTTTTTTTAACACACGTATGTTTTTCCTGTATAAACAAGACAAATGCTTTATTTGAAAATGACCGTACAGCTTACTTATTTAATCTCAAAGTGATATCCAATTTTTAGGGTTCCATAGCCAAATTGGCAAAAAGGGAACCCTTCATTCGTCCATCCGTACTCAAAAACTAGAAGATGTATATTGATGAAAAATGGAACATAGGTGTTTTTTGTGAGCAGCTACTTAGTTTGATAGTTAAATAAAAAATATATATATTTCTATGGAGTGCCCACTCCATACATGTAACCGAAAATGAAGAAAAAAAGTCAGCAAATATCAATGTGTGGCACATAATTCGACAGATTTTCTAAAAACACATTGAGGACTCTAAAAAAAATTTTTGATTTAGTGAATTTTTTCGGAAATATTCGCTTCGGAAGTAGCAAAAATTGCATTCCGCCACCCCTCTATTTTCTAAACAATATGTTAAAAAAATATGAAAAAAATTACACATATAAAGCTTAATAAATACTTCCAACGAAAATTGTTTTCAACATGATCAAAGTTATTGCCAAAAAACTGCGCTACCAGCAAAAGGACGTAAGTGCCGGGGAGACACGCTCTTTTGTTAGTGTTTTTTTTTAATTGTATTTATATCATCTGTAGTGCATTTTTTTGTATAAACGGCTGCGGAACGCTACATTGAGCATGATCCGACATGCTCTTGGACGGTTTTTTTGTATACGTAAGTATCTACTATTCACATTAAAATAAACGAACAACCGATTTAGTTATAAAATAATGTATATAAATTTTCTATTAAGATATCGGTCATAGTAAAAGTGTTACACGCAATACAGATGACGTATAAATTTTAATAATTAGACCGTATTGTAGATAATAAAAAAATATAGGTCACGATTTTTTTTTCCTTTTTTACGTACTTAATCAAAACATAACGGAGAGAAATTGAGTCAAAATGTCGCGTAAGGTCACTATTAGGTACAAATTTTACCTAGGACTCCTGAACTTTAATGCGATTTATCTGGGCATTTCTTTATTATTTTGAAAAATAAAAAAATATGTCAATTTTTTTTTGTTATCTAACTGACGGACTAATTATAATTTTAAATTTTCCTTGGAGGATTTAATAATGGAGTACGCATCGCTACAAATTTCCTAACAAAAAATTCTGCCGTTTTTCGAGGGGGGCGATGTAACACACTTATAAATAATCTAACTACTTACAATTGCATTTTTCCCTCTCGTTACTTCGCAATCACTCTAAAACAATACCATTATCCTACTTTATCACACACTGCAATATGTAAACAGGAGCAATACATGTTCAAACTTAATCGTTTAAAAATAAGATTAATTCTTAAACAAAGGTAGACGTTTCTCTCATACTGAATTCGCTAAGGCTGATATTTGCTTGTAATTTTATACAACATTTAAAGGCCGGTAGACCTTATTAACCTTAAATACGGGGAGCTGTCACACGTCAAACTTTCTCGATCTGTCAAAATGAAATACGAATTGTATGCGATATTTTTCAAACTAATCTTACTATAGGCCGTGATTTCTACCATCTGTCTTTTGACACATGACAGATGATGTAAATAGTGATGAGGCAAAAGCGTTTCGATTGTCATAATAACCGATAATCAATGGTTTCCACAGGTAGTCTGAATCGATTTATGTGATTACTTATTCTGTATATTAATAATCCAATCTCTATATGTTTAACTGCTGTAAATAAACAGTATGTAAATAAAATCATATGTCTGGATGACATACAGGGGAGATATTTACATTACAGGGGAGTATGGATGGTTATGAAAAAAGAAGGTATTTATTGATGCCGTAGATACTGTACCAATGCAATATGCGATATTATGTGACGTATTCCACTGGCTTGCTCACTATAAAGCATCAGAAAACCATTACTTACTGTGTTTGGATGAAAAATAAGCCAAGTCTGTTTAATGCAAGAATACCGTTACACAGGCGTAGTCTTTAATAATATCAAATAGTGTAAGTATAAGGGAATAACAAATATCTTAAAAAGATTCTGTTTGTATCGTAGTTTAGAGTATCACATATATTTATTACGTGCCCTTTGCTTTGTCGTATTCTAATACCTGTGTCCGTTAAAAGACGTTAAATTGGTGGCGCCACTGTTGCAAGTGCCCAAAATGCTAGAGTAGGATAATAAACAAGATAAACAAGGAACGCAACATTTATGTAAGTTCATTTCATACGCACGTGCCACACTAGCGCCATTGAGGACAGATTTGGGATTAATCACTGGTTTCCATTTCCATCCGCTGGACACTTTTTGACAATATGAGTATGGCCTCCTTATCTCCATTCTCCATGGTTCAGATATCGATACTGTTGTTTACACATTAATAAATGACGACAGGTTTACACGTAATTTGTTTAATTTTTAAGTCGGATCGGATTACATACACGATTTGTTTGATTTTTTTATTAGATATTTGTAATTCAGTACCTCGAAGTATTCGATTATCGTCGATTTGCTCAATTTACTTCCAATTCATAAAGATGGTATTGGCACGGCTCTAAAATTAAAAATTAAAAGTCATAGAACGTAACTGTTTGCGTATAATGATTTTAACATACGAATGTGCTAGAGAAAAATTAAATATTGAGTTAGTTGGGGCTAAAATGAGCACATATATTATTTTTCGGCAATTGTGAAACTTGAGAACTATTGGATATTTTAATTAAAGCTTCTATAAAACGTGCACATTTGCATTATATGGGTGCTGTCATGTGTCAAAAGACAGTTGGTAGAAATCTCGAACTATAACTAACTCGATTCCAAGCGATTTCAAGTTGCCTGATTTTCTTGAAAATGTTTTATGTATTAATATGGGGTGCCCCTTGAAATGTCGACAAACTTTTCATCGAATTTCATTTCATCGAAAACGATTAATAGAATATTTAGTATAAATATTATCTCTTAGAGTATTATGGCTTCATCGACTATGCATTACATATTATAACAATTATTAGAGCAATGATATAAGGAATTTTAAATACTTAAAATTACATTTAATAGATTATTTTAAAGACAGAACATCAAATAATTTATATTATATTTTATTCATCGACGTATAATTATACAACTAATTAATTTCATACTTAATTACATATTTTAAGAAAAAAATTAAAAAGAAAACAAACTCAAGCAAGTATAGACAACTTATGTTTGAAGGCTTGTATTCGTCTGAAAAATAAAATAAATATAATTACTATTGCTATATTAGGTTAAGTTGATTCGCTCCATCAACAGTAGGTTTTAGGTTAGGTTAGAACTGCGTCCCTAACAAAAACTATTGGCTCCCAGAACAGTAGGTTACGTATTCTACTTTAAGCCAGGTCAGACTTCGGTTAGGTTAGGTACGACAACGAGCGAAGCGAGGAGGAGTGTTAGGTTGAACTGCGACCCTAACGAGCGAGCGAAGCGAGCGAGCCACCCAGGTCCGACTTGCTTACGATACGACTTTATGGCGGGTCCTATTTTGCTATTGAATAAGTAAGTATTGAAATACTTTTCGGCATAAATCTATAGGGTGGGTTTTTGCACTTATGAAACATCGATAAAAAATTAACTATACATGTTTTTCTATATTTTATTTATTTAACCTAGTAACAGATAATTGCAATTTATTTTAAAAAAAATACTTTATCCAGATGTCCTCTGTCTCGTCGTTGGCACTCTTGCAATCGTATACGAAAACCGTGGAAAACTCCCTGACACATACAACAACGGATCGCGGCTATCTCATCATCTTTTAATAAAACTGCTTAACACAAAAAGTCCGTTGTTTTCCCGTGAAACGCTCTATTACAAATAAAATTTAACGAAGTTACCTATAGTTTCCCGCTAATATCCCGCCGCTCACTTTAACAGTGTCCGAAAAATTCAGTGTTGCTCTTTGCAAAAATTTATGGCCCACCCTATAGTTCTAAGGCAGGTCCGACTTGCCTTAGGTTAGGTACGACGACGAGCGAAGCGAGGAGGAGTGTTAGATTAAACTGCGACCCTAACGAGCGAGCGAAGCGAGCGAGCGAAACGCCAGAACCAACTTCCGCCTAATAACTAGAACTGCGTCCCTAACAAAAATAATTATCTACTAGAAAACTAAGTTCAAAAAAGGTAGTTGATTTTTTACAATGTAAAATTTAATTCAAAATAATAAAATATGAAATAAAAATCTGCGAAATAAAGTATATAGTAAATAATATTTCTACAGTTAAAAAATCGGTGTTATAAAAATACACCATTTAATTGTTCGATGTAATGAATATTCGATCAAATGAAAAAATGCGTATCGTTGACTTTGAAATGAAATTCGATTAAACATTTGTCGAAATTTCAAGCGTAAACCATTAATATGTCGTAATATGGTGTAACTAGCGGCCGCCCGCGACTTTGTCCGCATAAATTTACGGTAAAAAGAGAGATATTAATGAGGAAATCTTTTTTCTGTCAGTTGTCCGATGCTGTTAATGTTGGTAAAAAGATACTCAGAAGATATCAGCGACCAACGGATTTAGAGGAAATGGGGATATTGAACTGGAAACGGGTATTTATTCCTTAAGAAGGCAATACTGGCACTTTTAATTTTAACGCCTGCTAGACTATGAAACGAAGAGATCGGCGAAGTTCCCGTCACTGGCCAAAATGAAATGTCCTAGAAGGTACCTCGGCGTTTCAAAAGGATAGTATTTTATGGCGTAGCAAAAAAATGTTGTCTCTAAGTCGGTTTACGAACGATAATTTTACGTGTTAACGTCACAAAAAAAACCGGCTTCATAATTGTATTATGACGCCTATTTTTTGTCTCTCCCTCCCTCCCTCCCTCTCTCTCTCTCCCTCTCTTTCTCTCCCTCCCTCCCTTCCTCCCTCCCTCCCCCTCTCCCTCTATTCCTCTCTCCTTCTGTGGCTTCCTATAGCTCTCTCTATCTTTCCCTCACTTCCTCTATTTCACTCTTCCTTCATCTCTCCCTCCCTATCTTCCTCCCTCTCTCCCTCTTCTCTCTCTCTCTCTCTCGCTACCTCTCACTCTATCTCCCTCCCTCCCACCCTCCCTCCCACCCTCCCTCCCTCCCACCCTCCCTCCCTCCCACCCTCCTTGCCTCCCTCCCACCCTCCCTGCCTCCCTCTCTCCCTCTTCTCTCTTTCTCTCTCACTCTCTCCCTCTCTCTCTTTCTCTCTCTCTCCCTCTCTCTTCGTGTTTCACTTTAATAGTTCATTAATTAACACATAGCCCACAATCTTTTTGCAATTTCAAGTTCGTGAGTCCAAATATTTTACGGCGCACATACAAACTTCCATAACGTGTTTTACCCCTTTAGGGGATGAATTTCGAAAAAGCAAGAATATAGGTTTCTTGATTTTAAACACACAATCTTTTTACGAAATATCAAGTTTCTCAGTCCAAAGACTTTACGTTTCCCATACAAACTTTCATCCCTTGTTTTACCCCCTTAGGGGATGAATTTCGAAAAATCAAGAATATCGGTTTCTTGATTTTAAACACACAATCTTTTTACGAAATATCAAGTGTCTCAGTTAAAAGATTTTACGTTTCCCATACAAATTTTCATCCCTTGTTTCACCGACTTGCGGGATAAATTTCGAAAAATCAAGAATATAAGTTTCTTGAATTTAAACACATAATCTTTTTGCAAACTTTCAAGTATCTAAGACCAAAGATTTCACATTTCACATACCAAGTTCCCCTTGTTTTACCCCTTTAAGGGATGAATCGCAAAAAATTAAGAATATAAGTTTCTTGATTTTAAACACAATATTTTCATGAAATTTCAAGTTTCTAAGTCCAAAGATTTTACGTTTCCCATACAAACTTTCATCCCTTGTTTTACCCACTTAGGGGATGAATTTCGAAAAATGCTTTCTTAACCCTAGCCTATGTTATAAATGTAACCAACTGTGAAAAAATCAATTTACTAGCGTTAGTAGTTTCGGCTGTGCGTTGATGAGTCAGTCAGTCAGTCAGTTAGGACTTCTTCTTTTATATATATAGATAAAAGCAAAATTATGAAATGATATTCTATCCTTTTGTATGCTTGATGTATTTGAACGCTCTTTGCACCCATACACAGCACATACAGGCATTTTGACGGAGCTTGTCACACGTAAATAACGATTACAAGACTGCCAATAATCGATGAATGAAGTAGTTTTTATAAATCGGTTTGAACATTGTACCAACGTCTTTGTGCAGAGGGGAAACGACATGAAGCGAAGGCGTCTCCATTTACTAAATACTCCAAGAATTTTTCATACCCCGTCATCACGCCTATTGTTTCTTACATAAAACTTCTATATCGTATAAATCCGGTCAGTGTACTTTACAGTTTAAAGAATCGTCTATATGATTCTTACTTGTTTATATCGTTCGTACCTATAGGCATTTATGCCGTAATTAATTATTTTCTCGACAGCTAGTGCATGAACGCACGCGCAAAAAAGCTCGGACCGGACTAGGGCTTCCAAAATTAAGGATATCTCAATTACGTAACCAGTACCGGACTTGGTTAGTTAAATAACGTAATTACGTAATTGATCTACGATTTATTCAAAGTCTTTGTAAAAAAATATTGTTTTGCCTACGGCACTATTTTATTGCATTATTATCAAATGTCCATGTTTCCTGCTAATTTCTAGTCCGGAAAGGAGGAGAAAAATGTTAAATAGACTGATGAAACAAGATTTGATTACAATATACGATACGACTGAATTCACCAAATAGAACCAAGTAAAACAACATACTAAATCGGGGGTAAAAGTGCATCAAAACATAGGAGGAATTAATAAAAATGCCTTAAATTACGAACTCCATAAGTATAAATATCCATAAGTATAGATCATCTTCCCAGGGGATTCCCTGAAGTTTACCGATAACATTGTATTGATCTCTATTATTTCATGAAAAGGCCTTATTTTCGTTTGATATTTGTAATGTGAACTTCTCAAATCTGTAATAAAACAGGGTGTTAGCAATCGATTAGTAAAAGCAGTCATTGTTGCCTGCTTTTCTCGAATAATGTTATATTACAGCATCTTCAATACAATATATTGCATGGATGTCACGTATATTTTTAATGCACACATAATTTATAAATATACGGTGCATATATTTTCTTTTATTTAAAACTTAAAAACTGACTCAAAACAAAATCTAAAAGTAAAAAAAAATAAGTAATTTAGTTCCTTGAATTTAGTTTCAGTTAACTTTTTTTCAACTCAATCTATACAATATATGTTATCTTGGAATCGTCGACACCCAAAGAAATTGCAAAATTTTCAAAATTGGAGTTAAAAATTGTTACACGGGTGGCATCGACTCCAAAATAACATTAATTGTATACCTATATGTATTGTCTAAATTTAGTTAAAAAAAAAGGTTAATTGAAACTAAATTTATCTTTTCAATCAATCAATCAATCTAAATCATTTTTTTAAAATGTATTTATCAATTTCTCACTTTTTAGTGACGCGTTCCGTAAAATTTCCCCTCGTAACGATTTCGACAAGCCCAAACACGGCTAGAGTACATTATTTTATTACGCAGATCCGGTGACTACGTTCCGACTTCATCTTCAATACCATTCTCATCAGGAGCATTTGAAATCGTGACTATGAAGTCCCTTGAGGTGCGTCCACACTTGTATCATTTGCTCTTATCCGATCACCGTGCCGTGGCATGACTGCGTATCGCGCTGCTTGGACGCATACTGTCGGTGCGCCGATCATGCCGTACTCGTCCGATATAACTGTGTGACACGCGTAGCAAAATGGATTTCGAGCGATCCGATCGGCGCAACGTCCAAACGCGTGATCGTGACACGCGATCATGCACGCGACGATGATCTGATACGGCCAAATGATACAAATGTGGACGCACCTCAAGGGACTTCATAGTCACGATTTCAAATAACTTAATTGAGAACAATTTATACTTTTTTTTAATGCATATGCTTGACTTGTTTTTTTAAATACCGTAACCGACAGATATCTATAAAATTTGAGGGTTACCCTCAATCTCCCTGGGATCCCATCATTAGATCCTGACTTAATAACAACGAGACCACTTCAGGAGTATACACTTTTACAAAATTTTGAAAATCGGTCTACAATTGACAGAGTAATCGGTGAACATACTGTTAAAATAACGTAATTACGGAATTACACATTTGAATAACGTTACCCATTATAAAAAGGCCAAAAATTGTCCGTAATTACGTAATTTCGTAATTACGGAATGGAAGCCCTAGACCGGACTCACCAAGCTTCGGCGCGGTGGCAGCTCAGCGCATCACAATTATGTCGTTTGCGCATAATGTCATATTAGGCATAAATCATAACAAACTACCTATATATTATACCTGCATTATACATTCTATAAATATATAGGTACATAGATGCAAAATGTTTACGGACGTATACGTTAAAAGTAATACCTAAACTAACCGCCTAAATTGCAGCAGATAGGTACATAAGTTTATACTTATACTAGAAGGCGCCCGCTACTCCGTTCGTGGAGGAGAATGAGCCTTAGCCCCTCTTTTTTGTATCCTATAATCATCTGGATATACCCAGCTACCCGTGTACCAAAAATAGTTGAAATAGTCCGTTACAATAGTTTTTTTTTAATTACAAAGATACAGCCTAATAAATACTTTCAACTAAAATTGTTTTCAACGTGATCGAATATACCGTTTTTGAGTTTTTGACAAAAAATTGCGCTTCTCAGCAAAATGACGTTAGTTCCGTGGAGTCTTTTGGTAGTGCACTTCATATCGTATTTGTGCATTTTTTTGTACGAACTGCTGCGGAACCCTAAACTTAGCATGGTCTGACATGCTCTTGGCCGGTTTTTGATTTCCAAATAAACACAAACCTCCGGCTCGCGAAGCCGAACCCTACGATTTAGCAAAACAGTGCAAAAAACTGCAATGTACCAGAACCTATCTTGCGATTCTAGCAGTCTTTTCTAAACGTTTAAACTTTAATTACTATTACTTTACAAGGCCATTTAACTCGGCGAGTAATTTTGCACATGCAGCGTACATAGATAGGTATACGAATTCCACATTCGAAAGTTCGTGTACACTCAGAGCGGAAGAATGCCGTTTATAGGGCTGCCGGTAAACTTTGTGCCTATTTAATGTTTCGCCGTGGTTAGGTCTCCCACAAGATGAACTGATGACCTGTTGAAGGTCCACTTAATAGGGTTATATATCCCCTCCCCATCAGTCCACAGTGCAGTGGTAAAAATTGGGAATTATTTCTCCCCATTTCTCCTCAGTGGTAACAAATTGATGATTGATTGACATATGTACCTACATACAGCAGAAGGCGCCTTTCATTGTGATGGTGTTTGGATCACAATCCCAAAGTTGCCAAATTACAAGTGATTGGTTTTTTATTCCGGAATAATGCATAGTAAAATAACCATGCGACCAAACCCGCAGGGCAAATATAGGTCTAAAAAGTTGTATTAAATAAAGGAATGTATAATTCTTATGTGAGGAACTAAACAGAGTTATGGTTTGGAATGAAGTACCCCTAACCAAAATAGGTAAGCTTTAAATAGAAGTTTATTTTTGAACGCGTCTGCTTCTTCCCGGGGCTCCATCGACATCTTTCCATTAGTCATGAATTGACTATCGATAAAGCATTATCTTGATCTCTTTGATTTTAACTGCCTTTTTATAGCCAGGTTTGCGTTACAGTTGCTTTTTTACATACATAAAGAAACGCTCTCTAATGACTATGGAAGACTGTGTTAGTAATTCTACCTAGGTACGTTTGGTTTGCAATTACTAATTATAACATGTTAAGTATTCAAAATTCCAGCAGGAAATGTTTAACTTTTTATTCGCATTACTGAGACAAGCAAAATGACTTCAACGATAATTATGACAAACACTCGTTTATTATGTCTGCGATGCCTAAGACAACTACGATGACGTTTAGTTACGATGCACATGGTGATGAAATTAGAAAACAGGATTACTAAAGGTGCGTCCACACTTGTATCATTTGCTCGTATCCGATCGTGGCGTGGCATGCCTGCGTATCGCGCTGCTTGGACGCTCACTGTCGGCGCGGCGATCACCCCGCGCTTGTCCGATCTAAGTGTGTGATACGCGTGGATTTCGAGCGATCTGATCGGCGCAACGTCCAAACGCGTGATCGTGACACGCGATCATGCCACAGGACGAAGATCTGATCGGGCAAATGATACAAATGTAATGATATAAATACTTTTCGGAAATGTTCCCTGAAAAACGGAGGGAACCTAAATTGGGTTATCAGCATAATCTCAAACGTACAAGCAAATACTTAATAAGTAGGAGGTTATAAATAGGGCTTGTAATATGTAGTTAATTGTAAATTTCGTGAATATGTTATTTTCAGGACTTAGATCTAGCTGATGAAGACTACATGGACGACGGCGATGAGCTAGAATCTGAAGACAAAGAGGGCACGACCGCTAAGACCGTGAAGTTTGCTACTCCCTCGGCACTGAACCGGTTGGAGAGGATCGGTACTGCCTTCTCCGCCATGTCCGCCGTGTCTGCCGGGTCTACTCGGCCCGGAGTCGAAACTACGATGAGGGAGAGACCACAGGTTATTGACCGAGAACAGATTGCTGCGATGGCGGTGAACAGCATGGCGGCGACTAAGGAAAGACCTAGGATTTTGGATGATGGTACGTAAATATTATTATTATTTAATATGACATGGTCTCAATCATTTACAAATTAAAACGAGATTACAAGTTATTCAACGTATGCCTATTTTTTACTTAATTGTGACAAAACAATAGAAAAAAAGTATAGTACCTACTTAGTAAAAATGTAGTTTCTTAAGTGAAATCTGTACAGTGTTCAAGCCGTTAACTGACGGAAAACGGTGCATAATCTGGGCCAATGTTGTAAACTCGTCTCGTAGGTGTAGGTCGTAAATCGCTTCAATTCGCTGAACCTTGTGTAGGTAGGGATTAGTTTAGGTTCTTCTAAAGTCTAAGCTTGCCATTTTAACTAGTCTGCGCAAATGTCTTCTTATTTTCTCGTTCATATTTTATGTTCTATTTAGCTTACCAGTATGGATATAGATTAAAGCAATATAACTCCAACGGATGTGCGGTATTTCTCGAGCTCGGGTTTGCACACGGTCTCCACTACAGTGCGCGTCGGCCCAACGCGCTACATCTTGACAATATGCCCAGCCCGAGTCACTCCAGAATGGTGACTACCATATTACTGTAGGTACCTTATTATTATAAGTATTCAATCACTTTGTTTATCCGTTTCCAGCTTCCATGACGACATCGGAGCGCGCGGCCCTCACGCGAGCGGCGCGCAGCTACCTGCTGACGATGATGCCGCGAAGCAAGTGCCACGTGCCGCAGCCGCGATGGCTCCCCGTCCGACAGATGGCCCCAGCGTCCGATACTATGTAAGTCTGACCTAGGCCACAGATTATATATATAGTTTTTTGTTCAGCATAGTCGGATCAAAAGTATCCTATAATCTGGAGGTACCCTGCTACCCGTGTACCAAAAATAGTTGAAATCTCTGTAGCCGATTTGGCGTGATGAAGCCACAACGACACATACAAAAAATCCAAAAAAATATTTTTCAATTTAGTGACCTCCAAATAGTCCGTAGCAATATTTTTTTTGAAAATATCTTCAATGTACAGACATTTAATTTTTACAACTTTATTAATAGTATAGGTATGTTAGTTAGTAGGTATTTATGTATGGGCCACATATGCCTACAATAAATGAATTTGAAATAAAGTAAACCTTGGTTCTGCCATCGTTCTAGCTACCGACCGGCGTGCGTGCTGCTGCATCGCTGCACGCCCGACTCTGGCTGCTGCCACAACGAGGAGCACGTCTGCGCACCCGTGGAAGGACACTACGTCACCATTCCGTTATATGTGAGTACTCTTACCTTTTAGTTTAGGAATTTGGCTGTCTGTTACCTACGATTATACTGCTAATTACTAAAAGCTTATATCCTAAAATGGTGAAAACGGTTGACTACGTACACACACGTACCGAAATCTAACTTTCCTCTAGTCAATGTAAATTACATGATGTCACCTAGCAATGTGTCAGTTGCAGAACATTCCCAAAACGTGGAAACATTACCAAAACTTTATTTATGAATAAATGATAAATTTCTAAATAAGTTGCGTTCCTTCTCTTTAAATTGCCGAGAACATTACAAAAAAGGTTCCAATTTATATATTCGCCAATATCATTACATTTTGACAAAGAGTTCAGCATATGGAGCATAATGAATGAATAACATTTTGGTCTAGCGGAATTCGTGACTATAAAGTGGAGCTATGTCGCCGTTCTGGTTTAGGGTTCAAATACAAAAAGGCTACATACAACGTACGCACATTACCGATTTGTTATTTTTTATTGCAGACTGCTACATATAATAATAATACGTTACATTAACAGCGGTTAATTTGGTTATCTTAACAAGGACGCATTTTTAAAGAGCTTATATTATAATTATATGGTATGGGGGCAGATAGTTGCTATTGTCGTTTGATATGTTATAATAACTACATAAATATGTCACAATGAACGGGAACTTTATTATAATTATTTAAGTATTTCTAAGATAAGAAAGAAGGCAAAACATATTTCTGGCCAAGATCGTACATGCATTTTTGTGTCTTCAATATTATAAAAGCATTAGTACATGACTGTAATTTAACTCGAACGCTTCTCACATTCCAGTTAAGAAAAGTCGACGGCAACACAGTGGCGCGCATGCAATTCTTCAACCACACTCGTTGTGCGTGCGTTCCCCAAGAGACTCTGCACAATGTCCCTCGATCACCACGCCCCACCATAGAAACCCGCACCCAGGCATATCTTTCCACAGATAAGCCCGTTCCGGAGGTTCAGACCACAGACAAGCAAACCCTGAACGTTGTGGTTGAAGAACAGAGAGCGAACAGCCTGGAGAGTGTGGGTAATGCAAACCAGAGTGACTACCCCACGCAAGAACCCAAGCTAAATACAGAGACTGCTGCTCCACCACAACTGAGGAGGTAAAGCTGTCTATAATTAAGTAACCGCCCTTAATAATTATACTGTCAACTATATTGGTATGCAGACTGAACATCACAATATAATTATAGGTATAATATACGAGGAACTAGGGACGATATTTTGATTTTACGGAGGAATTATCGCGTAAATATTATTCATGTGGAACAATAGATACCTAGACTTCAGTCAAAAAACTCAAAATAATCCCAAGACGCCATTAGTGGCCCACGCGAAGGTGTGGCTGCCTCCATAGAATTGGTTTAGGGATGCAATTATAAAATAAAATCCCTGTCCCTGGGTGTGAATTAAGATTTATACTTAAACGGTATGTTCTTCGATCCGCGTAACGAAACATCATTTTAATATTTCCAGATGCACCTGCCCGACCCTGTTCATCGCGCGTGCGGTCGACGCTGGCTGCACGTGCGTCTGCGACTGGCCCGACCCCCAGCGTCACCGCGACTGTCTCTCTCAATCCCGCGGGCGAGAGCACTTCAGCCTGCGAGACAGAGTATGCGTCGCGGAAAGCGACTGCAATCTCCCGACTTGCGAGTACGGTGCCTATGAGAGAAGCTTCGGAAGGTGCCCCCTCAAGAGGTATAGGAGGTTACGGTTTACGTCGCGAAGATACCTGGGTAGGGCTCTGGCGTGAAATAGCTGTATTTTATAGATGTTAAATACAATTTTATTGAGTTTAAGTATTCATGTGTCTGTCTAATAGTCGTAACGCTAACGGATGAGATTTTTGGAATCGTGTTTAGAGTGCCGTTACCTCAGAATCAGAAGTAAAGAAAACCTTATTATTATTGAACCATATAGTTGTCCGTCTGACATACTCCTTTTTTTCTTAGGGATAATTTTAACCAGTAATTTAAATATCGTTGCTATTCAATGTCGTGTAAAAAAAATTGGCGCACTTAAAAGTGTGTACCTTCGTCACACTTATTCGAAGGTAAAAACGTTGCTATACTTACTTTCTACGTCACTCAGAACATACTAGAGCTCTCGGTCGTGTCCGGGCTTCGTGTACCCGTTTCCGTGATACACGGAAACGGGTCTCTGGCCCGTTCGGAACGTGAAGTTAAGACCCGTGTAATTAAGACTCGTGGGTACACGGGTCTCAATTACACGCTGGTCCGATCCGCCGTCGACGTGTAGTGGCAATCCAACGGGTTGTCTTTACTTTAAGAGCGTGTGTGAGAAATCGAGTGGTGCTTCGTCTTTAAACTTGTGCATTTTTTTATTTCTGTGTTTAAGCAAATGCTCAATAGTGAAAACTGTTTTGTGAGTAGTGCATAAAAAATATTGAAATAAAAGAAAATGGTATATTATTTTACGACGATAGGATTAAAAGGAAAAAAAACGAGTCGAGCTGTAAAACTGTATTAAAAAAAACTGTAAAACTGTATTAAACATACAAAAATAAACACGTAAAAATCAACATAAAATAATAGGAGCTTCTTATAAGGCTATCTTATAAATATTTCCTGTTCAATTAAAATTCTGGAGTGAGTAATCAATTAATACATCAAAGATTTCTTAAGATAATCAACTGTAAATATAAAAATACAACAAAACTATTTTTTAATATGAAAAATTACAAGTTTACCTAAGTGTACCGAAGCCTAACAAGAATTATACGTACAATTATATAACTTGTAATGGCAAAAGAGAAATCAAATCGTAATTTTTTAGGTAAGACAAAATATTGTAAAAAGTAAAAAAAATCAACTGTAAATATAAAAATACAACAAAACTATTTTTTAATATGAAAAATTACAAGTTTACCTAAGTGTACCGAAGCCTCACAAGAATTATACGTACAATTATATAACTTGTAATGGCAAAAGAGAAATCAAATCGTAATTTTTTAAGTAAGACAAAATATTGTAAAAAATAAAATAAAAACATGAAATTATTGGGTACTAGCTTCTGCCCGCGACTTCGCCCGCTTCAAATTCGTTTATTGAAGATAAGGGTCTTTTTCCGGGATAAAAAGTAGCCTATGTCCTGTCCTGTGAATCAAACTATCTCCATACCAAATTTCATCCAAATCCATTCCGCCGTTTAAGCGTGAAGAGGTAGCAGACAGACAGACAGACACACTTTCGCATTTCAAAATAATACAGGGTTGGGCAGATTCAGTGTCCTACTTTAAAATATCCATAAAATTTAAAAAGCTCTCCAGATTAAAAAAGTATTTATGTATTTAGTTTAAACATAGACCATGAATTATAAAATTAATTCATAAGTTCAAATCTCTCTCCATTTGCTTTCATTACCTTACGCATTCTCCCATAGAAGGAATTACACGCGGCACGCACTACCGCATCTGGAATATCGTCCCATATCTTCTCCAACCGATGCTTGAATTAATTTAAATTCATGCCCTGCGTGCTCCCAATCTTACTCAGCATAAATCCACATATTGAAAAATCCAACGGATTCAAGTCGGGTGAAGATGAGGGCCATTCTTGCCAAGGTATAAAATCTGTCAAATTCGTTCGACACCAGTTGATTTTGACTCCTCGATCAATGAACAGCAGTGGTAACTTGCCTCTAGGCGATATCGCACCCCACACCATGACAGCAGACGCACTTTGAAATCGTTGTGCAGCTAATTTGTCCACTGGTATGACCCTCAACGATACGCCATAAACACGATCATTCTGTTGATTGTGGCTATCCTGTAATTGAAACATTTTTTCATCGGAAAAAAATATATCATCGCCCTCGTGCCATGCTATTATCTCCTTACATTTTTTAACTCTAGCTTTTTTCTGGGCTTCCGTTAATCCGTGATTTTTTTGTTTCTTGTAGGCCTTCAACCCAAGATCATGTTGTAATATACAACTCATTGATCGTCGGGATATTTTCATATCTTTCGCGAGTTTACTTGCACTTTGGGCTGGATTACGCCTAATACGCTCACGAACATTTTTTAAATACTTTTTGACGCGAACAGGTGGTTTACGTCCAGCTTTGGGCCTGATTCGTGAAGAACTTGTTTCCTAAAATCGCTTTATGGTCCGCGATATGAACCTTATATTGATATTTAAATGTTTCAGTTTCCTTAATATCTCGCACGGGCGAAATTTTTTCTTGTACAAATCAACAACGAGCTCACGTTTCGCGTCCATTGTTGAAAACAAAACAAAAACGAAAAAAATCAAGATAAAGTCTAGAAATCATAAAAACGAATAAATTATTTATTTAAAAACATATATACACGGTAAAAAAAGGTCCATTACGTTAGAAAAAAATAAGATGTACGGCTAGGACACTTAATGTGCCCAACCCTGTAGTATGGATTAATTTTGATCAAAATGGTAGAATATTAAAATGTTATACTTAACTAAAACTACATTCATTTAGTAGTTTTTTACGTTTTAAATACTTTTGATGCTCATTGCAGTTAGCGAAATGGCAAATGGGCCGGGCCGCGGAGCATATCAACCGCTGCACTTTTATATATCGTACTTTTTAAATCATACATGACGAAATTCGATATTTTTTTTGAATAGAAATAGAAAATAATGCCTTACCTGCCTTATGCCAAAAACTCAGATGCATTTGTCAATTTTATTCACCAGTAATTTGTTACATAAAAGTATCGGCGGTCGAAACGCTCCGCGGCCCGACCCAAATAACACATATTTATAAAATGACAAATCACTTAATTAAAAATACTTCTTTAGCAAACGACATGATAGACATTAAAGCACAACGAATCGTCGGTAATTTGGTTTAGTAGTAACTGAATAAATTGATAATGATAAATCGATTATTTTATAAAAAAAAACACAAGGGCAGGAGTACTTAATATAATTGTCTTCGAATATTTGAACAAATGACCAATGCTATGGCTTAATTAAATAAATAAAAACTTTTTTCACACACCATCAGAAAGAAAAAAAGAAAATGTAGGTACTTACTCGTTAGATGTCGACGGTGGAGATTTTAAGTGAACAAATTTTAAATGCTTTCCTATAGCTCCTGTCAAACTACCACAGCACGAAAACTGATTGTTAGTCCGATCACTGCACAAGTTACAGTAAGCTGTCTCATCGAGATTGGTGGCGAATCTCCACACCCAACTTCTTTTCATTTTAAAAGTTTTTAACTATAACAAATTTAAATTTTAACAAGCAAAGTATGACTCAATTTTGACCGACAGTGTGGCTAAGTAGAATCTTAATAGTAACTAGTGAGTACATTACAAATTCAAAGCTGCCCCTCCAAAAGGGCTATGGAAAGTATTTTGCTTATTTATATTAAAACAAAACGGCCATTCGTTCAACTTTAGTGAACAAAAGGTGTTCCAGGTAATAGCCGAGTGTCAAAGCTACTCATACATATTATTAGTAAAATTGCCATGGTTTATTTACTACGCAAACTATAGGTATTGTCTTTATCTAAATCACATCTTATCTTGAAAAGGGCTGCCTAATATACCACGTATAATAGTCGTACCTAATACTGTTTTTCACCTAACACCATATGTATCCATTATTTATAATAAGTATCCATTAAATGTGTGGACAAAATTAAAAGATATCATTAAATAACAAGATTATCACCAAGACGATTTTATTAAACTTTTAATCGTGTATCATATCATGTGCGATTAAAATTTTAATAGAAACCCAAAAATTGTTTAGACCAATTTAACTCTAATCAATATATTATTTAATATTATCTTCTGTTTCCGCGATTATTACTCATTGAAATAAAACATTATTATTTATTAATATATTAGATATTTGAGTTCGTTATTAAATTTGAATAGAAATAAATCTTGTCCGTCGTACGCAATAATATAAAAACAGTTATTCAATAATGACTAATTATCCGTTTCAACTTTAACTCAAAATGGTCCGGTCGGGTCGCGCCGATCGAGACGGGTATTCACTACCGGAACGAAGCCGAGACCCGCGGACCCGGATCCAAACTTAGAAACCTTTCCTAAGAGAAACGTTTCCTAGAGGAAACGTTTCTTAGCCGGTCCGTGTAGATCGGGTTGTCAGCACCGCCGGTGTTAAGGACACGTGTACACGTTTCCACGTCTAAAACGGATAGCGGGAGCTCTAGAACATACACACTGCTTTGAAGGAGGGTGTTTTTTTATTAAGATTATGCCTTTTTTATTTGCACATGACCATTATTAGAAACAGTTTAAAGTGTCGCCAGTTTTTTACATAAGATATAATTCAATACGGATATTCACTAATTGCAATTTTCTTAAACCGCTAACCATGACGGCTGTAAAATGTTTTAACTATATATAGCTTGACCAATACCGCTGTACCGCGCCTTAGGTTTGCGAGCGGCGAGACGGGGGGCAGACAATAGCGGAATGACGAATCAGCGGCTGCTCTGCCCTCCTTCTCGCAGCTCTCATACCTACCTATGGCGAGGTACATCGGTGTTGGTCACGCTATAGCACTTTACGCGAGTTATCGCGCGGGCCAGCAGTGCCATAATCACTTCACCAAGTATGAATATGGGAATAGAATTGCTTGCAGGAATCCCGGATTCACAATTTCATATAACGCATCCAATGACTTTGTAAAGGTGCGTCCACATTTGTATCATTTGCCCGTAGCAGATCATCGTCGCGTAGCATGATCGCGTGTCACGATCACGCGTTTGGACGTTGCGCCGATCCGATCACTCGAAATCCATTTGCTACGCGTATCACACACTTGTATCGGAAGAGTGCGGCATTATCGGCGCGCCGACAGTAAGCGTCCAAGCAGCGCGATACGCAGTCATGCTACGGCACGGTGATCGGATACGAGCAAATGATACAAGTGTGGATGCACCTTAAAATGTATCCCACCAAAAACATTTTCATGTAAAATGTTGCCAAGACGAGAGATATGTACGTTTCGTTACTGCAAGAAATATCAGAAAAGAAATGCACAATTAATAAATTTTCACCATATGCCCATGTGACTTATTTTGAAGAGTTTGTGAAGTTAGAGCTTGTAGAGTTAGAAGCTTAGCTCTTCATGAGATCTGATAACTTTTTGACAGTGCGAGCTGTATAGCTGGTATTGGCAACATCAATATTACACATCTTCATATTTTTAATAAATAAAACGACTTGGCCAATCGCACACGGCAATAAACTACATGCAGCAAACCTTACCTAATTTTATTAGCCCTCTGAACGTAAACTTGGCCCGAAAGGAAATTTAATTATGTTGCCGTGCGATGGCCAAGGCATTTTATTCATTAAAAAGATGAAGATGTGTTATATTGATACGGTCACTATACCGGTCACAATAACATGTTGCTAGTTAACTAATTCGATGAACATTTATGAATGACAAAGGTGTTGGATAGATGCTTACATGGATAGGTACTACTGAATAAATTAACCGTCACAATAACATGTTGTTACTGCGGTGAACATTTATGAATGACAAAGGTGTGGGATAGATCCTTCCCTGGATAGGTACTACTAAATAAATTAACCGACTTGGTATAATATCTTACAACTTTTTGTGGTAGAAAAGATTGCGAGACTTGGCAATTTTTTTACATGTTATGTTTTTGATGGGATCTCATCGCTTTTTGTAGGCAGTCCTTCTTTTTTTCTTTTCGGGTATATCTTATATCTGATATCTTATTAGTGGTATTTGGTATCTTGTCTTTTCTTTCTTGTCTTTTATCTACCCCCCTTCCCCTCTCTTCTCCTTTCCCCCCTTTCCACTCACCCCTTACCATCCTTTAATCTTCTCCGTTCTCCACCTTCCTCTTTCTTCCCCCTTTGTTCCCCCTCCTTTCCTCCCGCCCCTCCGCTTCCCCATTCTTCCACCACCCCATTTCCCCCTTCTTTCCGCCATCCTCTCCTTCTGCTTTCCTCCTCCTTACCCTCCTCTTTCCCCCCTTCTTTACCCTCTTCCTTCCCCCTCCTTTATTTCGCTTTTAAGTAACGAAAAATTGCATTGTTTATCTGAGGTGCAAATGTAACTTTGTAATCGCATACATTTCTATTGAATTACAAATTTATTTAAACGGCTGTTATATCTGGAATACTAGACTGAAATTGCAGAATGTTTAAGTTTTCTGGTGCTTTACAGACTAAACACTAATATGGTTCAAAATTTGAACCTTGTAAATCTGCTAGAAGTACCTTAGAATTTCTATGATCGGTGAGTGAGTGACAAAATTAAGGAACTTTTGACTTGCAATAAATCATTAACTATAAGTTATAATTGACTATAATTTGGAATATACCTAAGGTTTATTATGCCCTCTTGGTTTCTGAAAATTAAGGCTTCTAGCTTCATCAGCAAATAAATTACAGGCGGTCGAAAATTACGAGAATGGCTTCGAGGTGTGGAATGGTACCGCGTGCCTTTGTTTTGCTCGACTTGGCGGGGGCACTGCCGTGCCCCCAGATACGTGTAGGCTCGTATCTTCCGTCGGGCCATCACCGATTGTGGTTAATACATAATCGGGGAATATTTAGAAAGTCTCTGTTATAATTCGACACGTAAAGTGGGTAATATTGTTCGAAGTCGGATGTCGGATATACTGATCGAAGCCAAGTGCGAAATGTTCGATTATGGTGATACGGTGATACAGGTGATACGAATAGGGATCTGATTTTAGCGATGATGAGCCTAGCCGCCAAAGCACTCGTATACTTTTCACAAATTATGTGAATCCGTTGTTTTGTGTAAAGTTATTATGGTCAGCCGTAATCTCGACAACTTCTAGTCCAAGTCGGCGCCTGGTGAAGTGGTGTGTAATTTATAATTGTTGTCTGGAGTATTACATTTGTAAGTAGGTACTTAGGCAGTACTGCAATGTGCTATGCAAATGTTATTTGTTTGGATATTTTCTCTTTTATTTATACAAGTTAATTCAATACGAATTCTGCATAATAATTTTCATTTCAATATCATGTGTGTAATGTATTCTTGTGAGTAAATATAAGTGTACTTTAAGGTGTAAATACATTTTTAATAAACATTATTGTATAAACTTTAATACTTTGTTTTATTATTTTAATTTTAAAAAGATATACTTAATTACAAATCAAAATATATACCTAGGTATATAACTACTTGTCACCTATTGAGTATGATATTTATCAATATTTCTTGACTGTATATTCTTATAGAACAAACTGAGACCGGGCAACGAAGTACACATTCCTCAATAGGGAACATGCGTGAAATTTTTTCATCGCTTTTCAGAATAAAATATCAAAAACCCGTAAAAACCATTACAAAGAGTGAAATTAAAATTAAAATCGGCCCAGAAATACACAAGATACAGGCATTTTAAACTACTAATTAGACGGCGATTTGACAGAGAGGTCCGACATGTACTGTTACGTCACAGTCTACGACGGTCATTTACACTCCATATTAAATTCAGTTTTGCTAGAAAGAGATAGAATGAAATGTTTGATAGCTTATATCTTGGTTATTTTTATAGCTATTCGAAAAAAAAAATTTCTCCACTGTTTGTTATATGAATGAGTTTTTAATAAAGCAAAAAGAAAAGATTTTGCATATTCCCTATATACTATACTATATACTATGTATACTATACATAAGTATGAGCCACGTTTAGTGATTTATGAATGAAGTTCCGATAGTTTTCAAAGTATGTAAACAAGATCTTCCCTGGACCGTATCACAATACTCCTTAGAACTTATTCGAAATAAAGTTAAGGTGTGACGTGGTGAAACTAACAAAATTTTGTGACCCCTTGGTTTTGAATAGTTGGTACCACTCCTCAGGGATTTGGATCGTTACCTATACTGATGCAATTAGCTTCACATCATTAGTTAGTAAGAATAAGTTGAACCTAAATTGAATTGGTTTTGGAGATCTTGAGTCAATACTCAAAAATTTCGCAGTATATGTGAAAATATCAGCCCTTTATTGTCACGTTGTGTATTTATTTATATATTTTTGTTTTGGTATGACATAAATGTAATCATTGCTAGATAGGTCGTTTTCAACAATATCTTCATTAAGAGTTTTTTTAATATTTTTAACCGACATCCAAAAAAGGAGGAGGTTATATGTTGGATAGTTTGTATTTTTTTTTTGTATGTTCACCGATTACTCCGCCAATTGTGGACCGATTTAAAAAAATAAAAAAAAATGGGAAAGATTATACTCTCGAGGTGGTCCCATTGCCACCAAGATGGGATCTGATGATGGCATCCCAGGGAAATTGAGGGCAATCCTCAAATTTTATAGGCACTTATAACGTTTTTCATATATTTTCTTAAGCTATTTAAGTATTTGTATATGGTAGTCATGATCTCATTATGCTGTGCTGATGACGGAAGGTACAACTCCTTAATAGTTAAGAGTTAGAGGATAATTCTTAAAAAAATCATCTATTATAGGTAGATACGTTAAAACTGTTAGTCATATTCTGTTTAGTGTATCCCTGGAGTAGTCTCCTTATCACCAAGTCAGGATTAGATGATGGAATACCAGGGAAATCGAGAGAAACTCTCAAATATTATAGGCACTAACAATGTTTTGTATATATTTTTCTAAAGTTATCAGTTGTTTTCCTCTGGTTGTCATAATTTCATGCTGAGCTGATGATGGAAGGTACAATGAACTAACCAACTTTTACATTTCTTACTTCCAAAGATTCGAGATGCGTGCAAAGTGCCTCTTCAATCTTCCCATTCTGGGCTCTACAAAATACTTTATGTCACTACTAAAATCCATCACTAAAAAGCAAAAAATAAAAATTTATAAATAAAAAAAGAACCGACTTCAAAATAAACTAAAAAGCCAAAAATAATCTTTTATGTACGGTACGGATCACATTTGAATCACCTCTTGAAATCGGTGCCAAACCTGAAGTAAATAAAGTTCTTTATTAAACAAAAATACGAATTACTATGACTAAATATATATGTAGGTAGTAATAAACACAAATGTCTTTTCAAGTTATTTATTAAGCACCACTACTAAATTTAAAATACAATAGTGTACAGCCGCGCTCCATGAAAGCTCAAGGAGTTCTGTCTCATAGGCTTACGTCAAATGCCATAGAGATGTGGTATAATGTGACCGAAAATTAATGACGTCCCTATTCGATGAATTCCCGCTTAACAGTAGATAATAACAAAGGCTCGCCGCCGCGGTTCTTAATAGTAATATATGAATGGTTTGGCACCGACTTCAAAAGATGATTCAAATGTGATCCGTACCGTACATAAAAGATTATTTTTGGCTTTTTAGTTTATTTTGAAGTCGGTTGTTTTTTATTTATAAATTTTTATTAGTTGGACAACATCATTGACAATTTAGTGTAGCAACGATTAAAATGTCAAAAATGATTGATTAACATATATATGAGTGATATAGAACATGTAGGTATGTGTTGCCAGGTTTTTTCCATCAGTGTATGGGAAATTTTAACAGAGAAATTTGGAATAACATTACAATAAATTACAAAGATTATAAAATATAGAGAATTTAAAATAATATAGAAAAATATGAAACTTAAATATTCAGAAACAATAAATGTTATTTCTTAATTACTAGAATATTACTAGAATATGTGGATTAAAAAGTCTTCATCGAGTAGTCTAGGAACTCAAGTTGGGCAACCCCAATAGGGTCATTTAGTCAGAGTTCATTGAGCCTATAACTGTTTCCAAAATGTTTGAAAATTTGAGCCACGGTCATCTGGGCCGTTGGGCCAAAAGCAGCAGTTTTGAGTTAATGCAAAGAAAGCTGTCTCGATGGAAGTCCATCAGTTGGTGTTATTTCGGAGTTAAAAATCGTGAGTTTTGCTCTACAGATTTTCTTTTCGTCTGTTACCGTGAAGTACCCAAACAAATTTTTGCCATGAGATTCATTGCTATAGCCCTAAGTGGAGGGCGCTGTTTAGAAAATCCAATTTTGGTGCAGACTCCGGTAAGCAAAACTAATGACATGTTTCATCTTCCTCGATCTGGAAATAAATTGAGCCTATTATTAGCCCTATACTAATAATCTAAGCAATTGTTTCCATTTTTGCTGGAGATAGGGATAATTTTTTTTATGTTTTAATAAAAGTTTTCTGTTTTTTGAAAGAAAATTAGAAGTTCATTAAAAACTAAAGTAAAAGATATAGGGGGAATGTTTTCTTTGATAGATAACTTAAAAATTAATACCTGACCGAAAGATGCATAAAAAATAATGTCTGAATTAAATCAGTCATCTTCGGCGAAGACTAGAACGTCTGGATCTTCACTTGCTCCATTGTGGCACAGCTGCGATCTCCAGTCCCCGAGTCGTGAGCAGCAAGCAAGTAGGAAATATTAGTTAAGGTACCAACAGCGTCCTGCAGAACACGAGCTGGGTGATTTAGTTACATTACATACTTAGGGTATTAGGATTTAATTAATTACGATAATTTTGATGACGGTATAACTACTTAAAAAACTTAAGCCTTGTGTCCAAATTACTGTGTAAGAATCATTGCGTGTAACGCTCAGCGGCCTGACTGAGCTTTTAGCATAACCACTTTTAGCATAACAATAGGGGTCAAAAAAGGCGAGTGGCGTGAGTTGCGATGCGAGCCTTGGCGAGGATCGCAAGTAAAGACGCCACGAGTGTTTTTTGACACAATTATACAACGTTGCAAACAACAGTTTTTCTACGACTAAAGGGCCATTCTTTAATTACGTAAGGACAATCGCAAGTATCGCAAAGGAAGTCGCCACGAGCGTTTTTTGACCGAATTATAGAACGTTGCATATACCTAGTCTTTGGTTTTTAAACGGAGCGAATCACAATGGTTTTTCTACAACTAAGGGACAATTAATTTTTCGAACCCCTCCCCCCTTCCCCCAGGGATCCATACGTAAGTAATGAATTATCCCTAAGCACTTTTTAATAAAACACAAAAAGTCGAAATATTTATATTTTCGCTGAGATTTTGCTAGCTTTTGCGCCACGACACAAATTTCTTCACAATTTTTTCTCACGTTCAACAGCTTATAACAAGACAACAACTGACAACTTCAAGATGAATAAAATTTAGCGCCACGAAGAAAACTATAAAGCGAACAGTCAATATCTATGGCTTTCTTATTTTTTAAATTCGCGTATACTTACTTGCCAGTGATGAAAACGTATGATTCGAAAAAATAGGCGATAAAATATGTGTACCTATGTAAATTGTAAAAAATGTTTTTTTTTAAGTTGGCAGCAATGCATTTACGTACATTATTATTTTTCATTTAAAACTGTATGAATTCGGCGGTTTGTTAAGTTGGTAATATAAATTATTTCAAATAACATTAGTTTAAGACTCACTGAATATAAATTATTAGATTGAAATTTTGTACTCTGTGGCACCAAGGAATGCGTTAATAGCGACATTGTAACACGCTTAGCAGTGCTTTTTTGGAAAATAGACTATACAGTTTTACAATTCTTAAGTAATGTATGTCTTTATATTAGAGTTGGTAACCATTTAAATGACAGAAAGAAGTACAGGAGTAGAAATATATATATATATATATATATATAAGCTGAAGACGTAATTTGCTCCACAGGTAATATGTGCATAGAAAAATAGTAGTAGGAATAAATAATCGTCATATGCCGGCTTTTTTGTTTATTATGATGTGCATACAATTTGAAGTGCCGTAGAGCCAGCCAGTTTATTAAGGTCTTAAGTTAACACACCTACCAATTTTTATTCTGAAAAATATGTCGCGCGGGCAATGCTTAATATCATTTGTATAAAGGTATTATAATGTTAATAATGACTGTTGTTTATAATATGTACTAATATAATATAAACTTTATATACCTAACCTATTCATAATAATAAAAAAAAACCGAATTATAATAATACTAATCGTAGCCCAATGATTATACTAAGTTTTTTTTAATACTGTTCGGTCTTAGCGTCGAAATGTATCACTTTCAACCCGTTCCTGGGATATACAACGACACAAAAACATATTGCTCAAGTTGTAAAACGGTAAAATAAATTTGTATTCAGACGCAATAACATCTGTGCGTCAATTCAAGAGGTCGAAATTCGAGTAGGTATGTCTGGAAAAGCTGCATTTCGTTATGTCATATGTAGGTATTACTCAAAATCCATTTCATTTGCATATAATATATTATCATCTTGCCAACAAACATGTTGATTAATATTACGTTAATTAATGCGTTGTTTACTCAGAAGTGTGACGCATATGGTAGACACGTTGCATGGTTGGAAAGATAATTGAAACGTTTTAATAAAGTAAAATATGTAAGTACTTAGGTGTATACATATAATACTTGTATGTCTACATACCATTTGATAATAGAGAATTTAACTAATAGAAATGGCAAGTCGTATCATTACCGATCATTTTTTAGCGGGATGTGAGATAAACTCGTATTTCGGTCATACAGATTTAGAATTTAGCCGTCTTTCCTGTGGACAACGCAATAGTTAAGGGTATATGTAGTTTGGGTATAACTGATATTTTTATCGTATAGATCTAGAGTAGAAATCGATTTGTACATCGCCTATAGGGTCCTAAGAAAATATACTATAACGCCAACTCATACTAAAAAAATTGTATGACCCATCTACAGTAACATTCTTATTCCTGAAAACGCACAGAAGAAACAATAACTTACGAACGAAAAAACACCCATATATAATCATCATATAAACTGACCTGACATTGGTCACATGGGTCATTCGAGCATTTCAATCATCTCCCTGTGCTTTGCAAAAGAAAATGCGTCCGGATGCGAGTAGGTGCTCCGCATGTTATTCCAGATTTTCTATGATTGACCAAGCCGCAAAAGTGAAGCTGATAAATTAACTTATCACTTTTATCAGCTTTACTTTTATAGTGCCTACATTACTGTAGAGGCTGCGAAATAGGAGGTTGGCGGTCGAGTAGTTATACATATTATAGACCATCTAGAGATACGAAGCCGACAATCCCTATTCGCGCCCAGGTTTTCTCAAATAAATCCAAGGAAATAATACAAACATTCAACTTATGTATTCTTTACATTTGGGAGGCAGCTAGTTCGACATTGCTAGCTCCGCTTTCGCTCTTAGGGTGTGAACTGGACACATGTCTACGGTACGGCACCGGCCACCATGTAACGGCGCGATGCCGCCAACGTGAGACAGCACGGCGTCGTGCCTCTCACGGCGCACCGCTCGGTAGTTTTTGTTTTGCTGTTGCTTAATTAGTTAGCACGTGCTAATTAATGAATAAAATGGCTGACAATTTACATAATGTCGACTTTTTAATTTCACTAGTGGAAGCTCGCCATGTTCTCTGGGACAAGACTTTGGAGGACTATAAGGATAAGAATTAAAAACCAGAAGGGTGGAAAGATTTCTGCCGAAATATTTTTCCACCTTTTGACGACAAGGACAATAAAGAAAAAACGAAACTCAAGAGAACCCAAAGAAAAAACCGGCCAAGTGCGAGTCGGACTCGAAATAAAATAAACGCTACAAACGGTCGTATCTACGAAAATCCAGTGTTAGCAGAGCTCTACTCCTGATCAAAATGTACGCGGTGTTCGATCATCTTATATTGATTACTGTCATAGACAGAGAGACATCAAATTGTACTGTATTTAGTATTTGTTGTTATAGTGGCAGTAGCTAGCTATCACGGTTCATGAGATACAGCCTGGTGACAGAAGGACAGACAGACAGACAGACGGAAGTCTTAGTAATTGGGTCCCGTTTTACCCCTTGGGTACGGAACCCTAAAAAGCAACAGCAAAAGAAAACTACCGAGCGGTGCGCCGTCCATCGGTGCGGTGCTCCGTTCTCGGCACCGTACAGCCACGACGCCGTGCCGTCTTCGGAGTCGAGTAAGACGTTGTTCTTGAGGCTATTATTGCTTAATCCACGCGCCTTATTACTTGGGTCTTGCTATACTTACATATTCCGTAGATACCCTACTTGACCTAGTAGCTAGACTTTAAATTTTTGCCCTCATGTTCGTCGTGTTTTTATAAAATAAAAATATATTTTAAAATGTTTTCTTTGTAATACACGTGGGTTGACCATGTTTATAAATATTTCATTCAAATTTTAAATGGTTTACCATCATTTTCTAAACAATTTTTTTCAAATAATCACTTAACAAACAACGATTCACAAACTATTCATTTCACAAACCTGTCATGCCCATAATGCTCATGTTATAAATAATTACTAGACAAATATACATGTATAGTAATTTTGACGCTTTATAAACATATTGAAAGACAAAGTTTTATTTAAATCGTTTTTAAAATTAGATTTTTTGCAAAACTTTAATTGATAAACTATTGTTTTATAAAAAATACTTTATATGTAACGAAACGCAGGACGGTATGAAGTTTATATACACGAACGTCGTAATTTTATAACACTGCCCACATTTTGCGGTTACTCCCGTTTTATTGTATTGCCATTGAAATACTGTCGTTTGAAATAATTGTGTGTGAGTTATTGTTTAGTCGATAGCATTTTAACTAACCTAACCTACAGTTTTCGGCTTTGGACCCATGTTTTTTTGTCCATTGTGTACCTACATGCATTTGGATGATCCGCTCGCTTCGCTCGCTATACATGGTCATAATACAAACCTAACCGAACCTACAGTTTTCGGTTTTTGACCCTTGTTCCATTTTGGCCATTGTGTACATGCAAGAAAGCATTTTGACGGTTCAGTAAACCGGCAAAATTTGGTGTATTCCCTTGACTGGTCTAGTAACTTTTTGTCTAATTTTAGTTTGTCTAACAAATTTTACTATAGTGAATTAATTGTCTAAAGTCAAGTTGTTTAATTTCATTACTATTAGACGTTAAAATATAAGTAAAAACGTTATACGGCTACGTGATGGTTGGGCAAAATAAGAATCGACAAAGTGAGATAACTACACGTATGAATGGCGTAACACACCTTGATGATTTATTAAGCAAAGTGTTTACCAAACGATGCATTTTATGAACGTTTATTACAATGCGTTATTTTGTTAATTGCCGTGAATAAATAAAACCGGCCAAGAGCATGTCGGACCATGCTCATTGTAGGGTTCCGCAGCCGATTATACAAAAAATGCACACCAGATGAAAAAAATACGATATGAAAAAAAAACTAACAAAAGAGCGTATCTCCCCGGCACTTACGTCCTTTTGCTAAGAAGTGCAGTTTTTGGGCAATAACTTAAAAACAGTATGTTCGATCATGTTCAAAACAATTTTCGTTGGAAGTATTTATTAAGCTTTATATTTGTAATTTCATATTTTTTGAACATACTGTTTAGAAAATAGAGGGGGGGGGGACACAATTTTTGCTACTTTTGGATCAAATATTTCCGACAATATTCACTTAATAAATTTTTTTTTAGAAACCTCAAAGTGTTTTTAGTAGAAATGTCGAATGATGTGCCACACATTAAAATTTGCTGTTTTTTTTTTTTACTTTCGTTTTCATGTATGGAGTGATCCCCCTAGAAATATACATATTTTTTATTCAACTATCAAACTAAGTAGCGGCTTACACAAGACACCTATGTTCCAAATTTCATCAATATACATCTTATAGTTTTTGAGTAAAATGCCTGTGACATACGGATGGACGGACGGACGGACGGACGGACATAACGAAACTATACGGGTTCCGTTTTTGCCATTTTGGCTACGAAACCCTAAAAACGAATACGAATAATTTGTCAAATAATATTTTGTAATATGAAGTTTTAGTATATAAGTACAGTAGATTGATTAACAAGGGGCTAAAATAAGACATTATGACACGACGTGATTATTTGGACGAGCTCACGTCTGAGTGTCATAATGGCTTTTAGCCACGTGTCAAACACTCTGCTTTTCACTTCGACTGCGAGAAAATAATAAAGACTTAACATTAAAATTGTATATTTCATGAAAAACTAAAAGTACCCTTTCAGCAATTATATCAGAGAGTTTGGCCAATCTGATCGGGTTGGTTTGTTTGTTTTTAATTATTCGTAGTTTAGTGTCATAGACATTTGTATGGGATTTTATGGCTTTCTTTTAAACCCTAGGGGCTAAATTTACTATTGTAGTCTCGCTTCGCGAAGCTAATATGAGGTATTTTTTGAGCCGGAGAAGTGAAAATAGTAGATTGTTTGACAAGGGGCTAAAATAAGCCATTATGACACGAAGTGAAAAAACATTAAAATTGTATATTTCATGAAAAAATAAAAGTACAGTTTGAGCAATTCGATCAGGCAATTTGGCCAATCTGATCAGGTTGGTCTGTTTGATTCGTAAGTAGTATGTAGCTGGCCACAAGTTATTTTTTTTCAGTGACATAGTAATTTGTATGGGATTATATGGCTTTCTTTTAAACCCTAGGGGCTAAATGCTTCGCGAAGCTAATATGGCGTACTTTATGAGCAGGAGAAGTGAAAAATAATTTGTATCATGAACTTTATAAAACAATATTTTATGCAACGTCTAATTCGGAAATCGTTAACTTGCCTAACGTTGTTTGTAAAGTGAATATTTATGAAAAGTTGTTTAGCAAATGATTGGCCACCATATGCACAGCGAGGCTTTAATAGTGTCAACAACTGGTTGCGGCTTCACCCACTAACACTTAATCCAGATAAATTTCAGTATGTTAGATTTTCCATGCGTAAACCTACTGTAGACATAACCTACCGCAACCTCTATGCCCACAACTGTAATAACATAACAACAGACAAATGCAGTTAACCGGACATAACTCATGCCGACAAAATTAAATATCTCGGAATGATAATCGAGGAAACCCTCTCGTTTAAATTCCATGTTATAGAGACAGTAAGTTTTTTTTTTTTTAATCTCTCTTTTATTGCGGGTGCGCAGCTACTCAAGAGAGTTTATATTGCTCTCTGCCAATCAGTAACAACGTACTGCATAACCTGGTTGAGAAGTTGGCCAAAAAGACAATACCTACTAAAACCTCATGTACTTACAATGAAATGTAAAGTACTAACAGTTCGGCAGTTATTTATTTTCGGCACAGTTTTAAGACAGCATTGTGCATGTGCAACTCCTTACAGCTCCGAATATAAAAACAAAATGTGTAGACACAACATTGCTTGCTCTTATAACATGCAAACAAAACACGCATTCTTTAAAGATTTTTCATATTTCTAGGACCGCTTATTTACAATAGATTAAATGCGAATTTGAACCTATATCCACTTAGCTATGTTATACGTAAGAAAACGTTACGTGATTCAGTACAAAACATGACCTACGAAGATACAGAGAATTTACTCACTGTCGTGAAAAAAATATATTGTATATTTTTTTTTGTACTTTTGTGTAAATTTTAGTATTAAAGTTACAATAAGTTTTATTATAATATAGATGAATATTTAATTTAAAGTGAATAATATAATATTAGGCTTACCTTTTTTGCCTGAAACACAGGGGGAGCCTTAGTTCAGGTTACATAAAATTTGCATTTAATTATGTATTATAGAATTTAGCCGTACCTCTCTGTACATTATGTTGGTTCAATAAATGTATTTGTATTTATTTGTATTTTAATAAATTAATAACAATAAACGGCATTCCTTGTTTATTTTATTGAATAGGTAATCCTAATTCAATAAGAAATTAAAAAGTACACGGTCAGAACATGTATTATTTATAGTTTGTACTGTGTTTTATTTATAGGCAGTATGTCACACATAGTCAATAAAAGAAATAAAACCCACTGAAACAAATTATTTGTTCGCTATGTCCATCAATTTTGTATGAAATTCCTTTATTGTCCTCTAAATTGAAATTAGAACGAATCTTCAACCTGACAACAACAAGAAACATTTTTTTTACTCAAACATCCAAGGAAATGTCGTTCTTATCTTCGTGATAATAGAACGAGAAGTACGTCTTTGTATTTGTATAGCACATGTTGAAGATGAATTTCATACAACATTGATGGCCATGGTCAACAAAGAGATTATCTTTTGTTTCAGTGGGTTTTATTTCTTTTATTGACTATGTATGGCATACCGCCAATAAAAAAAATGTTTAAGAATGTATATTTACTTTTTAATTTCTTATCTTTAAATAAAAATCTAAAACAATTGAATTTGAAGGAATTAGAGGGGCGCGCAAAAAAATCAGAACAACACACCTATATTTCGTCCTAAAACCAAAGTGCACTGCACATTATTTACTTATACACTCGGTTCGCGTATGAACATTGTACAGTAAATGTAAAACTTAGTTATGAAAATTCTAAACTTCTATCTATTCTAATTCCGTTTAAATTTTATTTTTGACACCACGATTTCCGTCAAAATATGACAAGTACGAATGAATGGCATGAACTTAATGGGTACCATAAAAGCCCATGTTAACACTTATGTGACATTTCCGTCGTCTTCTGCCGTGTATATAACTGTTACGAAACTTCAGTGGTTCCATAACAGTCCGAATACTTAAAACTTTTATGTAACATTTAACCAACGTTGCATAGTTCTTGATGGAATTTTATGTAACTTCTAAATATTAATAATTTCGTTTAATTTGAGCCCTTTTCGTGTTACATAAACGTCTATACGACGTTTATACGACCAACCTTACCTTATAGAACCAACAGGACATGTAACACGTTAACGCAACTATAATATGACGTGAATTTGTTACTTGGGTAGATCATTTAATTGGATTAAACATGTATTCAATATATATATATATTTAATTAATAAAATCGTCGTCTTTAGATTTGGTGGAAAAAACATTAACCCGCAGCTGACAAAAAAATAGTTGAAAAAAAGTATTTTGACGGGAATTGATAAAAATCCAAAATATGAATATTTAAGTGGAACATTATTACTTCCTTGTATTTATTTGAGAAAACGCACTATACTTAATGGCCTCGTAACACTTGGCCATCTATAACTACTCGGCCGGCAATCTCCTATTTCGCACCCTCTGCAGTAATCTGTACTATTATGTACCTACTTGTAAAAATGAACTGTCTGTTACATTGAAGATATTTTCAAAAAAATATTGTATCGGACTATTTGGAGGTCACTGAATGGAAATATATACTTTTCGTATGTTGCAGTTGTTTTAGGGCCTTTGCACACCGTCGACGCACCGTTTGCGCGCGTTTGTACCGATACAAACGCGACGCCCACGCGAGTCAGTAGTTCATAAGCAGCTCTATGGAATAACTACGCGCTGGCGCGCGCGTTTTTAAAATTCTCCGCGACAGCGCGCTCTACAATCGAGGTGTGCAAAGGTCCTTAGCACTCATTTTTTTTTGGTACTGTACGTAGGTTAAGGCGAAGAGATGGGGAAATGACCTTGCTCGTTCGGCCCGAACGTAATACTTCGAGCGCGGGCGCCAACTAGTACATATTAGATGCTCTCTCTCGACTCGTCGTATCGCGCATTGACTAGTTGTGAACTATCGACTCCTTTTGCAGTATGGTGGCGCTTGTTTTGAGGCTACCATATTCCAGTTTATTTTTTTGACCTTGCTGCTTGCTGAAATTACGAGTATGTGTTGTGTCAATAGAAAGATTTTTTTGTGCCTATTTTAAATTATGGATTCGGAAGGATATAAAGAGCTTCCGGACTGTCAACCATTGTCCAGATTTTGATGGACCCTGGGGGTTTCTACTGGTATTCAGGATTGATGATCATTGGTGCATGGTGGTGGTGGATGGTGGTGGTAGTGATGATGGTGATGGTGGTAATGGTAATGATTGGTGGTGATGATGATGATGATGATGATGGTGGTGTTGATGGTGATAATGGTGGCGATGGTGATGGTACCACCATCATCACCGTCACCACCATCATCACCACCATCCCCACCACCACCATCATCCACTAGCATCCATCACCATCACCATCATAACCATCACAACCATCAGAACCACCACCATCATCACCATCAACACCACCACTATCATACGACCACCACTACCATACCACCACCATCACTACCATCATCACCACCATCACCACCACCAACATGATCGCCACCATCATCACCATCAACACCACCACTACCACCACCATCACTACCATCATCACCACCATCACCACCACCACCATCATCACCACCATCACTATCATTACCACCACCGCCACCGTTCTTGTTCCCCAGTTTAAGGGACTCAAGAATCTCCAAGTAATTACGTCGCATAGAGCGACTCACGCCGCACAAAACACCAAGATAAAATGTCAAATAACACAAACAATAACATACAAAACAACATAACAAATCCCCGAAATAAACAACGCCTCAAAGACTACCGTTCGTAATAATAATAAACACAGAGTACCTCGATATAAAGGCATGATGACGGGGTAAGAAAATCAAAATTCTAATTAGTCCGTCAGTTAGATAATACAAAAATATTGGACACATATTTTTCGTTTTAATACAATTATAAAAAAATACTCAGATAAATCGCGTTTAACTTTAAGAGTGGGGGCTCGTGACGTCACTCCTAAGTAAAATGTGTACTTAAGACTGACGTCACGCGACATTTTGACTCAATGTATCGCCTTTATTTTGACAGCTTTATACACCGTGACCGTTAATAACCCGAAAGATTCAACCACATATTTTTGACGACTGTACGAGTAAATAATGTTATATCAACATGGGTCTAATTATGTGTTTTAATTAAATTACTATTTCAGTACGAATTAAATCTTATTAATTGCCCGCTTCTTTGTGAACAAGCCTTTAGGTGGGAATTTCTAGTTGAAGAACAGAGAGCGAGCATTACACTTCACGAATCGCTCTGAAATCATACGATGAAAGGCAAATGGCGTGACTTGTATTCCATGAATGACAAAAGTGTCAAGTTATGTCTAGCACGATGTTTGTGTTGAAATTATTTTTATTTATTGGCACCACAAAATACCACAAATACTTATGTATCCAAACTTTATTAGGTGCTACGACATTAAAGTGCTCTTACATTTTTATTGAAACTTTGTGTCTTAGGTATCTTTTTTTTGACTAACAATCACAACCATAAATTGTTAGGCATGATAATATTCGAAGGAAATCATACTACTTATTTTTTTACATCATACTTACCTCTTACCTCATACAGGAAAGGGACTTTGTTGTAACAGCGATCATGCTAACCTGTACCTACAGTAAAATAAACAACAACATGAAACAGTTACGCATTTTTATTACGAGTAATTTAATGAATTAGATTTTCAAAATGTGTACCGCCGTTTTCAGCACAAATATTCAATCTTGAACGGATTTCATGATTCAAGTTAACATAAGTGTTCTTTGAAATAAAACAATTTAACGGATTATATCGCGTATATTATCTTATTTTAGTTCCCGACGTTTCGGAAGCTTTCCAGCTCTCCATGGTCACGATGGTTATAATCCGTTAAATTAAATTGTTTTATTTCAATGAGTAATAATCGCGGAAACAGAAGAAAATATAAGTGTTCTTGATTTCTTCTGAAACCGTTTGAATTCTTATTAACAACTCTTCTCTGGAGTTCACAGGTGTTGAGTAAACCTTATCTTTCAGAGTTCCCCATAGAAAG
Organism: Hedya salicella; assembly: GCA_905404275.2. Lineage (NCBI taxonomy): Eukaryota > Metazoa > Arthropoda > Insecta > Lepidoptera > Tortricidae > Hedya > Hedya salicella. The sequence continues at coordinate 20,532,249 of FR990098.1, forward strand.
AAATCTAGCGGAGTTAAATCCGGTGACCGGGCAGGCCATGCTAAAACTTCGCTCCCACGGCCGATCCATCTCTCGGGGTATTGTTGGTTCAGCCAATTACGAACATCGAAGCCGAAGTGAGCCGGGCATCCGTCGTGCTGGAACCACATAGTTCGTCGGGTTTCCAAATCTTCTAGCAGGTCGTTTAATTCATTATTTAGAAATAATAAATACTTGTGATAATTTAGTCTATTTGGAAATATGACGGGACCTATTATTTTATTCCCAATAATACCAGCCCACAAGTTTACGGAAAATTTGTGCTGGTATGAATTTTCCCTTTTCGCATGGGGATTTTCTTCTAACCACATATGCTGATTATGGGAATTAAAAACTCCCTCTCTCGTGAACAACGATTCATCTGTCCATAATATCTTATTTAGAAATCCAGGATCTTCCACTAATTTCTGATTAATCCTTTGGCAAAAGGCAACTCTAGCTAGCCCGTCATTGTTAATTAATCCGTGTACTTTCCTGTAGTGAAAAGGATGCAGGCCGTACCTTTTCCATAGCCTTAATACGAGCTTATAGTTGGGTCTTCTGTTATGATGTTCATTATTCTGTTCTCTGCTTGTTCATCTAGATTTATAGCCCTTTCTCTGTGAACTTTTCCAAGCCCTTTTTCGCGAAACTGTCGATGGACATCCGCAAAAGTCGAATGGTGAGTTATACGACGGTTTGGGTATCGTCTTCGGTATTCGGCGACTGCCTGGAGCGAGTTCCCATCACAAAATCCGTACACAAAGTGGATATCTGCTAAATGAGCCGAAGGATAATGCGGCATGACGAATATTATTTATTACAGTCAATAAAATGTTCAATGTTATTTTATCTTGCGTGACAATTAGTTATCATTTGTAATGTTATTTTAGTGACAATCAATTTCAAACTAGCCAGTTATAAGAAGAACCACTCTCGCGACTTAGAACAGATCAAACCTAATTATCTCTATTCTCAGTGATAACAAAAAAGCTACTTGAGATTGAAGTGTGTAAGATAAGATATTATAAATATTCGGATTAATACACTACACTGTATTTTAGTTGCATGTTATATCCTTTTATCTCGTGATGAAAATATTTTTGGTAGTAAAAACTTCTTGTAGATAGATACCAAACTTCTTTATGAAACTGGCTAACAACCATACAGTTAGTGCATCTACGTGTAAAAGAAGTAGGTGGCTACGTCATGCTCACGCCCTTAAGGTGTGTTACACTAGAGATTTTTTAAGTTTTGATTTGTTGTAAATAATTAATATCTCCCTTATTATGAGTTTTTGGACTATATGTTACATAACTTAATATACTCTAATTAGGCTCTAGTATCATTAGCTTAAATCTTTCGGGTTATTAACGGTCACGGTGTATGTAGAGAGCAATTTTAACCAGGTCGCAAAATTTAACAGTGTTCGTATGCAGAGTAGGATAAACCACGAACCGCATAAAACTGCTCTATTTGATAAAAGTATATTTGGAATGGCACCTAAAATATTCAATAAACTACCAACTACTATTAGAAATTTGCAGGATATTCAAATGTTTAAGTAATCGTTGTTTAAATTCTTAGTTAAAAAGGCGTACTATTCTACTCAAGAATTTTTAATAGATTGTTAATGATAATAATAATGAATATTAATTACTTTCGACAATTTTTTTTGTATTATGCATGCTACACTCTCTAATTTTGTATGCCTTTCGGCAAAACATAGTGTTAATAAGCAATTTATGAAACACCCCTGTACCTACCTATGTTTTACAAAATAAATTATTCTTATTCTTATTCTTATTTTTCGGGTTGGTAAAAAAAAGAAAAAATACGTGTCCAATATTTTTATCAATCTACAAGACGGACTAATTTTTATAATTTAGTCATCATCCCTATAGGGAACATGCATGAAATTTTTTCATCGCTTTTCTTAACGAAATATCAAAATACCGTAAAAACTATTCCAAAAAGTGAAATTAACATTAAAATCGGCCAAGAAATACGTATGATATAAGCATTTTAAACTACTAATTAGACAGCGATTTGACAAAAAGGTCCGACATAGACTGTTACGTCACAGTCTACTACGGTCATATAAACTCCATATTAAATTCTGTTTTGCTAGAAAGAGATAGAATGAAATGTTTGATGGCTTATATCTTGGGTATTTTTAAAGTTATTCGAAAAAATCTTTTTGTGTACTGTTTGTTACATGAATAAGCTTTTCATAAAGCAAAAATTAAAATTCATGCATATTCCCTAATCGTAGAATAGAACACATCAAAACAACACAAGCGCAATCAGTTGACGGAATGACTAGAGCGATTTGTGTAAACTTGTCCCGTAATATTTATTTTTAATTATTATTATTTTTATTTAATAGAACAATAGGCAATATGCATAATCTTTTCTTTTTGCTTTATTAAAATCTCATTCATGTAACAAACAGTGGAGAGAAATATTTTTTTGAATAACTATAAAAATAACCAAGATATAAGCTATCAAACATTTCATTCTATCTCTTTCTAGCAAAACAGAATTTAATATGGAGTTTATATGACCGTCGTAGACTGTGACGTAACAGTACATGTCGGACCTCTCTGTCAAATCGCTGTTTAATTAGTAGTTTAAAATGCCTATATCATGCGTATTTCTTGGTCGATTTAAATTTAAATTTAAGTTTTTGGAATAGTTTTTACGTTATTATGATATTTTGTTAAGAAAAGCGATGAAACAATTTCATGCATGTTCCCTATTCTTGTGGGTAGGTCCTACCAGCACTGTTAAACAAAGCTGGTCAAGCAAGCTGGCAACATGGTATTATAGCAGTGTTCCACATTTATTTAGTTATTTTGCTCAAATAATATATTTCCTTCACGTTTCTATCAATGTTTATAATAAATCATCATGTTCACGTTAAAAAACAGTAAATGGTATTCGATTTTCTCTAAATACAAATAACTTTTCGCATATCCAGTAGATATGTGTGCGCTTTCTTCTCACTACTAAACAGGTTTTGATAGAGTTTTCACTATTTTCCCGGTTGCCTCTGACCATAAACTTTAACTCCCAGGAGTAGAGATGGGCGCTCATAGGTAAATACCCGGTAAATACCGGGAAAATACCCAATCTACCGGCTATTTACCCGTTTATACCCAAATTAGTGGGTATAAACTATTTATATTCAAATATTTGGAATCTATAAATGCGAAAGTGTGTCTGTCTGTATATCTGTCTGTTTGTTACCTTTTCACACTTAAATCGCAGAACCGATTTGGATGGAATTTGGTATGGAGATAGTTTGAGTCCCGGGGAAGGACATAGGCTACTTTTTATCCCGGAAAAATTCCATTATCCGCGATAAACGAATTTAAGGCGGACGAAGTCGGGGGCAGAAGCTAGTATACTAAAATATATACTAATATTGTAAATTTGAAAGTGTGTTTGTCTGTCTGTTACATCTTCACGCTTAAACCGCTTTGGATGAAATGTGGTATGCAGATAGTTTGAGTCCCAGGGAAGGACATAGACTACTTTTTATCCCGGAAAAATACCCTTATTCGCGATAAACTAATTTAATGTGGTATTCAACTAAAATATATCTTTATTGAATGTATTTTTTATGAGTAAAAAGGTAATTAGGTTAATGAAGCGCCTATTATTATTCCACGTAGAAAACTTATATTGTATTCGTTCTTTAATGGCATTTAATGAAATAGTGTGACATATAGGTTGAATGCATTTAAAAACATTTAGCATGCAAGCGATTCACAAATTATTAATTAATAAATATAAGACTACTATTACACCCTGGAAACTATCCTTGACCAGGGTACTTGTCAAGACGTTCTTACAAACTCAAACACGATGGAATTATGTTAAGTAATTTTTCCCATGGTCACCTTCCATCTTCAGCATCAGACCAGCTTCACAGTTACCAAACAAACTTAAGTGTGCAAAATTTTATCTCAATCAAACACCGGGAATTAAGGATTGCAATCCGGTCCGGCGGATCCGGTAATCCGTTCGGACCCGGTACTTTTTGGTTGCCATCGGATCCGGTAAAAAATTACCGGATCCGGTCCGAATCCGGTAGACCCGAAGAGACCGAAGAGACGCCACAACGGACGTACATAGAGACTACCGAGTCCAAGAAAACTGATTCTAATTTGGTGGAAATTTGAGTTAGGAAAAAAAAGACAAGAGTTAATATATGATCTAGATCTAGTTAAACTTTAAAGAACGATGTCTTTCTTTATTATAGTTTGAGACGTTACTTTTGATTAATGGTTAATTATGTTTCTTTGGCCAAATTAGAAAAACATTTTTTTCAATTAACGTTATTACAATTATAACATGTATCTTACGGATTTATATCGGAATCTCTAGCGTCATTTGTCCTAATGTATCGTTTGTTATAACGCATTTTTTTACGAATCTGTAAACTTTTCAGGATTGTTATAAAAAGACCCTAACCAAGATCATCGTTTAGATTACTATACGATGATATTTAAAAAAATCCATAAAAAATGACGGTTTCTGAAAAAATGTGTTTTGACAAACGATACATTAGGACAAACGAAATTAGGGATTCTGAAGGAGACCCGTATCTTAACTATTATTTAAAGTGCAATGTGATGTGATTACTGATTAGCTTTCTCTATGTATGTTTAATAGTACGGGTATTAAGGAAGTATAGTATGTTATTATTGTTGATGTTACCTCTTATAGTATTAATGAAGTTGATTAAATATTACATAGTAGAGAAGAAAAGTAGGGTCAAAGTTAAAAGAACGATCATGAATTATGATCCAATACACCAAATTAGTGGTAAATTCTTAGATTTGGCAATTAGTTGCTTTCATTAAAGTGTTAATTTTATTTTTTATAAGGAGGATTTAATTTTGTTATATTTACTACGAAACAAGGTTACCATGTGTGTGGCTGTAAATAGGTTTAATAATGTTATACAGTTAAGGCTAAATATTGAAGCAGATGATTACATCTTCATATTACTGTGAAATAAGTGTCTTACTAGACTGGTTTTTGAATTAATAAGGATGATCTTTAGCAGTAAATCATGGTTAGTTAATTTGCAAAAACAGCTCCGCATGTCTACTTTACGACCAATAAACTGGACAAAAAGCATAATGTTGGATAGACGCAATAGCAAAACTTCAATCCGGCCGGATCCGGCCGGATTGAGAATTGGACCGGTTTGCATTCCCTTCCGGGAATACAGTGAAATTGAACTTACAAGATTTGATGATAGGCATACAGACAAGCATACAGCCTAAAACCTAGTAAAAAGATGATGGTAGTGATCATAGCTATTTCGTAACATGTCTATCCCTAATTCAATCATATTTTTAATAAATATAGTACAAATAGTTTATACCCACCAAATCGGGTAGAAACGGGTAAATACCCGGTAGATTGGGTAAATACCGGGTAAATACCCGATTTACACCTTGGGTATTTACCCACCGCCCATCTCTACCCAGGAGTCGAGTCTACTCTATAAGAGAATTAACATTTGTTCAACAACTTTCAAGATTTATGTAAATATTTTTTTGTTTTTGATTTTATCAAACTAACTCAATGTTATTTTTAATGCACACTATAGTAACCTATTGACGACTTATTCATAGTATATTCGAAGTATTCATAATAATATGTTGCTTGCTCGAAAAGCTCAAATCACTAAATGTTATAAAACAAAGTCTCCCGTCGCGTCTGTATGTCTGTATGTATGTTTGCGATAAACTCGGAAACTATTCGGCCGATTTTGATGCGGTTTTCAATAACGTGCAGCTTGATTCTTCAGGAAGGCTTTAGTATGTATTTTATATTTATGTATTAACAACCGTTTAAATCACTAAATATTATAGAACGACGTCCCCTGTCGCGTCTGTCTGTCTTGTCTGTTGTCTTTTTATTATTTTAGAGATAAATAATGAAATAATGTATGAAAAATATACATTTATTGCTCTCTATATTGAATGCAAGAAATAAATGGGCGATACATTATTATTTTATTTTTAGTCGTTGACAGCCCTCACTGTCGACCACGCGGCGAGTGAGCAAATTCATATTCACCGTTCGTACACAGCCTTAACGTTCCCTTTGGCTTGCGCTGGAGTCGAGGACTTCAGAGGGCCATAAATCATAATGTTTTTGCTAAAAAAAAGCGGCTTTTGTAAAGATCAAAGTAGTGAGCCTTCTGTACTTGTACTATTATCTATTCTGTGCCAATATTAATAGATTTATCAATTATTTTGTGTCTTTTATAACGCTACGCTTAGTTAAATATGTGTTTAATTTTTAGGGCTTTCAACACTTTTATTTGTATTTCAATGTTACGCTAATTCATGTTTTGTATAATTGTCATTGTCCCTTTAGGCACACGTCTACAGATTTCCAATTCGTAGATAATCATATTAACACATTCCCGATTCTACAGATTATCTTGTTTACAGATTCCCAATCCTACAGATTATCTTGTTTACAGATTCCCAATTCTACAGATTATCATATTTACAGATTCCCAATTCTACAGTTTATCATGTTTACAATTTCCGAATTCTACAGATTCTCATGATTAGAGATTCCCAATTCTAAAAATTCTCATGTCTGCAGAGTCCCAATTGTACAGAATCTCATGTCTAAAGAGTCCCAATTCTACAGATTCTCATGCGTACAGAGACCACACTTTACAGATTCTCATGTCCACAGAGTCCCAATTCTAGAGATTGACATTTTTATAGAGTCCCAATTCTACAGATTTTCATGTCCACAGACTCCCAATTTTACAGATTCTCATGTCTACAGAGTCCCAATTCTACAGATTATCATGTCTACAGAGTCCCAATTCTACAGATTCTCATGTCTACAGAGTCCCCATTTTACAGATTCTTATGTCTACAGACTCCCCATTTTACAAAATCGCATGTCTACAGAGTCCCAATTCAACAGATTCTCAACTGTACAGATTTCTAAATCTACAGATTACCATCCTACAATAACCAAATTTTGTTAACTGCTCTCTTGCAGCAAAGAGCTTCACATCTATCGAAATTAGTAATAGATGTTGTAGTAGTTGGAGCTAGTTTTACCAGGGCTGGTTGTAGTTTACAGGAAATGAAACGAGTCGTGTGTAAATGGGTCAATTCCCAAGCCGTTTTTTTTTATGGCAAGACTGAAAACGCAGGTGTGGAAAGGTTTTACAATAAAAGACCATTTTTTTCGGAAACAGCTTCCGATTATCTACCTCGGGCAACAGCTAAAATCAAAATATAAATATATATATTACTAAAAAAATCAAGGTGGGTTGACCGGCAGCCGGTTTTGTTTGTAAAATGCCGCATAGTTCGAATACCACGCCAAATAAAAAAAATCTTTTCCCTTTATTTTATTACCACATAAACAGGTAATATACAAAGCACATCCCACCAAAAACATTCTGTAAAAAACTAGCCAAGTCTCGATGGAGCTCCTTGTTTATCTCTAAAAAGTAATGAGATCTAGACAAAGTCTTGCCAAGTCTAAGGTTTTTTACTGCGATTTTTTTATTATTATAGTTAATGTTGTATGACTTGGCCGTTGAAGGGTACACAAGGGTACAAAACCAGATGCTCCATGACACCATTGCACCAATCGTTGACGGTCGGACGTCGGACGGTGTTATGGAGCACCTGGTTTTGTACCCTTGTGTACCCTTCAACGGCCAAGTCACACAAAATTAACTATAATAATAAAAAAATCGCAGTAAAGAATCTTAGACGTGGCACGACTTTGTCTAGATTTCATCACTTTTTAGAGATAAACAAGCAGCTCCATTGAGACTTGGCTAGTTTTTTACAGAATGTTTTTGGTGGGATTTCACTTCTTTTTGTAAAAATGTGGGCGATATAGACCTTCGATTTTTGACATCAAATGAAGCGGCCCACCAATTGGAACATTTTTTGTAAAGGCGGTATGTCGATCTCTAATAGTTTGGTTGGGCTCTTGTGTTTTCTAATCAGGGTCACCAGGTACTCCAGATCTTCGATTATCCTAGTTTGATAGTTTTCCCTTTATGTGGCCATTAAACCCTAACTCTGTACCAAATTTCAGCTCTCTGTGTTTAAGGGAATTACTAGTTCTATTCTGATGATCATGAGTGAGTGAGTGAGTGTCATAAATGCGAAACTTTGCTTTCGCTTAACTTCGGAACTAAATAACCTACAGACTTGAAATTTTGGATTTTAAGAATGTGATTATAGCTTACTGGATGACGACAATTTCTGCTTTCGGGTCTTATCCAGAGGTTCTCAAATAGGGGCCTGAAAATGCGGCGAAATGGTTCCAGTAAAGGATGGTACGGCAGTGTTTGCTTCGCGCTCGACTTGGCGGGGGCCCTGCCGTGCCCTCTGATCATTTGTTTTATACCTCGTTTGTATATTCCTGAATATGTGCATATACGTTCGTCCGGTGAAGCGGCATTAATTCCACCGACAAAATCTGTAATCGATCTATTCGAAAAGTTTGTTTCCTTACTTCCGGCTCCTGGACACTTGGAGCAACAGTCAAGCAGAGGCGCTGGGCGAGAAAACACAGTGCGTAGCACAAACGTTAGAATATCATCACGGTGGTGTGGGGACAAAAAACTTTTCATTACCAAGTTAGCTATATCTTTTTTATTTTTTAACAGTTTTGTTTGAAATTTATATATGTCATATACAATATACACATGGTTTCTGGAGTTGTATTAGTTTAGGAATATGGGGCTTTTTTTAATGTTTTATTTTACGTCGTTTTTCTCACTCCGCCATCCTCATTCCGATGTTTCCGGTGGAATTTATCGACTTTAACATCCACCGGGATGAGATTATACCGGAATAACGACAAATGTAGCTTCACTTTTGACAGATGTTGAAATAATAATATTTTTTATACGTTATATTTTTATTACTATAATAGTTCAATATGTTTTATAACGCGAAACTTATAACGCGAAAGTAAGTTGATCCGAGTATCAAAATTACATATATGCTGTTGTAAACGATAAATAAATGCAAAACATTGCCACTGCCTAAGCAATAAACATATGATGTCGTTATTTTGTTTAGGTACAAATTGGACTAAATAAAAGATTTGATTATTAAAAACCTTTTTTATTTTAATTCCGGTGGGCACATTTCATTCCGGTGGGCTGATTTTATCATACCGGTGTACATTATTCATTCCGGTGTGACTACCTTTCATTCCGGTGTTATTAATAATTCCGGTGGAAGCTTAGATTTTGATCCCTAATATCTCGAAACTATTTAAGTTTTTAGGTGTTCTTTTAGTTATGTTTAATAATAAAGTCTAAATTACATCCCTACATTTAAAATTCTCAAAAATAAACAGAAATAAATATTTACACCGGAATGATACAAAAAATGCGATCTGTTGAAATTGACCCAAATAACATTTACGCTTCCTATTTATTCACTTACAACATTTATAAACATGAAATAAACGATACTAACTCTTAATAAAAATAAAATATTACTTCCTTTTACGTCGTACTTAGTGAAAATAAAACTTAGTTACTATTGCTTAATGCTTTATACACTCTTTCACATATTTTTGTCTGTTGACAGTCCTGAGAAAAAGTCTGGTCCAAAAAAGTCCTGAGTACAAATTTGAGAGTTTATTTTTATGTCGTATGCTCTACGTTTTTTTTGCAGGCGTGTAAATTTGACCCTGTCGTATTCTTCTGTCTTGATACGATGCTTTATTTTTAAACGAGGTGATAAATAAGTAATAAGTGATAAACAGTCACGGGTTCCGATGAATTCTGGCATTTAATCTGTGGTGCCGGCCGTCTACGCTGTTATTTGTGCGAAAACTGACGTCGGCACAACTAAATACATCTGTGGTTATGCGTTTTATCCAGAATTTTAGGAAGTAGTCACCAAATTTAGTAAAGTTGACGACATCACCACTATAGTAAGGTTTATAGAGCACATGAGCATATCACCACTACGGTAAAGGCGTATTTAGCATAGAAGTTCATTTTAAGGGCTCCGTACCTCAAATTTAAAAAAAATGGCACCCATACACGATCCCTTTGTTGTCCGTCCGTCTGTCCGTCTGTCTGTCTGTCAAGACGCTTTATCTCGGCATTGCGTGGAGGTATCAAAATGAAATTTAAACTATATACTCATGTCTACGGTCTCTAAAGCTGTTAAAAAAAAACAAACTTCTACGTTTACGTAAAAAAAAGATACGGCCGTTTATGCCGCAAAAAATGAAATAAAAGTTTTTTGCGGCATAAACGTCGACACTTTCTGAGATTGATAGGGTACTTCCAGTTGTTCTAGAAACTTGGAATTTGGTATCAAGCAAGCGCTTATACCACACTCAACAAAATAAATATAAAAACTTTTTTTTGTCTGTTTATCTATATCAGTAACCAATATAAAATGATCGAGCGCATCGTACATTTTGCTTAGGAGTAGGGCTCTGCTAACGCTGGATTTTCATAGATACGGCTATTTATAGCGTATATTTTGTACGGAACCCTCGGTACGTGAGTCCGACTCGAACTTGGTCGGTTTTTTATAGAGCTTATCATATTCACCTGTTGTCGTCGATAGTCAACACATCCTTATAAAACCAGAAGGTCTTTCTCAAAGCTCACTGGCAGTAGGTACATGTATCATCATCATATTTGTCTTCACAAACAAGCAAACGACTTCTGAGTACCTCTACGAAGATAAAATACGTGCAAATATACTCGTACTATATAACCTTTCTCATTTCCCCTTATCTTACAGTGCATAACTTATTTAATCGTACGTCAATGTACAACTTATTCAGATCAAAATGAAGCATATAATTAATTCAACGTTAATAATTAATTTAAGACGTAATTATAGGCAACCTGCGCAAATCCGTCTAGTGAATATTCATGACATTTAAAACTATGGATGGCATTGTGATATAATAATAATAATAAAGCCGCAGGGCAGCTTGTGGCGGCTGTTGGGGAGTGACGACCCCACGGACCCGAGACCTCCAGAGAGTCGGTCAGGGCCCTCGCCTCCGGTGTGTCTTCATCGGCCGGAGTGGATACCCAAGAGGACCCGTAGGACTCTCAGCTCTGGCTTGCCTTCGTTGGCTGTCCAGAGAGGAGCGTTAGAGCTATATGCTCCGGGGGTGGAAGTGTTAAAGGGCATAACGCCGCGAGTAACCTCGGAGAAAGCGCAGCACACCTCTCGATACCCCTGAGACCTCACGTCCGTGTTGCTTCCGGCTGACTTGTTTGAGGGCAATTACGAGGGCCCATCAAGTGAGTGACGAGTCACCACCCGCCACAGATAACGATCGATTTGGTGGGTATGGCGGGTGACATATTTCTATTGCAATAGACAAAAAAAAAGTCCATCCAAACTACAATTTCATAGCCCGACATCTCTTTCCTTAAAATGCATTAGTTCCAACATCTGCTGGGACCTGCTCATGGACGTATTCTCTTATTTATATTATCAGGAGCGAGTCCCAGCAGAAGTACAGCCACAGCAAACTTCTCGAAAGGGTCTCTACGTGTTGGATCCATATCCCCACGCAATTATTATTATGACACTCAGACATATTTGTCCTTGCTCACTTCGTCAGCTCGTCCAAATAATCACTTCGTGTTATAATGGCTTATTTTAGCCCCTTGTCAAACAATCTACTATTAATTATTAATAATTTTTTCTTGGTTTTATTGCATCAAAAATGTCTTTATAGTGCTCAAGAACAGTCCCTTGTAGGGTCCTAAAAACAATCCCCTGGCGAAAACGATGTTTATCTCATAATTATACGAGTATTACACCTTCTCTTTATATTTTAGATATCTAATTAAGGGGGTGCATCGAAAATTTAAGATATTTTTTAGTGAGATTTTTGTCAAATCTAGTATATGAAACAGGCTGGTTTTCAGACATGTGTTTTTTGACTATTTCAGTTGAAATAGTCAAAAAACATCTGCAAATTTTAAGCAAACATGTTTCCGCGTTAGGCGCTGAATAGTTATTCAGCGCCTAACGATGAAACATGTTTGCTTAAAATTTCCTCTATAGAAAAGTTATCCAAAAACGCGTCTTTATTTTCCGTTTCTTGTATAGTTTGTACAAATGACAGATTAATAAACAGCTAAATTATTTAAAAATGTCATTCTTGCCTTAGTCTTTTACTTCACTAACTTGCATGTTAGCAAAACATAATAATATCTTCGATTTCATTGTACTTTTACATCTGGTTTACGCCAAAAAACCCCAAGCATGTAGTGTATTAGCTTTCTCGTTCTTTGATGCACGCGAACAATAACTGCGTACAAATTACGGTTATTGGCCTGATCCGCGTTTGGGGCATGGTTTACGAAAGACGTTGCAAGCCCTTAATACTGAAATTTATGATTTTACACAGCTCCGCCCTCTCCGCTTCAGTGGCGCGTGACGCGTCGTAAGTACTTAAGCGTTTTGGGACCTAGCGGGCGGATTGAGGTACATATATTTCCCACCTAAGGAAAGACCCTACACCTACACCTAGACTAAGATGTATTCGTTCGGTAATTCTGTTGAACCCGTTACTAGGTTCCTATAACGATCAAGTGTTTATGATTTATGCTTACAGACTTCCTGAAAATTAAAGATTAAGTGTAAATTGAATTTTATTGCTTGAGTTCGGCTTATCCTTCTCGAAATAGCTACTATATAAAAATATCTGTAAGTTTAAGTAAGTAAATGATATTTCTTCATTGTGGTCGTCATAATAAAGAAAAATAAATCAGAAATTGTATTGGCTTGGAACCGAAACGTAAAGTAGCTATGCCAGCTTATGTAGTAGTTAAGGCTCTGCGTGATTCTCTTTGCATAACCTGTTCAGCGCATCGTGCCAACGGCGCCAGGGCCAAATTTTATGACTCGTGACCATAATCTGCTAGGGAGTTCCATTCCAATACACTGACACTGAAGACACATTTTTTTTCCACCTAATTGTACCATGACTGCGGCTGGCGCATGGCGGTAAATAAGTTATGCCGATAAAAGGATTACAATATTGCTGTCAATACTGGAATATAATTATAAATGTCATGTGGAAGGGCATGGTCGTATTCCGGCTGCATACCTGACAAATGACCAAAATTTTTGACATGCCAGGAAAATTCCTGACGTCTGGTAACCATATGTGGAAGCTACAAAACTGAAATGAAATGGGAATCTAAAAAAACAGACTAAATGACTTGTTTTTTATTACTAGGTATAGACAGGTAAGCCATCATTTGTTTTTTTTTTCAATCAATCAATCAATAAATAAATAGTTTATTTCAAAGAATATGGTACAATTTCGGTTACTAAATTTGGTTAGTTCAGCCATATTCTGCCAGCACGGCGTAGAAATATTTAAATTATGACTAGTGACTTGGCGTCAACTGCTTTGATTTTTGAACTGGTGGATAGTCTGCGTGATGCAGATTTGTTTTGAACTGGCAATGTATAGGAAGAAGAACTCGGTATAACTTCAACGAATTTAATTATAAAAAAGGTTACAATCTGTATGATAGTGATTGAAACGGCGTAAGTCCGTGTGCGCACGCTATTAGTGAACGGCGAAGAGTGACGTTATTGGACGAACGCATTCCCGTCCCTCGCGCGGCGTCTCACCCCCTCGGAGGTCCACTGACAGTCAGCTGTGATTCTTGACATACCCCCCGGCGTTGAAAGTCTTGGGTTTCAACAGGTTCGTTGTCCAATGGTAGGGGACAGATTCGATTGAAGGCTCTTCGTATAATGCCTTTGCTCGTCTGAATATCAGCAACTCGGCTCACTCCGTCAATGCCTGGATGGACGTTGACAATACGTCCAAGGCTCCATTTCATGGGAGGTACTGCATCTTCTTTAATTATGACCATTGTCCCCGCTGCCATCTTCTCCAGAAGTGTTGTTGGATCTGTTCAACGCGATCCCATCTTTGCAGTCTGGTCGGATTTATTTTCTCTAGCGAGGGTACTGGTAAGAGGGCGTCCGACCAAAAAGTGACCTGGCGTTAATGGATTAAGATCGGATGGATATGAAGACATGGGTGACAGAGGCCGAGAGTTAAGTATAGCCTCTATTTTGACTAGAATTGTATAAAGTTCCTCAAATGTAAGGTGGGAGTCGCCTATATCTCTTGTTAAATGATGTTTAAAAGATTTCACTCCAGCCTCCCATAACCCTCCAAAATGAGGCGCATAAGCTGGAATGAATTTGAATTTAATGAATTCATTTGCCATGAATTCAGAAATTGACGACGAATTGTGTTTTAAAAAGGCTTTAAGCTCGTTTTTGGCACCAACGAATTGAGTACCATTGTCAGAATATAGTATTTCTGGCTTTCCGTCACGTGCAATAAACCTATGCAAGGCAGCGATATATGCCTCTTTAGTTAAACTTGTTACCAGTTCGAGATGCAGACATTTGGTGGCGAAACACACAAACACTACGACATAGACCTTTATAAGTTTGCTTCCACGTCCTTTTCGGTCAGCAGCGAGGAGTAGATTTGTTTTGAACTGGCAATGTATAGGAAGAAGAACTCGGTATAACTTCAACGAATTTAATTATAAAAAAGGTTACAATCTGTATGATAGTGATTGAAACGGCGTAAGTCCGTGTGCGCACGCTATTAGCGAACGGCGAAGAGTGACGTTATTGGACGAACACATTCCCGTCCCTCGCGCAGCGTCTCACCCCCTCGGAGGTCCACTGACAGTCAGCTGTGATTCTTGACAACTAGGATTCTTAAATTAATTTGATAATAAATTTCTTACTACTGCATTGTTACATTCGAGACTATTTAAATAAGTAATTAACATTTTTGTCTAAAAATTCATTTACAGAATAAAAGCATTGATCAAGTAACCACTTAAACAGTTTTTGAAATAGGTAACCTGTTAAACAACTTTATAGCCATACAATATACCTACATTGGTGCCAAATGTATGCAGCTTTTGTCTAGGCTGATACAATTTGAGTGGTTTTCTGCTAGGTTTATTGTTCTAGCAGAAAACCACTATTGTATCAAGCAGTTGAAAAAAGTACTTTTTCACAAATTTGGTAACCTCCAATATATAGAGGCAAGGTAGAGGTAAGATATTAAGTTCCTGGAATATTGGTTTGCATTGGGCGAGATATTCAGCTCCGAATACAGCTTTTCTCGGCCACGAAATGCACTTTGGATATCTGTACTGTTACCCCAAATAATACCCCCGTAGCGTAGGATTGAGGAAACATATCCATGGTATGCGGATAATGCAGCCTCTCTTAACGCTATAAACCTAAGGCGTCACAGTGCATACAGAAATCGATCCAGTCTAGAGCACACACTTTCAATATGTGTTTTCCAATTAAGATTTTCGTCAAGAGTAATACCAAGGAAGCTAGCAGTCTACAAGTTGTATAGATGAGTTATGGTAATCAACTTTAACATTAATCTTGGGAGAGTGGCGAGTCTGAAACTTAATGATTTTTGTTTTATCTGAATTTAATTTAAGACTATTATCTTCTAACCATCGTTTAGTAGGTAGTGTGTAGTTCTTCCACAGCTTCTTTCTCTAGATTGTAATTTTTTTCTCACTTTATAACTAGTGTCGCTTTTTCAGTGATTTCTCATTTATCTTGCCTTTGGAACGATCGATGTAATTATTCAAACACAATTTGAAATTATGGAAACTGTGGAAAAAAATTAAAATAGGTAAGCTACGCTGTTTTTATTTTTATGGATGTGAGAAAAATTCAAGGTCTTTAAAATCGACAGATGACAGCGATGAAAGAATAAGCATGGAATTTGACTTATTAACAGTAAATATCGTCAAAAGAGTCAATGGAAAAACTAGAGCCATCTACCAAGCTTATAGCAGTAAATCATAATTGGTAAATAAATAAGGACAACTGAAACAGAAATTATGCGACTGAGCAAAGTTTGTCTCGCCTGTATAAAACTTAAACTGTATTTATTGTTGTGTATACAGTAATTAATTTATTTTTGAAATAGGGAAAAAGCTTATTTTCCAGCAAGTTACGAGTATCTTACCATAACTACTTTATCTCGATCTTCACTTGTTGCGTGACACAGCATCATCCATCCTCAATGCACAGCACTAAATTGATAAAGACAGATAATATTTATTGTGTGTCACAGTTCTGCTAGAAATGCATACGGATCAATATTTTCTCTTTAAGGCACTAGTCCCACCAAGGGCGAGGAAGCGATTCGCAATCGGCGATTTTCTCGCCCAAGAAACGAACAAAAGATATAGATCCTGTGTTATTAAAAGAGACACATATATTAATAGTTCGTCGCTGGCTGTTCACACTGCCGGCGAGAACTCTCTCATATATGTATCTCTTTTATTGACACGGAGTCTACATCTTATTGTGCGTTTCTTGAGTGAGTTGGGCGAGAAAATAGTCGATAGTTGCTCGCTTTTTCGCCGGCGGTGGGACTAGGCAGCAAAAAAATAAAGCTGCACCTTAAGAGCTTCCTCTTGTATTTGTTCAGTTGCCGCGAATTGACGCCTTTGCTGCGAAGGTTATTCAAACTCAATTCAGTTGCAGCACATATTGGCCTTTGTGGGCATTGTTCCAGCGGCGGTATATAGCGGGGGCGTCGCGGCAGTTCTGGTGATTGTGAATCGGTTGGCCATAGAGACACTGTCTTGGGCCCCAGAAACATGAAGATCCTGGGCCATTGTGCTCTACTCTGCGCGGTTGTGTTTGTGAGTATTGTACATCCTTCACATATTTTACCCCCGACTTCGTCTGCATACAATTCGAATTTCAAGAAATCCTTCCTTAGTGCACCTCGACGCCTCTTGTCTGATCGTTTGCCCCTTAGAACATTAAAAAAAATTGCAATGATAGTTTAGATTTTCTGAGTTCCGTTACATTAAACGGAAGAAAACGAAACTTATTTACGTGTTTATGATAAATTATCTGCTATCGTTATAGTCAGAACCTTGAATTTTGAGTGGAGTTGTTGATCATGTTGATTTCCATTATACACTTTTTCACTTCTGATGCTCGAAAGTGTTTCATATTAGCTTCGCGCAGCAGGGCCAAAGTGATCGTAACAATATTTTCAATAAGATCTATAAGAAAAGCTATACATAGCTAGCTACATATTTAATTGAAATATTTAAGAACAGAGACACGTGTTTCTAAAAGGTTGTTCAATAAAAAACGTTATGATTCGTAAGTATATCTGGATCTTTCATACAAATTGGATCCAGAACTAAAAACCTTATTCGTGTAAGGCTCGATTATACGAATGGGCGTCTTGAAGCGCCAAATATGATGGCGTTCTTTAGGGTTTTTTCATATGAATCTTGTACAGTCGCCATCATTTATCGCAGCGGTAGAGGCACTCAAATATATCTAAGCAGTTCTTAATTTCGATAAATTCCTATCACTAGATATGACCACTAAATCTGAACATCCAGCTTGTCGGAAATATATGAGCAGCTCTGTTTTCCAATAAATTCTGAACATACAAGGAGCTTAAAATATATGAGTCAGGATAATCATAAAAATCTGAACATGCATAGAATGTATTCCTTATGTTTGTACCATAGAGTCACAAATTTCAAATTCATTAATCACATAATGCGTACACTGTGGAGGCTATCTCTTTAATCTATACTATTATAAAGTTGTAAAAATGAAATGTCTGTACATTAAAGATATTTTCAAAAAATTGATTGTTGCCGACTATTTGGATATTTTTTTTGGATTTTATGTATGTTTGTATGTGTCGTTGTGGCTTAATCACGCAAAATCGGCTAAACGGATTTCAACTATTTTTGGTACACGGGTAGCTGGGTATCTCCAGATGGTTATAGGATTATTTTTATCCGACTACGCTGAAGAAAAGAAGGATTATGACTTTTTCTCCTCCGCGAACGAAGTTGCGGGCGCCTTCTAGTTTATTTAATAAACACTATTTACAACGTAAATAGTATTATCTTCTTCAATAAAACGAACTCTGAACACTCACTTGAACTTTGTTTATTCACGATCTGTACTTCTCAAAATCCAATTGCACACTGCATGAATACTACGTCAATCTACCGGTTTTATTAACTTCACCATACCGTACAAAGTAGAAAAAACGGAAGTCAATCAAATAACTATTAAATTAATGTAATTGGCTAACATTCGGCCGTCCTGAATTTATCACGTCTCGGGAATTCAATGCTGGATACTATTATTACAACCAATTTAGTAAAAAAAAATGTACGTTTATGTAACTACATCAATATTAGCCAATTATCATTACCAATAAAATTACTTACATATATTAATTACATACATTTTTTTTAAGTAAGTATTTTACTTACTTTATCTGAATTTATTTACTTTCGCCTTACATTTACATCAAAGAAGTTGTGGTAACAAGATAAGAAACATAACTATTTAATGAATATAATTGGCTATCACCCAGAATCTGCAAGTATAACTCCTAATAAAAATACACATATCTAAATTCAAATAAACTCATATCCTTTAATGAAATCAACTATAATTATTAATATGTTTCTAATTAATATTGAAGCCTCTGACATATCTTCAATATTACAACTCGCGGTAAGTACTCGCCTCAAGCCTTTGAAGTCGACAGTTAAATGTTAGTCCATCTGAATAGGTATACTAACTTTGTGTATTGGGTTGTATGTAATACTTGTCTTATATATATATATCGTGTCAATTGTATGACAGACATAGTCCAAACAATATGGTTATTCAGTAAGTAGGTAGCCTTACATACCCTGTCTTTCTGATAAATGAATCCTTATTTATTCGTACGTTGTCTGGATAGCGAATGGTTCTTGTTAAACGCTAATGAGTTTCGGTATTCCTAATAAATAAACAACAAATAATCCTTGTTGATAAAACTTACAAGTTTCTATAGAAAACGTCAATACTTTGCACACATATTCGCAACGTAAACACATGTTTTCCAATACGATTCATTTCATATGGTATTAATGCGTCTTTTTTATTGCAAATTAATATTAAGGTAACCGGTACCTAGATATCATATGATCATATAACGTTTTCACTTTAAACTTCAAGTGTACACGAAAATAGTTTAAAACAACACATTATCGTTCTCACCTGATTTAAGTTCTCTATATTTCACAATATTTCTCTATAATCCACGTGTAACTTCACTATTAATATGTTTTAATTTCAATGATGACACATGACACATAGCTTTTGTATTATTGATCCACCATTTTGATCTTGTCAACTGTCAATGTACACGACGATTACGTATATGCTGTAGAATAATATAACCTATTAGTACTTAAATAGCATCGACTCATTGGCATAAATCCTTAATTATTATCAGGAAATAATCCTTTATAAATTTAGAAATAAATGAGAAATAACTTGTCTCGTCTCTCTCGAACACGGATTCGCATATCATGCGCCATCTATGGTCGAGTAGCTGAACCAGCATCATAGTGTTTGTTTCTGTTAAGTGGTAACTACAGATTAAGTACATATTACCTGTAATGTCATACAATTAAGTATGAAATTTGATGGTAAATCTGTATATATGAAAACAAATAACACAAACGAAGTAATATAAATCTCGTCCGAATTCTTTTCAGAATATTTTTATTTATTTTTGTAGTTCCTCTACTCGTCCACAGATACCACCTTTTGCTGAGAAGACTGATATCCATTCCAATTTCTTTAATTTCTTCAATTAATTAATTCTCTTAAGTCGCTTTGTATGATCAGATGGTATTGAATTTTATTTTTCCATTGATCCAAACTCAACTAAATCAAACTCTATCAATCCCAGCATCTCCACCAAACTTTGTCGCGACGACAAGACTATTGTGTATGAGTAATTGCATATGATGGGAATATCTATATATGCAAGAGTATTTTATACATATTAGCTCACACATACATACATATCATGCCTGAATTCATAAATGAGAGTTGTTAATACTTGGTTACGTTAGAATATTACATGAACTGTATCTAAACGTTATCTGCTTCGCATTAATTAAGTAATAATTATCTGACAATAGAAAAGCGACACAATGTATATAAGTTTTTAGAGATGGAATTGGATTAATCAATCGTCTCACTTTTAGTTATGTTGAAGTTCCTAGACTGCGAGCAATACAGCAGACCGGTAAGGAGTTGCTCGCCACCCTTCAACAGCTCCATCTGTTTTAAAGATAACAGTTGATTCCAACCATCGAATCACTAAGCCCTAAGCTCAAATCATCTTTTATGTCATACAATAAATTATAACTGTGCAATTACTATAAAAGTTTGTGAATCAATTATCAACATGAATTAGTGTGTCATCTGGTCGCACGTCCCTATAGGATGTGCAGTCTTTCTTTATAGGCCTGAACAGTCAGGTTGTGTAAAGCGTGATGTCTACTGTCCAGCTAAACTATGGAATAGCCTTAATCTGAACGGAGTCAGGAGGTTCACGACACTAGCCTATAGCCAGTGTCTGGCTGGACCTAGGTTGTCTAAACAGACTCTTATTGATGTAGAATGGCCAAACTACTCACGCATAAACTCACTCTATCTCCTGTATTAGGGAAAGTCGTCGCCACAGTTGCAGCTAGACTTTCATATTAGCCAGCCTAGGGCACTTGTATAGGAGTAGAATACTTTTAGTCCCAATGACACACGAATCACAGTAACTCATTATCAAACATAATGTAATAATTATAATACTTGGAATCCTTAAACATCATCAGCTCAGCGAGTTATCGCGCGTTTCAAAGATACCCAAGTTGCTTTAATATACTTTCATGGTGATTTTAGACATCGTCAGAAATAATGAAATAAGATAGAATAATATGTGATCTTATGAGCCTAGATACTTAGCTTTAGCCTCGGGGCGATGTGGCGAGGAAGATTCACTGAATTTAGTTAAAAATACAAATAACAAATCCTACATACTTTAAGCAACAAGTAATACACGTCGGCACCAATTTTAAAAGGAAACAGAAAGGTTACCAGAGACAAACAAAGAAACGAGACGAGACACGACAGATTTTTCTCTATCCGGTTATTTCAAATGTTACCATATGCAAATATTTATCGTGAACACTTATTTTCGTGACGGTGTTCGCGACAGTTGCGTTAAAATTGATGTTGAAATTTAAAAAAAGGAGATTATACGAAAAATATTATATAAAGTCCCCAAGTTCGTAACATGCACACGTACACACGTTTATAATAATATTTTCGAATGGAACGGCAGCTGCTACTAATAATACTATCCCATTCTAGTTGAAAGGTATGGTGCTGGTAGTATTAGAACACAATGAAGTTAAATTCTTCAATTAAACCGTGTTTTCTTCTGGTTTCCTAACTTTAGTCAAATCAATGCATAACCTAAACATGGTGGGCAACGATTTAGTTGCTTCGCCATATTGATATCAACAAGGAGTGAACAAATTAGGGGTAACGAAGTGGTATTAAGCTCTATTACTCCACCTTAAGTTATACAGAATTCACATTATGCAAAATGTTCCTTCTGTTCGACTTTATGTATCATTAAGAGAGTTGTGTACCTCTTTAGGCATTTGGTCCTATAAAATGGGATGGGAAAATGGGTTTATGAGCACCATTGTAGAACTGGTAGCGGTAATTATTGTGCTTTTGTATAACTTTTGGTTCTCGGCCAGAGTTTATTATTGCTTCCATAGCACTTTGAGGGGTTGAAGTCAATGCTTACTTCTTATTAAGATCTTACATTCATTCACTTAAAGTTATAACACAAGATGCTTTAATAATAATAATAATAATCCTGGACACGGCCCGCATTGTCAGGAGGTTCCTCTCTGTGCAGCCCTAACCACCGGTAGCTTAAGCCCTGCTCCGCTGCCGGCGGCTCCCTAGGTTAGGTTTTTTATAATGTGTTTATATTTTGTATATGCTTTTTGTATTTTACTTTATATATATATATTGTAAAAAACCTACCCTAAGATTCAAAATAAATAAGTGTATAATAATAATGCATTTATTTCAAGTAACAATGACTCATAATTACATGGAAATTTCATAAATAATTCACAATTTATATATAATATGTCAAATTGGATTAAATTAAATGAGGTTAGTCTAGTTACTTAGGCTTTGTCCGTAATGTAGTGTTGAAAATTGCTGATGCTCCTGTACCGCCTTTAACCTTTAAACTCACCCTGCCCTTACAACTCTGCAGTAGCTCTAAGCAAAGCATTTTGCTTGTATTCGCTCTTTTGTCGAGAGACTAAAGTTATAGGTGCTGCCGCTGTAGCGCCTTTATATATCGTTAAGTTCCAGATAAGCTCTAACTGACGCCTACATTTTTGTTGGGATGTTATTGAACCTTTGTTAATTTAGTTAGGTCGCAAGTGAGATAATTTATTTCAAGTTTACACAAAATGTAACGTATTTTTAACCGACTTCAAAAAGGGAGGGGGTTCTTAATTGGTTTGTATTTTTTTTAATATATCGTAACGAAAAACTGTGGTAAAAAAGGAAGTGCAAACAGAAAAATAACTTAAATTTAGTTTTTATAAGATTTTCAGTGACAAAACACAGGAAGTTAGGTGCTCATTCCCACCTATTACCACCAGCTCACGCGCTTGTTACCACTATTAGCTAACAGCTGGTAATTTCTCCCATCTGTTAACAGTGCAGTGGTTACTAACTGGGAATAAAATTCCCACCTGCAAATAACAGCTTTTACGTGAACATACTTTGTTTTGTTTTTGTAAAGAAAAACTTCATTTCATTGTATAACATGCATATTTTTCTTAGCTACGTTGTCTAATGAGAATATTTACCAGGATGATCTAAGCTTTAGAACAACTTACGTCACTGTATTTTGTTCCATGTTAATTCCATGTCACATTGGTCAAAGTTTCACGGCCTTACCCATTTATGTTAAATAGATTTTGAGTAAAGATGAGGTCAAAAGTTGTTCCAAATGAATAGTGTAACGAGTAAACACACGGCTGGTGCGTCGCCAGTTCCTTCTGCTTGAACTGGCTTTGACACGATACCGCATGGAACCATCTGTGCGCAAGCCTAACTACCCGCTTACCAAGTATTTATGCGTGATGTTAAACACTCGAACAAGAACATTTGTATTGTACATACTCGTCCATGAAGTTTTTTCCGCATAAATTACTGAAATAGGTTTATTGAAACCTTGGAATCCAAAGTATTTTTGGATTATATGATAAAACTAGCTTTTGCCCGCGGCTTCGCAAGCGCAGAAGAATATTAAGCCATTGTTGTTTAAAAAGCCTACCAATTTATATCACCCTAGTTTAGCTTAACTTGGCCTTTTGTACAGTCAAGGTATTTGAATGTTTCTCACTTTTGAACTTGAATGTCATTACATAGAGTTCAAAAGTGACATACATTAAAATTCCCTGACTGTGCCTATAGTACCTACTTCCTTATACACTACATGAGTGGTTTTGCCTTGAGGTGCTAATATGACTAAGCTGCTTGACGAACTCACTCTGGAGCATGCCACGTAAAACTGTCCGTGTGAGAAGCAGTCCCGCCTTAGATCTATAACCTATCTAAATCGATCCATTTTTCTAATTAACGTCCCAAAAAACCATAAAAACGACAAACATATTGATATGTTGTCATTCCAACCCCACCGCGCTCCAACAGGCAAGATGGTATTTCACGTCTGCTACGTTGGATTTTAAAATAGTTGTTTTCGTAATCAGCGACCGGATAAACCAAAGAAACAATACCCATGTCGATTTTTAGACTTTGTAACCGCATTTCCCTCTTCAGGAGTTGAATTTTCAAAATCCTGAAACAAGTATTTTACTAATTTATTGTTAGAAATACTCGTGTGAAGTTTAGAATTAAATAGTCAAAACTGATCTGGTTTCCCCATACAAACTTTGGACCCTCATTTCAACCTCTTAGGGGATGAATTTTGAAAAGCCCCTTCTTAGTGCATACTTACGTTATAAAAACTACCGATTGTGAAAAAATCTGTTCTCTTGGTCCAACGGTTTGGGCTGGGCGTTGATTTAAGTGAGTCAGTCGGGACTTTTACGTTTATATACATAGATCAGTATCACTAAGTAAATAAAACTGCCATATTTACATCAACGTTTTACTTTTCATAAAAAGAAGACATCTTTCTTATTAGACTTATGTAAAAATCACATACTTAGTTTCTGGTACAAACAGTATCGAATAATCTGTAGCATCCAAAGTGCCCAACACATCTTTATTCTTATAGGCATGAAGATTTGTAGGTACGTGCAGGGATCGGAACCGGAATTTTTAAAATCTTCTAAAATACACGCTATTTCTGGAATATTTTAAAGCTTATAGGAGAAGAGAAATTAATCACAAAACGCATGATTCAAGTTTTACAATTTTAATAAAATATACGAAAATCTGGTAATTGAACGAAAAAACGAATCGTTATATCGGATATTTTGTATGAAAAAAATACAGGTTCCGATCCCTGGGTACGTGAAAACAATTTGGCACTTTGGATGCTACAGAATATTTGATAATGACTGTACATTCGGAGAACATTCACTCTAGATGCATTTTTTATGTTATGTTATGTTATGTTATGAACTGGAAGGCGCTCGCAACTCCTCTTTGTTTCGGCTGCGAAGTCGGGTAAAAAGTATCCTATGACCATTTGTGTACCAAAAATGGTTGAAATCTGTTTAGCCAATTTGGCGTGATGAAGCCACAACGACATATACAAACATGCAAAAAATCCAATTAAAGTATTTTTCGATTTATTGACCTCCAAATAGTCCATAACAATATTTATTTGAAAATATCTTAAATTTCATTTTTACAATAATATAGATAATATAGTTTTAATTGTATAGATAGTAAATAATAAATCAAAATTATTGGAACATTAATACTTATCATTGGGAAGTCCTTAGGAAAATTTCATTTGTGTTCGAAGATGCAGGATGGAAGGAGCGTACAGTAACGGTTTGGTTTCTTGTCAAACGTTTATTATTATCTTTGATTCCAGGCACAACTGGTGTATGCAGAGCCAGAGCCATTTGAAGACAGCAGTACGTATTCGTGGCCGCCAACAATGTGTTATAATTATTGAATGATTGTACAAATACTCATACTCATATTTATTGCATTGTAGTATATACCTAAGTCTAAATAATATAAGTCGCAGGATTTACATGAAGTAACCGATTTTATTATTTTCTATGGCCATTTGCTGCATATTTATAATATTTAGTTTATTCGCCTTAACTTCGCCACCAAAAGGTTGATATCAATAAGTGATTTTGAATATAGGCTAAATATTCATATTTGTTTTTTTATTTTGTTTTTTAAAGGTTTTGGAGATTTCAACTCGTTCGTTTCAAGCTCTACTTCAGAACAGTCGAGTTCTAGCAGCTCCAGTTTCAGTTCTAGTTCAAGCGAAATACTAGACGATTCAGTTTTCAGCAAATCCGATGAGTCGAGCTCAAGTAGCAGCTCGTCATCGAGCTCTAGTGAACAATCTTCTTTTGAAAGTCAAGAAGAGTTTGCCGAGCAAAATATTGCGAGCAAACACTTATCAAAACATCACTCTGTAACCCACACGGCCAGTGAAAGCGAATCGGAGCAGAGTTTGATTCAAGTGAAAAAATCCGAAAGCCATATAACGAAGCAACAGAGTGAGATTGAGTCTGTCGAAGAATCCAAACGTGAGTCAAGTCAACACAAATCCTTCAAGAAGTCTTTCGAAAGCGAATCAGAAAGTGAAGCTATGTCAGTTGCACGGAACTCTTTTAATTCCAAACAAGAATCATCAGAGACCAAAACAGATGTTGAAAATGAGTTAAGTGCTAACTTCCAGAAGATGTCTTTAGAGAAGCATCAATCAGAAGAACAAGAAAGCCAGGCTGCACAAAAAAATTACAAAAAATCGGTGCAAAATGAGGCTGAGTCTGAGGAACGTAATATCGAGTCAAGCGAACAAAACAAGCACATAAAAAGGTCGTCCGTAAAGCAACAAACATCAGCAAAAGCATTTGAATCAGAAACCGAGGTGAAATCAGAGCGTCAATCTAAAACACAAAGCGTAATTAAGAAACATTCTACAGAATCCGAGTCTTCGGAGTTCGAAGAGAATATTGAAAAGCGCACATACTCAGGCCAACCTGAAATTCCAGGGCAAACAAGTCATCCAGGACAGCTAGGGCAACCAGGGCAACCTGGGCAGCCAGGCTCACCAGGACAACCGGGTCAGCCAGGACAATCAGGGCAATCAAGCCAACAAGGACAACCAGAACAACCAGGACAGCTAGACCAACCAGGGCAAAAAGGAAAGCCAAATCCACCAGGACAGCCAGGACAGCCAGGCCAACAAGATCAACCAGATTCTTCATCTGATGAATCAGATTATGATTATGCTGACGAAGACGAGTCAGAGGAAACTGGCCAAAATAAAAAGGTTAAGCGAACAAAAAAAGTCACTATCGAAGAAGATAACGAAGATGATTCGCAGAGTGATGAGACTAAAACACAAAAAAAGAAACACCGTTTGAAGAAGCACCATGGAGGTAAATCAGGAAAACCAGGCAAACCAGGGCAGCCAGACCAACCAGGTAAACAAGGCCAACCAGGACAGCCAGGCCAACCAGGACAGCCAGGACAGCCAGGTCAACTAGGACGGCCAGGACAGCCAGGTCAACCAGGACTGCCAGGTCAACCAGGGCAGCCAAGCCAACCAGACCTACATGGACAACCAGAAAAACCAGGACAGCAAGACCAACCAAAACAACCAGGACAGCCAGGAAAACCAGGACAGACAGACCAATCAGGACAGCAAGACCAACCAAAACAACCAGGACAGCCAGGACAGCCAGGCCAACCAGACCAACCAAGACAGCCAGGAAAACCAGGACAGCCAGGCCAACCAGGACAACCAGGAGAGCCAGGTCAACCAGGACAGCCAGGCCAACCAGGACAACCAGGAGAGCTGGGTCAACCAGGACAGCCAGGCCAACCAGGACAACCAGGACAGCCAGGTCAACCAGACCTACATGGACAGCCAGGAAAACCAGGACAGCAAGACCAACCAAATCAACCAGGACAGCCAGGAAAACCAGGACAACCAGACCACCCAGGACAGCAAGACCAACCAAAACAACCAGGACAGCCAGGTCAACCAGGACAGCCAGACCAACCAGGACAGACAGGACAGCCAGGTCAACCAGCACAGCCAGGCCAACCAGGACAACCAGGACAGCCAGGCCAACCAGACCAACCAAGACAGCCAGGTCAACCAGGACAGCCAGGCCAACCAGGACAACCAGGACAGCCACTCCAACCAAAACAACCAGGACACCCAGTACAGCCAGGCCAACCAGAACAGCCTGGACAGCCAGGTCAACCAGGACAGCCAGGCCAACCAGGACACCCAGGACAGCCAAGCCAACCAGACCAACCAGGACAGCCAGGAAAACCAGGACAGCCAGTACAGCCAGGCCAACCAGAACAGCCTGGACAGCCAGGTCAACCCGGACAGCCACGCCAACCAGGACAACCAGGTCAGCCAGGAAAACCAGGACAGCCAGGAAAACCAGGACCGCCAGACCAACCAGGCCAACCAAGACAGCCAGGAAAATCAGGACAGCCAGGTCAACCAGGACAGCCAGGCCAACCAGGACAACCAGGACAGCCAGTCCAACCAAAACAACCAGGACACCCAGGAAAGCCAGGACAGCCAGTACAGCCAGGCCAACCAGAACAGCCTGGACAGCCAGGTCAACCAGGACAGCCAGGCCAACCAGGACACCCAGGACAGCCAGGCCAACCAGGACAGCCAGACCAACCAGGCCAACCAAGACAGCCAGGAAAATCAGGACAGCCAGATCAACCAGGACAGCCAGGCCAACCAGGACAACCAGGACAGCCAGTCCAACCAAAACAACCAGGACACCCAGGAAAGCCAGGACAGCCAGTACAGCCAGGCCAACCAGAACAGCCTGGACAGCCAGGTCAACCCGGACAGCCACGCCAACCAGGACAACCAGGTCAGCCAGGAAAACCAGGACAGCCAGGAAAACCAGGACCGGCAGACCAACCAGGCCAACCAAGACAGCCAGGAAAATCAGGACAGCCAGGTCAACCAGGACAGCCAGGCCAACCAGGACAACCAGGACAGCCAGTCCAACCAAAACAACCAGGACACCCAGGAAAGCCAGGACAGCCAGTACAGCCAGGCCAACCAGAACAGCCTGGACAGCCAGGTCAACCAGGACAGCCAGGCCAACCAGGACACCCAGGACAGCCAGGCCAACCAGGACAGCCAGGCCAACCAGGACACCCAGGACAGCCAGGCCAATCAGATCAACCAGATTCTTCATCTGATGAATCAGATTATGATTATGCTGACGAAGAAGAGTCAGAGGAAACTGACCAAAATAAAAAGGTTAAGCGAACAAAAAAAGTTACCATCGAAGAAGATAACGAAAATGATTCGCAGAGTGATGAGACTAAAAAACATAAAATTAAACACCATTTGAAGAAGCACCATGGAGGTAAATCAGGAAAACCAGGCAAACCAGGGCAGCCAGAAAAGCCAGAGAAACCAAAGAAGCCTGAAAAACCAGAAAAGCCCGAGAAGCCAGAGAAACCAGAAAACCCTGAAAAACCAGAAGAACCAGGCAAACCTGGTCAATCAGGAAGGCCAGACCAACCAGGACAACCAGGACAGCCAGGTCAACCAGGACAGCCAGGACACCCCGACCAACCTGGTGGACCAAAACAAACAAATAAGCCCGATCAACCTGATAAATCAGAAAAGCCCGAGAAACCAGGTAAGCCCGAGAAACCAGAAAATCTTGAAAAACCAGAAAAGCCTGAGAAGCCAGAAAAACCTAAAAATCATGAAAAACCTCAGAAACCAGAAAAATCTGAAAACCCTGATAAACCAGAAGAACCACGCAAACACAGTCAACCTAAACAACAAGGTCAACCAGGACAGCCAAGTCAACCAGGACAGCCAGGTCAACCAGGACAGCCAGGTCAACCAGGACAGCCCGGTCAACCCGGACAACCAGGCCAACCAGGTCAGCCAGGTGGACCAGCACAGCCAGGTGGACAAAGACACCCAAACAAACCAGGACAGCCAGGACAGCCAGGACAACCAGGACAACCAGGACAGCCAGGTCAACCAGGACTGCCAGGTCAACCAGGACAGCCAGGCCAACCAGGACAGCCAGGTGGTCCAAGACACCCAAACAAGCCAGGACAGCCAGGGCAGCCAAACAAACCAGGACAGACAGAACAGCCAGGTCAACCCGGACAACCAGGACAGCCAGGCCAACAAGGACAGCCAGGTCAACCAGGACAGCCAGGCCAACCAGAACGGCCAGGCCAACCAGGACAACCAGGACAGCCAGGCCAACCAGGACAGCCAGGTCAACCAGGACAGCCAGGCCAACCAGGACAGCCAGGTCAACCAGGACAGCCAGGCCAACCAGGACGGCCAGGCCGACCAGGACAGCCAAGTGGACCAAGACACCCAAACAAACCAGGACAGCCAGGCCAACCAGGACAGCCAGGTGGACCAATTCACCCAAACAAACCAGGACAGCCAGGGCAGCCAGGTCAACCAGGACAACCAGGACAGCCAGGCCAACCAGGACAGCCAGGAATACCCGGCCAGCAAGACCAACCAAAACAACCAGGACACCCAGGAAAACCAGGACAGCCAGGCCAACCAGAACAGCCAGGACAGCCAGGTCAACCAGGACAGCCAGGCCAACCAGGACACCCAGGACAGCCAGGCCAACCAAATCAACCAGATTCTTCATCTGATGAATCAGATTATGATTATGCTGACGAAGAAGAGTCAGAGGAAACTGACCAAAATAAAAAGGTTAAGCGAACAAAAAAAGTTACTATCGAAGAAGATAACGAAAATGATTCGCAGAGTGATGAGACTAAAAAACAAAAAAATAAACACCGTTTGAAGAAGCACCATGAAGGTAAATCAGGAAAACAAGGCAAACCAGGGCACCCAGACCAACCAGTCCAACCAGGAAAACCAGGACAGTCTGGCCAACCAGGACAGCCAGCACAGCCAGGTCAACAAGGACAGCCAGGCCAACCAGGACAGCCAGGACAGCCAGGACAGCCAGGACAGCCCGGTCAACCTGGTAGGCCAAAACAAACAAATAAATCCGATCATCCAGGACAGCCTGATAAACAAAAAAATCCTGAGCAGCCAGAAAAGCCAGAGAAAACAAAGAAGCCTGAAAAACCAGAAAAGCTCGAGAAGCCAGAAAAGCTAGAGAAACCAAAGAAGCCTGAAAAACCAGAACAGCCTGAGAAACCAGAAAGCCCTGTAAAACCAGAAGAACCAGGCAAACCTGGTCAATCAGGACAACCAGGCCAACCAGATCAACCAGGACAGCCAGGTGGACCAAGACAGCCAAACAAACCAGGACAGACAGGGCAGCCAGGTCAATCCGGACAACCAGGCCAGCCAGGCCAACCAGAACAACCAGGACAGCCAGGCCAACCAGGACAGCCAGATGGACCAAGACTTCCAAACAAACCAGGACAGCCAGGGCAGCCAGGCGAACCAGGACAGCCAGGCCAACCAGGACAACCAGGACAGCCAGAAAAGCCAGGCCAACCAGAACAGCCAGGTGAACCAGGTCAACCCGGACAACCAGGCCAGCCAGGCCAACCAGGACAGCCAGGTGGACCAAAGCACCCAAACAAACCAGGACAGCCAGGTGAACCAGGTCAACCCGGACAACCAGGCCAGCCAGGCCAACCAGGACAGCCAGGTGGACCAAAGCACCCAAACAAACCAGGACAGCCAGGGCAGCCAGGCCAACCAGGACAACCAGGCCTACCAGGACAGCCAGGTCAACTAGGACAGCCAGGTGGACCAAGACACCCAAACAAACCAGGACAGCCAGGCCAACCAGGACAGCCAGAACAGCCAGGCCAACCAGAACAGCCAGGTGAACCAGGTCAACCCGGACAACCAGGCCAGCCAGGCCAACCAGGACAGCCAGGTGGACCAAAGCACCCAAACAAACCAGGACAGCCAGGGCAGCCAGGCCAACCAGGACAGCCAGGCCAACCAGGACAGCCAGGCCAACCAGGACAGCCAGGTCAACCCGGACAACCAGGACAGCCAGGTGAACCAGGTCAACCCGGACAACCAGGCCTACCAGGACAGCCAGGTCAACTAGGACAGCCAGGTGGACCAAGACAGCCAAACAAACCAGGACAGCCAGGGCTGCCAGGCCAACCAGGACAGCCAGGTGGACCAAGACACCCAAACAAACCAGGACAGCCAGGGCAGCCAGGCCAACCAGGACAGCCAGGCCAACCAGGACAGCCAGGTCAACCCGGACAACCAGGCCAACCAGGACAGCCAGGCCAACCAGGACAGCCAGGACAGCCAGGCCAACCAGGACAGCCAGGTGAACCAGGTCAACCCGGACAACCAGGCCAGCCAGGCCAACCAGGACAGCCAGGTGGACCAAAACACCCAAACAAACCAGGACAGCCAGGGCAGCCAGGCCAACCAGGACAACCAGGACAGCCAGGCCAACCAGGACAGCCAGGTGGACCAAGACACCCAAACAAACCAGGACAGCCTGGACAGCCAGGACAACCGGGCCAACCAGGACAGCCAGGACAGCCAGGACAGTCAGGCCAACCAGGACAGCCAGGTCAACCCGGACAACCAGGCCAACCAGGACAGCCAGGCCAACCAGGACAGCCAGGACAGCCAGGCCAACCAGGACAGCCAGGTCAGCCAGGCCAGCCAGGACAGCCAGGTGAACCAGGTCAACCCGGACAACCAGGCCAGCCAGGCCAACTAGGACAGCCAGGTGGACCAAAACACCCAAACAAACCAGGACAGCCAGGGCAGCCAGGCCAACCAGGACAACCAGGACAGCCAGGCCAACCAGGACAGCCAGGTGGACCAAGACACCCAAACAGACCAGGACATCCAGGACAGCCAGGTCAACCAGGACAGCCAGGTGGACCAAGACACCCAAACAAACCAGGACAGCCTGGACAGCCAGGACAACCGGGCCAACCAGGACAGCCAGGACAGCCCGGACAGCCAGGCCAACCAGGACAGCCAGGTCAACCCGGACAACCAGGCCAACCAGGACAGCCAGGCCAACCAGGACAGCCAGGACAGCCAGGCCAACCAGGACAGCCAGGTGGACCAAGATACCCAAACAAACCAGGACATCCAGGACAGCCAGGTCAACCAGGACAGCCAGGTGGACCAAGACACCCAAACAAACCAGGACAGCCTGGACAGCCAGGACAACCGGGCCAACCAGGACAGCCAGGACAGCCCGGACAGCCAGGCCAACCAGGACAGCCAGGTCAACCCGGACAACCAGGCCAACCACGACAGCCAGGCCAACCAGGACAGCCAGGGCAGCCAGGCCAACCAGGACAGCCAGGCAAACCAGGCCAACCAGGACAGCCAGGCCAACCAGGACAGCCAGGACAACCAGGACAGCCAGGTGAACCAGGACAACCAGGTCAACCCGGACAACCAGGCCAACCAGGTCAGCCAGGTGGACCAAGACACCCAAACAAACCAGGACAGCCAGGGCAGCCAGGCCAATCAGGACAGCCAGGTGAACCAGGTCAACCCGGACAACCAGGCCAACCAGGACAGCCAGGCCAACCAGGACAGCCAGGTGGACCAAGACACCCAAACAAACCAGCACAGCCAGGGCAGCCAGGCCAACCAGGACAGCCAGGTCAACCCGGACAACCAGGCCAACCAGGACAGCCAGGACAACCAGGACAGCCAGGCCAACCAGGACAACCAGGTGGACCAAGACACCCAAACAAACCA
Organism: Hedya salicella; assembly: GCA_905404275.2. Lineage (NCBI taxonomy): Eukaryota > Metazoa > Arthropoda > Insecta > Lepidoptera > Tortricidae > Hedya > Hedya salicella. The sequence continues at coordinate 20,565,204 of FR990098.1, forward strand.
GGACAGCCAGGCCAACCAAGACAACCAGGTCAACCAGGACAGCCTGGACAGCCAGGACAACCAGGCCAACCAGGACAGCCAGGTGGACCAGGACAGCCCAACAAACCAGGACAGCCAGGGCAGCCAGGTCAACCAGGACAGCCAGGACAGCCAGGACAGCCTGGTAGGCCAGGCCAACCAGGACAGCAAGGCCAACCAGGACAGCCAGGTGGACCACGACACCCAAACAAACCAGGACAGCCAGGGCAGCCAGGCCAACCAGGTCAACCAGGACAGCCAGGTGGACCAAGACAGCCAAACAAACCAGGACAAACAGGACAGCCAGGGCAGCCAGGTCAACCAGGACAACCAGGACAGCCAAATCAACCAGGACAGCAAGGTCAACCAGGACAGCCTGGACAGCCAGGCCAACCAGGACAGCCAGGCCAACCAGGACAACCAGGACAGCCAGGACAACCAGGACAACCGGGTCAACTAGGACAGCCAGGCAAACCAGGGCAACCAGGCCGGCCAGGCCAACCAGGACAACCAGGACAGCCAGGACAACCACGACAACCAGGTCAACCAGGACAGCCAGGTCAACCAGGACAACCAAACGGACCTGAGCAGCCAGAACAGCCAGGAGAGTGCAGACCTTATCGCCGTAGAAGATATGATGAAGACGACGAAGACATTGAAGATGATTGGGACCGCGAGACCGACAACAAGCGCCACAAGAAAAGAGGACGTTACGACTTAAGTCGGCGAGGTACTGTATTCTTATTTTTTATGTTCTAGTTTTCTTAACATTATTTATTTCTTACTAGCGTCTGCCCGCGACTTCGTCCGCCTTAAATTCGTTTATCGCGGATAAAGGTAGTTTTTCGGGATAAAAAGTAGCCTATGTCCTTCCCCGGGACTCAAACTATCTCCATCCAAATTTCATCCAAATCGGTTCAGCGGTTTAAGCGTGAAGAGGTAACAGACAGACAGACAGACAGATAGACAGACAGACAGACAGACAGACTTTCGCATTTATAATATTAGTATGGAGTATGGATAGTATGGATTGCATCAAAGAAAGCTTACCATACAAAAGGCGAACTTATTGCCACAAGGCATTATCTATCAGTCAACCAAGGCAAAACAGACACGGTGTTGGCGGTGCATGGGTTTATGCGTAACTATACATAACACCTAAAAGTAGACAAAGTAGATACGTATACTTACGTAACAATAGTTTTGTTTCCTGTTTTATACAAGTCTGGAGAATAAATTATTTGTCCTTATGAATACAAGAAACTAACTTTGTTGTTCCTGTCTGTCTGATCTGAATCTGAACATCGATTTTTTTTATAATTAATATTTGAAAACAACATGCTGTTGTTACGGCCAAAGTTCAAACGCCCTTATTTATTTATTTATTCGACGTACCAACAAAGTACAAGGCTTTACATTTAATTTACACTAGAAACTAAGAGCACTTCTAGCTTCTCGATAACAGATGTGCAACTTCGTTTACAAATATTGGACAATGTTACTTAGACGTGAAAAATAAATTTAGTTATTTAATTGAAAAATAAATAAATGTAAAGGTTGTGACCAGAAAACAAATATTGGCACATAAATAGATACTTAGATCAGGGGCCCGTTTCATAAACTTACATTAACGAGCGGAAATCTCTTTCCAACAATATGTATTAAAAAGAGACTTCCACATGTAATACAGGTTACAAGCTTTTATGAAACGGGCGCCATGTTTTATAGATAATCACATCATGGTCGTGTCTGTACGTATGTACGTCAACTGCTTCTACATGCGGACGATATAATATTAGGTACCTACGTCGTGTGTTACAAGCCAGCCATTCTGATTTCAGATCATCGCGCCATAGAAGCCGATCTAAATCTTCGCACAATGACCATCCCTAGCCGCAACGGCAACCAGCCAGGACGATGCTACTGCTCTTGCGACCTCAACAACCGGCCAATCTTCATCAGCGTCGACCCCAATAGGCTGACCTAACCTGCCCATAGTTATATTACCTTATTTACCTTTATTACATGATGAATTAGACAAACATTAAAATAATCAGTTCGCTGAATGATTCCTATAGTTTTTATCACTAAAAATCTATGCAATAAGACTAGGTAAATTTTTACCCATGATTATTATGTAATTTTTCTCTAGTTTTGTGCCGTTATATTGTAATTTTTTTCTAATGTTTATTAAACATAATGATATGATATATGGTATGTCTTTTTTTCCAATAACAAACATTGTAGTTAGATGTTCAGTGGATTATAGGCACTTGTCCCACCGCCGGCGAGTAAGCGATGAGCTATCGGCGATTGTCTCGCCCAAGAAACGAACAAAAAATAATCGCTCAAGTGTAAATAAAAGAGAGAGATATATTTATATTTCATCGCTGGCTGTTGACACTGCCGGCGATCTATCCCTCTCTTTTATTTACACTTGAGCGATTATCTTTTGTTCATTTCTTGGGCGAGAAAATCGCCGATAGCTCATCGCTTCCTCGCCGGCGGTGGGACAAGTGCTATACAGAGAGTATTCGCTCGCCGCTTCGCTTGTCGCGCGTTATCGTGGCTTAACGTTACGCGTGACTTTCTCACGATTTATGACAAAGCACCCGTCATTTTCTACTAATAATTAGGGCGAGATTGACGGATGCTTATCTTATATATTGATGCAAGACAGTGCAGCACACATGGACCTCCCAGCTTTTAGAGGCCCATTACTAGCAAACTTCGAACTGACTTGAGGCTCTTGATTTGCATCGGGATCCTTAGTTATCTATCTACGCACTGAGCTATGCATTTCAAGCAAATACAATTATGTTTAGCAGAAAGCTGCTGCAGTGTGCCTTTATATAGAAAGACTAGATCGTCACCAGTTTATATAGCTTGAAAACCCTAGACTTATAAGCCGTCAAAAAGAAGTCAGCAGCAATCTGCATATATTTCGGTGCATTCCGAGGGCCTTAAATCATCAGCACATTCGGTCGCTCGCTACTAAACTCGCACTCGGGTGCGCCGCGAGCACACGCCGAGACTAACCGTTTCTGTAATCTAAATGAGCCCTAAAGTTTTCTGCGAATTGCATAAAATTACTAACTTCTAGTGATTACTACCTGAAATGAAACAATAGTAAGGTGTAATTCATGTATTGCTAAGTGGCGAGCGTACACAATAGCGCGGTGCCGCGTTTGACCCAAAAGTCCGAAGCTTCTTTCCCGGAAGCCAGATCCACCGCGACCACGAAGGCGCCCATTCGAAGCGGGTAGTAGTAACACGGGCAGATGTAGCGGTCTGTGGACAAGCTCATAATCAGGCCCAGCAGCAATATAACATAGATCAAATGAGCTCAATTTATCTACTTCGAATAGGATAAAACTATGTAATTGGTTAATAAGATCTGTTACTGTTCTGCTATAAAATAAAATCACAATGTCATTTTTTTTGTATTTTACCCGCACACTCAAAGTTTAGTTTTAGCCAGTTAAGAATTAATATTTGTTTCAAAATCTAACTAAACACTCTAGAGATTACTGCACTGTTTAGCGATAAGTAACCTGTTACCACTCCTTGAATGTATTATAATTATATTTAAAATGCTAAATATACCACAACACATCCTGATTCCTATAGCCATGAAGATTTGTGACGATAATTTTGCGTCTTGGATGCTACAGACTATTTGATGACGACTATACTGTTTCGAGGCGTCCAATAAACAGTTATTGTATCGTAAGTCTGCGTTACGCAATGTCCAAGCCTATGCGGTCCTAGTCCGTAAGTTTTCAACCTCCACTCTCTACTAATATGTGTAATGCCACATCACATCGGTGGTTAGCCTAGCAGTACAGATTTTGCGGTTAGTATATATAGTTATAAATATAGTTTGTTGTGAAATACCATTTTAAATAGGTAGTCTACCTATTCATTTTGCTGCAAAGCAAGCATTAAGGTGCAGTTGCCGCCTTAAAGGGTATACTCCGTTTTTTTACTGTGTGGTGAATAGGGTGATGCACAGGTATATATTTGTAAGTACACAAATATAATATTACATTATCTATACTATTATAGAGTTGTAAAAATGAAATGTCTATACATTGAAGATATTTTCAAAAAAAATATTGTTACGGACTATTTGGAGGTCATTAAATCGATTTTATTTTTTTGTGAGTTTTATGTATGTTTGTATGTGTCGTTGCGGTTATGTCACGCAAAATCGGTTAAACGGATTTCAACTATTTTTGGTACACGGGTAGCTGGGTATCTCCAGATGGTTATAGGATACTTTTTACCCGACTACGATAAAGAAAAAATGAAGAGTTATCATCTTTTCTCCTCGAAGTTGCGGGCGCCTTCTGGTAACTTATATTAATACAACTCACTCCTCATCTTGCGACCGGTGGCTCGAATCGGTTTAAAATGAATGGGCGTCATCGGAAACACTAGCTGCATGGGAAGCGGTTCTTGAAGATGGCCATCCTTGCGGAACCACGACGCACCTTCTAAGTACAGGCCCCTAAATTGAAAAAGGACATCTACTCAACGTCAAAAATTAACAGAACGATGAAACGTGATATGATTATTACATAATATTTTTGAAACGACTCCAAATTTTTTTTTACAAAATGTGAATTAAAAAATCACAATTAGCAGAAAAATGTATAAAAAGTTAAATTTTAGACACTGAGGATGATAAATACTAATACGGGAGGAGTTTTCAATCATATTTATATTACTTATTAATATTTTGTACTACATTTTCAAAAAAATGATTGTAGTAACTAAAACCTTACATTTCGGGCCCCACGTTGGGCGCCAATGTAAGGTTTTAGTTACGACTCTCTACTTACTAATCTCAGGGACCTTACTTGATACTAACAGGGGGGTTCGTTCGTGCCAGAAGGTGGAAGAGATGCTAATTGAAACAAGCAATAATCAAATCAAAACACTATATTGTAAGTCATCACATCGTCACACGTAGCACAACACAATAGGTATGGTTAGTACATGCTATACATATCGAGGAACACGAGTCAGGGAAGTCCACAGCGGGATGGTATAACCTCTGGGAACTGCTGGTACTGATGCCGTCACTGGGGGAAGCAGGAGGGCAGGGTCGTCGCTACGGCCGAGTTGGCGCCGGTGGCGGCCAGTGTAGGAGGTATACGAAGCGGGAAGCAGTGGACGCTGGCTAGCGATACAAAGGGCTCGACACGAAGCTGGTCTTCCAAACGGAATGTTGACTGGGCCGCCGGTGTCCAACCGGAGAAGGAGTGGGCTCTCACAAATGCCGCACAGCCTCGCCGTCGCTCTCCCCGCGGCCTTGCTTTTCACCTGTGCGCGCGTCTTTACTGTCTCTCTCGCACTGGGACAAGGCGTGTATCTTTCTTTCTCGCTCGCATCCGTGCATAGCGCGTCTCTTTCTTCCTCTGTCGCACTCGGATAAGGTGTGCATCTACTTTTCTCCCTCGCGTTCATGCTGGTATGCTCATCGTACTTTTCTTGTTAGCACGATAGGTGGCGTTGCGTACGCTACAGTATCTTCAGATGGCTATAGCATACTTTTTACCCGACTACGCTGAAGAAAAAAAGGGGTTATGACTTTTTCTCCTCCGCGAACGAAGTTGCGGGCGTCTTCTAGTTTTGTAATAAAAAAAATACTAAATGTAAATATTTTCAAAAATACTGTCGGTTCGGTTTCGGGTTTGATATGGCGCTATTACATATCATTTTAGGTATATTTTACAAAAAAATGATTCAACCGTAACATATCTGGACCTGGAGGAGCCCAAACTTGGTATGTTTTGAAAATGATTTTAATTTAAATTTAAAACAAGTGGCTAAATATAATGATGTGATATATTTTTAGAATTTACTTAGTAAGCCCTTTCATTAAATACCACACACGATAGGTTTCAGAACATTTTTTTTCTCATACAAAAAGGATGACGCCATAACTCCTCTCCTTTTCTGTATTTTTTTTATGGCCCAAAGATCAATCGTTCCAATTTTCCTGCTTTTAACACCATTTGCCACTTTTTTTGGCGTACCGCTGGCACTAATATATCTAAATCACCCAAACACACACACACACACACACACATATACATGTGTGCAACTACATACAAAGCACACCTATTGCATAAAAAATAGACAGCGTATGAGTAAAATAATTTCATTTCATACATTAACGAATGTTAAAAAGTGTTAGACTTAAGAGGAGAATTCGACCAGTTTTTGTTAAATATTGGTTAAAATAAATGATTTTGTCTTTTTTTTATATTGACTAAATCAGAGCACGTGAATGTATGTCGTAAAAGGCATTCTAGCAAGTTTATATTTTGTTAATTTCAGGATGAAGTCGATTTTGCTTCTTACGTCGTCTTCCTTCATCCAATCCTTAAGAGTCGCCCTTAAGCTCAGCCGAATTTCACCTTCCTATACAAACGAAGTTTCGTTCTCATTTTAAAACCACGTGTTGGATTGTAACGAAACTTACATTATATCTAGGTCTGTAATTAGTTTATATGGCTCCAGTTTATAAAACAAACGAAATACAGCAAAAACAAGTTTCGTATGAAAAACTTAAATTCACTGTATTTGTTTACTATTGTATCTGAAGCTATATAAACTAATTACAAGCCAGCATATACCTTAAGTTATTCTAAGTACAAAGTTTCAGAGCAAACTAGCTAGTCGTTTTAAAATGAGAGCGTAACTACGTTTGTTGGAGAACCGAGCTTGAGGGCGACTCTTAAATCTTCGCGATACATATATAAACGACTCATCGTTAAGCATTATTATATAACATGATCATACCTTACGTAGACACCTCCATCGCGAGGTGGTCGCACGAAGGACGATTCCTCCAGTGGCATCACCGAGAACTCCCAGCATAAGGTGTCGATGGGCCAGCTCTCGCCACGGGCAGTTGTCTGTAAAGCAAAAGCTGCCATGAACCCATTACTTTGTACAATACGTCCTAGTATCAGACAGTGGCGCCCCTTGCCCTAAAGCCCAAGTAAGCCCAAGCCCAGGGCGGCCAGATATTATGGGCGGCTGAATCTACTTCACGGTATAGGGCGGCCAAGACTGTAAACCTGCCACTGTAAACATACAGCCAAGTGACACACTACACAACGACGTTAAAAAATCAAACGTCACGTCAAAATGTGTTATATAGCTGACTGCATTATATTGACTGCTAATGCAGTCACTGAAATTGGGGATAATGCATTTTTTTTATGATACCAATTGATCGGTTTCTTATGAATGAGAAATGATACCCGTTGAAAATTAAACACTAGAAACGTTAACATCGAGATCCGAAGTCACGCATAACGGCTGAGCGTTATAACGACCCATACAAATCGAGCGACACGTGTGACGTTACTCATGTCACAATTGGGATGTTGAGCCAGCACAGCGTGGGCGGCGCGGGCGGCGCGTTGACCTACACCTAGAGGTGAGCCCCGCGCAGAACCAGCTCGCCACACTACGATCTTGGTGTCTTCATAGGTGATAGAGGGTATACCTGCATCACGGCGGTGAGGAAGCCAGTGGGCGCCACTAGCGCGGGCAGCCAGCACAGCGTGGGCGGCGCACGCGGCGCGTTGGCCCAGGCCTGGAGGTGGCCCCCGCGTAGGTACAGCTCGCGGCACCACGCTCCTAACGGTTTCATGGAGGGCCGCGCTGGAAGTAAACACACAATTTGTAAACTTTAACCGACATATTATGAATCATAAATAAACATTTTGAAACCATCCTTACTTCCATACTAATATTATAAATGCGAAAGTGTGTCTGTCTGTCTGTCTGTTACCTCTTCACGCTTAAACCGCTGAACCGATTTGGATGAAATTTGGTATGGAGACAGTTTGAGTCCCGGGGAAGGACATAGGCTACTTTTTATCCCAGAAAAATACCCTTATCCGCGATATCCCGTATATATATAATATATATATTATAGTACTAGCTTCTGCCCGCGACTGCGTCCGCCTTAAATTCGTTTATCGCGGATAAGCGTATTTTTCCGGGATAAAAAGTAGCCTACGTCCTTCCCCGGAAAAAGACAGACATATATACTACACTATGTGAATATATGTAGCCGTTTTCAAATTATAGCCTGTTAAACATTCACACAAAAACACTGCAGGGTTTGTGGAGGCGATTTTCTTTGTAGCTTCACCTTCTGTATTTATGTTAATTCTAAAATTATAAATAATACTAACCAGCCACAACACATCATTGAAATATCGTCATTGACAGCTACTAAAGTACTCAATCCTCATATACAATTAAATATGATATAAGAACCTCTTTCATCGTATCTTAGTTTAACTAAATTTACGAATAAGTACTTTGCATTTTTAGACTTGGAATAATACTTTCATTTTGAAGGAAAGGCCCTCTCTACAAGCGTTGATAGTATTAATTTTAGTAGGTTGAAAGTGAAAGCAATATTTTAAAATAGAAAAGATATTTGTTATGTAAATATGGTAGGAAAGGTGTTTTGGTATAGGTCAAATAATATTTTTTTTATGTACTAATTGCTTTTTTTGTATGAAATTAAAAAATGTTACTGTTTATCTAATTATTTCGATGTTATGTTGATAGTTTATAGTCCGATTAATCGATCTAAACGGCACAAAAAAGTTTATGTAGACCGATCACTTGGAGGAAGCGGAATTTCGATTCCATGCAGTCCGATTAGACGAACCACCAGGTTGTGGCGTCTTACTTGAAGTACGCTCCCGATGTTTGTAATTTTGAGATGCGCTCTCTTTTTTTAAAGATCGTCAAATTAAGTTGTTTGCGTCGATTGAGAGGTACTCAGTCGATTTGTGCACTCTGGTGACGTGGTCCGACTGACTTGTCCTACTCTGCTTGGTTTGTACAAATCGGACGTGACGACGTGGATTTTTTTTCATTGAGATATTGACATTTTTTCCGTGGTGTGTTATAGAACGTCCTCTCAATAATATAAATATTGGTATAAAAACTACTTCAATCTCATAACAACTCACCGGGATACAACAACATTAAAATTATATTTTTGGACTTTCCCTAAAAACGCTCCATACAAAAGCTTAGAAACGGTTTCATGACAAAAGTTACCAGACATTTCATGGCTTATCCAATGGTATTTCTAGTTGTATATATATATATAATATTCATACTTTATAAATTGACTTTCCCACCCAACTTTAAAGGCTTATAAAATAAGCTACGCGTGAGGAATAGAACTATTTTTTTTTAACACGCTTTTATTAGGTCGACCTGTATGTAACTAATTTAACCATCTTCCAAGGATCGTAGCGTCATGAAAATTGGCAGCTGTATGTAGTTCTGATAACAGTACAATAACATGGTAGTTCCGAACTGATCTGATGATGGAGCCGGAAGATAGGTATGAACTGAAACTTCATGATGGATCATCGTATCATAGCTGTGTTTGGATTTGTTAGAAAAGTCTTGTAAAGCTTGTTTCTCTAGTGTATTTTACACTATTAATTTATTAAAGATTTATATCATATAATCTACCATTTCACATCAAAATTTTATTTTATTTGAGTACAGTCAACATCTCAATTGACTGCTTTGCTCATTTCTACCCACTTACAGTACGATTACTTTGAGTTTACCACTGACATATGCTTTTATTCCATTGGATATTCGATTTTAACACTAATGTAAAAGTCATGTAATAGAAACTCTTTTGTATTAGTGTTAAAGTCGAATATCCAATGGAATAAAAGCATATGTCAGTGGTAAACTCAAAGTAATCGTACTGTACTTTTTAAAGTATTTAAGAATGAAATGACTACTTCCCATATTCCGCTTACTGTGTACATAGTTCTAAGTTACGTAAGTTTTCTCATATAAGGGAATTGTTATTCTTTTGATCAAATAAATGATTTTTGAACCGACACACTCGTATAGCTACTGAACCGACGTATTAGGTAAGTACGAGGTGTTCTTAACTTATAAACTTAGAGTTGTTAAACTTAAATAGACGGGGCCGGGGGCACACTGTTCGTAGAAGCAGATAGCATTGAAGCAGAAAGGTCCTTGAGGACTGCAACAAGGTGGACCAAAGATCTTCCCAAGATCGCAGGAAACCGATGGTTGAGGACAGCACGCCACAGGTTGTGGAGATCTTTAGTGGATTCGTAAACGGTGATGATGATCAAATAAATACAAATATCGCCAACTCAAGATCTGTGATCTCTCGAAGAGGGAATCAAATATTGTTTGGAATTAATTATGTCGATTTTGTCAATCGAAATTTATCTTTTACTTTACCTCCTCCAAAGATGGCCATCGTGCCTACAACCAGCGGGTACAAGACAATTACGATTTCCGTCAAGTGATCAGAGTACTAAATGGGATTATTTATATTATTTCTTCAACAAGCCATGTCTGACCAATGAGAAGCACATTTACTGAATAAAATAAAAACTCAAGTCTCCCAAATACTTTTTGTTAACAGGTTCCCAGTCCCGCTGACAGTTAACATGTAACAAATGCATGTAAATGTATCATATTTGACTCAATGGGACAAGGAACCTGTTAAAGAACATACCTCGCTGCCAAAAGTTGGGCACTCGCCCCTCGAAGATGCACGTATACATGATCTCCAGCATGTCCGACATCACCACCAGACCCTCGATCGCACGCCGCAGTTCCTGCCACAGCGTCAAATAACCACGTAAACCAGTACGAACACAACATTCCACATGACGCGTAGTTTTTTAAGTTTATCTCTTGTTTAGAAAACTCTACAAGTATTCGGCGAACTGATAAAAATCTGCCGTCACACCTAGAAAAAGTGCGAAATCGATGCTAAAAACAGGGGTCCATATTGGCTCTCATAAAATTTTTATTCCTATTTTTTATTTCACTACCGATTTTTCTTCCTAACAATCACTCTTCATAATTTTATTCCTTATACTTTTTTTCTTCATACTTTTATTTTACTACCATCGGAACTCATAACAGTCAGTTATCATACTTTTTTTCTTAATAATGTCATTACTAAGAATTGTTAAAACTCATTTTTTTTTTTCATAACTGTTTTACTTCATAACAGACAATTATCATAATTTTCCTATTCATAATGGCATTCATTAGAAAATGTGGTTGGGTGGATTGTTCTTGTATGTAAACAGTATGAATAAAAGCAAGTCTTTTTTTCGGGACGCAAAAAAAATAACCTCGAAGGCCAGGTGGGAGCTCGCTACGCTTCGCTCCCGCCTGACCTTCTAACCTAACCCGGCCACGTCGGATCTGCTCTGAAAGGTTTTGCTCGATCGCTTCGCTCGCTCGCTCGTTCAAATTTTGTAATCCAATCTATTTTCCTGGTAGTGGTTCAAATATTAGTATGAACAAGGTGTATGAGTGTTGATTTTATGAGTATTGATGATTATGAATTCGGATGATTATGAATTCTGATGATTATGAGTTAGAGTAGTAGTGTAAGAAAATATATGAAAAAAAAAATTGTATAAACAAGTTGTATGATTAGTGATCTTATGACTTCTGATGATTATGAGTTTCGATCGTTAGTATTAAAAAAAAATATGAAGAGTGATCATTATGATATAAAATAGTATGAGAAATATTTTCGGACTTCAGATAATAGGACTTAAAAAGTTATGTGAGAAAATACGCACCCTAAAAACAGACACACCGATGAAAACGCTAAACACCAACTTTTTCGTTAGGGGTTAAAGATTATCATCATATCATTACTAAAATACGTATATACACGCAATGAAACCAACTTGCCCTGCCACGATGAATGTGATGAGCACGTTGAAGATCGCGGATTTCCTGCAGCCGTGTCTCCGTAGCAGGAGATCGCGGTATCACGACCTTGGGGCCCATCATGCGGTCCGTGGTCTCCACGTCGATCATGGGTATCAGCTTCGCCATCTCCGCAACCAGCTCGTCAGCCTACTTACATACAAGTGTAACCAAAGTAACCTTGAGCCCGGCCACGATGGAGGTGATGAGCACGTTGAAGTAGCCGATCTCCTGCAGCAGGGACACGCACATCGGCATCACGACTTCGGGGCCCATCACGCGCTCCGTGGTCTCCACGTCAATCATGAGGCAGCTTCATCTCCGCAACCAGCTCGTCAGCCTACTTACATACAAGTGTAACCAAAGTAACCTTGAGCCCTGCCACGATGGAGGTGATGAGCACGTTGAAGTAGCCGATCTCCTGCAGCAGGGACACGCACATCGGCATCACGACTTCGGGGCCCATCACGCGCTCCGTGGTCTCCACGTCAATCATGAGGCAGCTTCATCTCCGCAACCAGCTCGTCAGCCTACTTACATACAAGTGTAACCAAAGTAACCTTGAGCCCTGCCACGATGGAGGTGATGAGCACGTTGAAGTAGCCGATCTCCTGCAGCAGGGACACGCACATCGGCATCACGACCTCGGGGCCCATCACGCGCTCCGTGGTCTCCACGTCAATCATGAGGCAGCTTCATCTCCGCAACCAGCTCGTCAGCCTACATACAAGTGTAACCAAAGTAACCTTGAGCCCGGCCACGATGGAGGTGATGAGCACGTTGAAGTAGCCGATCTCCTGCAGCAGGGACACGCACATCGGCATCACGACTTCGGGGCCCATCATACGCTCCGTGGTCTCCACGTCGACCATTTGGGGCAGCTTCGCCATCATCTCCGCAGCTAATTCATCAACCTACATATACCAAACATGTTCATACTCACAAAAAAACATAAGCGCTCCTTCATCGGGGCATTCGCGTGTTAAGTAACAATAAATGTCACACAATAAACCGTTACCATCATTTGTAATATATGGAATTGCTATGATTTCATTTATAATTTCATAAAGATTGATGAATAACTACATCGAAATCTGTGAATATGATCAGCGAGTGAATTTCAATTTTAATTTGTAACGAATATTACGATCTCTGTTGTTTTCTCGCAATCAGTGGCTGTTTAAATCATCTGTCAAGATGTATGAGGCCGTATGAAGATGTTGTTGAACGAATTTGTAGTGATTCAGATATATGTGACACCATTTGTAGTATAACATGCTAAAGCTAAAGAATATTGTTGTAAAATAAACTCACACTCATAATAAAGGCACAACACCAAATCGTCACTACTTTGAAAAAAAAACAGTACCTCGTTTTACTCCAACGAAAAACGAAGTAACTCTTTACGATGCTTGTATGCACTTACTGCCTTTTCTCGAAGTTGGTTGCAGGTACAAGATGTTTTTTTCAAGTAGTGACTAAATTCATGCGTTAAAAATAAGGCCACATTTATAAACCGACTACATCTGAAGCTTAAAATACAATGACGGTACGTATATAGAAAACATCACACGAACGACATGTCACAGCGTATAAGCTTCGGTAAGGTCGATCCATCACGCCATGAATACCTTCTGATCTTCGCCGCCGCCACCGCCTCCTCCGCCGGAGGAAGCGAGAGAGAACAATGTCGAGCACAATATCAGAGCATCCTGAAAAAAATGACATCATCATCAGCATTTAGCAGCCCACTGCGGGACATGGATCTATGACCTGAGTACCATAGCAAATAAAATAAGTTCAATTTTAGCGCAATGAATGGATATGGGCTTTTGGACAGTTTTATTTACATTAGTATTGTTAGAAGAAACTTAAATTATATTTAAATAGCGCCTAGCCTCTCTGTTTTGTAACGAATTATATTCTATTTGACATTCATCGCCAGTTTCGTGACAACCACTAACTTCTAGTTAATGGTACCTACATATTTCAATGAAAATGCCCTTCTACGCTTATGTATCTACTTCGTAACCATTCACATCACTATTGAACGTTGTATAGCAGTTCACGAGTAATTTGCGAGGAAAACTGAAATCCGTCGCCATGCAGTGACGTTGATTTCTGGGTAGGCGTGGGTCTTCTCTTTCCATAAGGTGCGACCAGAGAGAGGGGGCCGGCCGCCTGTACTGACCTGCGCTAGTGTGGCGACGTCGGCGGACGCGTGTTGGCCGACGGACTCTGCGCGCTCGTAGCCCGGCCACAGGTCCAGGAAGTCGCGGTACGACTCCAAGCTGCCGTCGCGCGGGATATGGTAGGAGGGGATAGACGATAGCCTGTTCAAGAAACAAATATGATGATACCGTACATTCATTCGAGTACCACTATACAACAATTTATTTATTTAATCTTTATTGCACAATAGAAAACTTATCGTACAAAAAGCGAACTTAAAGGCATTCTCTTCCAGTGAACCTTAGGGCAAAGCGGACAAATTATCATGTCGTTTTGATTTTGGTTTGAACTCTATATATATATATATTAAATATCTTCAATGTGTACACTCTTTACCGTACAGAAACATACGGACATTACTGGCTGAAGGTATCTTATGTACAGGAAAAACTATTCAATTGACCTATGTCGCAAAAAGTTAAAATTAATCACACTAGCACAACTGAACCAACAAATACCACTACGCTACGCCAATGCGGTAATTAGTCAACTGAAGTGATTAAGTGCGAACAAACTCTGTACGAACTTACTTAATCTTTTATATAGGATATTAGACTACGTATCTTACGCAAGTTTCAATGCTGTATCGGTGTCACTATGTACAGCGCACCAACACGTACCTATAGAAAGGTGTATCATGAGCCTCCTCGCAGAAGAACTGGTTGATGTAAGCGATCAGCACGCGCTTGTCCCAGTCGTCGGTGATGTGGCCTCCGTAGTTGATGGTAGCGAACAGATACCGCAAAGCGTCCCAGGGGACCTCTTCGTATTCCTCTAGGTAGTTGGCCAGTAGATTATCTGACACCTGAAGTGCGGAAATATAAACTTAAATCCATACTAATATTATAGATGCGAAAGTGTGTCTGTCTGTTACCTCTTCACGCTTATATATGGTATGGATATAGTTTGAGTCCTGGGGAAGGACATAGGCTACTTTTTATTCCGGAAAAATACCCTTATCCACGATAAACGAATTTAAGGCGGACGAAGTCGCGGGCAGAAGCTAGTATATTATAAAATACTAGGAATATCCCGCATTGCTTACTATTTTATTTAACCGTCCATTTGTTCCGGGATAAAAACTATATCTCCATACCAAATGTCATCAAAATTGGTTAAGCAGTTTGAGCGTGAAGAGATAACATACTTTCGCTTTTATAATATTAGTATTAGCTTGGCGCAGTCCGACACGAGATGGACTGAGGATGATTACGTTACAGTAGCCGATACATACAGACAGAAACACGTTAATTTTGAGAAAAAATTGAGCGAGCCAACCTTCAGTAGTGGATATCATCGGGTTACAAAGACGAGATGAATACTATGAACTTGATAAAGTCTTGATAATGATTATTAAGTCAAAAGATTTCCACCACCTGCATCCGACTGCCTCCAACAAATCGTCAATTTTCATGGTGTGGAGTTTTCCCACATTGTGTCTATGTAAACTCGTCGAAATCGTCAGCCATCAGTTTTAAAAGCAGGGATAATAACGACTGAAATAATTCAGTTTTAGTTACATCAAAGTCAGCATCATTGAAGCTGTAAACAGCATTATAACCGAGCTGTCGGAACCGCTTCCTGGCAATGAGCGAACAATGGAAGAACGACACACAGAACAGCAGCCGCCGGTACTTCGGGGTCGCGTTGTCGAACTTATCTTCGTTCAGGTTGGAGAACAGGCGGACCATGTTGCCTTTTAGACCCTGGAAGATAAGAAAAAAATACTGAACTGACAAACACATCGCGAAGTAGAGAAGATACCAAAGGTTAAACAAATATATCATTTGTTTATCAACTTCACTGCTTCCATACAAAACGATTGGACAATGTCACAATGACCGATGAGGGTTAGAAAACCCTCATTCTATTTAGTAGGGGGACGCAACTGCATTGTGGAGCGGCCTCCTGGCAAGCAGTAGCCTGACTCATCATTGGGGGCTCCAGCACAGCCAGTTTACAATACAATACAAACACTCTTTATTGCACACCTCAGATACACAGAAATACAGAACATGACAGTAACATTCGAACTAGCAGAGTTAAACAACAGGCGGTCTTATCACAGCCAGTTTAGTTATAAGGACTCTTTATATTTATCTTTAGCTATTTCAAATTGGATCCTGAATAGTCGCGCACCATTTGGTTTCTGAGGAATTTCCTATCGCGAACGATCCGGATGTGGATTGAGCTCCCTACTTTCCCAGGGAGCTACAATATGAACATGTCCAGTAGATGCTTAAAGAGTAGCGAACATTCGCGTGATGCTTCTGGCATTGCAAGTTATTAAGCAGGCTTGGCTATCAAAAAAATAAAGTATACCTGTGGCGGTTCCGTCGTCATCTTAATGCTCCTCTGCAACACATGAAGCGGAAACTTATCGTCGGGCATAGAGGAGAGCCACAGGCGGAACCGCGGGTGGATTTTAGGGTTGTCCAGGCCGCGCAGCGAGCCGAGCCACTCGCACGCCAGGTGGCAGTTGGCGAGGAACACCCAGCCGCCTTCTTTCATGCCGGTAGCTAGCAACCTGGAAGAAAGCATCGGATGATTGAGGAAATTATAATGTGGGGTTTCGGATGAGCAGATTCAAACGAAAGGGAAGTGGTCACAGGTTGAGGATTACTAACTGACGTAATTAAACCTATGAACTCCAAGGACCCCTAAAGGTGTTGTTTTCGAGAACATGACGCAGCTTACAGTATTACAACATACAGTGCAACATCAACCTCTTTACTGTATTGTAATGTCTAATTTAGCTATCTTGCTTCAAAGAGATTGGCGCGCGAGTGACACTAGCATTTGACGTTAGCGTTCGAAAGGATAATAATTACAGATTTTAGATATAAATATTTAAATAATGAACGAATTCATTCACATTGATATGGGCATACACTCTGATGTAATCAAACTTCAATATGTGAATAGAAGTTTGACTGCAACAGCACGGCAGTTTTGGTTTACACGCTATTTAAGGCTGACTAAAGGAGTAGGGTATACGAGTTTTGAGTACTCTTACAAACATCATTTTTCAGAGTTTCCAGAGGTGATAAATGGGGGCCTTTACCTTAGCATTCTGGACCCTTAATGGCTAAAACCATTGTACTAGATACAATGGCTCTACAGAATATATCGATAGCCCGCTCTTACTATGTCTTAAGAATTAATTGTTGAGGCTAACGGCTCAGTTTTCCGTTGTGTGACGAACAATTAACCATACTTTCGTAACATTTCAGCTCCATTACGGTTTGTATAGCAGGCTACTACAACTCACGATAATCCAACTTCTTGGGCCTCATCCAGCGATATACCCTAGGACTAGAGATGATCGAAGTTTCCATTCATCAATAATCGAACTACAGAACCAATAACTGCAGTTTGATTAGCGTTTATAGCTAAACTTCCGTGACTAAAGGCGTCCTGTACCTGGTGGCCGTGGGCGCCTGCCCCTGGCCCAGACTGAGTGAGTGGAACTTGTCGAACATCTTGACCTCCGTGGCCAGCTGGATGAGCGAGCTCGTCGGATCCACGCCCGGGGAGAGCACGAACAGCAGCGACGTCTTGAATGACGACTCTTCCCAGGATGCCTGGATAAATACCCAACATAAAGTGTAATGTCCAAACTGACAAATAAATTTTATTCTTCTAGGCATAATGATAAAAAGATAAGTGTGGCGATATCGTATAGCGCTTTGGATTCTAAATACTTATTAAAAACGGCGGGTCCGTCGGTTAGGGTGCTGATCAATTCTCTAGGAGCATAAACGAAGGAAAATCCTTGTCTCTGTTTGTCTTCTTATAAGTCAACCATTGTTATTATGTAGCATTCGACTCGAAGTTAGGGTCTGTTGTTTGAAACCGTCTGTTATCGATAGATACGTTAAATACTGCGGCAAATGAAATTTGATGTTTCTCCATGAGACAACAGCGACAGTGAGTGCTATGTTTAACATTAACCGGGCCGTTATATGTAAACTGGCCTTTAATCGGGAATGGCGAATGGATGAAAATTTTCAGAAATCTTGAAATTTTGTTTATAGGTAGGAGTAAAGCCTTCTTATCGTCAGAAAAAAAATACAGATTTTGCCGTGGCTTTGAAAAAAATAAAAAGATGAAAAGGTGTTGGTGGGCCTATATGACAGCTTATACGGTACGCGGCAAGAATATCAGTACATTTACAGCCATTTTAATCGAAAACATCAATGGTTCATTTGCCGGGGTTCACACAGGCGATACAACGGCATTGCGATAGATGATACGAAATGCAAACACAAGAGACTAGTCCTTGTGGTTGACAGTATGTAACGTTATTATTGCTGATCATTTGTCGCTTACGACCAGTAGGTACGTATACCTAAATTACAATGACATCGAGTCTTATTTTCAAGAAATTACGCTACTCAAATAGGCTACCACGTTGTACCTTATTGAGAGGTCTGCGAATCAAAGCGTATTATGCAGTTAGGTGACGGAGGCGTTGTGGAGTTGAAATAAAGTCCAATTCTAGTAATCCAGAACTCACGAGATTTTTTTTTTAATTAAAGAATAAACATACGGAGATGGTTCGTCTGATATATTAAAATAACTTATAATTAATGATACACGGTACAGTCGTTCGACGCCGACTGCCATGACAGAAGAGAGTTATAAGTGTACGAGTAAACGGAAAGGTACATCGGGTGACATTTAAATTTGTCACAGTCTATCAGGTTGCGTTAGTTTACATGCATAGGTATGAGCATACCTTAATATCAAGGACAGGAGGTTCAACATAGCGCGGACCCAGCAGATTAACGATGAAGGTAGTGATGCAGGCAGACACGCGGTCTACACGCAGTGAACGAACGAAGAGAATCCGCTGGAAGTCATTCATCGTGTCGTTCCATTCACCTAAATCAATGGTACGTTATGATTTAATTCTCACTAGAATTTAACTACATATATCTATGCGCATACAAGTCCGAGATGAGATGTTCAATCCAAAGAAAAGCGGCAGATGGGTCAGTTAGTGACGCTCGCCAATATATCTTACTACTTGTGTATTATTATCAATCCATCATGGCGTTTAAAAGGTTAATGCGAACGTACCACCAAGCATATTATGTTATGTAAAAAACTAATGGCACGGATGTGGCGGCTCTCACGAGTTTTCGAGCATTTTAACTAATAAACCCGCTAAGTGAAAGTGGGACTCACTCGCCGAGGGTTCCGAATAAAATCTCGATAAAAACTACCGTATCTATGAAAATCCAATGTTAGAAGAGCTCTCCTCTTAAGCGAAAGTACGCAGTGTGGCGTATATTTTTATTAATAACATATGAACATTTAAGATTTTCAGACCATTCGTCTTGTTTGTGCTGTAGGAGTTACCTTCAAATATACCAAATTAAAATTTTCTTGGACAACCGGAAGCACCTTATAGGTTTCACATGACGGCAATTTATATGGAAACACCTTTTTAGGGTTCCGTAATCAAAATGGCAAAAACGGAACCCTTATTATAGTTTCGTCATGTTCGTTCGTCCGTCAGTCCGTTCGACCGTATGTCACAGGCATTTTACTCGAAAACTACAAGATGTATATTGATGAAATTTGGAGTATAGGTGTCTTGTATAAGCCGATACTTAGTTTCGTAATTAAATAACAAAAACAAAAAAATAAAACCGACTCTAAAAAAACTAAAAAGTAAAAAATAACGCCATAATTCAGTTTCTTCAAATTACTTCCAAGTAACCGTTTGTATTCTCAATCTATACAGTATATACAATTAATCTTATTTTGGCGTCGGTGCCATATAAAGAATGTGTCAAATATTGAAAATTGACGATTTTAGTAAGTTGTGACACGATGGCACCGACTCCAAAATAACATTTATTGTATATACTGTATAGATTGAGAATACAAACGGTTACTTGTAAGTAATTTGAAGAAACTGAATTATGGCGTTATTTTTTAGTTTTTTTGGAGTCGGTTTTATTTTTTTGTTTAAAAGTTTATTTATTTTACACTTTTTAGTTAATCGTTACTTAAAAGTGTATCTCGTGACGATTCGAACAAGCCCAAACACGGCTAGGATACATTATTTTATTACATAGATCTGGTGCCTACCTTCCGGCTCCATCATCAAATCAATTCGATGGTACCATTCTCATCAGGAACATTTAAATTTGTGACCATGAAGTTGCTTAGCTAAATTAATCAAGATATTTTGTCGCCACCCGTAAATCATTTATCATTGAGGAGTTCCGATGGCATTCTGTGCTCTTCTGCATCAGTTCCACTTCACCAATTTACACTTTCTGAATGCAAATGCTTATTATGTTTCTTATAATACCAAAATCGCTATATGTATGCCTACAATATTTGAGGAGTTCCTTCAATTCCTCATGGATTCCATCATCAGATCTTCACCAAAATTAAATGGGACCAACTAGAAAGTACCTTCTATAAAACCAAAAAAAAAAATTGAAATCGGTCAAATAGTGTTTGAGTAATCGGTGAACATCCATAAAAAAAAAGAACATTCCGTCGAATTGAGAACCACCTCCTTTTTTTGAAGTCGGTTAAAAATAAATACACTCGGCGTCAATAAAATCGCACATATTAAAATTCTTCTTTCAGGCGGTTATCAACCGTGTATTAATATATAAGGGTCTCATTTGAAATGTAAATAATTAAATCCTCTACTAAAAATGTTGTAAAAGTGATGGCTAATCCTATTAAAAACCGGCCAACAGCATGTCGTACCATGCTCAGTGTAGGGTTCCGTAGCCGTTACAAAGATATGAACTACAGATGAAAATATGATTTCAAAAAGTGCATCAGCAAAAGAGCGTATCTTCGTGGCATTTACAGCATTTTGCTGAGAAGCGCAATTTTCGCCAATAACTCAAATCCGATCATGATAAAAATTATTTTCGTTGAAAGTATTTATAAAGCTTTATCTTTTTATTTTAGATTTTCATATTTTTAATAAGATAGAGACGTCAGAGTTTTTAGAAGAACTCTCGAAATATGCGCCACACGTAGATCTTTAGAAGCATTTTATTTTTGATATAGTCAATATTTTCGGAAATAAACGCTTAGAAAGTAGTATAAATTGTGTTTGTTTAGAAAACGCGTTCCTGAGAAAAAGGGTCTTGACAGACGGAGAGACGGAGGGAGTGACAGAGGAGATTTGAGGGCCGGTCAGAAAATTGATTCTATAAGGGTTCTGTTTTTTTCCTTTTTAAGGTACGGATCCCTAAAGGTACAGTAACAAGGAAACCGAAATTAATTTGATGGCGTCACCTATGAGCGGTTGCGTCTCAGGTTCGGGGTTCAGGTACCACTCCTTCCATTCCTTGCTTAAGGTCTCGAAGCCGTCGACAACTCCGTGGAAGCCCGGTAGCTTGTCCAACTCCGTTATATTGTCCCAGCAGTCGTCAGGTAGCCAGTCTGTAAGGAGAACCTGTTAGATAGACGTCCGGCGGAAGATTCCTTCGCGAAACTTTCCGTTTGCGAATGACTTATCATGGAAAATAGAAGACTACATCAATTTGTCGCTAGCCATAAATCTCATGTCATAAATCACATTTTAGCAACCGAAAACAAAGTATGTTAAAATATCGAAAAAACTGGAAGGTTTCGCGAAGGAGGAAATCCATAACCCTCTTTTTTGCTTTAGCATAGTCGGGTAAGTATCCTATAAGCATCCTCGGATGTTTAGTTATCATTCTATCAAAAATGGCTGAGACCCGTCCAGTTTTTCATAGAATCATGACGTAAGGAAACTTGATTTTATATTAGTACTAGTTTCTGCCCGCGATTTCGTCCGCCTTAAATTCATTTACCGCGGATAAGGGTATTTTTCCGGGATAAAAAGTAGCCTACGTACTTCCCCAGGACTCAAACTATCTCCAAACCAAATCGGTTCAACAGTTTAAGCGGGAAGAGGTAACAGACAGACAGACAGACACACTTTCGCATTTATAATATTAGTATGGATAAAAAAAATTACACCACGGCCAAAAATGTATACTTAATATATGGAAACACTTAAACCTCCTGTCTACTTTACTTCTTCAAGTTTTAAGAGGACTAATGGAAATAGCATCCTAAAATATCATATTCATTTTCAATGTCAATTTGGTTACACACGGATTGTAATTGCACTCACTGGTGGGATTGTCCGGCTGCTCCGACCTGTCCAACACGACGCCTCCTTTCAACAGGAACAAGTACTCATTTACGCTCATCTTGCCTGCTTGGAACAGAATACGGGACACGATGTGGAAAGATAGCAGCAGTTTGTGCCGTTCGAAGAGAGCTCGGCACGTATTCCTGCGGAGGGACGAGAAAACTATGAATAAGAGCTCTCTAGGTTTTATCTATTGGTGAAGCCTAGTCGTCTCGAAAGCGGCTCATGCAGATATGCCGTGTTCCTGTGCGCACTGTGGTGTATTTTACAGTATAGTCGCTGTAATTTAATTGGAAAGTAGCCGATTACCTTCCGACGATTCCCGAACTTCTTAGAGAATCTAACCCATAGAAGCCGCTTGCTAAGGTCATCATCAGGTTTATCAGGCGTCCTAGAAACGTATACTGTGATCCGGACCGATGACTCCGATGTCACAGCAGCTATCAAAAGGATGGCTACTGCAAGCTCTCGGACGATGTCTTAGCGTCGGCCCCGCCGGCGAAGACGACCAGTGCATAGTCTGATTATTTCCCCGAAGTCCGATTCATTCGCCCTCTCTTGTCCATGTGTCTTGCGTCCCGCGTCCCACCCTACTACAAGGGGGGCGGACAAATTTAATGCGACAGTAAACGGACGCCATCGTAAACATAAATAAAACATCCTCAACTGACAGTACAGTACCATACCCACCTCACGCATATTAAGAAAGCGCAATAGAAAGATAACACCGGCACCAAATTATGAGTCAAATTCGACA
Organism: Hedya salicella; assembly: GCA_905404275.2. Classification (NCBI taxonomy): domain Eukaryota; kingdom Metazoa; phylum Arthropoda; class Insecta; order Lepidoptera; family Tortricidae; genus Hedya; species Hedya salicella. The sequence continues at coordinate 20,588,192 of FR990098.1, forward strand.
GGCGACGATAAACATTGCGTTTTTTTGTTGGAACCTCTAGACTGTGTAGGCCTGGCTAGGCCTTGCCAGTAATGGCATCCGGTGGGAGGGGCGCAAATCCACAAACGGGAATGCCACCGCGGCCACTTACCCACGCAGCACGCCGGGCCAAGGACTGCAGAGGTCGATTGGACCGGTTCAACCAGACTTAGGGCGTGGGAAAAAGATAAATATTGGACATATGTTACAATAGGAAACTACGGGCTGGTCGCCCCCGCCGCCGGCGTGACGGGATAACGCTACGCGTGATACACAAAGGAAAAAAACATAGAAGCACAACTAGCGTTGCAAAATGACCCCACGCAAACTGTGTCGAAAATATATTTGCCAACTCTTATTGGTCACACAACGCGCATGCGGATTTAGAATATTTACCCCGTTTTGTACTGCAATTTTGTATGAAGCTCGCGTTCTATGTTTTTTCGTTCACTGTACACAAATGAATATGTAACTTACTTGTAGACGCCGTAAGTGTGATGCTCATTGAGGTTGTTGATGCGGTCCTCTAGCTCGGAGCTCTTGGGACTGCGGTCGATGGAGTAAGTGAACAGATCTATGTACGCGTCCAGCGAGAACTGGTACATGGGGTCGATCCGCGACAGGTCGTTCAGCGCGAAGAACAAAACTGACGCGCGCACCGCCACTGGCACGTAGCCCTGAGCATTCAGATATAATATATAATATAATTATCAAGGACAATCTTCACAAATCGACCTAGTCCCAAACTAAACAAAGATTGTAATATGGGTACGTACTATTAGGCAAAGATATACATGAGATATGATATAGATAAATTATAATATTTAAATGAGAGTTGGGCAAAAATTTGCTTGAATAAGACTAAGACTAAACGGCCAAACTTTATTCTCATTCAAAAAAATTCAAATAATATTTAGTCTTGAGCGCGTCATTCTGAATGACGTGAAGTAGACTAAATTCGAGAAATCGACATTCTGATTATCTGTTAGTATCGCTTTGGTCCTAACATTTTTCTTGGTTACTTTCGAGTCAATCAGAGCTCCCTTCATTCATGCAGATGCGCTGTGACGTCTGCAGCGTCCAGAGCTCTTTGTCTTTCAGGAAGGGCACTCGCGACACGTTTCTACAGGCGCTGACACAAGGGGGTGATGGGGGTAATGTAAACTCCCTATTCACTACCAAACCTCCCAAACGATATCCTGTATCCCCGCCTGCATATGTATGGAGAAAATAGCTACACTAATATAAGAATGTAACGCACAGCTCTAGCCGAGTCGATTTCCTTTTCGGTGTCCTGCGACGTAATTAGGGCCTCCTTCACCTCTAGGGATGTGCGTTGGGAGGTTTGCAGCGTTATGAACAGCTCCTCGTTCTCTAAGAGGGGCACTTGCGACTCGTACATGATGCGAAGGAGGTCGTTTTCCAAATCCACCTGCAAATGAGAAGTCGACAAACGAAATGAATAAGCAGCGGGTATATAATGTCAACGCGATCACTGATCCACTATTCCACTGGATACGCTGTCCAATACATATGACACCAAATTTTGTGTACAGTAAGATTACTTTGAGTTTACCACTGACGTATGCTTTTATTCCATTGGATATTCGATTTTAACACTAATGTAAAAGAGTTTATATTACTTACACACTGTCTAAACGTCGTTTGTTTGTAATAGAAACTCTTTTGTATTAGTGTTAAAGTCGAATATCCAATGGAATAAAAGCATATGTCAGTGGTAAACTCAAAGTAATCATACTGTACCAAAGAATTTGAGGCGCCCCCCGCGATCAGCGAGTGCCCCAAACTATTTCAAGGAGGTCATATCATAATTTCGATATCGATATTGAAATAAGTCATTTTGTATTGAAATATGTAAATATGATGTATATTCATTATATTTTATGTTACTTGGCTGAAATAAACCAATAATTAAGACATTCAAATGGAATGATTAAAATGCAGTCTTTTTCGATACCTACTGGCCTATTTAAATCGCTTTAAAGTCGCCCAGTCGCCGTATTTATTCCATGCGAACCAAGATTTCGGAAGTCAGCTTCTGCTTCTGCTGCTAGTTTTGTTACTAATGTAATGAGAGTTGAGAGAGATATAAAGTCAAACTTCACGAGTTTGCCGTGCGTAATGGAGACAACACTCGGGCTCTAGGTGCTCAGACCAGAAACCTGTCAAAGCAACCGAAAGTTTAGAAGTTACTTCATTTGGTTATCAGTCTTGACTTACAAGAATCTTCTTATTATTGGCGATGGTCATGACGAGGTTGTCCTTCATGATTTCCAACTGTGGCCGCTCTTTGCGCACCACGATTCCTAGGAGTTGTGACGTCAGCCCCTGCTCCTTCACCGCGAAGTTCACCATAGTCGTCTTAGTGAGGATCTCGGGAGTATAGGTCGGGTTACCTTAAATGGGTGACAATTTAAAAACCGAGGCGCTGAGAGCAGCAGGAGCCCGAAGCCGGGCGTCCGCTCCGGGTGCCATTTCCAGTGTATCCATAGCATCGCATCGCGAATATACAGGAAACGCACCGGAGCGGACGCCCTAAAGAAGACCAAATTACAAAGGTCGACATAAATTTTACTTATACCAAAAGCACTGAGATACACACTTAATGTTTTCTTATAATCCAACGTTTGCTATCGTATAATCAGAACAATAATCGAAACATAAACAGACAAGTATAATCATAAACGTCTTAGACGTATAGATTTGGTTAGGTTTATTTTATGACAACCTTACAGAAAACAGGCAATATTAAGATAAAATGATAGCAGGGTATATAAAACGCCCCTCTCCACCCACCACACTATTCTCGCTTCACTTACTTCGCTCATTTTTTTGCTTATAACTTACCTAATTTAGTAGTCAAATACATTTTGAACTTGGTATTATAAGACACCATCTTCTCGTTAAACTTGATCACCAAAGACTGACCGATCTTGACAATGGCCTTATCCAAAATGGGCGCTATGGACGGGTCCAATATTTCACCCACTCCCTGTACAATGATTGGTTTGCCTTCCGAAAGGCAAGTTTCCATTATCTTCAAGTAGTTAGGTTGGCCAAAATCTACAATCTGTGAAGTGATACGATGTTGTTGTGGAGACAAAATGTTACCAGTATGGTTAAGTACTATAATTATAGTGCAAACTGGGACGAGTGGTCAAGCAACGTTTAATCTATAAGAAAAGTAAGATCAAGGTTTCTTGAAGCATACTTAACACGTTCACAGTCCCAATACAAAATGTTTCGAATTCCCCGTACGTCCATGCTCCACGTGTGGGTCACGGTCACGGTCTATAGTGACCCATGTATCGGGCACGGACTTGTGAAGATATCGTGACATGTATGGGCTACTGGACTGCGAACGTGTTAAGTATGATCAAAATATTACAAATCATGTATACATCGCGTGATGCATTCATCACTCGTTTTATATATCAGATATTGGAGTCAGCAATGTTAATCTTCTGATTAATCCGATAGGTTTATCCATTGTTGACTTGTTTTGCTGTGCAAATATATTCTCACTTAGCGTTCAAAAGATTAATTGGTTACCTGGATATCATTTTTTTCTTCGAGCCTAGAGATCCATATCAGAGCCTGTCCCTGTGGGTCCACGGCCAACGGCCATCTTGTGGCGCGCACCACTATAATGCCGTTTTCTGCACTGAAGTTATCCTCTGTTTCACAAATTCAGATTATTAATTTATACTCTTATAAGGTACAGTAAAATTCAGTAATCCCGCGAACAGAATTTTGTACGAATATACATACCGGGCAGTCCCATGTAATTCCAATCTCTTAAGGTGGCATCGTCCAGCAAAAAGTATTTCATGGTCATGTCCATAGTCACAGGTACTTGCTCATTAAATACCTGCGGAAATACGATTCACTTAAGGGAGAAAAAAACGTTTTATTTTACGAAAGAAAAGTAAATGGCTGTGATATTTATAAATCTGTTGTCCAATTAGAGAGTGTGCAAAATTCAACTTTTACCTGTTAGATAATTTAATAATTTAGTAATTTTCAGCTGAAGTGAGAAGAAAATGCAATGTTTGTATTTCTGCTTTTTTCCGTACATTACACTGATGTTTTGAGTGTTTTGTCCTTTCTGATTACTGGATTTGCGTCATATAGTATCTTAGGTAATGTTATGTGATGTGTCAGATGATGCGTGAAATAAAGCTATTTTTTAAGAAAAGAAAAATTGCTCATTATAGATAAATTGCCAGATTTATGATGGTACCTCCATGAACCAATCGCTCATGAGATCTTCCCGGTACTCGGAGACGAAAGGGCCCAGATAAGCCACGAAGCCGGTCGCGATGAGGCAGTCCCCGGGCAGATTGTCGAACTCCTTGTCCAGTCGTTCCACTGTTAGCTCCCAGCGCTCTCTTTCACCTGTTTCCAACAAATAACGTTATTACGAAATCAATTTCCTGCCACCTAAAGAACCCCGCAACCGTAGGGCCCGTTTACCGCTTACAATAGACTCGCGGACAAAGAGATTGAGAGAAAGGAGACTGGCATTGCGTGTGCATTTCCGATCAATCACGTTTCGGTATGAAGCCGGATACAAGACGTAGTTAAATTTTGGAGGACCTCTGGACGTCTAGAAAATTTTAAATTTTGTCAGGAAGTTCATCTATATGGTGGGGGAACAATAGTGATATGGGTCGGTATTTGGATCAGAGGCAAATGCTCACATTTACGAGAGGAATTTTGCGTTAGTACTAAGTACGTACGAACGTAAAAATCCTCTCCTTGTCGTCGCAATTGACGCCGTTCACTTCGGTTAAATTTCCACGATTTGCAATTGAACAACTGCAATTTATTTTTATTTATTTTTTCTAAATGTAGGAATGAAAATAAAAAGCCAATCTGAAAGACTAGATTTGGTAAATATTGATATTTATTTATTGCTACATAATGAGAGGCCTTAAAATAAGAGTGTGGTTTTATGAAACGAGCGTTAGCGAGTTTCATAATAGGATTACACGAGTGTTTTAATGCCTAATTATGTACAGATGCATACACTACTTTATCTACACACATATCATAAGTACTCTAAGATGGGTTCAGAAATAGCCGTAGGGAAATGACCTGCATTGTTACTAGTGCTACCTGTAACATATCATTAGGCCATAGATATATAATGCAATAAAAATAATCTTGAACAAATACAGAAGGAAAGAAATTATTTATTCACATAAATTCGTGCGTTTGTTCATTCTCGAATCTAAAAAATCTTTATAATATTTTACTAGTACTATATTTGGCTATCGATTTTTCTGACAACAAGTTATTTGTTGCAATCGTGGCTGCATTTACAATATCCGGCGGAGTGTTCATATAGTTCTCGGAGTCACTTCTACTCATATTTTCCACTTAAATGTAAATTAAAAACAATTTTTCACAATGCTACTTTCGTAACAGCAAAAAATCAACAAATAAATGACAACATTAATGGCGGCAATTCGATCCTCCATCAAAACTAATGTATTTTTTTTTTATCATAGACAAACGAATGAAGTTCTTATTCTCATATCACTTGAGAGCAGATGTCGTGCGGTTTATATAAAAAAACATACTGAATTGACGTTTCATGTCGATAACTGTTTTAATATCTATGGATACTAGAATAGAGATCTACTTGAGTTTTGACAGCTGTTCCAAATTTAAACTCATAACGTTACAACAATCGCAAAAATCTATACTGAAGTACACATTATAGTACAGATTTTACCTACTACCACAGACAAGAAAGTTCTCATAGTAAAATTGGTTGTAATAATGCTGGTAATTTCCTACGGTTTCTGAACGCACTTTAGAGCACTAATGATATGTGGGTAGATAAAGTAGGTTACGCCAACGGTACTAAGAAAGATGTGCGCCACAGCTGCCTCGGTCTTCTCGAACTCTTCCTTCTGTTTCAACTTCTAGCATGCAACTTCTGCATAATATGCAGCGTACAAGCGTACCGACATCGACATCTCCCATACATTAATCTAGGTACCCTACACTAACCCGACAAGCCAGTTATGAGCGCCTCTGCCCTCTCCAACTTCAGCAGGAGCTGTCTTGACTTCTCTTCAAGTTCTTCCTTCTGCCTCAATTTCTCGTCGTACTCTGCCTGCAGCCGCGCCAGCATCTCGCTCAACTCCCTCAACTTCGCCCGGGCCTCCGCCAGGATCTGCTGTTTCATACGCAGAGATTCCAGTGCCTCTTCTAGACGTTCCTTTTTCGGTTTTACTATTCTGTTTACAGATAATGATTTAACTAATCGCTCTTCATAAGTCATAAACAACGAATGCGTTTTAACCGCGTCGTAAAAAGTTAAGAATACGGATAGAAGGCTGAGCGAAAGCTGTTACTAAACCACCTACAACTTTAAAAACTTACCGTTAAATAGAAATCATGTCAATGATCTGTTTTTACATGACTGCGTCAGAGCGAGGGTTAAGTGTGGTTAAGTTTTTCGAGTGTATGATGTTGATGTACGTTTGTGGGTTATGTACCTCACACTCTGCAGCTTAATCGGTTCGCCTTTATAGTGGGAGTGTCATAGGCTATTAGCATTAGCAGTCGGATTTTTCAGGGTACTCGAATGATGACATTGAAGTTTTGTTGTTAGCCCATCTTTAAAAATGTCAACTTACACGAAACTTCTATTTTATTTTCAGAGTATTGCATTAGCTATGGAAGTATTAATAACTGTACTCACTTGTAAACCTTTCCATACTTCTCAATCGCCCTCACCCACAGACACAGCGACTTGGCGGCAGCCGACACCGTACCCACGATCTCGGGGTCGAAGTCGGGCTTGATCGTGTACGTCCCTATCTTTTTCAGGGTCTTGTCGGATATGTTGTCCTTGTCGAATTCTCGGAGACGATCGAGGAAGTACTGGTCACCTAACTGCCGCTTCGCCTCGGCCCAGGTGGGCTCTTTCTGGTGATTAGATGATAAAAACAGCACATTGCATGCATTACTGACTGGTGGCCACTGGCCACTGATGCCGACGAATTCTTGAGTTGAGACCAAGTATCGGAAAAAACAAAGCGGTCCAAGATGGACAGAGGCCCTGATGTAGGTCGCGAGCGTCATGATAACGGCTTTTGTGGGAGGTAGTGATGTACATGCAATTTTACAAATAAAGTTGCTACTGGCATTTAAATTACCATACAAAAAAACACAATAATGTTTGGAGCACTGTAAAATACCTGCAGCAGTATGAGCACAGCTTCTAGCACCATTTCGACTTTCTGCGGCGGCTTAGCGTACGACTTCACTTCAGTGATGTCCTTCTTATTCAAAGCATCCAAAGCCTATAAAAATCGTTATGTATTTTGGACAACTAATACCTAACTTCCACTGAAACTCAAACAAATCGCTCCATAAAAATAAAAGTGACACTATAGTAAATAAAAATCGCTTCAAATAAAAATTCTTGTTAAGCAGCAGAACGTCACTATTTGAATGATTTTTGATTTTGTATAGTGTCACTTTGATTTTCAATGAGCGAAATGAATATTACCATTCTGCCATAGGCCCTAAGCACACCGCGTTTAAAAAACACGGCTTAGGCACGACTATGTATGTAGAGTGTTACAAGCTAATGGAGAGCGATTTGAGTTAATGAAATTGTAAGTTTTGTTTTAATTACATGCATGATTTTTTTTTATCGCTTTTCTGCACTAAATATCAAAATACCGTAAAAACTATTTCAAAATGTGAAATTAAAATTAAAATCGGCCATAAGAAATACGCATAATATAGGCATTTTAAACTAGTAAACAGAGGTCGCAGTGCACTCCGGCCATATAAACTCCATATTAAATTCTGTTTTGCAAAAAAGAGATAGAATGAAATGTTTGTGGCTTATATCTTGGTTATTTTTATAGCTATTCGAAAATTATTTGTTACATGAATGAGCTTTCAATAAAGCAAAAATAAAAAATCATGCATATTCCCTATTCTAGGGCTATTTTAAACTAGGATACTTAATCTGCCCAACCCTGTCGTTTGTAATAAGTCAATGTCACCTTTACAGCTTCCTCTAGCGCAGGCATAGCACTAGCCAAATCCCTCATGGCAGCATCAGCCAGCTTCTTGCACTGGACCTCTTCTTCTTGAGTCTTCTTGCTCCTCGCTGCCACGCTGCGCTGCTGCTCGTCGGCGTTGCGTTGTTGCACGTTGATCACTCCCATGTACTCGATGCACTGCTCCGTGTATTCTGCAACTTGCACCTGACGAAGAGGACACGTGAGTTTGAGGTGTTGACCCACACACTGCTGGAAGTTCAAAATGTACTGAAGAAGTCACAAAAAGAAAACGCCACGTTTTTTGGATCGGATAGTGATTCTCCGGATATCGGTTATAAACGTGGCATCTAGTTGTGAAAGATAAAATAACGCCTACTGTAACATTATTTATAGTGTGACCAACACTGCTGTACCGTGCCTTAGGTAAGTATGCGAGCAACCGCTGATTCGTCATTCCGCCGCCGTCTGCTTTTTAGCTATGTTTTATTTACTGTAGTTTTTGCGTTACTCGTAGAAAAAGTATTGTATACAATAGTTATATAATTAATTAAATAAATAAATAAATAAATATTAAGGGACAATTTTACACAAATCGAACTAGCCCCATGGTAAGCTCAATAAGGCTTGTGTTATGGGTACTAGACGACGATATATTTAATAGATATATTACTTATATACATAGAAAACATCCAAGACTCAGGAACAAATATTTATGCTCATCACACAAATATTTGCCCTTACCGGGATTTGAACCCAGGACCTCAGCTTCGCAGGCAACGTTACTCCCACTGAGCCAAACCGGTCGTCAAAATTCGCTTTTTAAGTCTCGTGCCTTAATAAGGCCACTCAGCAGTTACTCGACTGAAAAAGCATACATTTTATAACGATTGCATAAAATACTATTTTAAATTGACTGTTTAAAATAAATTAACTGTCTCTTAACAATAGTATAAAATATAATAATAGAAATAAGCGACATAGGGTCGGAAACCTGTGTTTCAACAAAATACTGGAGTGGATCGCATCAGTCACGATATGGTTATTGCACTGAACAGCAACTAGTCACGCAACATCTTGTAGTGCGGATTATCGTCCATTTTCTATTTATAATGAATGAATTTTGGTTACCTTGGCCACGGCAAGTTCTTCGGACATCTGTCCTACAAGTGTTGTTGTCTCCTCTACTTTTCCCAAACCGTTCCTTAGCTTGTTTGCTTGTAATGCGATTTCGAAACGTTTCATTTTTAGCATTCTGGCAACAATTTAATGACGATTTACAAATATTGACGGCAGATGTCGTTGTTGAGGCAAGTCCAAATTCATTAAAAAATATTAATTATGTTAATTTCGACTTGCCTCTTGAGGTCAACCTTCTACGTGTTAAAAGGACCAGTTTTACTTCACCAGGATCGAAAATGCTCAAATGGAATTATGCCGGGCACATCTGTAACATTATATACCTACCCTGAATGACGGGTCAACATCAACATGACAACAGGCCACCAAAAAGGGTACAACGACATAGAGTGCTATAATGAATTCCTCGGCAACCTTCCTGGAAAAGCATCAGGTTAGGAGGACGTATAAGAAAATATTGCTCAATAGCGGGACACTTGAGTAGATCAATATGTTATCCTGTATTCTCTTCTGGAATCTGACGTTATTGCGAGAAGAAACATTACTTTTATTGCACCATAAATATAATCTAGCATATTTGTATGACATTTTTGTTTGTTATGTATAATTCTATCGATTACCCGGTCATGTACAGTGATGGAAACAATACAAGAGTCTACTTACTCCTTATACCCCGCCACGAGCTCTAGGTAGTTGGTGGGAGTGACATAGTTGGTGCGCCGCATCTCGTGATACATCTTCACTGAGTAGCGCCCCACGGACGAGTGGATCAGCGACATGATGGAAGCGACGCTCGCTCGCAACACGTCCTCGCGGCTCTCTACTAAGGATTCCTTTCTGCGGACCTATGGACCAAGTGATTTTGTCAGAAATAATGCGTTTTACAATCAAAATAAGTAATAACTTAACTAGAAACTTGCAGGCTACTTTAAAATGCGTCTTCAGCTATGCGAGGTACCTAAGAGGTGTGCGAGGAAAAACACAACTAAAAACATTTGCGTTACTCGTCGCAGCTCAGGTATAAATGCGTTGAGCGTAGCGAGGCTCACTGCATTATCTAAGAAGAGCCTGCTAAGTATTCCCCGCACCGTTCATTTGTACGGCTTGGACCTGAAATGTACGTTATCCTAAAAAGTTATATTCCCAGATGTCTGTTTTCCATAATGTCAATACGTCTGTGGTCATCATGTCGTATGGCTTCTGGTTTTTTATACTACATTTAGAATCCTAATTCTTTAGATGTCTATTTTTAAGTTATGTAACCAATCCTCTGCTGCTGTGGAAAGCTTATGAAGTTCTGGTAGACCGCCAGGGAAACGGTAAAGTGGGCATTCCTCGACTATGTGGAGCAGTTTGGTCCTGGGCACCGCAGTCGCAAGCTGGAGAGTTTTTTAGTTCCCATTTGAAGAGATGGTGGTTGGACCGCCCGTGTCCTGTACGGAATCTATTTAATTTCACGCAAACGGAGCGTTGAGAGTTGAAACCTGCAGGCTTGTTTGCTGGGTCTGTAACCAGTTCCTTTTGTGGATGGTCGTGGTTTTCCCAGGATTGGCGCTACATCGCCGGCAGGTCGAAGGTTGTTAGACTGTTGTCAGTCCAGATTGGGTGTCGAAATGGAAGGCGGTGGTGGGGCAACTGGTCTAATGTGTCTCGAATCGGCATATCTGTGCGCATGCCTTTTTTCCACTCGGAAGCTGCCGCGGTTCGTCTGCGTAGTTCCGGGGGAGGTATGTGTGCCAGGGTTGATAGCCAGGAGAGCGGGGTGGGTCTAATTAATCCCGTGATAATACGCATATCTTCGTTGATTTAAGTGTCAACTTTGTTGGTATGCGCGCTGCGGTACCACACTGGAGCGCAGTATTCGGCAGTGGAGTAAACTAGCGCCAGTGCGGACGTACGCAGAACTGTAGCAGAAGCTCCCCAGCTCGTTCCAGCCAGACTCCTTAAAATATTTAGTTTACTCTTTACTTTTTGTACTACATTTTCAAGGTGTTGTTTATATGTCAGGGATCGGTCCATCGTGACCCCGAAGTATTTAGAAGAGAAGTTATGTTTGACGTTCTCGTCACAGAAAGAGACGTTTAGTTTGCGTTTTGCCAAGCAGTTTGTGAGATGGAAGACTGTCACTTCTGTTTTGGAGGAATTTGGGCAAAGACGCCACTTTTCGTAATATACGCCCATGGTTTTCAGGTCTGCAGTTAGTGCTGCTTCCCCTTCCTTGAAAGATCGTCGTCGGCATATGCGATTTTTTTGCTTCTGGTATCGGGCATATCTTTAGTGTGTAACAGAAGTGGTGCTAGTACTGAGCCTTGAGGCAGCCCGTTCTTGAGAATCTTAAAAGTGCTTTATTTTCTCTCCTAGGTGGACTTTGATGTACCGAGGTCCTATAAGGGCTTTTCTAAGTCTCACAGTTTTCTGGCACGGGATTACGTCGCTAAATTTGTGTAGGAGTCCGTCGGTCCATACGGTGTCATACGCAGCACTGAGGTCCACGAAAGCCACAAATGTCTTGAGACCCCGTTGAAAACCTGACTCTATAAAAGAGGTTAAGGCTAGAACTTGGTCAGCACAGCATCTGCCCTCTCTGAAACCTGCTTGTTCGGGTGGGATCGCGTCGTTTGTTTCCTTTTTTAACCGGTTGTATAGTAGTCGTTCAAGCAGCTTGTATGTAACAGAGAATGCAGATATTTTAACGCGTTCACAGTCCCCATACAAAATGTTTCGATTTCCTCGCACGTCCATGCTACACGTATTTCTCACGGTCATGGTCTATAGTGACCCATGTGTGGGGCACGGACTTGTGAAGATATTTCGTCGTGACCCATGTATGGCACTGGACTGTGAGCGTGTTAAGAATAGAACATTTTAGGAAAACTAACATTTCAGGCATGAGACAGTACATAGTTTTACAGATTCGCTCTGCAAGTTATCGTCAGCTTCCTCGCACATGTCTGATTGAAATGCTCACACCGTTTCACAGCTCTGGCGGATTTCATAGTTCTGATAGATGCGCAGACTAAAGCAGTCCTCTTGCAGCCATTCCGGGCACAACTTATTAGTCGCGTTTACGAACGCCGGATGGTAGAAGACTCAAACAGCTTAATGGAAGCAGAGCTCACCCTAGGCCCAGTGATGGACGCGAGCAACTCGACGCCGTCCAAAAACTTATAGGCGACCTCGAGCAGCGCTTCACGAGGCCACTCCAAAAACCAGTTGGTAGTCGTCGCGTTTATAAGCGCCGGGTATTGGCGGATACGATTTCTGCAATATAATACCATTAAAATACCATTAATATTATAAAAAGTGAAATGTCTGTATATTGAAGATGTATCTCTTTTTGCCATAAGGATATGTGAGTAAGGCCTTAAAAATTATCGTTACTGCCATATCATATTAAAACGGGACAGATTTAAAAAGAGGGTTACAACTTTCTCCTTAGCGAACAAAGTTGATGAAGAAAATATTTATTGGTCATGCAAGGCTGCATAGTTGCTTGAATTGAAAGCGGAGTAAGCGAAGGAATCTAAAATTAAACCACAAGAGAAGCGAATGTTTCAAATATCCCGTTTCAGATTACTGAACGTAACGAGGCTGCAACGCACGAGAAGCCAAATAATTGGCAGCCGTACGAAATACACACCTTTTCACTCACTACAACGAGGAAAATCTATGAAAATATGACCTGATTATTTTTTTTCATTTAAAACCAGCGACAAAAGACAATCATAATATAACAAACAAATAAACATACCTACCTATTAAAATTTTAAGATTTGCTTCAGACTACTTTTCCACGCTAGCGCATAAAATTTACTTTTCCACGCAGATTTGGCGCTAGGGAATTTTTCCGAACTAGTAAAAGTCTTTTGCAAATGTAATGCGTGTAAGAAAACGTGATAATCAAACTAAAGGTTTTTTTGTGTCGCCGTGAATTGCCTCGTTGATGGGGTTAACACTATAGCTCCGTTTGACAAATTTACAGTGGCTATCCTGAAGTGATTTCGTCGTCTAAATCAGAGTGGACGTTCCCAGTGAATGGCTTTTGTGCTGTGTTGGATCCAATGTGGAATAGGGAATTCGAGAAAGGGATTACCATTATTTCTGCCCGCGACTTCGTCCGCCTTAAATTCGTTTATCGCGGGTAAGGGTATTTTTCCGGGATAAAAAGTGGCCTACGTCCTTCCCCGGGACTCAAAATATCTCCATATTAAATTTCATCCAAGTCGGTTCAGCGGTTTAAGCGTGAAAAGGTAACAGACAGACAGACAGACACACTTTCGCATCTATAATATGATAGTATAGTATAGATAATGCTTCTTAAAGATAGGCTGGTGTAAGTACATATATATATCATGGTTATTGTGTTTATTTTGTCCATATTAATTTAATTTTATGTATTTACCTTTATACATATATGCCATTCACACAGGCACGCACATAAATGAGTAGGTACACAGTTTAAATACACAGCACGCTGTCTCACACATGACCTGTTCTGGATCCACGGAAGATCAGCGTCATGGCACTCATGAGTGCTCTGACATATGCTGAGTGGACTCCATTTTTGTAAACACAAATATGATTGATTATAGCTCCTAGGTTTAGCTTTAAGTCTAGGTTAAGTCTATACATGTCACTTTTCCAATGTACTGCAATTTTTGTTGTTGTTTACAAAATAAATGTATCTTCTTCTTCTTCTTCTTCTTCATTGCACGAAGCATCAAAGTTTTATTTCGTACATTATGAAAAGAGTATAGTGCTCCGAACATAACAGTAGTCAGTCTTTAATATATATATGAGTACCTGAAGTCGTCTCCGATAGGGCTGAAACACAGCACGATGTGCAGATTGGCGCGCACGCGATCCACAAGATACAAATATACGGATTCGTTTGTCTGTATTAGGTTGGCATTCTTCATCGGTTTCTCCAAGGCTTGCTTTATCTACAGAAAAAACATTCATAAACAAACAATCGATAGAATGATAAAAAAAGCGCCGACAAATCTGGAAATTTTCAAATAGCCTTACCCTCTTACCGGTTATTTTGTATCATAGCTAATTGTCAGAAAAAAAGTATATCAATATCGGTTTATCCGGTTAGGAGCTACTATGCTATAGACGGAAATACAGATGCAAAAGTAAAGTAAAACTTATTACACCTCTCTTTTTTCGTCGGTGCTTAAAAATCATTACTAACACACTGGCTAAGGCAAAACCGCCTTACGAGACGTCCTGACAAGTCAGTCCATGGCCAGCAAATCGAAGATGACCATATTTTTAAAGTTTTACGTGACCATCTAAAATAAAAAAAGTCGTGTAGTACTAGCACGTGACGAAATTTAAATATTCGTTAGCCAGATCGTCGTATTTATCAACATTGAAAGATTATAATATTTTTTTCGCAAACATGCAATGAAATACTGACGTGTTCCTTATAATAGGCTTCGAAGTTTCAGGGGACGAGAGGCACATAATGAAATTTCATACAAAATTAAAGGCCTAGGCCGGCAAAGCGACCTTTTTTTGTTTCAATGTCAATCTGTGACAGATCTTCATGGAGTTAAAACAAACAAAAGCGTTATGACATTGTGCCGCTATACCTATAAAACAAACTATAACAGAGGATTGCGGTTTTAATTAGGTTACATAAAATCAATATTAACGATAAAAAAACTCTGGACTCGCAAACCGAGGTCCCCGCACAAAATATACGCTAAAACGGTCGTATCTACAATGATTCAGTGTTAGCAGAGCCCTAGCCGAATATTTTTGGATTAGGTTGACTTACAGGTTTGTTTTTTTTTACAGCTTCAAGGGACGGCAGACATACGTATTTTATTTTAATTTCAACTTGATACCTCCACGCGTTCCTGATAAATAGGGTCTTGACAGACAGACGGACAGACGGACGGACAAGAATGTGATCCTATAAGGTTTCCGTTTTTTATCATTTTAAGGTACGGAACCCTAAGAAACAACACACGCTTAAAATAAAACATGAATTCGAAATTAATTATAAATTTAACGAGAGTAATATAATCTTACATCTTCGAATTCATCAGGTTTGAATAGGTTAGTGACTTCCCCGCTGCTGAGCAGGTTGTTCACGATCTCGGTGAAGGTTTCGTCTGCGATCTGCGTGTCCGAGAATATGAACGTGGTCTTCTTTGCCTCCACACCCGTCGCCGTATATAGCAACTGTCAAATTATCAGTTAGCTGTTAATTTATTATTTGACTTACTGTTTTGGGGCATAAATTGGGGCAAATCATTTTCCCCAATCTGCTTTGTTATCTAAATGTTTCAATGTTGTCATATAAGCACAAAAGTGATTGTGTGGGATGTGATGTTTTATATATGTATGCGTATTTGCGGCTTCGTCACGTCAAAATCGCTGAACGGATTTCAATTATTATTGGTAACTTCGTTCGCGGAGGAGAAAATGTCATAACCCCTCTTTTTTTCTTTAGCATAGTCGGGTAAAAAGTATCCTATAACCATCTGGAGATTCCCAGCTACCCGTGTACCAAAAATAGTTGAAATCTGTTTAGCCGATTTTGCTTGATGAAGCCACAACGACACATACAAACACACACACATTTAATTTTTACAACTTTATAATAGTATAGATAAGTCGTTGGCCATCTACAGATGATTATAGAATACTTATTATATCTTATTATTATCGGACTACACTGAAGCAAAAAAAACAGGATTTTTCGGTTATGACTTTCTGTCGTCCGCGAAGGTGCCCCTTCTACCGTGGAATAAAGCTTGGAATTGGCATGAACTTATACGACTTAGTTTTTGTTATGAATACCTATTAGTATTATTCTTACCTTAAGATCTTCTTTAAAGTCTTTGACACCATAGGTCTTCGTGACCACCACTTGGAAGGAGTTGCACTCGGATATATAGGACGCAACACGAGTCAAACTCTGGCGACCTGACCCACCTGAAAAAAAATACAGTATCAAATCTTTATCAAACTACAATAACATTTCAGAGGCAGGGGACAAGTAAACTATAAATTTAATCGGATGTCTTGATTTAGGTTCATGCGTCTGCTTTGTGCTACTTGCATAATTTGCATGAATGATACGAAAACACAACGGAAGCAATTAAGGGTAACCGGTACAAATGCGACTATGTGCAAATGCGTCTGTTAAAGAGTTTTTAAATCCGAACACTTTGAAACTACCCATACCCTCCCTGCCTAAAATTTGGCAGTATACGTATCATCCTAAATTATGCGTTAGCAAAAGTCGCATTTGCCCATAGTCGCATTTGTCCCGGTTACCCTTAATCGTTTCCGTTGTGTTTTCGTATTATATATGCAAATTATTAATACTTTTATATGTGTTATTGCTTTTGTTTGCGCAATTATTTGACAGTCACAAAAATATGTCAAAAAAAGTCATGATATGGACGGTAAATTTTAAAATGTTCTTACTACTTGAAATAAAACAATTTAGGGTGGACCCGTGACCATGGAAAGCTGAAAAGCTTCCGAAACGTCGCGAACTAAAATGAGATAATATACGTGATATAATCCGTTAAATTGTTTTTCTCAAACATGCTTTAAAGTATCACGTTGCGGACGGAACAACTTGAGATTTCTGTAAAGGAATTTCATACAAAATTGCAAGCCTAGGCCGGGAAGTATTTTTTTTTAATTTTTATGTACACATGGCATCTGTTTTCATGAATAGGGTAAACAGCTGAATAATGTTTTTTTTATTTTTATTTCTGGGGGCAGAATGGTTATCGGGCCAAAAATATTCGCGTTCACGCCTATTACACACGAACTGACGTTAAGAACATAAATCTGTATAGTTCATATGTTGATGAATAAATTTAAAATATGGTCTATTGTCTATACGTATATAAGTCACCAGAGACAAAGACAATATTTAAAATCCTCTGCATTTATTTTATTTATTATGGAAATTAAGATTCTTATTATCAAGTTGTGTATAACGGCCCTAATAGGGTCTACTCAAACAGTACACTTGCGAAAAACGGACGACTTTCCTGAAAAAATAAAATATTATGGTGGGATTGGAGGGAAAAATTTAAAAACTTCTGTCATTAGTTAGTATTTTGAGTGGTGTATTTTTTTATTTCATTACATATGTTTGAGAAAAGCACTATACATGCCTCTGGCCGTGAAAAGTGCTTGCCGGCTTCGTATCACTATCCGGCCTCCCTACGGTCGGCCGTCTATACCTACTATCCCGGCGTCTGCAGTAATGTACTATTATTTCAATGAGTAATAATCGCGGAAACAAGAAAATATTATGTTCTTACTAATTTGTATTGACCAAAGTAAAAATATATACAGTTGAGGCAACTGCACAAATGTCATATCGAGGTTAAAATAATATATATCTAAAAAACAACACAACTTAAAAATCAATAATTTGCACATTCCGGGTTCAAATAACGTGCACTAAAAAATTAGAACAAATAGAATAATAAGAACGCCTCTGGTAAATGTTAAAATGTTCCCAATTATAATACCCGGTAAAAAACAAAACACATCAGACAAAGCTTTACATATTAATAGGACACAAAGGAGAAAAAGCGTACCAATCCCCACGCACAGCATGTTACCCCGCTGCTGCGATATCACCCGCACGATCCGCACGATGTGCTCTATGGCGTCCTTGAACAGCACTAGATCCATCTTCACCACGCCCGGACAGCTGTTATACTCCTCCATTTGATTCAATATGTACCTTCAAGCCGAGATTAGATATAATATAAACTTTATAAAAGACTTTTTCACTTCTCGTGCTGAAAAAGTACGTCATATTAGCTTCGCGAAGCGAGACTAAAATAGTACATTTAGCCCCTAGGGTTAAAAAGAAAGGCATATAAACCCATACAAATTTCTATGACACTGAAACAAAAAACTTGCGGCCAGCTACATACTCCTTACGAATAATTAAAAACAAACAAACCAACCTGATCAGATTGCCCAAACTTTCTGATAGAATTGCTCAAACTGTACTTTTAGTTTTTTATGAAATATTCAATTTTAATGTTAAGTATTTTTTTTCTCACAGTAGAAGTGAAAAGCAGAGTGTTTAACGCGTGGCTAAAAGCCATTATGACATTCAGACATATTTGTCCTCGCTCACTTCGTGAGCTCGTCCAAATAATCACTTCGTGTCATAATGGCATATTTTAGCCCCTTGTCAAACAATCTACTATTTAATCATTCGCCAGGTACTGCAGCAGTTGCGAGCTCCAAAATCTTCTCACGTCTATAAAATGGCTCAAACTCCCTGTTGTCAATTTAGTAATCTCTAATAACACCATCAAAGATAACCTAAAATAAGCCGTTGACTCTGATTATGAATTATAGTTTATTTTAGATCCCGTACGTAACCAAAATGGGAACGAAACGTACACGTGCGACGTACACGTGCGAACGTACCAACGGAATCACGTTACTAAGCCACTTCCGTAAGTCTGTCCGTCTGTGTGTCTCTCTTCCGCAAGTCTTGAAACGTGGTAGATACTTGAAAGTTTCACGGCATGTGTTTAGATGTAGCCGGTGTAACAAAAAATTATAAAATAAAAAAATATGATATATGAAAGACCATTTGATTGGCATCGATAATCGATTGACCAGGTATGAATTACTTTGTCACATATTAAGTTATTTTGGTGATAACTGTGGATACTTTACGGAATCTGTTTTAAATATTGGCTTTAGTTACAGGGTTTACCCTGTATGAGATAAGTAACTAACAGGCGTCGCTTAAGATGTAAATTATTTACTCACTTCCTTAATGCCTCGGGGTCGCTCAGATCATCATACACTTCAAAGGGGTTGAGGAAATGCCCGAAAATTGGCGCGGTCTTGGAGGGGCACACGGCGTGGAAGGTCATCTCGAAGTGCTTGCCCAGCTGGTCTCCCATGTGCCCCAAGAACCAGTCACGGTCCCTGGAACAAAGGAAATAAAGGGTGTTTTTTTTAAGTTATACTAATACAAAATGAAATAAAACACGTAAAAATAAATTATTCTCAAACATGCAATGAAATGTCGTCATTACGTGCGGGAAAACAGGCTTCAAAGTATCACGTTTCGGGCGGAACAACTTTAGAGAACTGTAAAGGAATTTCATATAAAATTGAAGGCCTAGGCCGGAAAGTATTTTTTTTTTATTATTTTAATGTAAACATGGCGCCTGTGTTCATGAATAGACTAAACAGCTGTTTTTTTTTCTTGTGGCTGAATGGTTATGGGATCAAAAATATCCGCGTTAATGCCTATTACACACGAACTGACATTAAGAACACAAATCTGTATGGTTCATATGTTGATGAATAAATTTAAAATATTGTCTAAGTATACGTTCGTAACCAGAGAACATAGACAATATTTAAAATCCTCTGCATTTATTTAATTTAGTATAGAAATTAAGATTCTTATTATGAGGTTGTGTATAACGGCCCTAATAGGGTCTACTCGAAAACTAAACACGCAAAATACAGACGACTTCCGTAAAAAAAATCATGGATGGATTGAAGGGAAAATTTCAAAAACTTTTATCGTGTAGTTTTTTGAGTGGTGTATTTTTGAGAAAAGCACTATTATTATCATGGTATTGGTTTTATTTAATAATACATTACTGCAGACGCCTGGAAAGAAGGGCTTGCCGGATGAGTAGGTACAGACTGCCCACCGTAGGGAGGCCGGATAGTGATACGAAGCCGGCAACCACTTTTCACGGCCAGAGGCATGTATAGTGCTTTTCTCAAACATATACAATGAAATAAAAAAATACACCACTCAAAAAACTTAACGACAAAAGTTTTTGAAATTTTTCCTTCAATCCCTCCATAATGTTTTTTTTTACGGAAGTGGTCCGTATTTCGCGTGAGTAGTGTTGGAGTAGACCCTATTAGGGCCGCCATACACAACCTTTATAATAAAAATCTTAACTTATAAAATAAATGCAGAGGATTTTAAATATTGTCTGTGGTCTCTGGTGACTTACGTATAGACAATATTTAAATTTATTCATCAATATATGAACCCTACAGATTTGTGTTCTTAATAGCAGTTCGTGTGTAATAGGCATTAACGCAGATATTTTTAGTCCGATAACCGTTCAGCCACTAGAAAAAAAAACAGCTGTTTAGCCTGTTCATGAACACAGACGCCATGTTTACATAAAAATTTAAAAAATATTACTTCCAGGCCTAGGCCTTCAATTTTGTATGAAATTCCTTTACAGTTCTTTCGAGTTGTTCCGCCCGAAACGTGATACTTTGAAGCCTGTTATAACGCACATAATGACGACATTTCATTGCATGTTTGAGAAAAAGATATTCTTATGGTCTTAAAACTGATTTATAGGCGCCATGGCTGGCTCGAATGTAGCATAATCGGGAAGTCAAATTTTCGACAACTTTTTCGAGCATCTGGGGCCGTATATTGGCAATAACGCGGCGAGTGTTGGCTTCCAAGTGGTCCAACGTCAGTGATTTATCTGCGTAGACCTGTGACTTCACATATCCCCAAAGAATGTAATCCATAGGTGTGAGATCACCCGATCTTGAAGGCCAGTTCACATGGTCATTATGGGAAATTATCCACTCATCGAATGTTTCCCGCAATAAATTAATGATGGCGTGCGCTAGGTAAGTGCACCATCGTGGTAGTGCTCCATCAAGATGCATATATATTATGTATAGGTACTCTACTTAATTGAGAGCCCTTTATCAGTCCCTCTTCTCCATTCCGACATTCCTTTCTCTATACGTCGCTGAATACCGTCACTAACGCAGGCTAAAGGCGTGTGCCTCAAGGTCACTCACAGATCACTCCTATTATATTGTCAGTTACTAATCTAGTTGAAACACGAGTTGAATTAGTGAAGAAAACTTGCAAGTGAATAGGGTTTTATAACAAAATACTGTAGAAGTTACTTAATCAATACGAATACAAACTTTTCTTCGGTTAGACGATCTCCGAAAACTCTAAAGCATTCGCATATCCACAATCGCAGGAAAGCCTTCTTCGTATTCTGGTAGTCCTTGTTACTTCTCAGCAAACCCTGAAGAAACACGTTGAATTTTACACCAACAAGAATTAAAGAAAATTTACATCAATTAAGCGAACCAAGTCATAAATTTGTAATACCTGAAATATCTTGGAGATGTCTCGAAGGTTGAAGAGGTAGTGCATCTTACTCGGAGTCGGCAGTAATTTGGCCACAACATTATTAAACAAGTCTATAGTCGCAGACAGCACTATTTTGCCTATAATCATAAAACAATAAACGCAATTCAGTCAAGAATATAACTTATAGAATCGGTTAGTTTCATAGTTTTGTAGTAATATAGTTTACAATCACATCTATATATGCTTTCCCTTTCCATTTCTTTTGAAAGACCGTAGTCGGGTTTCCATAGTAAGTCGGTCCTTACATCAAATGGGTTCGGGTTTTTTTGTGTGAGTACCTCTTATAGTGATGAATATTTTTACCGAGTATGAATACTCTACTTGTTATAGTTTTTGACTTTTTTTAAATATATTGTTTTTCACGATGTACCTATTCAAGCGATTTGCTTCAAATCGCTATAACAAGTAGAATATTTATAAGCGACAAAAATATTCTTCACTATAAGACTTAAGAGGTAGTCACACAAGAAAACCCGAGCCCATTTGATGTAAGAGCCGACTTACGATGGAGACCCAACTATGGCCTTTCCACCAATTAGCCGCCTGCCAAAGGGATAAGGTTCCTGGGAGGTCTAACTTACCTACAGTTTTAGTTTCCTCGTCAAACTCTTGCATGTGCTGCGACAGCATGGTACCGAATATTTTGATAAGCTGCTGCTGCGTGGGCGGTGTGAGGTAGAAAGCATGGAAGCACGACAGCAGCCGCGGGGGGAGGGGGGAGCGCGCCCCACCCGGCGGTCCCGCGGCGCCACACAGCACCATACCCTGTAATCGGTCGGAAACACAAGTTAATCTAAACCTTCTATTCAAGCCATCGCAGGTATGGTGACATCTAGTTTGATTTGTTAAAACAAATACATATATCGCCAGTTGACAACCACAACTCACTAAAAGATCTGCGATGACGTAGGTATTTGTTTGTTTTGATTGTCGACAGATGATATTATACTAAAAGGTGCCCACAACTTTGTGAGCGAAGGAAAAAAAAATACTTACCTTGTTTTTTGCTTTAGAGTAGACGGCTAAAATGTGTCCATTAACCGTACTCGGCTGTTTAGCTATCCCACTTTTTTGTAAGTAATAAAAGGGCGATATACGACAACCAATCAATAGATTGGTGTTATTTTAAGCGTTACTTGGTGGAATTACATATTTAATTCGTTTCCTTGATATTCTAAGACGTTATTTCGCGGAATAGCAAAGGAACTTCCTTCCAGTCATTGAGAAGATGACGGTTGTTCTTAAGGAGACAATCGCTTCTGTTTTTCTTAAGGATCCAATGTCTATATGGGAATACAAATAGAGTACTCTAAATGAAATCAAAGTCAAAGTTCAGCATTCTTACTGAACGCTGAAAACGCTCCATACTAATTGGAAAATAAGTATTTTGGCATTTTGGTCGTAAAATACATTAACTACATGGTTTTCATACAATTATTGTTTTATTGTATCCTAAGGATTCTGAAAACAAATATATATTTGATTTTGGATTTGTAAAATAACAACATTTGCGTAACTTTGAAATTTTGTATTCCAAAACCATGTAGATTATTTTTGATTTTTGTTATTTTCTCTAACTACAGTAGGCTGTAACATTTGTATAGTATACGAGACATATCTAGGTACCTTGACGTTTTTCCTCCACTGCTTCTCGCGGTCGAACCAATATCCGTAGTCGTGCCAGAGGCGGACGAGCTCCAGCGGCGGCTGCGACCCGTACTCGTCGCGCACCGGCATGTTGATGTCGTCCATGAACGCGATCATCTTCTTGCCTAATCAAAACACATCGCGACAGTTGGTACCCAAAACTCAAAGAATACAATGTTTACTCCAACTTTTTTAAACGCTTTAGAGTGTGGAATCTAAGAGAGTCTCAAGTCTAAACAGATATGAAAGAATAAGAAATATGGAAACTTTATCTCAGGAGCTACGAGGCCGATTTAAGCGTATAGAAAAACAATGCACAAAGATTTTCATAAACAATGGTGAAATCCAATAGTTGAGTTTAATTATTTTGTTGATGTCACGTACCTCCAGCAGGCACATAGTTCCCTTTGGTTCTCTTCTCAAGCCGCGCCTCGATAATGTCCTGCACATTAGCTGCTGTCGTCTGGGCAGACATGTTGATGACTTGCTGACTATATCTATAGGAAAACCATAACAAACAAATTTAAAATCCAAACTTGGGTCCGGCATAAGCCCTCTTCGTGTTCTTTACAGCTCTCTCAGCTCTTCAGCAACTTGGGTGGATATGAGGTAAGACGGAACGTGAGAAAAATCAAAACGATCAAATGTATTTTTTGTGGCATTGGGGACATGATCAACCTTTCCCATACTATTGTCTAAAACCAACTTCCATTTTAATTTTGGATTAGCGAAACGAATTTTTTTTAACGTCGAAAAGCGCTGCTGGTCAGAGGTCAAGACTCGTGTCAGATATTTGCTAGAATGAAAAGAAAATTGAGATCATTAAATTTATGAATACTAGGAATAAGGACTAACGATTTGGGATTCCGTGTAGAATATGTTTCCGCTAGCTATATATTATCAATTTATCAATCTTACTTCGATGAATCCAAACTAGCTAAGGTCCCTTGTATGAGGAACGTTTTGCCGGTCCCAGTAGGTCCTCCGATGAGCACCCCATAGCCAGCCTTTAGCATGTCCAGCGCTACAATCTGCACGCGGATAAACTCCACCGTTGGGACCAGGATCGTGTGGAAACCCAGGCTGTTGGATAAAGGGGTCTTATTTATAAACTTTGTTAGCAACAGACAAAAAAAATATTTATCCTACAGCAGTCGAATAAAAAGCGTTCTATAACTTTACTATCTTTATTATCCCTTTGTTAAAAATAGGTGAAATCTATCCACTCATTGATGTCATTTAACAACAATTATCAAAAAAAAAAAAAAAACCCATAAAACATATACACTCATTTATTTAAACGGCCGTTAACCGGCCTCCCTATTGTTAGGCAATAGGGGGGCGTTTGACACCCGGAATCAGAATCAAGTGTCATGATTTTGTATGGGCTACGATAGTTGATTCGGATACCAACTGACAAAATTTCGTTAGGCAATAACCCTCTGAACATGCAAGCAAGCGCAAGACGCCCCAAAACATTCTGGTATCGCTCACAAAGAGCTGGGCACTCTAAGGATAATTCATAGGAAACGGCGAAAATAAACTGCGTGGTATGTAAACATCTGGTCTGTAAATATACTACTAGATTAAGAATAGCAACATGTCCAGCACTGGGATTTACCTCGGATTGTATCTCCAGTTGTCCGGCAACCGGTCTTCCCACGGTTTGAACTGTCTTAGCCGCTCGTCCACGTAGTAGTCGTATACGGTATCCTTCAGCGGGAACACGCCCTCGTGTTCGCGAACCCAGTTGTCAAGCTTGCGGCGTGGCTCCTCCTCCAGCGTGGCGCAAATGGACCAGATCATGCTGTTAAGAAATAACGTGAACAGATTTACCTTGAAGCGTTCTTCATGGGGCGCTCATTGTCAAAACTTTTGGTGGGATATCGAGCGCATTTCTTTCAGGTTGTGTTCGTCTAACGCTTCTAGGTCAGAGGAAAGTGCTTCAGATATAGCAGTGTAGTTAAGAAGTTAAAGGTGCTTTGTGGATAAACACAACCAGCATACGCTTTTATGATGGTATTGAACTCACGCATAAAGGAATCGCATCTAACGATATCTTGCCCGCTCTACACTTATCGCATTCCGAAGATCTAGCTACGGATACTCTGACCCTGGTTAAGATGCAGATGCTTAAACTCTTACACTTGCGTGAGGACTTTAAAGGCGCTTATGGCAATAAACAGAGTATAATCTTCAAAGAAAAAAAAACTAACGCAAAGAGAAAACGCATCTTCGAGAAGCCCTCGTTGTCTTCTTCGTCAGCCTGCGGTGGCCCTGGCGGCGGCAGCAACCCCAACAGGCGGCACATGGAGCGTACTCCAGTGAGTTCCTGCCCTCGGACGCTCTGGCCCTCGGTCAGGTGAAGACGTTTCAGTTCTAACACCGGAGTCAGGATGTTGAGAAAGTGACGTCGAAGCTGTGAGAAAAATAAGGATGAATTCTGAGGTATTTTTTTTCCGAAAAGGTTACGAATGCGTTTAGTTACGATTTCGTTATGAAGAGGGAATCTGCTTGCAATACGTCTTTGCTCTAAAACTTGGAAACGCAACACAATAACACAATGCACAGTTTGTACAGACAAAGGTGAAGGAGCCACTATTTAGCGGTGTCAGTCCTTGTATTTAATATAATAATTGTATTTACTAACACTTACACCTAAGTTACTAACAACATATGAGTATTTATACTTGAAATAAATGATTCTATTTTATTCTATATTTGCCCTTGTACGGTCGGCCAAGAAATCGGTCTACCACTTTTCGACTCTATTTTATCTGTGTTAAAGTTCAAAAGCGGTTAAGCGGTTCTTGGCTGACCGTACTATACATATGAGGATGGAGTTCAAAACGTTGGACACGTTAACTCATGTAATAATTTTTATATGAAATTGTCCGTTGTGCGACGAAAAATGTATCATACAACTAACTGTATTGGATTTTTTTCGTGGCACAGCGGAACATTTCAGTTTCGTCAGGGTTGTATGGTTAACTACGGCTAAAGATGGTCTAACTATTTCGACTTCAGCCATAATCTTTGTAGAACTTGATGTTGCGAGGGACTGTCACCGGAAAGTTCAGGGCTTTTAGATAGTCCACTCACCATCTCCTTGTACTTGGGATCGTCAATGGTAACAAGCCACGAGTCGACGAAGGGCCACCAGCCCCGGTCTTTGCAGTCGTTGTAGAATGCAGATCATGCCATTGCGAGACACCGATGGCGATGCTATCGAAAAGTCCAGGGCTTCTACATGCTTCACTCACCATTTCCTTGTACTCGGGATCGTCGATGGTGTCGAGCCACGAGTTGACGAAGGGCCACCAACCCCAGTCCTTGTAGTCGTTATAGACCATGCCATTGCGGGACACGGTTGCTGGCGAAGCTACCGAGAGATCCAGGGTTTCGATTAAGAGCGACACCTGTAAATATACGATACATCTACCTACTTAAGCCATTTTACTTAAGCCAATTTAAAGTGCTCTGACTGCTGTTGGTTCTCAAAAATCTATACGTACAAAAAAACAGTGATAGAAATGACGATTGCTAGATTATCCACTGTCAGAGCATGTCAAAGTCGACGAAGACATGATAACTTTGTATAAATAGTTGGATACTAGATACAAATACAGAATAAAGGCATACGTTTTTACCGATCCAAGTACTCACTTGGGAAGGCATCGAAATACGCTCGCTGTTGACAAGCGTCAGAAGCTTGTTGTCGTCCATAACAGAGTTGAGGTTCTCAATCCAAATGGCGTCCACGGGCCCGTCGAATATGATCCACTTCAAGTCGGGGGCTTCATCTGCAACCATATCCGACCATTTACGTGAATAACTAGAAGAAGATGGCTTGGTATCGAGAGGGTTCTACGGTTGCACACTGTTTCCCAAATGGTTCGGCTATACTTTCTGATAGACATTAAGCGTAGATTAAGGCGGAATATGCTATTAATGGATGAGGATAATATACAATGCGAAGTAGTTTTCTCTTGACTTTCCGGACGCTTTGTCACTGCCATTAATATCTACTCGATGAGAACTTACCTTGACAAATGGTCCTCATGATGCTACTCAGCACTCCATCTTTCCACTCTCCCGTGGCCAGGTTATATTCCCCATACAACTCTCCCAGGGTCAGAGCCTTGGGGTTCATGGGGTGCAACTATATAACGAAACAGAATTTAACATTCGTTGTCATCTATTTGTTTATTGGTGGTTCATAACTTCAGACAGAATTTGGAAACGAACCAAGTGAACCCAACTTTAACTAGGTTGGTTGAAACCGTCGGAACTTAGTAATGTAAGAAAGGGACACAATAACAGATTGCCAAAATGCGAAAAAGTACGAGCAAGTGTACGATTGTACTCGTGTTTTAATATGGATCTGTGTACAAGGGTCTGTATCTGGTGTCAGTAAGATCTCTGGTATAGGGGCATATGGTTCTACAAGGAAACTACATCGTACCAGTACGTTCTCGAAGCCCGGCACGCCCTCCCGCTTGCACCGCGAGATAGTGGCTGCGAGGATTTTCCACGAAACCGACTTGGCGGTGTTCGTGTCACCAAGCAGGATGCTGGAGTGCCGAGAGTTCTGTAAAAGGCCAGTGTCGAAATTTAAAACATATTAGTTCATCTCACAATAATTTAGTGTTATCCTCAAGCTAAAACGTAGATTACATTATCACCTGGGTATTAAATGTCTGTATTATCTAGGATGATTGCAGGGAATTACCTCTCCTTGCAGCTTAGCGTTTCTAAAGCAGTTACCCTACAGATTTCATAGTTTACAATTTTCACGTAAATTTTACCGTCTAGGACTCTAGAGTACATTCCAGGCTTGATAATTCTGTCGTACGGGATAGTTTTAGTTTACCGTGTCTAAAGTTGCAGACCTCATATTATAGTTTTAGATTCCCCACATTTTATCCTAGCTCTCACCTTGGTCTCAAAGGTCTGTATGACCTTATGCATCGCCGCCTTGGTGGGTTGGAGGTTGGCGATCTTCATCTCCGCGGCGATGGCCGTCTCCAGCATGTCGTAATCGAGTGTGGGCACAGTCACTTCGGGGAAGATGTCCTGCATGATGCCGTCGAACAGCGGGACATCCTTCGCGGTCAGTCGAGCCACGTTCATATCACGCATCGCCAGGATTACCATCTGAAGTACCATAAACAGACACCGGTTTCGCGGGGGCAAAAATGTACCAGTGCTAGTGATTAATTAAAAATCGACTAAGTTTATCGACATCGATAAAAATAAATTTTTAATCATCATTATCATAACTAAACTAAAGGCACTATACTTATCGCAACTATAAACAACCGATATCTGACATTGACTGTGTCGAGTCACTTTTGACAACCATTGAATCGTTGAATAATTCATCCAGTAATACAATATTATTTTGCATTCCGATCAATTAAAACTACCTTTTTGTTTCTTAAGGCGGCTAAAAATGCCTCGCAAGAAAAAAGATCATTCATCTTCATGGAAATCTGACCATTCAGATATAGATGATAAAGGTACGACTTACTTTTGCAAGAAATGTAAAATTCATATATCTCGAAAAAAGTTTTCCGTACAAAGGCATATAAGAAGCCAAAGGCATAACAGCGTCGCTAAAAACCAAAACGTATGTAACCTGGATTTGCTAAAATTTATTTTAGCTTGCAACATACCATGGACCCAGGTGGGAAATCCCATTTTCATCAATTTTATATCTGATTGCATATTTGGGAAATATGGTTCAGAAACATATATTCCCAACGAATCAGTTTTGAGAAAAACGACCTTAGACATCGCTTATAAGGAGACGATGAAACAGATTAAGACTAAACTAGGAAATTCTAGAATTTATGTGAGTGTAGACGAAAGTACAGATGCCAATGGGCGACAGATTGGGAATGTAATAGTTGGAGCACTATTAGAAAATGAAATAGGTACCCCACACATAATATCTAGCGTTTGTCTAGAGGAAGTAAATAATGTTAGTATAACAAATCTTATTCAAAATGCCCTAGAGACGTTGTGGGGAAGTAACCACAACAAACATGATAAAGTTTTGTTGCTTCTTACGGATGGCGTAGCCTACATGCTGAAAGCTGGTAAGAATCTGAAAAAGGTTTTTCAGAGTTTAGTACACGTCACATGTTTGGCACATGGAGTAAATAGGGTGGCTAAACAAGTGCGATTATTGTTTCCTGCTGTAAATAATTTAATTTCTTATACAAAAAAGGTATTTCTGAAATCACTTAAAAGAATAAAAATATTTCACCAAATATTACCGAACGTTCCTTTGCCACCACAGCCGCCGATAATACGATGGGGAACATGGATGAAAGCGGCTATTTACTATCATAAATATTTACCAGCCATCAAGCAAGTCGTACGAACATTTAATAACAAAGAATCAACGTGTATATTAAAAGCAAAACGGGCAATGAATGATATAAACATTCTCAACGCTTTGAAATGGAGAGCCAACAATCTATCCATCGTACCAAGTACCATTGAAAAATTACAAACACAAAATTTAAGTCTAGAAGCCAGCTTGAATATTGTCCATAAGTTAAAAGTACATATATCAAGATTACGTTTGAATCCTCAGGGCAAAATTATTCACAAAAAACTTCAAACAGTGTTAGAGAAAAACGTCGGCATTTCAACTTTAAAAACATTAAATGATTTGGTATCCGGAAAAGAAATAGAACTGAGTCATATAGCAGAAATTCATGAATACTATAAATTGTTTGAATTTGCTCCAATTACTACAGTTGACCTGGAAAGGTCATTTAGTTGGCTAAAATGGATATTGTCACCCAGGCGACGAAGATTAAAGGCTGAAAATGTGGAGAAAATTTTGATTGTATATTATGAAAATAATATTGAATATTTAAAAAGTTTATTACGCAAAAAGTTTATTTTTGTGTATGTAGTTTTCTTCTTCATTCAAATTCTTGAAATTACCCAACGGTTGTACATCATTTTATCGATATCAACTAATAAAATTAGTTTAATGTGTCCTCGCACTATTAAACGTCAGTACAGATTTGCCCCCGAAAAACCGGTGTATGACCATAAATATGTTATTTGAATCAAAGAAGCACGCAACGGCCTTAGGCCTAAAATAATACGCACAACTTGAACCTATGAATTGACCTAATAGGTATCCTTAATTGTCAAAAAAGGACTTATAATAAACATTATTTTTTATTTCTGCTAGAACATGTGAGTGTAGTGGGAAAAAGGAAATAATTTTCTATGCAGCTGTGACTGTAACAAGAGTATTTATATATGTTCATATGGAGAAAGACGAATATATATCTAGCATAAAAAAACATAATACCATTGTGGATGGATTAACCTTTAACAGGACCTCTACGAGTACGCCATTGATGAAACGTTGTCATATCCTTTTAGATATCTTTAAGACTAAATGCACATACCTCGGCCTCCAATAAGTGGGGGTTAGCCCGTTTTATAGTTCCAGCGTACCGCAGTAAGGCGATCATGGACCGCAGTCCAAAGTCGTAGTGATTTTGCTTCGACAGCTGCAGAGCGCACATCTGGTATAGCGTGAACACCTACGGGTCACAGGTGCAAACGTCCTCAGATAAAATGGTACAAATATTTAAACTGAGCGTCACCAATTTCCACGTAACATTCTCCCTCTACATTCTTCATAAGGTCAGCTAGGGACGGACGCTCTTTCAGTAATCCTTTTCCCCCGAAAGAATATCTCGAGTATATTCATAGCTATACTACAAGCATACTACATCAGTCATCACTTTTCATCGTTACTTGACAACAGAATGAAGCCATATGCTTGTTTTAAGGAAAAAAAAAACAAACAAACCTCGTAGACCGATGATGCGCAACCATTCTACTGCAGCAGGAAATAAATTAAAAAAACTTATACTGACAGTTGACAAATACATCTATGTTCCACATCGCAGGGTTAGTCATATACGGTACGCTATGGTAGAATTAAGAAAAAAAACGAGATAAACCTCTTGCTCTGGTAAATTTGGGTAGGCGCGTCTTTTAACCCCAGCATATCGAAGTAAAGCGACCATGGAACGCAGCCCAAAGTCGTAGTGGTCTTGCTTTGACAGCTGCTGCATAGCTAACTGATATAGCACAAACACCTTTGACAAAGAAAAACAAAAACATAAATGACACTTAAAAAAATAAAATAAATGGGTTCCGCTTTTTAGCTTGAAGATGCGTTTAGCCTAGTCGATTATATTGATAGCATATACCTACTTAAGTACACTTCACAAAACAAAGTACAAAATTTTTTAAGATTAAGTATTTAAAAGACGTAAATAACTGGGAGTGTCGTATCCCTTATAGACAACCTTTGGGTCGTCAGAGAAGTGGGTATTTATGAATTTAAAGGTGTGTGTAAAGCTCCGTACTGCTGTTAGAAATTATCAAAACTCCTACTCACTTTCTTAGCATTGGGCTTGTAAGCAGTAAAGCCGTCAGAGAACAGTGTGATCTCCGCAATGATGAGGCTGTCGGGCACACACATGGCGATGGGGCGGAACATCGACTTCAAGTTGTCTGGGAGTTCTGTTCGACCCGCATATCTGAAATAATATAACACAACGTTAAAAGCTTCCCAAGATTAAAGGAACTTCTCTCGCTTTACTTACACCTTTAAGTGCCAAAAGTGTAGTTTTTAAAATTTTTGTTACCGATACTAAAATATGAAGGGTTCGTAAATCATCACCCTCAACGAAGAAGTGTCTTTACAGTTAGGACAGCGGCAGGACTGGCAGGATCTGCTGCACCACTACAAAAACCTCCGAGATGTTGTTAAGGTTTAACTCGTTAGAACGCCGGACTCACATTGGGCTACTTTTGACTGTATCCCTAAGTAGAACAGACGGTGTCAACAATACTCCGCCATTGCGTTCTTTCTTCAGCTGCCCGCTTCTCCGTGGACCACTGTCACCTCGACTGCCTTCCGTTCCGAAGCCGCCACAGAATGCCTCCAAGTGAATGTGGTTCCACGTTTCCTCTTTCCTTGTGGACTCCTTTCTAGAACTTTAGATATGGAAATAATTCGGAACTCTTCTGAGCGACCAATCCACGTCCATTTGCAGCCCTTAATCCAACGACAGCTTTTCCACATTTGATGACGGTTAGTTAATTAAATAATTTGTAATTCTCAAACACACCCAGGGTTCATAGTGATGAAGATCCCGCAGTTGCCGTCGAGTTTTATATCGGCACCCTCGAAGAAGAACCGCTTCTGCAGCAGCGATAGCGCCAGCAGCAATGCCAGGATTTGCTGCGCCACCACCGAGAGCACCTCGATATTGATGCGGTTGAACTCGTCGAAACAGCCCCAGCATCCGCTTTGCGCGATACCTACGAATAACGGCCAATATTAACATTTCTAACCCTTATAGAATTTGAAAACACTGAAGATGACTAACCGTATCAGTACCGAACAGTAAACATTTTACAGCTAACTACGGAAATATTTTAAGTCAGATAATTTGGCAGACGGGAATGCATCCTTTCCCTTAAAGGCTCTATGTTCTAAACCTGAGTCAAACACAAAAGTTACTCGGACGTCACGTCATCGCAATGACGAATTCAAAGTTGAATTTTATGCAGGATTTATAACGGTTTTTATCGCTCTAAAGGTACTCCGTGACATAATCTATAATCCAATTTAAGGTCCATCCACGGATGTATTCGCCTTTGGCGTCTCAAGTCCCAATGGTTAATCAAACCATATCTAATTAGTTCGTGCATGTAACGATTCGACTTTTACACAAGAAATATAAGTGGAGGTGGTAGGTTCCTCGTCGTATACTTTTTTTTTAAATGTGTACAGTCACTAGCATCAATACCTGCCATAACATAACAAATCGGGCAAAAATATCTGACACGTCCTAACGGCCCCAGAAAAACAGTCGTGTCAGATATTTATGCGCGCTTTGTTGTGGTAGATATTAATGTTAATTACTGGTGACTGTACCTTGATTAATGGATAATAGTTCCTGTGCTACTCCGCGAAATTTCAAAACCGATGACCGGCCAGCTACTATAAGCGTCGAGTCTGTTTGTTTGTTCGCGTGTTGCTGATACTGTAAAAGGTGCCGCACCCGCCGCTTCACCGCTCGCGCGCCCCCCGCGCATGCGGCCGCCTTCTGTTTCGAAGTCACGTCAGCGTGCTTATGCTGACGTGGCCGGTCAGCCTGTCGCAGCTAACCGGGAGTCCTTGCCTTCTAAGGCAAGTTAGTACGGGTTCCTAAAAAGGAAAAAGTCCTCCCGCACCGATGTGGATAAGGAGGGATTCACACTGGTGGAAAGGAAGAGCAAGGCGCGCAGGGCACCTCGTAAAACTCTTTGTGGCATTGCCGAGCCGGTTGGTTCTGGTCTTCGGGTTGCTACACCGAGTAAGGCGCTCTACGTGTCGCGCTTGCATCACTCCGCCGTGGCTGATGACGTGGTGGAGTTCGTCCGCCTGAAGACTGGTTTCTCGCTGAGGGTGCACCAGCTGCAGTCCCGCCACTACGTGCACTTCAGCTCGTTTGTGGTGCGCGTGCCGCGGCCGCTGCAGGACACCATCACAAGTGCAGACTTTTGGCCGAAGGGTGCACCCTTCGGCCAAAAGTGAATAGTGTTTAGGCAGTTTCTGGGCAATCTGTCGAATCCTACACCAGATCAGACGACACAACGGAGCCATGGAGTTACGTAGCCTAAATCAAACTAGTTTTAAGTTTTTCTATTTGTTTTTGTTTTTTTTTGTAGTTCACAGTGCCTTGGTTTTTACTGTAATGCTGTGTAACTTTTTTGAATGATAAAAAATAAATAAATAGTGTCTTGGTTAGTTGTGACAATAAATTGTGTATATTTTCATGTATTTTATAATAATAATGTGCCCACCCTCCCCTTTAGATATGAGGCATCATCAGCAAATACTGGAGATGTTGACGGTCCAGCTTCCACCCTAGAAGCTTACCTACGCAAACTAACGCCTCAATTCAACAATTACTTAATTTGTACCTACCTATAAATAACATTTAAAATATTACCATGGTACTGTAAAAGTCGATATAGCTAATGAGGTGCCCCATTTGGACATATGGTAACGCTTATTAAAGGTCACGTTAACGTCTGCCTACAAAACTAATACGGCTTAATACGGCTATCCAATATCTCATGGTCCTTCAGAATTAAAGTGACACTAAACAAAATGGTTTCGGTCCGTTTCGTCTGGTTCCCTGTTCGTCTAACGAGTTAATGCCTTGTTCGTCTGTTTCCCCGTTCGTCTGTTTCTCCGTTCGTCTGTTTCCCCGTTCGCTTATTTCCCCGTTCTTATATTTCTTTTCGTGTTCTATCGTCATACATCTAATATTACCAAGAAAAAATAAATTTATGCATTGTATTTTCAATGTGTTTATAGTAGTTCATGCAACTGAACCCTAATGAAGCGACTTAAAACACGAGTGTTTTAGATGACATCTGTGTTTTAAGCCGTAATGATGTACAGTTGGATACATTACTTTTTATCTTCACATATAGCCCAGCCTTACAGCTATTATTTTTACTATGAAATTTTCTTATATATGGAAGTGAGTGACAGCAGAAATATTATATTCATTACACACATATGATAAAGTACCTCATATATAACTAAATGTTTCATATGATAAATATGTAAATATTTCAAAAAACTGTGTTTTAAAGCTAATAATTAGGTCCCAGTTGCGTAAACTACGATTACTACAAAAGAGAGGACAATTAAATTAATAATTTAAAATTTAGTATTTTTTATAAAAACTTAACAAAATTCTATACAGCTTTTATACTTTTAACGCTTGTTATTGTGTATTTTATATTATTCTTTTAGTTTAGACTGATGTAAATAATTTTATTTAAAAAGCGGTTAACTGTAATTTCGTTATTTTTTTTTTTTAAAGTCTGGCATGTGTCTTGTGAAAATAAATGTCGCGATGCTTTCTATTTTGCTTTGCCTTATTTTTATCAAAACTTTGACATACTTTGCTATCAAAATTGCGGGCATCTTTCTTTAGCTGTTGCAAAAAATAGTATAGGTTAAGACATAAAAATAAAAAACAATCTTTTAGTATTTTACCTATATTTTCTTTTTAGTTAAAAGACCTAGTCAAAACCATTAAATATTATTTACGTATCTCTCATATATTTAAGGGAAGAATAGGAAAATAAACGAACAAGGAAATAGACGAACGAGGAAATGGACGAACAGAGAAAATGACAAAATGGGAAATGGACGAACGGGGAAATGGATGAACCGGGAAAATGACAAACTGGGAAATGGACGAACGGGGACCGAGTAGACGAACGTGGAAATGGACGAAGGGTGCAGAATTGAACAAAATAATTTCTATACGGAAATTCAATATCTGATAAATATCAATATTTGAAAGGTTATTTAAGGTAAACAACAGGCGGCCTTGTCGCTAAACAGCGAGATCTCTTCCAGACAACCTTTGGGTAGTGGGAGAAATTGAGAAAATAAACCTGCAGTATGTATAAGTTAGGAGTAATCTCAATTTTCAAGGAGCGATTTGGTACCTGCATAACACTTGGCCATGGACTTGTAATCCAGCCCATCAGAACAATTGGTGACGACGACCCATCGTGCTAACGCGCGTCCCAAATCTTTCACGGTTTCAGTCTTGCCCGTACCGGCGGGGCCCTGGGGGCTGCCGCCGCGAAAAAGGTTCAGCGCTGTAGTGAGGGTTATGTAGCATCTGTGAATAACAATAATCATAAGCTAATGCTAGATTTATAGGTAGGGACACTCAGTGCCTTTCGCCTGGGTATGGACTACTCTCTTACTTATTTCTGCCGCAACTCCGCAATATCCGTTTCAATTTACTGCCCAAGTGGCACACAGGCTGTACAAGAGCTTATATAGCGGTTATGATGCCCAAATTTAAATATAGAAGCTGATATATAGCGTGTTTGCTGGTGTGTGGGTCAATCTACCTCGCAGAAATACACTGTATAAGATGAAGATAAAGATGCTCATATAATATTACGATTATATGTGAAGCGGATTGTGGACATCCTCTAACCCACCGAGATATTGAATGACTTTCATTAAATACAAGTTTTATCATTTACCTATCAGTCAACGGCGTTATCACAAGCCGCCCAGAGTTTCCGATGTACTCGTACGTGTATATGGAGCTAGTGTTCGTCTGCCGAATGTAGCAATCCTCTCGCTCGCGGTCCCAGTAGAACTTCAGCTGGGAGAACCATTCAAATGCGGACACTGTCATGCAACCTGAAAATAAACTCCGAACGTCTAATTATTTTACTTTGGAGCGAATTGAAGCGCAAAGCTTAAGATAAATCGTGGCACATTGTGGATGGCCCCCTCTTTACTATTTTAGTGAAATACTATGCACCTTAATGTAAGATTGATTCAACCTGGAATAAGGTTTATCAGAGGTTAAGTAATGAAAAAAATGCCATATTAATTGTAGGAATAAACCTTAATCTTCGTTCGCCGACTATAAGACAGGCAGTAATTTAATTAGTTTGGAAAAGCTTATATTTAGGTACCTGGTACAATTTTCATTGTAATGACTGTGCATGGGTATGTATAGTAAGTAAACGATACATTATATATTTTTGCAGCATATGCTTCAACTTGTTTTATAAGATAAGATAAGATATTTATTGCAATCGTACGCATCCTTGACTATTATTGGTTTATACCATAAAGGGCACCTGTAGATATGGTATGAATAGTCGGTCGCTCAGTCAGAACTTTTTATATACTTTGATGTCATTAATGTCAGTATATCCGTTGGTTTATGACCTTGACGTCTTTAATGCTAAGTTGAATTTGAAGTTTCTGAGTAAGTGTTCTATCGCAGACCACTTTTCTTTCTATTAGGTAAGAATACGGTGACACGAAACCAATTGATCATAAAATAGTTAGAGAACGTACCCGTCCTATACATTTTGTCGACCGTATCCCTCGAATGGATCTCAATGACGCACAGGGCGTTGACCTTGGCTCGCAGGAGCTTGGGGATCTCTTTCCGCGACATACCCTGGAGGGTGGTCAGGATCAAGTTCTGTTTTTTACGCAGTTTTTTCAGCGGTTTCTTCTCCTTCATGATCTCGCATCGGCAAAGAGTACGCGTGCAGTCCGAGGTCCATTGGATCTGACGGAATAAATAAGTCACAAAACAACCAACGGTAACTTGGAATTTCAGCAAGCAAAGTCATATATTTGGATGTGTCCGAAGAATCAAAAATCGTCGGTAACCATCTGTTTTTAAGAAAGATCTACCCGCAAAGGATAGCACTGGCCACTTTGCCAAGAAAATCCTACATCTTTTTTTTAGTGGCTAGCTTGTCACCAAGTGTTGATTCTGCTCAGCCGAACGGCGGTGAGTACCTGGCCAATAAACTGGTCTCTTGCTGTTGTCAGTCTGTTGTATTCCTATCCGGGCTCCAGGTATTCATATGGGATAGGATCATGATCCTGATAGGTCGGAAATGTTTGCAATCATACATAGGTACAATAATACCTATATGTATACACGCCATGTCTTTTTTGTAAGATTCCGAATCACATGATTCTGTCATATCTGTAAGGATCCATTTAAGCGAAGTTACCAACTTACCTTACTGCAGGTGATCCCTAGCTGCCCGGGATAATCGTTGATCCACTGCTCACGCTGATACTTACACTTGCGCAGCGCCGCGCGAGTTATGATCAAATTCTATAAAATTACACAATACCTACATTTAACAATTACGTACATTCCATAGGTATAGCAAACTCGGCTTACTTTTTCTGCAAATGCAATACGATAAGTTCCTCAAATGTTTTAGGCAATATTTGTTAGAATATGCACCTCGTTTAAGGGTAGAGGAGATCGGGTAAGGTGGTATCTCACTGGTCGGTTGTCACGGCGGCCATAATGGACTTTGAAATGGCGTCGAAAGTTAGCAAGAGCTATATCTCCGTCCTAGATAAAGCTCTCGCGATCTTTCGACGCCAGTCGATGAACTTATTTGTTTGTTCAGTTTCCTGTTATGGCCGTCGGGTGACACAAAAAACTTACGCGGTCTTCCCTATGTATAGCCTACATGGGAGAATACGGAATTTGTTAAATCAGAAAACTGGGTCTGATATTTCATAATCTAGTAGGTGTTCCATATGTAGTATGATGCTACAAGTAATTCATGTCTACGCAGTAACATAATAGTTTACTGCGACATAGAAACGAGTAATGCTTGTACAGCGCAACCTAAATGTATAAATACACAATATTTATTAAAATAAACGTTCTTACTTTCACGTCTTCAACTGGGCTTCTCATTCAAAATCCCTACTCAAATCATTTGATATGTCATGGCGACCCTGCCAGGATTTGATATTAATATTTCAGGAATGAGGTGTAATACCACGAGTCGTTCTGAGGTTGGGGTAAACCCTAGAATCCCGTCGCAGGTGGCGCTACCATAGACACCACACAGGAATATTCTGTATTACTCACTGTGCAGAATCTTAAGTTGTACTAATAGACTACAACGATTTACCATTCGTGTAGAAACTAAGACAATTGAAGTTTATAAAATACACTATGCAGGCGGGTTTTTGTCACCCGGGTGTGCCACCGGCCTTATCAGGCCAGGGTTGTCAGTGAGGGGGCGGCCATGCCGGCGGCTCGTTTGTGCGGCAAGCCCGGCGGCACGAATACCCGCCAGGTACCTATACCCCCGGTCTGTTGGCGGCATGTCCATCGGCCCCGTCGCCGGCGGTCACAGTGCGTACGAGCCTATAGCGGCAACGTTAGGAGTGAGAAATTAACAATTTTTATCTCATTGATACAAAGGAAACAAAGCTTACATCTCTCAGAACTATCCTCATAGTGCTCTCCAGCCCCAACAACCATAACTCCGCCGGGCCGTCCAAAACGAGGTTGTACCGCCACTCGATACACTCTCCGTCCTCTGACATCATGGCTTTGGCCACAGGGAGACCCAGGGCATTCTGGAATCAGTAATACGTAGTGTAGTGAATTAGAGCTAGATTTGAGATATGAAGGTTCAGATTGTCTTGAAGGTTGAGGCCGTCATGACTTTTTCTTACAACATAGATAGGTAAGCGTGTAACAAGACTTGCAAGAAAAGACCTCTAAGACTAATCTGGCTCTATCCCACAACACTAGTAATACAATGGAGGGTGTTCACGTTTTCTTTGACCAACTATTCAATATTGTTATCGTCAAACGTCGAGTCAATATAATGATTTCACAATATAATTGTATTTCTTGCCGACCAGTTTAATTAAGCGGTGGTGACGCTGCCTGTGCAGCCTGGGTTCAAATCTCGGTAAGGACAAATATTTTTGTGATTAGCATCTGTTTATTCCAGAGTCATGAATATTGTATGTGAGTAAATATATGTATTAAATATATCGTCATCTTACTCATAACACAAGCCTTATTGAGGTTAGAGTTCGATTTGTCAAAAAATATCCCCTAATATTAATTCTCTTAGGCCAAATTGCTCTTCGTTGTATTAGCTATTAACGCCTGATTAAGACTGACAAAGTCAACCTTTTGACATCCTTAATCAGCGTTAATGATGAGCTATCTATTAACACAGACTCACCATGCGTACACGCACATATAGTGAATTACTTATAACAGATGTATCGCATTAGCTCATCAGGGCATAAGAGCGTTTATATCTGCTTAGCTGGCAACGTCGCATTTTTTTCATTTGCTTCATTATTTTGTGGTATTTGAATGAAACTTGATGGTATGTTCAATACATAATACATACCCTAAAAATGCAGGGTATGTATTATGTATTGGATTTATGATGCGTAAGTATTTAAGTTATAGGGATAAGACCTAAGTCACGCGCGAATGCAATAGGTATCGTTCTGTCCTCTCACAGTGCTGCAGATTGCTGTAAATATGAAAATAACATCTAAGTACACCATTCAAATTCTTTATTTAACTTATTATCGCAACATTTACAATAAGGTTTGATAGATATGTATAAAAATGTTAATAGAGGTACTGATATCTATCAGTCTGTTCGCATGTCTTGGCTCTCTAATTAAAATATCTTCAATATAAATATCGCTTAGATGCATTATCATATCATGCGTTTCATTTCTGACATAACTTAATGAGAATTCCACGCCATAAGACTTGTGACAAGATACCAGTTTCAAATTGAGATACATTTTTACTTGTACGAGTATCACTTCAGTTTATTCCAGCTTCCAAATTGATAACACATGTTTTTTCTTAAAGTAAAAATATCAGCCTCCTCTTTCATTAATGAACCTTCTTTCTGTCTCCTCTCTTCTTGTTTGCTGCCACTTTGTCATACAAGGTGTCTGTCAATGAGGTGAGGACCTTCATCACGGCCTGCTTGTCCTCTGGTGACCGACAAGACAACACCATGTGCAGAAAATCGTCAAGAAGGAAATTCTCCTTAGCATACGGGTGATTCATCAGCAGTATGGTGTAAGCCTGAAAATATAAATTACTGAGATTATTACTTTGAATGATTTCTGCTGAGAGATCCACAATCAGTAGAATGTGCCAGAGTTGAGCCCAGAGGGAATGGGAGGATTTTTGCGTTGCTACCAAACACTATATCAGAACATAAAAAAAAAACATAACCGCATTGAGAACCCCCTCCTTTTTTTGAAGTCAGTTAAAAATGGGGCCAACTGCTCATACATATGTCATTTAGGGTTCCGTAGCAAAAAGGTAAAAAGGGAACCTCACTGATGCAACTCTTATCTTGTTTGTCTGTCCGTCCGACTGTTACTGCGCTATATCACAGAAACTACTTATGCTATCTATTAAAATATGGAATAATTTTAAACGTGGTTAGCCCAAGTAAAATAAAACTTAAAAAAAAATATATTATACCAATGAGGGAGGCAAGAATTCAAAATCGAGCTACTAGATCAAATAGTCATATGAACCCTTTCAATAAATTGCACATTCTCAAACATAATATTTTCCTCTGTTTCCGCGATTAATACTCATTTAAATAAAACAATTTAACGGATTATATCGCGTATATTATCTCAGTCAACCCGTGACCATGGAAAGCTGAAAAGTTTCTAGAACGTCGGGAACTCAAATGAGATAATATACGCGATATCCGTTTAATTGTTTTATTTAAATTCTCAAACATGTTTTTTAACTGTGGTAAAATTTTGATGAATGAAGGAAAATGTAGAAATAAATACCATTCCCCCTTGTCTCTGAAGAGCACGCAAAAATTATGAAATTTCCTTGATTGATATAAAGTAACATAAATATGGAAAGTATCTATCAAGCTCATTTTATTTTTTAACAACAGTACTTCACAATTGTATGTATGTTTACAAATCTTGCCTAGTAAATTTGCACGGTAAATATCAGTCCTCTTGTTTTAATGGTCCTTGAATTGAGCTAAGATTTGGCATACTTATGTAAGTTCGGTGACAATGCAATATTATTTTCAAACACAATACTGGTATTGTTGGTGAATAAATACTATGACTATGACTGTGATGCCATCAAGCTTGACAGATGATGGAGCCTGATGGTCATAGGCACTCTGTAACATAATAATGCAATTCTACCGAGTTTGGGATCTTCTAAATCGCCTCAATAGGTAGTTGACTGAATTGTTTGTTTTGAATCGTCTCAATACGTAGTTATGTTTAAAGAAAAGTAAAGCCAACAATAATAAAATGTCTCAAAAATAAAATCTTACAATAACTTCAAAAATCATTTTTAAACAATGGAGTTTCGTTTGCATCTCTTTTGTATACGACGTCATAGATAGCTGGTGCAAACTTAACAGGCTTATGAGATGAGGATACTAATAACAGTGATAATGTACGAACTCTTGGTGCGCGAGCCAGTCCCCACTTGGCCGATTTTTTTAATTACATATTTCTCCTTCCCAAGAATTTTAATTAACTGATTTCTTACCTGAAATACATCTCGTAGTTTTTGGGTAAAATGCCTGTGACAAAGGTACGGACTGACAAAAGACATGACGAAACTTTAAGGGTTCAGTTTTTGACATTTTACTACAGAACCATAAAAAAATATTTATTTTATGATGATGATAAAGTTAAGTTCATTGTAATTAGTAACATAATTAAGATGATCAGAGGAGGGGACAAATGTTATATCAGTAAAAAAGAAGAATATCTTTGTAGGAATCACAATTTAATTTAAGGCAAGAAATCTATTCATGAATGAGCATAATAAAGAATGCACATTTTTTATTTATATATGCATAACCACTCACATGCTCATGATTTTGGTTTGAACTCTATTTATACTTGAAGTAAGAATGGTGACATTGGTGACATGCAACTACAGTTGCAGAAATCACTTGAGTGGATATATTATAAAGACAAGACTAAACTTAAAAAACCATATGATTCACCCTTACCCTTTGATAAAACTCAACCATTTCATAATTCATTTGGTCACTATACAAAGACTTTCTATTATACATAATACTCCTCTTTTTCAGAAAATATAGGAGCTTGTCCCAATCATGTGAATAGATGGCTGAATTAACACATTTCCAATAAATGTTCTTATAAAACCAAGTAGTTCCCTTTTCGTGCTTGTGGCGATGATTTTGAGATAACTGGAGCCTCAAGAGGCTGTGATGACAAGCTTGTAATTCATCTCTGGATGGGTTTCTGATAAATGAAGTCACTTTTTGCTGTCAAAAGAAAAATACAAGTTTTATTCATAATTAAGATTACATAAATGGAAAATTGAGTACTTTAAGTGGACGAAAACCAGTAGCATTTAGCAACATAATGGTTAGCATTAAGTAAGTTTAAATCAAAACTATTCTAAAACCTCCCAAGTTTGGTCTCAACTATAATTTGAATGATTGGAATGCTTTCATTTTCATGTCCCACAACTTTAGTCCAAATAATTTGAATGTCTCCTTTTGGTTGTTGAAACAGCAACAATTTAATGAACACTGCATAATAGTGCGTACCTATCTACACAAGAACATATAAATAATTTAAACGATGCCTTGGAAAGGCCTCGATAGATTGTAACTTTTTCCTACTTAAGAAGTAAGAATTATATAATTTTTTCTTCTGTTTATAACGGTCAACATGGAAAAGTCAGTTCCCATAACTACTAATAATGGCATTTTTATAACCGATGTGAATTACTGAATCGCTGAATCCGCCAAATTATTGTTTTAGTTTTGTATTCAAGTTTATATAAGTATTATATAAAGTGAAATGTCTTTGGTATTATTTTTTCTGCCAACCATACTTTGCTACCAAAACAGCATGTTGATAAAGATCTCTATTTATTTTAAGTATAAGTTATGTTTGACAAATTAATTTTAGCAAACTAAACAGGTAACATTACAAGCTTTGCTGGTAAATGATATAAATTTTAGGAATTGTATTATAAACAACATAATGAAATCGATAAAGCGGTTTACTTACCAGAGTTGATAAAGGTAAAAAGTAACAATTTTCAAAATCCTTTTCTTGCATTTTTTATACACTTATAATTAAAACACAGTAAGATTTAAGTAATGGAACACAGAATTGGCTAGATAAATTTAAGAAAATAAGTTTAAGCGTGGTTTAGCAGTGACTCAATAACATTAACACGAGCCACTCATGGCACTGACACTACTGACAGTAACAGCACAGCCGTGACAGTGACAGCACTGGCAGTGGCTGCCATTTTTTTGACAACGCTGGTGTTGCTATGTCTACTTTGTAAAATCTACTAAATTTAAAAAGGTTTTGCACGCGGTCCGGTCACCTAGGTCCAATTCCCCGAATGTCTAGTCTGTCTTTTTCGTCCAATTCCCAGAACGTCCATTCTCCGAATGTCCAATTCTCCGAATGTCCAATTCTCCGAATGTCCAATTCTCCGAATGTCCAATTCTCCGAATGTCCAATTGCCAATCAAAGGGTATAGCTGGTTAAATAAATTTGTGGCACAAACGAGTTTTGTTTTAAATTTACTTACAAATAGGGCATAAGAAGTATAGTGATTAGCTTTAAAAGGCTAAGCAAAGTCGGAAATCATTTTTCAACATGACTATCAAATTATCCTTCGAACTCATCCTTCGTCAAAATGTCACGTGATGTGAATATAACACAACAATTTATACAGAGTCATGACGTCACGAGCCTGCATGTGCAGAGCCTTCAGGTTCACTTCGTCCATATTCCCAACTCGTCCACATTCCCACCTGTGTACCGCAATGTGCCCAAACCACCAATGTAAACGAGATGGGAATGCGGACTAGTTGGGGTTGGGAATGTGGACGAGTTGGGAATATGGACGAGATGAGAATGTGGACGAAA
This sequence comes from Hedya salicella, assembly GCA_905404275.2. Taxonomy (NCBI): domain Eukaryota; kingdom Metazoa; phylum Arthropoda; class Insecta; order Lepidoptera; family Tortricidae; genus Hedya; species Hedya salicella. The sequence goes on from FR990098.1 coordinate 20,632,656, forward strand.
TGGCAATATGGACGAAGTAAACCAGAAGGGTGCAGAGTATAGGTATACGACACATAGATAATTAGACATATAGGTACAGTAAATAGACGTACGGGGAATAGACATACCGGTAAATAGACGTACAGGGAATAGACATACCGGTAAATAGACGTTCGGGGAATAGACATTCGAGGAATTAGACATTTGAGGAATGGACTTTCAGAAAATAGACTTTCGGAAACTGGACATTCAGGGAATTGGACCTAGGTGACCGGACCGTTTGCACGTCGCTTGCAGACGAGACAATTCGGTTCTCCAACTTAAGCGTGTCTCTCACGTTGTACAAAACATACAAAAAATATATGTGGAGCTCTATTCTCGGCTCCGCTACAGGCCCGATACCGATATGATGAATTATCTGTCACAGTATTTGCATTGCACTTCTATTGTGCATACTACGTTAGATTAAAACCAATCTTAAATTGAACGCCCATCCACTAACCAACCTATGAAACATGCATCCAAATGTATGATAAATTCATTGTAGGGGCTTCATTTTAAAATTAATTTTATTCTACACTATGCAAATCTGTCGCAATCTTGATATTGTCAGATAATAAATGATTAATTGACTTAAAAGGAGATTAAGAAACAGTAGCTCGTATCCTGCCGTCCCTCTCTCTCTCGAATTGAACTGTTTGAGTGACTGTTACGGTGCGATACAAACTAAGAATTCTGGACTTCGGAGTAGCCTTACAGTTATAATGACTTACCTTATCGATTCTTATTTTGACAACATTGTCAAAAAGTTTTTTCAGGTGAACTTGAATTAGCTGAGGCTTTTTTGAGTTTCCAAGTATCTCTAACAAATCATCGTTGGATATGAAATAAAATCTAGGGAATATTTGGCGCTTTGTTTCCAAATATTTTTCCAGAGATCGTAATATTCCATCTAGATTTTCTATCATCCCATTAAGCTTATTGAAGACATATGGCGCAGGCTTGAAAAGACATGCTTCTACTGCGTTCGTCCCAGCATACATACTGTATAAAAAAATAAAGGTTTTGTTTGTAATTACAGCCTAACAAGTTACGATACTACCCTGGAATAGTGTAGCCAAAAACAATTTAGGTACAAATCAGGGACTGAAAAACCACAAAAGGCCGGTAAGCTAAATCAATTGAAAAGGTATCCAACAGTAACGGTACCCAAATAAATACAATTTAATAGGTACCTTTTTAAAACGGTACCGCTAAAGTAAACGGTACCGTTTCAAGTAAAGGTACTGATCGAAAAATTACCCATACAATTACGCTGACCGATAAAACAGACACCTCAAAGATTTCGGTTCGAGTACCGGATACCCATAAACGTAGCAAAGTCGCATGCGTTAGTAAGTGTGATAGTGACGCAGTCGGCAACTGAAGTCGGCAGCGGTATTCAATCGACCCAACTCGTCTGACACCAACAAGACACCCAATTCTGCTGCATAACAATGACATGCTGTCCACCGATAGCATTCATTGCTATGCAGACGACAGTACCGGAGATGCACTTTACACAGGCCGAGCAAACATCCCTCGCTCCGTTGTGGAAGAAAGTCGCGAACAACTTGTGTCCGAAATCGAGAGCACTCTATCCAGAGTCTCCGAATGGAGTCGAGAAAACCTAGTTCAATTTAACCCCACCAAGACACAAGTTTGCGCGTTTACCGCTAAGAAAACCCCATTTACTGTGGCCCCACAATGGACAACATTTCGTTTGTTAAAAGTGACTACAATTGAAATATCACGGATAGATTTGGGCTCTCTGAACACATTCACGTTATTTTTGGAATTCTGGGATCGCTAATTTAAAAAAAAATGGGTTTTATTAGCAAATGATGAAAGTGAGGCTGAACAAACAGAACACGGCTCTCATCATCTCGAAGAGCATTGGGATCCTAGGTATTGATATTTCGAGCGACGATCAATTCCGAAGTCACTTGGAAGAGAAGGCCAAGCTGGCATCAAAAAAGCTGGGTGTCCTCAATAGAGCGAAGCGGTACTTCACCTCTGGGCAAAGATTGCTGCTGTACAACTCGCAGGTCCGTTCCCATATGGAGTACTGCTGTCACCTCTGGGCTGGAGCACCTGGATATCAGCTTGGCCCTCTTAACTCGGTTCAAAACCGCGCTGTACCAATTATTGACGATCCCATGCTCACAAACGGTATTGAACCTTTAAGTCTAAGGAGAGACTTTGCCTCTTTATGTGTGTTCTACCGCCTGTATAATGGGCTGTGTTCCGAGGAATTGTTCGACATGATGCCTACAGCCACCTTCTACCATCGTACCGCTCGCCATCGGCAGGGTATTCATCCACACACCTTGGAACCAAAATGGTCGCGCACCGTACGGTATCAAAGGAATTTTCTACCGCGCACACTACGTATGTGGAATGACCTCCCTGCCGCGGTTTTCCCTGGAGGTTACAATATGGGGTTCTTCAAGAGGGGAGTGAATAGGTCTTTAAGGGTCGGCAACACACTCGTAATGCCCCTGGCGTTGCAAGCGCTCATAGGCTGCGGTGACTGCTTAACATCAGGCAGGCCGTACGCTTGTTTGCCAACTTAGTAGTATAAAAAAAAAAAAAATTACGACAACGGTCAGAGCAAACATGCGGCCGTACAAATTAAATAATACGCTACGCTACGGGGGCGCAGATTTAAAAAAACTGGCCAAGTGCGAGTCGGACTCGCGCACTAAGGGTTCCGTAAAAATGTTTACTTACCCTAACTTTATTACCCGGTACCGGTTGAGTTAAGTTTGCACCTGATATCTATAGCATTACATACAAATCAGGTGCAAACGTAACGCAACCGGCTTTCTCAAATAGGTTTTTTGCGAATTAAAAAGAATTTGCTAGTTAGAGACATGGCTATAATTTTCGTGTAATATTTATGTTCATTAATACAAATTATGAAATATTCAAAATGTTCGATTAGTAAACTTCGGAAATAAAGGGGGGGGGGGGGGGGTTCACATTTACCTTAATAAAACAACTAAACACGATAAAAAAAATTAAAAATTGTTAAGTAATGTGCAGTTTAAGCCCTTTCATATGATATCCCATTTGACCCAGTAGCTAGACTTTTAATTTTTACCAACCCCCCCCCCCCTCATATTCGTCGTTTTTTTTTTTTAATAAAGATATATTTTTCACTTCTGCTCAAAAAGTACGTGCGAGCGAGACTAAAATAGTACATTTAGCCCCTAGGGTTTAAAAGAAAGCCATATAATGCCATACAAATTTCTATCACACTGAAAAAAAAACTTGCGGCCAGCTACATACTCCTTACGAATAATTAAAAATAAACAAACTTTCTGATAGAATTGCTCAAACTGTAATTTTAGTTTTTCATGAAATATGCAATTTTACTGTTAAGTATTTTTTATTTCCTCGCAGTCGAAGTGAAAAGCAGAGTGTTTAACACGAGGCTAAAAGGCATTATGACACTCAGACATATTTGTCCTCGCTCACTCCGTGAGCTCGTCCAAATAATCACTTCGTGTCACAATGGCTTATTTTAGCCCCTTGTTAAACAATGTACCTACTATTAAAATATTTCCATGTGGGCTGACCATGTTTATAATAAATATTCCAAATTTCAAATAGTTAGCATTAGTAGTTTTTGAGATATGGCGCTTTACACTCTTCTCACTCACTTCTCACTCATTGGATGGGCGTGCATGTGAGATCCAATGAGCATTTCATATTTTACTAACTTATTTCCTATTAATGTATGTGTTTACTAACAATAGTAATTGTAAAAATAATATAATAATGGCGTGTGGATAATATTAATATTAGTATGTTAATTATGGATACTTGATGTCCGAAATAAATCATCATTTAATAATCATTTAATAGTCGGACAGACAGACAGAGTCGCAGGGTTCAAGGGTTCCTTTATTACCATTTGGTACGGAAGGCTAAAAATGATGACCAATGTGGAATTCAAGATGGCGGACATTATTTTGTATGAAGAAGTCATCATGGGAGTCGTTTTGTAGGTTCTCGGGGGTGCAGATTTCGAAACTGGGGTAAATTTTAGAATTCAAGATGGCGTACATGACTTTTAACGAAAAAGTTATCATGGGTGTTGTTTTCTAGGTTTTTAGGGCTGCAGATATCGAAAATGGTGACCATTCTGGATTTCAAAATGGCGTACATTATTTTTTATGAATCAGTCATCATGGGTGAGTTTTCTAGGTTTTTAGGGGTGGAAATTTCAAAAATGGCGTCCTTTTTGGAATTCGAGATGGCAGACATCACTTTTAATGAAAAAGTAACTGTTGGTGCCGTTTTGTAGGTTTTTGGAGGTGAGGATTTTGAAAATGGCGTCCATCTTTGAATTCAAGATGTCGGACATGACTTTTAACGAATAATTCATCATTGTTGTCGTTTTAGAGGTTTTTAGGGGTGCAGATTTAGAAAATGGCAACAATTTTGGAATTCAAGATGGCGGACATCACTTGTAATGAAAAAGTCATCATGGGTAGCGTTTTCTAGGTTTATGGCGGCGCAGATTTCGAAAATTGCGTTTATTTTGCGGACATGACTTTTAGTGAAAAAGTCATCGTAGGTGTTGTTTTCTAGGTTTGAGGGTGCGAATTTCGAAAATTGCGTCCGTTTTGAAATCCAAGGTAACCTACAAAACGACTCCCATGATGACTTTTTCATTAAAAGTGATGTCCGCCATCTTGGATTCGAAATAGGACGCAATTTTCGATATCTGCTCCGCCAAAAACCTAGAAAACGATACCAATGATGACTTTTTCGTTAAAAGTGATGTCCGCCATCTTGGATTCCAAAATGGACACAATTTTCGAAATTCGCATACTTAAAAACCTAGAAAACGACACCTATGATGACTTTTTCACTAAAAGTGATGTCCGCCATCTTCAATTCCAAGATGGACGCCATTTTTGTAATCTCCACTCCCGAAAGCCTAGAAAACGACTCCCATGATGTTTTTTTTTTCGTTAAAAGTCATGTCCGCCATCTTGAATTCCAAGATGACGCCATTTTCAAAATACACACCTTCAAAAACCTAGAAAACGGTACCAACAATCAATTTTTCATTAAAAGTGATGTCCGCCATCTTGAATTCGAAAATGGACGCCATTTTCAAAATTAATGCTTCCTTCATCATAAAAGTGTCCATTATTCGAGTGTCCATTCCAGAATCCCCACTGTCCATTCTAGGAATTCACAAGGAAATCAGATTCTTTCAATCTTCAGCCATTTTTTAAAAAATATATGATTTTGTCATACTCTTTTTCTCTTGTAATAATAGATTGTTAACCAAGGGTTGAAAGTGACCCATTTCTCACGAGACATTTCTTAATAGTTAGAGTTAAACACTCCTTTTCATTTCGACGGAGGAAAATAAAAATAATAATAATCATCATCATCGTCATCGTCATCGTCACCGTCATTGTCATCATCATCGTCACCGTCATTGTCATCGTCATCATCATCGCAATCGCGATATGAAAAAAACTATCTAAATAAACGCAATAATTGATGATGAACCTTAAGCTAAGAATACACATGCCTGTAAAACGGATCAGTAGCTTGCATATTAGTTAATGGCATGTAGAAGTAACCGACCAACAGTGAATACATTTGCAAGTCAAACTTGCATGCTATTTGCTTCCTTGCATGCGTGTATTTCAGAGCCATATACACATGACTGTAGCTGGCACTACATCCTAGTTTCACCAGTTTCACGTTGAGCTTGCAATAGAAAACATTCGAAGTGAATTAAATAGTATGGTATTGCTACTAGCAATACAATGCGTGGCTAAATTTATGAGAGAAAAAAAAGACAAGGAATAGGCAGATTTGGGTGAAAAATTGGATTTCCAGAAGGGAAAACTACGTAGTAAGTTCATGTCTGCTTACAGAAATGCGACAAGAAGATAAATAAAATAGGTGGTTACAGAAATCATTTAAGAATGCTTGAAAAAAGAGCGTGCACCCCATCGACAATTCTTTTCGCTACTGGCATGCCTGTAGCTGTCGCGTGCGTTCACTCATGCCGCTTTTGCAGCCCCCCGCGAATTAATTGTGTGTTTCCCCTCCCTTCTATTTTCTACACGGTACTAATGTCAAAAAAATTAAAAAAAATTACAAAATTAAAGCTTTAATCAAAAGTAAATAGGTACTTTTAACGAAAATTGTTTTCAACATGATCGGATATGACGTTTTTGAGTTATTGTCAAAAAATTGCGCTTCTCAGCAAAATTACGTAAGTGCCGTGGAGATACGCTCTTTTGCTAGTGCACTTTTTCATATCGTATATTGTTCATCTGTGGTGCATTTTTTGTATGAACGGCTGCGGAACCCTACACTGAGCATGGTCGGAGGTGCTCTTGGCCGGTTTTTTGAACGTAAAAATCAGTTTTTTTTGGAATTATGTAATTGAATATGAATATCACACGATAATTATAACCATTCATTTATCTATCTTACTTTTTATTTAATCACCAAAAATCATTTTTGAATAACCCGGTTACATTAAGTTGGCCCCTCATTTGTATGTGTCGCCATAGATACCAGAGGCAAAATTAACTCAAGCGGCAAGTTAAGTTAAACAAGTGAAAGTTTGTACGGAACCCTCGGTGCACGAGTCAGGCTCACACTTGACCGGTTTTTTTTCTCCGCTCGCTTCGCGCGAGGTACGGGGCGCCGGTCGCACCAGACGGGATGGCATTACAAACAATCCACCCTAGGTCAAGTTGGCTCGTCAGTTCGGGTTGCTTAGGACGGTTCCACAACACTTCGGGAGACTCAATATAGGTATGTAATGTATATCTTGTAAGAAGCTGTTTTGAATTGTCATCTATTTGCTACATTTGAGATATATTTTACTGTGATTAACTTACTTGAATAATTGTCAAGGTTATGTAATAGACATATTTTTGTACCAATCTTTAAAAGAGCAAACAAATCAAATCAATCCGAACTGCCAACCAAACAAACAATCAAGTGCCAAGACCAGAAAAAAGTAACTACTTACTTCTTAGTAATATCTGTCCAATCAGCGGTTAGTTTATCGAATATCACAACTTCTGTCGGGAGCTGTTTCCTGATATCTTCACCGGCAAATATAGCCTCCAAGTAAAGATAGCGTCGCTGCACTTGTAACGCTATCTACCAATAAGAACAAATGCGTTTTATTTTTGTAATGACAGAAGAATATAAAAAATTGATATTATCCTATTACCTCAATTATTTACTTAATCGTATGGCAAATTCAAGGCAATCAAAAGAATGACTAAGATTGTTAAGCCAGGCGGCTGCGTCAGGAATCACATCACCATTACCTCAATGCACTCAGCTACGTAACCCAATGATTTTTCCCAATAATCCACTTCTTTTATAAACGGCTCGACGTATTTAGTAGATTTCATAGACGATAACTGGACTTGATGATCTTCCAAGAACTAAACGAATTGAAAAACAATAGCTTAATAATTATAATGGTGCTTAATTAATCTTAGATAATTAGTACCGACATTAACCGACCTGCATAACATCCTCCACGTTTTTGATTTTATATATATCATCACGATGATGTACCATTTCATAAGTTGTATTTTTCCAAATCTCACGAATAGTTTTTAATCCATTTTCAATGTTTAATTCCATGGTTGCTGCTTTAGAAATTTCTGCTATTTCATCAGCATATGCTTGGAAGTTGAGTTTCATAATTAAATCCAGTTTAAAATCTTCAGAGTTCTGATCAAATTCTCTAGTAAAGTAAAAAATAAAATATAAATAATTTAAAGCTAGGAATAAATAAAACAAACTTATGTGGCTCTTGTTTTTTATTAAACGATTACTAAATTACGAATACATCAATTTAAGCTCTTTCTACCCAAATGAAAGTACTCACACTGCCATTAATGTCTTGATCCTATCCCAATGACGTTCTCTCATGCATGGATTCTTCAAGTCGCCAATAAGAGGCAAGGTACGTCTAAAAGCATCTACCTTTACTCTCGTTGTATCTATTATATCCCACCCTTTGTCCTTTAGTTGCCGAGAAAGGCGATTGAAGTTCCTAAAAATAACAGTACCTGTGATGTGTACCTATTACTCGTAACAAATATCATTGTGGCTGACTATTAATTTTACGATTTCTTATGATTTGAATTTTCCAACTGCTATATTTCATACTCTGTGCGACTGTCGACCACCCTGACAACTTCGGCGTTAAGGGTCTGCATCGTCAAGGAATACCTATTCGCAAAACCACGTCCAAACGCCGAGCCGGTGAATGGTCGGAATTTGTAATAAAGGACGCATTTATTGATCGCGCGCAGCAAAGAAAGAGGAAGCTAATACACTACATGCTTGGGGTTTTTGGCGTAAGCGCCGGATGTAAAACTACAATGAAATCGAAGATATTACTATGTTTTGTTAACATTTAAGTTAATCACGTAAAAGAAAGGGAAGAATGACATTTTTACATAATTTAGCAGTTTATTAATCTGTCGTTTGAAAAAACGGAAACAGAAGACGTGTTTTTGGATAACTTTTCTATCGAGGAAATTTTCGACAACCATGTTTCCGCGTTAATCACTGAATAGGTTATATAGTCAAAAAACACATATCTAAAAACCAGCCTGTTTCATATACTAGATTTGACAAAAATCTCACAAAAAAAATAGCTTAAATTTTCGATGCATCCCCTTAAGAATGAATGAGACGAAATATTTGATTCACCAGGTCGTCTGCTAGCATTATGGGGATCCTCGAATCCAGCATAATGCAAATGGGAATTTGCTAAAGATTCCTTGGGGGAGGGTATTGTGGGTTATTTCGTAAGTTCTTTTGCAATAATACTATTATGTGAAAATACGTTTGTAGATTCATTTATTTTCATATTTTACAAATTCGGATCAAGAAAGCAACGGATGGGAGTGATTTTTGTACCTACCACCGCACAGACGAACATACAATATACTTGCACAAATGCTACAAATTCAAACAATATATTTCTTATTACCTGAACAGAAACATAACATTTTCTTCCATTTCATCAGTCTCCATTTCCCAAAAGGTTTGTGTTTTATATTTCTCCCAGGACTCTTCCCACTGAAACACTAGGCCCCACACTTCCTCTAGCTTTTCCAGCTCTTTCTCCATCCTTTGCAGATCCAAGTTCACCGGAGTTCTATCCAAATATGTAACAATTTACTATGTGTAATTCAAACAAGCTCGTTCTATACAATACCTATATTAAATACAATTAACAAAGTATTTTACATTTCTATTTAAAACTATATAAAAACCTTACGGTCCAAACTAAGCTACTAAACTTATATTACATTGACCAAAAACAATCAGGTGAGTAGTACGTTAAAGATTTAAAAGGTGTAGGTAGGTTGTAGAAGCTACACAATACACGATATATAATAACGATTAAAGCTCTGAAGATTACGTAAGATTGAATACAGCAAGACCATCTCTAATTTCCTGTTCTTGAGCTCGCAGCGCGTTCAACTGATCTCTAAATGCCTTCAGTTGAGACATAGCATCTTTACCAGTTATATCTGAACTAATCGGGGCAGATGTATAAAAATCTTCGCAAAATTGTTTAGCCGTTTCTTTAAACTCCTAGACAAAACAGAATAATTGAATATTCGATCATGTAGGGTAGACATCAAATTATGCAAGAAATGTAGGTAGGTACTCGTAATCGCTGCTCGTGCGATGCCCACAAACGCACAAAGGCCTCAGAAGTTTAAAACATATGACATTTTAACATATTTCTTGTAAATTATGATTATAACCTAAATAGATATTTTCACCTCAGCAGCTTAAAACAAGCATCTTTTGCTGTAAGCTAACACTATGCAAAATGCGATTTTGCCGCAAGCATGAGGTACGATGCGTTGGGCGAAGACGAAAGTATGGGAAAGGCTGAAATTTTACCGAAAATGCTCTTAAAGGCGTTTAAATAAAGTCCACCTTTCGAACTTTCCCATACGTCTTACCGCAACGCACCCCACGTAACTTTTGAATTATATTTTTTTTCAGAATGCTGCGAGTTTAATTTTTCAGTGCTTAGGCTATACAAACTTGGAAATAAGTATGTGAACTTTAAAGTGACTTTAAAGAAATAGAGCCTCTTTCATATCCTTATACCTACCTCAAGAAACAATAAAAGCACAATTTCAATTTTCGAATTAAAACCAGATTAAACCCCAAAAAAAGAACTTCAAATTATAACACGTTTAGGGTCCAGCCACGTCTTCAACGAACGAGCGAAAAATAGCGACGCGGCGAGCGAACTCTCTATTTATTGCGCGGTCGAAAAGCGCACCGCACAGCATTCACTCGCAATGTATTAGGAATTGCCGCGCCGCTGGTCGCGCGTTGTCGTAGCTGGGTCCTTAGATACGCGTAAATAGGTAAATCAAATTTTTATAATATTTACCTATCTGCTAAAAAATTTATTGCATTTTTTTAATAATCGAACTACAATAGTTAGGTATTTGTGCAACAAGAGAGTTCAGTTGTTTTTAGGCTTCTGTACCAAAGCAAAAATTAAAAGTCTAGCTACTGGGTCAAATATTTCATTTAAAAGGGCTTAAACTGCACATTTTCGAACAAGTTTTTAATTTTTTTATTGTGTGTGTTTTTGTTTTATTAAGTAAAATGTGAACAAAAACACCATTCCCCCCTTTATCTCCGAAGTCACCCAATCAAAAATTTTGAAAATCTTCATAATCTGTACTAATAAACATAAGTATTACACGAAAATTATAGGCATGTCATAATCATAACTAGCTAAATTTTTTTTAATTCGCAAAAAACCTATTTGAGCAACCCGTTTGCGTTAAGTTTGCACCTGATTTGTAAGCAATGCTATAGATATCAGGTGCAAACTTAACTCAACCGGTACCGGGTAATAAAGTAAGGGTAAGTGACAATTTGTACGGAACCCTCGGTGCGCGAGTCCGACTCGCACTTGGCCGGTTTTTTTTCTGCGAGTGCCGATAATTGAATCCCGAGCAAACAAAGGCTGCACGGCCACTTTAGTCTCGTGTGGTACAACTTTATAACAGTATAAATAAATAAATAATCGAGAAAAAACGCCTGTGAAAAGCGTCGTGCTACTTTCATCCCCCTCGTCACATCCGTTGACGGAGTCTTTGCTCCATAAATGTCCGTCTTAATCAAACATCTCGGTGAAGCCATCGCCGACCGGTGTGACAGATGCCCTTGTGTAATAATGGGCTGGCTAAAATAAGATCCAAAATTATGATTTCGATAATCCGAGCTACCAGCGTCTCCCGCGTATACATATACGTATACGGGGACACGGCACAGATTCAAATCCATCCAATTCTTTTTTGGTTTCAATGACTAGCACTAGAGTCGTCTTATTGTTGTTGCTCATTTTTTTTATTATTCTTCATTTTTCTTATTATTGTTACTTTATTTCGAATAAAAGCTTTTGAATGCATTATTTATTTACAATGTAATGTGACAGAGACAACACATATAGATAGATGTTGTTTTTACCAATTTGCTTAGGGTTAATAAATAATTCCTTTTAAAAAGTAGAGCAAAAGAAATTTAAATTTACTTCATTTGTTGCACTATAAATATTCGTTGGCGTAATAAAGACGATAAACATACACGTGAATGGTTGAAAGAACAACTACTTACTATTGTGTATGTTTTCATTGCTAAGGAGAAAAGTTTTATGTGTAATACGATCCCAAAATTATTTGCATCTTGTGCTGTTCAGTCACTCGCTACGCTCAGGATTCTTGCTTAGACTCACTCGCTATGCCCGCGATCCAATAATATAATCCTTTGCTTCCTCGGGATTCAACATCGGCACTCGCAGCAAAAAACAATTTTGCTCTGTTGGTGCACAAGTTAAAAATAAACTATGCATGCTGCGTGTAGGTGTAAGCCAAGGTGTAGGCATATAAACAAACAAATGTGTACGCCTAGATGGCACCACATAGTGATACAAATAATGTTATAAAAGCTTGTGTTCTACCTACGCTGGACATATTTATAAATCTTCTGAATTTTAGAGACTCCAAAATGTATTAAAATGATTTTCTTATATAAATAAGCAGTAACAATACCTCCGCCTGTTCTAAGAGTTCAGCTTTAAATTTGTCTTTATTCAATTCAAGTTGCTTTTTAGCTTCTTCGAGAAGTGCTAAATAACTTTCCCAAATAGTAGGAATCTGTTCATGTCGTGTAACCATATCTGAGCTCATTTCAACTTCAAACTTAGCTGAAATTAACACCCAATATTTAATTATTTCACACCAACTACCGTTAATATAGTAATTATAATTACCGCTTTATCGGCCGACAAATCACACATCTACAGTCTATTTTTCTAGATTTGCAAACCACTGTTACCTTCCCGCGATAGTTCCCCTTACCCCACCCGACATTACTTATTATTTTGAAAATATCTTTAATGTACAGACCTTTCATTTTTACAACTTTAGAATAGTATAGATGTATAGCGACACATAATGTAGCACTCCTTACCTAAAGTTTGTACTTTGTCTGTAATTGGTGGAAAAGTTTTCTCCATGCGTTGTAAATCACCCATTAGACGATCGTATGTTTCTATTGAGGTAGCAAGTTCTTTTAAGTCCGCAGGCATCTAAAATTGTAACAAAACAACTAATTACACACTAGTTCAAAACTTATTTATCAAACAATTATTGTTCAGCAACACAACATTGTCGACACGACACAGAAGGGGAGCTAAGATTATGGAATTTGCCAAGCGAAAAATCTGAATTTTTTCTTGAATTATATAATTTAATATAAATATTACAGGCAAATTATAACCATAAATACGTCTGCTTGTGTTACTTTTACCGGTTCGGTTTGGTTAAGTTTGCCCCTCCTTCGTATGTGACGCTATAGATACCAGGGACAAACTTAACTCAACCGGCCAGTTAAGTCGGAATGGATGAAAGTTTGTACGAAACCCTCGGTGCGCGAGTCAGACTCGCACTTCACTGGTTTTTTTAGAAATGCTGGCGAGATGTCTGGTTCTGTCATCAGAATTACGGTATCTTTCTTCACATTGACATTTGCTATGTACCTATGTGGTGCCAGCTGATGTGCTGATGTGTTTCAATAAATAGTTATTTGTTATGCAAGGCTGCAAAGTTGTTATTTGGCGCGAGTGCTTCTTTTGAAAGCCGAGCAAGCGAAGGAAGATAAGATTGAACCACGAGCGGAGCGAGTGGTTCAAATATAGATTCCTGAGCGTAGCGAGGCTTTTAAGGCACGAGAAGCCAAATATTATTGCAGCCGTGCGAAACACAACATTTCACCTCACTCAAGCGAGGAAATGTGTGATGTAATAAAACTATGAAATATATTTAAAAAAACATACCATTTTTTTTCATTTAAATTAAATCTAGTAACAATGAACCTACGAAACACAATAATAATAGTTATAACATGACAAACAAATAAACATATTAGTGGCAGCTACATTACGGCACAGATATAGATCAGTAAATAAGCCATACTGGTCGAGTATGGGATACTGGACGGACCGAGTCGTAGGCTATAACATAATACGAGGCCAGAATGGCATTTACGGTCGAAGCATGTACTGCTTTTCCTCAAAAATGTAACTTAAAAATATTTTAGAATATTATATTAAGCCCGCCTTAATTCGCAAATATTTTTTTATCATGGACTTTGCGTTTAGTTATTATCACGGTCTTATCATAGGAATCAAATTTTGAATATAAAATATATTTTTTTATTTGAGAAATAATGTTTATATAATAACTGATACTTTATAAAAATATATATAAAAAATACAATCCCAAAATACTAACATTAATTTCGACTTGTTTCTGCTACTTTACACGGTTTAATTATGCAAAATGCAAACGTCCTTGGCTCATTTTTCTTTAATCATGTTTTTTTTTAATCTGCCAAGACTGTCAATCTCTTTTAAGTTTTTTTCTCGATAAAAAAATGCAGTCTTACTTAATAATTAAAACAATTAGTCGTGTGTATATTAAAAATAAATAATTAATTTTTAAATAATAACATATTTATCGAACGTAAAATAACGTTTTACGATTTAAGATGATTAATTAACTTTTTGAATTCATATACGACCTCATCGCACTCTCATTTTAAGTCTTCGTACAGGTCCGTTTTGAGAAAATATATAAATTCGAACTTCAAATGACTTTTGCACGCTAGCGTGCAAAATTGAGTTTTCCACGTAGATTTGGCGCTTTAAATTGAACTTTTCCGAGCGAGTGAGGTGAAAATACAATTTCTGCGTGGTATGACAATAATTTCGTCCAGCTCGAATTGATCTGTATTCAGTACCGGTAAGCGTACGAGGGCTGTTTGATAAGTAGGTACCCATTTATGTGTAGTGTGCATTTATTAGGGTTCCGTCGCCAAAATGGCAAAAACGGAACCCTTATAGTTTCGTCATGTCCATCCGTCCGTCCGTCCGTATGTCATGGGCATTTTACTCAAAAAAAAACTGTATGTATATTGATGAAATTTGGAAGCTAGGTGCCTTGTATAAACCACTGCTTAGTTTGATAGTTAAATAATAATAAAATACATTTGTAAGGGGGCACTCCATACATGTAACCGCAACTTAAAAAAAAATGAGCACATATCTAAGTGTGGCTCATATTTCGATAGCTCTTTTAAAAACAGAGGTTTCTAATTTTTTTTTGATTTAGTGATTATTTTCGGAAATAATCGCTCCGAAAATAGCATACATTGTGCTCATTTTCTAAACCTGTTACGTCACAGTGCACTCCGGCCATATAAACTCCATATTAAATTTTGTTTTGCAAGAAAGAGATAGAATGAAATGTTTGATGGCTTATATCTTGGTTATTTTTATAGCTATTCGAAAAAATATTTTTGTCTAAGTACTGTTTGTTACATGAATGAGCTTTTAATAAAGTAAAAATTGAAATTCATAAATGTAGTGTTTGTATATCCTGTATGTATGTATACATTGTCTCATGTACACCAGTGACGTGGTAGCCGTCACCAGTCGACGAGTTGTAGCGGCAGAGGGTGGACGTGCGCTTGCGTGCCGGGTGTAACGATGAGCCAGTGATGCATTACTTTAAGTAGTATATCGTACACGCACGAATACTACAATGAATATTCCCTATTGTTTTCAACATGATCGTATATGCCGTTTTTAAGTTATTGCCGAAAAACTGTGCTTCTCAGCAAAAGGACGTAAGTGCCGTGGAGATAAGCTCTTTTGCTACAGTGCCCTTTTTCATCGTATTTTTACGTCAGTAGTGCATTTATTTGTATGAACGGCTGCCGAATCCAACATTAAGCATGGTCAGACATGCACTTGGCCGGTTTTTTTCTACTTACCTAGTCACCTTTTTACTCTTTAAATTTATTCCACCGATATTCAAGCTTCACAACATGCCATCCAAAAAGTATGATTTCTGAAAGTCATTAAAATGGGCCCGAATGGGCGCTGGTGCGTTGTCGTGATGAAAAAGTCATTTTTGCTTTTTTAAATGGATTCGTTTGTCCCTTAACACAACGTCAAATATATCACATAAACTGGCATAGTTACTAAGTATAGTCGTAATACCCTGTGAATCCCATAAATGACCATGACCTTTCACCGATTGGACGGTTCTTGCATTCTTTGGAGCAGGTTCGCCGGTAAAATCCAATGCTTCGACTGTTCCTTCATTTCCAAACACAGTCAAACACTGCTCCCAAGTAGTCAGTCGGTTCCGTTTTTGTTCCTCCGTGAGTAAGCGCTCAACGCACCCATCTCGCCACAACTTTCTTCATAACCAATTTTTATACGTATTAAGATGTCATTCTTTTGTCAGGTTTGTCTTCAGTTGTTGCCACTTGTGTCGCAGTTGCAGGTGGTATAGATATTCTGACTATCACTTCTTCCATAAACTGTATGTACCTGTAGCATTTTTTCTGTCAGTTCCCAGCTTGCCATCTTGTTTAGCTGCACATTTTATTTTATATAGTGGTCTAGAGTTCAGGCACACTTCTATTTGTGTCAGTAACTCTTTAAATGTCAGTTTCAGTTCTGGTCTCCCATTAGCTGTTTTTTGTTATTTGAATCGAACACATTTAATACAGTGGTTTTTTCGTGCTTCTTCACCATACGTGTTGCGCCTAGCACCCAAAACCTTTGTCGAAAAGCAACTAAGGTGCGTCCACATATGTATCATTTGCCCGATCAGGTCTTCGTCCCGCGTCCCGCGTCCCGCGTTTGAACGTTGCGCCGATCCGATCGCTCCAAATCCATGTTGCTACGCGTATCACACACTTAGATCGGACAAGCGCGGCGTGATCGCCGTGCAGACAGTGAGCGTCCAGCGCGATACGCAGTCAAGCCACGCCACGGTGATCGGATACGAGCAAATGATACAAGTGTGGACGCACCTTAAGGCCAACGGCGCGGTGCCATTAAGGGTTCTCTGGTGAGCTTGAGTGAGTGGAATTATCAAATTAAATAAACTACTAAAAGAACATTAAAGTCACACCCGCAAAACGACTTGGTTAGTACCTGCATGGCTTCCTCACTGCACTTCTCTACATAGGCATAGACTGTGTCTATGTCAAATTCTGTAATTTTTCGCAATAATTCTCCCAAAACGACTTGCCAACGCATGCAATGCGCTATTATGGACTTCTTAAGGTTGCTTGAGTTGAGAGTTATGAAATGAATCTGCAATCAGAAATAATATTTTCACTATGTTTAAAAATCGTTCTATTTAAATTAGGTAAGTACCCACTTACCTTTTCTAGGGTTCCGTACCAAAAATGGTAATAAAGAAACCTTATGGTGCAACTCTGTCTGTCTGACTATTAAAGCGCCATATCTCAAAAACTACATATGATATCTATTTTAAATGCGGAATATTTAT
Organism: Hedya salicella; assembly: GCA_905404275.2. Taxonomy (NCBI): domain Eukaryota; kingdom Metazoa; phylum Arthropoda; class Insecta; order Lepidoptera; family Tortricidae; genus Hedya; species Hedya salicella. The sequence goes on from FR990098.1 coordinate 20,649,629, forward strand.
AATATTTTTATTTTCTGAAAAACGACGAATATGAGGGGGTGGGGGGGGATCTGCGCAATTTTACAATATTTGTTTTATATTGTGCTGTTGAACACCCCGGTTGCGCCAAGTTTGCACCTCATTTGTATGCAATGCTGTAGATATCAGGTGCAAACTTAACTCAACCGGAACCGGGTAATATAATAACAACAACAACAACACAACAACAATTCTTTATTGCACACCAACAACAGAAACAGTACAATAGAGCCTTAACATAAAATAGCTAGAAATGAGTAGTAAAATAAAAAATGTTAGGGTAAGTGAAAGCTTGTACGGAACCCTCGGTGCGCGAGTTCAACTCGCACTTGACCTGTTTTTATTCGTGGAGCTACTTAAACCAGAATTTTATTAAATATTAAATTTAAATTAAAGTCGTAAAAGACGAGTACTGCTGAATATGTTTCAGTCCATTCCGAGGACGTTAGTCATGAGACACGAGTGGACCGCGACGCTGCCCTTCTCGCACGGCGCGCCAAGGCTCTGACAGCACGGTGACTTGAGGCCAGCGCAGGCCGGTCGGCGAAGGCCCCATCAGTCTTATGACTAAGGGCCTCGGAATGGACCGAAACATGTGAGCAGAGCAGTGTACCTAACCTACACGGCGTTTACGACGTCAGTAACCGCTATTGTAATCAAAGAAATAAGTATGTTTGAGTTTAACGGTAGTAATTAAAATATTAAGTCTAAATTAGCTATGTTTGTGATTGACATCACAATATATTTAAGTGAATTACTCAAAAACATGTTTAGGCACACACCTGATTTAAAGTCTCTTGAACTTGCACATGATGCGCTAAGTCACCATAATTAATGATGAGCGCTTCAAAGTCGGCTGCTGGATGATTTTCTTCCCTGTACTTTATCAAAAATTCGTCCTTGTTCACCTTCCAAATGGAAGAGTATGGTTCCCACATACGAATATGATTATGTATTAGGCCTATGTTGTATTGGACTTCTACAACCAATTTAATTTCATTTACAAATCACATGAACCATTTCTAAACCACATTTAGTTTATAGTAACTGAGCTAAGTATGTGAATACGAACCTTGATCTATTAGTACTTGTAACTTATTACTGTCAGGATCAACCCTTATGACATCACAAAATCTTTTCAAACCCATAGCTGGCAAGGAAAATTTTTCGAAAATCCTTGGGATTGTTTCCATTATAATAATAATACCTTCAAGAACTGTACTAAATGAATGTACAACTTCATTCTGAGACGGTAAATACGTCACATCTAAACCAGTTAAATAGAGATTCATTTTAATAAGTGGAGCGGGGGCCATAGTGCCTAAAAAAAAAATTGAAGTTAATACACAGGGTTACATAAACACTAGAAGGCGCCCGCGCAACGCATCTTCGTGGTGGAGGAGAAAAAAATCATAGTTAACACCATCTTTGTCGACATTCTGTGTTGTCGAGTAAAGACCATAGTCGGATATACAGGAAGGGAAATGTCAGAGTGACAATAAGGACTAAAAAGGTAAGTGTTTCAGTTACCCTTACTGTACACCTATCCTTTTACTAAAATAGCTAAAATCTGTCCTACCATGATGAAGCCTCAAACATAAATAATGTCATAATGTATTTTTCCCCTCACTAGCTCGGAAAGCCGTCTTTTATCCTTTAAGACAAGTGGGTAAAAACGTATTTTATCCACTAGTGGGGAAAGTAATTTGATCTTGGAGCGTGTTTAAGTAGCTTTTGACAGATAACAATTTCGTAATATAATAATGGTTCGTTCGATATTAATTATCATTAAATATTAATAATTAAAAGAATGCTTTAAGAATTTATTGAAAATTGGTATATAGCTTCATTTAATGATTTTAAGTCATAAACCTTAAAATTCCAAAAGAAACATATGTTTTTTTTTATAATGATGTTGAATATAATTCTGAACGCATAAGTTGAGTCGACCTGTGTTTTTGCATGTTGCACTTTCCTCGCTATAGTGAGGTGAAAAGTTTTGTGTTAGACACGGCTGCAAAGTTGAATTTTACTTCTCGTGTGTTGAAACACTCGCTACGCTCTTTTTTTTCTACTAATGAATCCTTTCGCTTGCTCTTGTTTCAATTCCACACTCGCGGGTAAAATACAACCCTTGTATGACAAATAACTACGTCGATTCAGTGATCATCAAATAGCACGTTTAATTTTTTTATGTACGGTGAGCCAAGAAAAACAACTACAATACAGCCCTGTAAGATAGGTAAGTATAGTTACTTAATACCTGTCTACCACTTTGTAGAGTCCAAAAGTGGTATACCAATATCTTGATGACAATATTTTGGCCAACCCTACAGACATTTCATTTTTACAACTTTATGAATATGGGTGTATTATGTAAAACAAATAATTTTGGTTGCCTTACCATCTCCGTGAACGCATTTGTACATATTTTGCATCGTAGCTTTGATTGACAATCGTAAGGCGTCTTCTAATGTCCGATCAAACCTTCTCACGTAATTAACCCAATGTTCTGCCATCTGAGAATGTGTAATCCATACTAATCCATACTAATATTATAAATGCGAAAGTGTGTGTGTCTGTCTGTCTGTCTGTCTGTCTGTTTGTTACCTCTTCACGCTTAAACCGCTGAACCGATTTGGATGAAATTTGGTATGGAGATAGTTTGAGTACCGGGGAAGGACATAGGCTACTTTTTATCCCAGAAAAATGCCCTTATCCGCGATAAACGAATTTAAGGCGGACGAAGTCGCGGGCAGAAGCTAGTTGTATATAAATCAACATAATAGTAATTCCTATCTTGCACGTTTTGCCATGATTCTGGATTTGACAGCAATAGAAACTCAAACCAACAGGATCATGTTTGCACAATATAGCTTCTAAATATCTTTTGTTTTCCCTCGCCGTGCAGGTATTTGTGGCTACAGGTATGGTAAATTATGAATTTGTAATCGAGAGGTACACTAAAAAGTAAAAAAAAACTGCATAATTTAGTTTCTTCAACTTCCATAACAAAATATACATCTTGTATCTCCTCTCCTCCCTAATAGGATTACCTATTAGGGAGTGCATTAGCTCTTTCTTTCAAACGAAACAAGATTTTTCTAAATCGGTTTGTAAATGACCGAGTTCTGAGGTAACAAATATTAAAAAAAATACATCCCAATTGAGATTGAGAACCACCTTCGTTTTTGGGAGTCGATTAAAAAGTAGCGTCTCTTTCCTCTGCAACTGATTTCTTACCTGAGTAATATGCGCTTCAAATCCTTCGTACACTATAACTAGATATACTATAATTTCCTTATACATTTCTAAAATCAGCTCAGTTCCTTTGACTTCCATATCTGTAATATCGTGACGAAGATCTTGTATCTCGAACACATTATAAATGTCGAAGTCAATAAATGGAGTGTCACATATTTTTTCCATTATTTTAATTATGTTTAAATTACTGTTTTTATAAGTATTTACAAAATCACGGAGCTGAAATAAATTCATTTTATTAATAATAAAAACAATATTTAATTGCCTCATGTACTAATATAATTTTTTTTATTACTTACTTCTCCAATTTGCACTACACAATCAGCAATATACGCATCCGACATGGTCGAAGTCCAAGTCAACTTGGATATTCCAGGTTGTATTTTTTTCTCGCACGCCTATGAAAAGCAAAAGAATCAATTAGATACCTACTTGTGATTATTAAATAAAGTTTTACTCGTCGTTCGGTATTAAATGTAAAACTGTTTGTTGTAAGAGATACAAAGAAATAATATTTTATGCAATCGTTATATAATGTATGCTTTTTCAGTCGAGTAGGTACCGCGTTAAGGCCACGAAGCTTGCTGTGTGGCCTTAATTAATGTACGAGATTCAAAAAGCTAATTATACAACTATTGTATACAATACTTTTTCTAAGAGTAACCCATAAACTACAGTAAATGAAACATAGCTAAAAATAATTGCCCTAGTTTGTGATTGGCCTATTACTTACGACTAATATTTATTTTAATTTTATTCATTAACAACATGAGTTATGTATGAAATTTACAAAAAATGTACAATTAATCAGACACACCAAAATTAATAATCAAATTATCAAAACATAAAATAAACAATTTAATAATCTAAAAATCATAACAAATTAATGAATTAAATACCGTCAGAACATTAACAATATTCATGACAAATAAAAATTACCTAAATAAAAATTGACAATATATAAGTTCAAATGACATTTTTAGAAATCGTCAATCTAAATTAATAATAATATAAAAACAAATAAAAATTACCTAATTAAAAATTGACAATATTACAAATTCAAATATAAAAACACATTTTCAGAAATCGACAATCTTAATTAATAATAATAAAAAATCAACCTTCACTCCTAAACACGTTTTAACCGAGTATTTTTTTATTATTTAGAAAAAGCAAAAAATACGTGTCCAATATTTTTTGTTATTCACTGACGGACTAATTTGAATTCTGTTTTCATACCCCCTCATCATGCCTATAAGGGTTTTCCACTCTCGCCACTCATATTTAATATGTTTATATAAAATTTTATATGTGCCATCCATCAGAAAACTTATTGAGTCTGTAAATGGGGAGGGAGGGGTTAAATTCAAAGGGTAATTCAATTTCTTTCGTTTCGACGACGAGATTGCAGCATTGGCGCACATATCAAATCAGTTGGAACAATTAGTAACAGATATGGATTCAGTTTTTTTAAAAAGACCAAAACACTTGTGACTTCAAAATCACTATCCTATAAAAAGACCCATCGTAATAATCAATGTAGCAATCGGACAAGTCATAAAATTCAAATACCTTGGTAGTGTTGTATGTAACGGACGAATCTAGATGTACCTACCCAAGACATTGTCACCAGTCACCAGAATAGCAATGGCGAAGAAAGCATTCAATGCGAAGAAATGTCTTTTTAAAACAAGAATAGCACGCCACATACGAAAAAAGCTTATAAAAGTGTACATCTAGAGCATAGCGTTATACGGAAGCCAAACGTGGACACTGACACAACGGGATAGGAATAGACTGCAGGCGTTCGAAATTTGATACATGGATGGGGAATGGAAAGAGTCAGCTGAACAGAATAAAAGACCAACGAAGAAGTGAAGTGAAGAACTAAATATGGTGGAAGAGGGGAGGTGTCTTCTGAAAATGATAGAAAAAAGAAAGGGGAAAATGATAGGACACCTGCTACGACACGACGAATACATGAAGATAATCATAGAAGGGAAAATCGAAGGGAAGAGAAGGAGAGGAAGACCTAGGAGGACTTTTTTGTAAGTCCATGTAGGACCAAGTGAAGGAAAATGAAAACGTCGTGTTGTATCAAACTGTCAAAGAAAAGGCTCAACAAAGAAACTCATGGAAATTGCTCCACCAACAAGAGCTTAGCTCTTAAATCGATGATGATAATAGTATAGATATTAGTTTTATTTTATGTTAGATACTTAAACAAACCAATAATTAAGACATTCAAATAGAGCGTTGTTTAAAATGCAGTCTTCTTTTTCAATACTGCCCCATTTAAATCGCTTTAAAGTCGTATATTATTTATTCCATGCGAACGAAAATTAAGCTCTTTGACTTTGAAGTCAGCACAAAGGTCCTCGTGGTCGAAAACTTATGACTTGACTTCTTAGTGTATCCTCAAACAACCCGATAAAGTTTCATCAAATTTGGATTAGGTACTTATCAGTTACCTTCACGTTTTCCAAATTATCGACTGAATTATACCTATCTATAAAGCCTGACCAAAAAAGGGGGCTAGTTATAAAGGTGCGTCCACACTTGTATCATTTGCTCGTATCCGATCACCGTGCCGTGGCATGACTGCGTATCGCGTTGTTTGGACGCTTACTGTTCATGCCGTACTCGTCCGATATAACTGTGTGATACGCGTAGCAAAATGGATCTCGAGCGATCCGATCGGCGCATCGTCCAAACGCGTGATCGTGACACGCGATCATGCCACGTGACGATGATCTGATACGGGCAAATGATACAAATGTGGACGCACCTCAAGATTCATATGGCAACAATTTTCCAACTGTCAGTATAGTCCGAAAAATAATATTGGCAATTGCATATTTTTCTATCACATATTTATACTTATTATTTTCTAAATGTTTTATTTCATAGCAACATATGTATTAAACAAAAACAGATAAATGAAAAAGAAAATCATATAAAACAAAATATGTGTTTTTAGGGTTCCGTACTAAAAAGGTACATGAGGAATCCTTATGGTGCGACTCTTGTCTGTCTGTCTGTCTGTCCGACTATAGGAGCGCCATATCTCAAAAACTACTTACGCTATTTGAAATTTGGAATATTTATAAACATGGTATTGCCACGTATTGCAAAGGAAATATTTAAAAATATATTTTTGCTTTCTACAAAAAACGACAAATAGGAGGGGCAAAAAATAAAAGTCTAGCTACTGAGTACTGGATCAAGTAGGGTATAGGTATGAAAGGGGTTGAACTGCATATTTTCGATTTTTTTTTATTGTGATTTGATTTTGTTTTATTAAGGAATATGTGGAAAAAAACACCATTGCCCCCCTTCATCTCCAAAGTTTATTAAACAAAAATTTGGAAATTTTCACAATTTTCTATACATAAACATATAGGTACTTATATTACACGACAATTATTAACCATGTCTCTAACTATTTTTTTTTAATAATATTTTTAAACCCGGTTGCGTTAAGTTTTGAACCTCATTTGTATGAATGCTATAGATATCAGGTGCAAACTTAACTCAACCGGAACCGGGTAATAAAGTAAGGATAAGTGAAAATTTGTACGGAATTATCGGTGCGCGAGTCCGACTCGCACCTAGCCGTTTTTTTTTACTACTATTCACTGTAATCAAAATCAGACTGTAAATATTCTTCGTCCATTACCGTCCTAAGTGTTTGAAGTTCCGTCTGTTATCTCCATATAGCTGTCACTCATTTCTTATTTAGAATTTGATTGATCGAAATCGCTATCGGATTCGGAAGTAACTTCTTTAACAAACTTTTCGATGGGTGAATCAATTACAACCTTGGAGGATTTAGTAATGGAGTACGCATCGCTACAAATTTCCTAACAAAAAATTCTGCCGTTTTTCGAGGGGGGCGAGGTAGCACACATTTAAACAATCTAACTTCAAATGCATTTTTTGCTCTCGTTACTACGCACTCACACTTAAACAATACCATTATTCTAGTTTATCGCACACTGCAATATGTAAACAGGAGCAATAAATATTCAACCTTAAACCTGTAAAAATACGAAGTTTCTCCCATACATGCCCTTTTTTATTGACACTGGTCCAAAAGCAAATTGCATTTCATATGAATTGTTTTGTAAATTATCACAATATTGTCTTGTGGGTGTTCTCCCATACTGAATTCGCTAAGGCTGATATTTGCTTGTAATTTCATACAAGATGTAAAGGCCGGTAGACCTTATTAACCTTAAATACGGTGACCTGAGGGGCTACTCCGAAACCCGAAAACGAAGTTCGTATAGCGCCATCCCGCTCACGCAAATACAGCTTAACATCAGAGCGAGAGAGACGGCACGTTACGAACTTCGAATTCTGAGTTTCGGAGTAACGCCTCTGCACAGTGATTCCGCCGTAGGCCATAAATCGAAAAAAGTCATGAGCGTATCCTGGACTAAAAAGTAAGTAAAATGATTCACCGATAGACAATCTTCTAAATACTATATATAGCACAGCAATAAAGTACTATTATCATTTACTTTTGTGCAACGAAAGTGAACGCATCTCGACCCTAATTAGTAGTGTGTTTTTGTCGCCGCAACTTAATCACTTTGTTATTGTGTACTATTATTATTATTTGCGTGTGTCCACGTGGTATTATTATGGAAATCCAAGAAGAGGGTATGTACTTTATTTTTCAATTATGTTTTATATATAAATATGCGTGCTTATATTTTAAAATAATTTTCTAGTAGAGGTCTGTCGTTTACGATTAATTTTTAAGAAGTATGATTTCATTGAGAGTTATACTCTGATGCCGAGGTTTGCCGCACTTGACACATATATTATGTTATAGATGGAAGTGTCCTTAATAAGGGCTGTAACTTTCATCGACCTTTTTTGACCTCTTCTTAGGTAAAAGGGGTTTCAAAGAACAAGAGTAGGGTAGCCGAAAAAAATCCGATTTTTAAAAAATGTTTTTATCTTTGTTTTAGGTACATTTTTAAGGTGTTCTATTTCGAAACGTAGTGTTTTTGATATTTGGCACTCTGGACAAGGAACTGATACAGAAAAATTTCAACATGTTTTTACTACACTGACGGAAACATCAATTATTTCGGATAACATCGAAAATATTGGCATAGAGAATTTAAGGGTTAAAATAAGGAATTTATGTAAACGAATTGCATGTTATTGGAAAAAAACAAGATGTACAAAGTCTATATTTCTACATAAATATGCAGAGTGGCTTAATGATGTAGAATACATTGATGTGATCCAAAGTATCGAGCAGCGTATTTCTCAGCAGAATGATAACGTCGACCCCTCCCCTTCCACTTCTCGTGGCCGTCCGAGGAAAAACTTTAATGAAAGTAGTAAACGCACTAAAAGAAGGAGACTGGCGGAACTATCTAATTTTGACGAGTCTGCTGTAAATACACTGCTCAATGCTTCTGCTGATTCCAGCTTAACTTCTACAAAAGTCGACGAAAACAAAGTTTTGTCACTTATTGCAGAAGGTAAGATTTCTAGAAAGCAATATCTATTAATTAAGAATTTTATACATAATAATATACTGAAAGATTGTATGCCTTCCTATCAACGCATTGTAAAGGCTAAAAAGAGATGTTACCCTACAACTGTAGCCGTTACTGAATCATCAGCCGAAGTCGAACTTCAGAGTTTGTTAGATCACACTGCCACTCGGATTCTTGAGTCTCAAAAAGATATTTTAGATAAAATACCTGACCAGTCTTTAAATAAAATATCTTTGGTTGGGAAATGGGGATTTGATGGTAGTACAGGACATAGCGAATACAAACAAACTTTCTCAGATTCTTCTCTTGTGGATAGTAGCTTGTTTGTTACTTCATATGTACCGCTTCAACTTATTTTAAACCCGGATAATAAGGAAAACTCAATCATTTTGTGGAAAAATCCTCGTCCTTCTTCAACTCGATACTGCAGACCTATTCGCTTTCAGTTTTTTAAGGAAACAACTGCAGTATCAGTTGAAGAGGAGACTTATTTCAAACAGAAAATAAGTAACTTGCAACCGACTATCTTCAAGACAAATGCATGCGAATACACAATTAATCATAGCTTACAACTTACTATGGTCGATGGTAAGGTGTGTAATGCACTTAGTGATGTTTCTTCAACTAGATGTTATATATGTAAAGCTTTACCAAGTGATATGAATCAAATTGATGTATGTTTGTGCAAAGCAACTGACGAAAGTAAATATGAATATGGCATGTCTCCACTTCACGCATTGATCCGATTTTTTGAATATTTCATTCATCTCGCTTACAAGTTAGAGGTTAAGAAATGGCAAGCTAGGTCTGATAGCGATAAACGACTTGTAGCTGAAAAAAAAAAACTTATACAATCGCAATTTAGGGAAAAGTTAGGTCTTATTATCGATAAACCCAAAAGTGGCGGAAGCGGGACATCGAACGATGGCAACACTGCTAGGCGGTTCTTCTCAAGCTCAGATATTTCAGCTGAAATTACGGGTATTAAGAAGGATCTCCTAGATCGTTGTTGGACTGTACTTCAGTGTATCAATTCGGGATATAACATTGATGCGACAAAATTCAGAGATTTCGCTTTAGAAACTGCACGGCAATTAGTTGCCGAATATCCATGGTACTATTTGCCTGCTTCTGTCCACAAAATTTTGATTCATGGTGCTGACATTATCAATCACGGCCTACTGTCTATAGGAGAACTGTCTGAAGAAGCAGCTGAAGCGAGTAACAAATACTATAAAGCATTTCGACTAGATCACACACGAAAAATGAACCGCGTTTTGACTAATACTGATTTGATTAATCGACTTCTTCTTCACTCAGATCCCCTAATATCAAGTTTGAGAAGGTTACCTGTTAAAAAAAAAAGTTCTTTGTCTAAATCTGTATTGGACTTGTTGTGTGTAAATAGTAAGTAGGTAATATTGAATGTATAAATAGTAAGTAATCGCTTTGATTTAATATAACCTTCTTTGTATATATGTAAATAGTCTTGAAATAAATATTTTTATTATTTATGTAGTATGCTGTTTCATTTATGTTTTCATTAATTACAATTTTTTTTTATCTAATGGCTTTATGTTTAAAATAATAACGTTTTATAAAATGGTTTTGACTACAGATATTTTTTTAATAAAAATAGTCACACAAGTTTATTATAAATGTCTAAAAATGTTATTAATGATATATTTCATGCTTGTATAATAACCCTTTATAGTTTAAAATCGAAAAAATGGCTTTTTTTGGAGTTGAGGTATTTATGGCCGCCCTTGTACGGGAGCGGAATCACCGTGCTCTGTAAACGTTCGATCGTCTCGATCTGTCAAAATGAAATACGAATTGTATGCGATATTTTTCAAACTAATTTAGTAATCGATTCTAAGCGATTCCAACGTGCCTGATTTTCTTGAAAACGTTGTATGTATTAATATTTTGTAACGTGATTGTGTATGCTTGATATATTTGAACGCTTTTTGCACCCATAACACAGCACATACAGGAATTTTGACGGAGCTTGTCACGATTAAATAACGATTAAAAGACTGCCCATAATCGATGAATGAAGTAGTTTTAATAAAACGGTTGGAACATTGTACCAACGTCATTGGCAGAGGGGAAACGACATGAAGGCGTCTCCATTTACTAAATACTCCAAGATTACAACGTCTTTAGTAACGAATTAAAATCCGTCCAGCAGTTTTGACGTGATATGGCTAAAAACAGAAAATTCACACGGGCAACATACAGAATATCAAAATAAGAAATAGTAAAATTTAGAGAGCCTACTTTACTCATTTCCATAATAATATATTTAGAATTACACATGCACACATCATTATTACAACTTTATTATACCTATCATAAGGCAGAGTGTAAATAAGGTGGAGATTACTGACACACTGACAGAGCCCGAACTCTTTAATAAAATTACCAAGGACCATTAAAACAAGAGGACTGACCATCTCCATACAAAAAGCCGTTCCCCGCTATGTACAACGCCATCTATGTATAATAATTATTTTTTAGAATTATATTCAACCATGCAAGCTTGACATTGACACAGTATTTAAATGTTACGATTTATTTATTATTAGCTATTTGCGAACCAAATGTTATTATACTATGTTTCTTTATTCTATTTTTTATTATTATAACATCGTTAAATGTTTATTTTTAAAGCGCTATCTAATTTTTGACAGAATATCTCCTTGCGATCGGGACACGATCCAAAGTACGACAAGTGTCAGTCCTCTTGTTCTACTAACAACAACCAATCTAACGCAACCGCACTATAATGACATTAGTTTAAATACCTGTTAGTTTCGATGTACTAACTTCATAAAATATAATTATCATTTAATGGAATGCTATCTTTTCCTGACAGTTTTTCGTGTAGTAAACATGTGAATACTTTATAATATTACTCTCACGACTGTGAATGGTTTTCGGCATTTTGTTTGGATATTTGTAATTATTTTAAAGAAACGTAAACAAACCACCACGAATGACATTGACATTGTTGACAAACAATCATAAAATAATTGCCAGTGTAAGAAATTAGTTCCAGTGAAATTTCGCAACATGTGACTTCTCATTCTCATATATTTTTGGTCAGGCTTTACAAGAAAATAATATTGATAATCGTAATCAATACAAAACTATAGGGTAGTAAATAAATATATCTATTAAACTAGAAGATGCCCGCAACTTCGTTCGCGGAGGAGAAAAAGTCATAACCCCTCGTTTTTTCTTCAGCGTAGTCGGGTAAAAAGTATCCTATAACCATCTGGAGATACCCACCTACCCGTGTACCAAAAATAGTCGAAATCTGTTTAGCCGATTTTGCGTGATGAAGCCACAACGACACATACAGACATACATAAAATCCAAAAAAAATATTTTTCGTTTTAGTGCCCTCCAAATAGTCCGTAACAATCAATTTTTTTTAAATATCTTCAATGTACAGACATTTCATTTTTTCAACTTTATAATAGTATCGTCGTCTAGTACTCATAGCATAAACTTTATTCAGCTTATCATGATACTAGTTAGATTTTTGTAAAAATCATCCCCTCTCATTTTTTTTTTATTACATTTATTTATTTTATTGCAATACATCATGGAATATAGACGTATATAAGGTGGCCAAACTCATACAGATGAAAAAGTGTATTTAACTATGTCTAATTTTTTTTCTTGCATTATAGTAGATTTGTTTGGCATTTTAAGGTGATTTACTTTTCTCAAACATGCAATGAAATATTGACGTAAGTCTCACATTTCGGGGGTCAGCGCAACGAGGGGCACATAATGATAATTTCATATGAAATTACCGACCAAGGCCAGCAAAGCGACCGTCTTTTGTTTCAATTCGCTCCGTGCGCCGCGGCGCGGCGAAGAGAACGAATAACTATGTATAGGTATTAAAACAACGTTTTAGTGGGAAAAAAATATCTATTAATTTTATTATATATAAAATTTTGGTTTTTATTTCATTGCATGTTTGAGAACAGCACTATACAGGCCTCGGCGCGAACAGGGATTGTCGGCCTCGTATCTCTAGATGGCCTCGTTAACACTCGGCCATCTATAACTACTCGGCCGGCAATCCCCTACTTCGCAGCCTCTGCAGTAATGTACTATTACGCACTACCTTTTACCACTGGAGTAACTGTTTACGTCCACAATAAGTGGTCTCCAGTATTTTCCGAACTTAACGTAGACGACGCAAACTGTGTGCTGGTAAGGGTTCCTAACGCCTTTTCTGTCGTGGGAATTTACAGATCACCGAGTTTTATTGCCGTTGACGTGTGGCGTCGCCACCAATATATATATAAATATATATATACTAATAAATATAAATATTATTTACGTATAATCATAATTATTACTTACATATATACTCATATATAAGACATAACTACATATTATAAATATAACTTACTATAGATAAATACACTACATGCATGCATATCAGTCCTCTCCGGTGAGTAAACAACAGTTCATATTGCTACAGACGCCTTCACTGCCTCTTTCGATGCGGCCCTTAAATCCCTTGATCGATCCCCCGGTCTTGTTCTTGCTGGGGACCTTAACATAGACATCCTAGAGTCATCTGAAACCAATGTTCAATCTTCAGAATTTCTCTGTTGTTTAGCTGAGCACGGCTTAATATCTTGCATAAACACTATCACTCACCATAAATCTTGCCTGAACCACAAATTTGTACCAGCTCAGTGCCAGGCCGAGTCAATGGTATACTCCGCTGATGTAACGGACCATGATATCACCATGGTGGGCATCTCCCTACTATCAGCATAGCCTATAAAGCCTCAGGGTGTGTAGACTGTATTGGATTATGAGTCTCTGAGGGTGGAGTTAAGCTCTACGGACTGGTCGCCTATCCTCCGTGGCACTAACGTCGATGCTGCCACAGATCTTTTCTCCACTGTGATTAGTAATGCTGTTGCTAAACACTCCAATGTTATAAAGCTTAGTCGGTCAAAATATACAATCCAGCCTTGGATGACTCCCGGCTTGCTAAGGTGTTCCAGGCATAAAGATAAGCTGCATCAGGAATCTCGTGATGATCCAAATAACAGTCTCAAAAAACTAGTCTACTCCCGGTATAGGAATTTTTATATCTCACTTTTGAGAAAAATAAAAGCAGATTATGACAGAAACGACCTGATCCAAAATAAAAATGCGCCCCGTACGCTGTGGAATTCGATAAACCGTATTACACATAAATCGTCAAAATCCACGGTCTCTGGTGACCTTATCAATGCCGTGTCTTCTCCCCAAGATGCTCTTAACCAGTGCAACAAATATTTCTCATCGGTTGGTTCAAACTTGGCCAGTTCTATTCTCTCGAAGGTACATGAGACTCAGGAGTCCCTGGCGAGAAAACTTCCTTTAAACAGTTCTGCCCCCAGTTCTCTCTATATTTCCCCCACTACCTCTCAGGAAATACCCAGACTCATAAAAGCTCTCAACCCCCATAGCGCTTGTGGTTCTGATGGTGTGAGCAATAGACTCTTAATAGAGATAGGAAATGAGATAGCTGAGCCCCTTGCAGCCATTTTTAACCTCAGCATCGCGTCAGGGTGTTTCCCCCAGAATTGGAAAATTGCCACGGTCATCCCAATTCATAAGGGTCTACGAACACCCCAAAGAACTATCGGCCCATTTCTCTTTTGGGAGCTTGCTCCAAGTTGCTTGAGCGAGTAGTAAACAAACGTCTAGTCTGTTATCTTGAGCAAAACAACCTCCTGTCTGACAGGCAGTTTGGTTTCCGCAAGGGGATGTCTACTGAGAACGCCGTTACTATGTTAATCGATGCTGCTGTATCTCATCTCGATATGGGGCGACACTGTGTTGGAGTTTTTCTTGATCTAGCCAAGGCCTTCGACACAGTGTCGATACCCTTGCTTCTTAAAAAGCTGGAATCTTTCGGCATTCGCGGGATCGCCCTGGATTGGTTTGCCAGCTACCTGTCAGACAGAAGTCAGCGTGTAAGGATTGGTGATAGAGTGAGTGACCAAACGCCTGTGTCGTTTGGTGTACCACAGGGAAGTATTTTGGGCCCTACGCTTTTTATCGTTTACATAAATGATATTATGAATCTGGAAATTGATAAAAGTGAAATCCTGTGTTACGCTGATGACACAGCTTTACTGTTCCACGGTGACACTTGGAAAGAGGTTCGCGATGCGGCGACCAGGGGCTTGCAAAGAGTTGCTAACTGGTTAAACTACAACCTCCTAACTGTAAACATAAGTAAAACGCAATTTTTATGCTTTCATAAGACCGCTTCGTCTCGCCCTACAGTTTCGCTAAGTTGCCTTAAAATACATGCAGCCAACTGTTTTGCCTCCACTGTGGCGGATGATCTGGGGTGTGGCTGCGATACAATCAACAGAACTGATTCGCTCAAGTATCTGGGCGTTACTCTCTAGATGAACATCTTAGTTTCAAAAGGCATATTGCAGATATAACAAGTAAAGTGCGCAAATTCATATACATTGTAAATTTTTTAAGAAATTGTGCTGATGAGAGCTTGCTGAGACTGGTTTACGTTGCGCTGTGTCAGTCCGTCCTGGATTACTGTATTTTAGCGTGGGGCGTTTGCGCCAAAACCTCTCTGTTGCCCTTAGAAAGCGCCCAGAGGGCGGTACTGAAGGTCGGACTTCGTAAACCCCGGCGTTACCCCACAGTGGACCTTTATAGGGAGGCAAAACTTTGTGTGTTCGTCGATTATTTTTGCTACGAGCTGCAATCACCATGCACAAGAGTGTTTTGCAACTCCCATCGTATCCTGACCTACTAAAGAAAATATTATTTAAAGCTCCCCTCCCTACCGTAAAAACTTCATTCGCAAAACGCTATAGAGTATTTATTTCGCCCTTAGTATATAACAATATTGTTAAAGTATGCGACATCAAACTCTGCCGAGTTGCTCTTTTTCGTGTTAAAGCCCACTCCGGTTACCGATGCACTTATTTGCTGTCGTGGTAGGCCCAGTAGCTGTGCTGCATTTTCGGTAATCAGGGTAATTTGTGAGCCTTGATCGAGTAATCCTCGCAATGTCACATATGTATTGTCATTTGCTCGTACACGTATCAGTACAGTTGTCAATAATATTTCGTCATTGTCATTTGTCACATGATTCGTCGACGATTCCCGGTTATATTGCTGACGCGCTTGTTGCTTAGGTATGAACGATGACCTCGGCGCTTGCGAGGCGGGTTCATTTACCGAATCGTGTAGAAGTGTATTATGCCTTTCGTGGCATATTTTGCATGTTTTTGTAGAATTGCACACGTTGCGTTCATGCACATAGAGACAATTTCTGCACATTCCATGTTTCGCAACTGTTTTTAGTTTTGCGTCCGGTGACATGTTTTCGAACTTCTTGCATTGATATATTGCATGGTTGGCATTGCACAATACGCAAAGTGCACAATTATAGCTGTTTGCAATCGGCTTGTTGTATGATGTTCTTCTCGAAGTTGAATAAGATGCATCTTTAGGCCTGAATGCCAGTTGTTTAGCCGCCGGCGGTGCTGATGACTCCCGGTCTTTCGTAGTTACGGGTTCCAATGCCGTGAATTTGATCTCCAAAAATGCAATAAACTCCTCTAGTGTAGGCAAGTCACGTGGCGCTTTACGTGATTCCTTATAATCGCTTAATGTCAAAGCATCTAGTTTCTTTGTCAAAAGATGAACGAGAAGTGGATCCCAAGACGTCGTGTCAATGCCAAGGTTATGGATGGCGTGTACGCATTCCATTGTTGTGTCATGCATTTTCTTAATGTCATTTGCAGATTGTTTTTGAATTGTCGGTTGGTTCAGGAATATTTCTATCTGTCTTGTAAATAACAGTTGGTCGTTGTTGTAACGATGGTATAGAAGATCCCATGCAGTAGTGTAGTTGTCAGCGGATACATGCAGATGCTGAATGAGCCGTTGAGCATCTCCTCTCAGCTTCCCCTTTAGGTGCTGCATCTTTTGCGCCTTAGACAGGACGGGATTGTCATGAATTGCAGATTTGAATAAGTCCAAGAAAGTAGGCCATTGAGAATAGTCTCCGTGGAATGCCGGAATATCCATTTGTGGAGTGGATTGGAAGAGATGCGTAGTTGTAGATATCTTCTGATTCAGAGCTCTCTTTGTCAAACGATATTTCATCTCATAGACAGAATATCTCTCCTCATAGTCCTTATCGGAACCTAGCAGAAGATTGTCAATTTTCAAATGCAGGCTGTCAATGTTATTCCATCGCGTTTGCAAGTTGCGAAGTTCATCTTCCATTTCCCATTTCTCAGTAATTTTGTCAACGTCAAGGTAGTTCAGTAATCGTTGGAATGCTCTAAAATTGGCTTTCTGCTCATTAAAAAGCTCAGACAATTTGTTGTCCGTGGTTACGGGCAATTCCCCAAAACGATAATTTGAGAGCGTGGTACGAATATTGTCAGTGAGTGTCTTCTTTTGTTCAAATATCTTGTCCACAAAATACTCTCCAGTTTTGTCAGGTGCTTGAAGTAGTTTTGTATTGTTCTTCTCGAATTCTTCCCACAATGTGTCCAACGTTTGGACTCGCGTCCGCAAATACTCGTCAGTTTTCCTTGAGTCAGAATCTTTCTTAAAATTGACTTCCACCTTCCTTATAGATTCCGCGATCTCCCTCTGTCGCTGCAATATACGATCAAAGTCTTCCATTTCTTCGATGTATCACAATGTCAAATATTAAATGCAACAAAATAGTAAATTAAATAAACGAATGTCACTGTCAATAATAGCAAAATGTCACATCCAATAGCTTGCTTAGGTTTGAGTGTCACTGGTATCTTAGTATTCACAAAGTGCGCAGATGAGTATCCTCAACTTAGCTGGTGAGACCCGCTTGTGGGAGGCCAACCAAGACGCTACGCCAATCGCACTAATCACTGAACACTAATTTAAATCTCGAAGGACCAAAATGTACGGGTAGGCGCCCTTACCGTTGAGAGTAATTTAAAAACGTACTGAGGGGCTACTCTGACACCCGAAAAACGAAGTTCGTATGACGCTATCTTGCTCACTCAAATACAGCATGACATGAGAGCGAGAGGGACAGCACGTTACGAACTTCGTTTTTCGGGTTTCGTAGTAGCCGCTCTGGTTATGGGCGTTTCCAAACAAAGTTGTTAGTTGGAAAAAGTCATGTCCCATCACTTTCATAATCATTTTTTCCAAATTCTGGCAAGATGTATACATTCATTTTTTTTAATTATTAAGACCTACTTACTTACTTCATAATAGCTCTAAAAGGTTGGAAAGCTACTATACATTTTAAATATGAATTAAATAAAGTAAAAAAGAAGTCGTGTTTTGACGTGTCCCATAGCTACCTTGCCACATTCGGTGTAAAAAAAATAATACTACTTACACTGGATTAAAAACTACAATTTGAGAAGAAATAACATTAATCTATATGTTAATAGCACGAACATATCCTTATGGCTAAAAAAACTGTATTATGAATGACAGATGCAGGGGGCACATGAAGTAACACATTAGACGCAAGGTAGCTTACCCTTTTCCTTATTACTGCTTCATATAAAAAATCTACAACAGCCGCACGTACACTTTATATCGTTGCCATTTTGAAACTCCTGCGTAAGAGTTGAAGGAATTGCTACCTGAATCTGACAAATAATGTTGCTTGTCGAAAAAAAAATACCAGGCGTGGTAGAAATGTATTATATTCTTATTATGCGAAAAAATAGTGTGTTTTGTTCATTCACTAACTTTGTTCATTCACTGGAGCACTTACCCTAGGTAGTAAGTAATTCTAATGAAAAAGACAGGTTTTATCCTGTCCAGCGAAACAGCGTCTGAAGGAACTTCCCCAATACGCGACCGCCTTTTCTATAACGTGGCAACAAAATACCGACTAAATTTATAAACATTTTGAATATAGCCACATTTTTAAAGTCTATGGTAGTAGATCATGAAAACATTTAAAAAAAAATGGTAGTAGACATTTTCTCAATCATGACAGCAGTTAGTCCGTAAAATGGGCAAATGTGGGTCGCGTATCCTGCACTCAAATTCAAAGTTCCACCTACGAGACTGATTTTGACAGGGTCAGAACGTCCTGCGTAGTTGATTCTTTACTATATCGAATTTATTATTTAATGATAATTCTGAAAATAAAGTTATATTTGTCTAAACAATTATTGTCTATTTGTAAATTCATTTCAAAGTTTTATTGTCGCGGATACGTCACCACCATTACGCCACTATAGCGTATATGGAACGAAAAAGTGGCGCAATGGAACTCTAAAGCTCGTTTCATAAGGAGTGAATTGCTAAAATTACTATGCCGTAATCGAAATTAAATTAGATCGTAACTTAAAAAACAAAAATATCACAATATTACCTATCTCAAATACTTAAATAAAATATTACAAGTTAAGTTTACTAATTAATATAAAGTCCGTTTTAGTCTGTTCTTATTTGTTTGTAAGATATTATTATGTTTGTTCGACCGTTTCTTTGCATGTTTGTCTGTGCTATCTCTATTGCATGTGCCGCGAGATCGTTTCGCGTTTACCAAAAAGGTAAAAAAGAACCCCTTATGGTGCGACTCTGTCTATCTGTCCGACTATTAGAGCGCCATATCTCAAAAACTAATGATATCTTCATGAAAATTGAAATATTTACAAACATTATAAAAATATTTATATTTTCTAAAAAAACGACCAATTAGAGAATATGGGGGTGGGGGGCCAAAAATTAAAAGACTAGTCACTAGGTCAAGTAGCGTATCATATGGAAGGGTTTGATCTGTTTATTTTCCAACAATTTTTTTTATCTTTATTATTCTGCTTAAATTTCGTTTTAATACGTAAAATAACATTCCTATCTACTAAGTTTACCAGACGACAAATCTGGATTTTTCTGGGATTATGTAATTTAATATTACACGAAATTACACGAAATTTATAATCATATATCTATCTGTCTTAATTTATATTCATGATAAAATTCATAAAAATCAAACTTGGTCTGAGGTTAGGGTATGCCAAAGAAATATAGTAATTTAGGTATTGTAAGACCGATATTTAAAATGAAAATCAGACTCTCACCAAATTTGAAATTTATACTTGAACTGTTTGATTAATAATAATAATAATAAAATAATAATAATAAAAAACCAACCGCTGACAACGTCACACGTGTTTTGATAATAATATTTCGGAAAATCGTTTGCAAATAATTTTATCACCATGTTTGGATTGTTTTACGTGCTTTACAACTAGTGGGCTCATTTGATATATGTATTTTAAATTTCTGGTAAGTATACATTTGAATAAAGCCCCAGAATGAAATTTAACCCGAACTGACAAGAAATGTCGCCTTTGTCAACAACACGGAAAATTTATATCTCGCAACTTATACATGCAAACGAGAAGCAAAACACGTCTAGCGGATACTAGCGCACGCCCACCACCCTCGCCCGCCTCCGCCAGCTCCGCTGCATCACCGTCGAGCGATGAATACGCCACCGCCCCGGACGAAAGCAGTGAGTCGAGCGATGAGCGCGGGTCGCCGCCTCCGCCGCCACGACCGCCTGCGCGACGAGGACGGCCACCGCTGCCGGCACGCTTGGGGCCTGCGGGGCACTCTGCTCCGCCCACGGCTCCCGCTACCGGTGGTATAGTGCGTCGCATGCGATGGTCTCAAGCCAACAACGAGAACGTCATGCGCGCATACTATGGGGCTACAGAGGGGGGAACCCACCTGTCTGCATACCGGGACAGGATGCTCCTCCTGTTCCAGACCTTCGAACCGGCCATCGCCGCATCTGCGCAGCGGCTATCAAGGGATCAAGTGCGCGCCATTCAACGGCGTAAGCTGCTGGACGACGCGACGCTTGATCGACTGCGCCTGGAAGTACTGGCTGCTCGCGCGGCCTCCACGTCGTCTCGGAATTCACCTGCTACGTCGCCGGTTCCGGCGCCAGCACTCGACCTGATGCCGGGGGCGCCGCGGGTCGATCCCGACTCTGACGAGGAGCACTGCGCGAGTAGCGTAAGTACCCAGGCCAATGAGCAATTGAGGAGGACTCTGGAAGAGACGATTGAGCGGTATCGATTCGCACCTGACTCTAGGCCGCGATTACCACGCTTGCCCGCGAATAAACGTAACTTGGCGCTAGTGGGAGCCTTGAATGCTTTGCTAGACCCGTATCTGCGGGCTAGCGAAGATCTAGCTGATACCCACTCGATCATGTACTGCGGGGCCATCGCGGCGTGCCGCGTTGCTCGTGTCAAGTTCCCGGACGCTGACCGAGCACCGCGGACTGCCGGTGGTGTCCCCGCCTGGCAAGTACGGATCGAGCGGCGTATCAGCACGTTCAGGACTCTCATTGCAAAGCTAATCTGCTTCAGGGGGGGTAACAACCGCCCTCGTGTCATCCGCTACGTAGCACAGGCCTTTGCGGGGACTGATGTCAGTTCCTGTGATTACATGGCCTGTGTCACAGAGCGCATCGACTTCCTGAAGCAGAAAGTCTATGCGTGGGCAAGCCGTATCCGTCGCTACAGAGAACGTGTGGATCGATTCCAGCAGAATCGCCTCTTCCAGAGCGATCAAAGGAAGGTATACCGAAAGTGGGAGGGAACCGACCAACGTATGACCGACGGGCGGCTGCCGGATCCTACCGCCATGAGTAATTTCTGGCGTAGTATCTGGTCGGTGCCAGTCGAGCACACAGAGGGCGAGTGGATGAATGTTGTCGAGCGCGAGTGTGAGCCCATCGAAGCCATGGGGGCTGTTACCATCAGTCCCGATGACGTGAGTTGTGCGGCTCGTACGACTCAGAACTGGAAAAGTCCTGGGCCGGACGGGTTGCACAACTTCTGGGTTAAGTGGTTTCGATGCTCACACGAACGACTGGCAACACAATTCCAACAAGCCCTCGAGCTTGGTTCCCTGCCATCTTTCTTAACAACTGGTGTTACCTTCTTGCTCTACAAGTCCGGTAGTACCACGGAAGCGAAAAACTATCGACCCATCACGTGCTTGCCTACGCTGTACAAGCTCCTTACATCTATTTTGAGAGCAAAAATTAACACGCACATTGTTGCGAACAACGTTTTGGCCTTCTCTCAAAATGGATGTAGGGTTGGGTCCCGTGGTACTAAGGAGCTCCTCCTCATTGACACGACCATTTGTCAACAAGTTCGGCGGAGCAGGGGGTTTCTCTCTGCCGCTTGGATTGACTACAAGAAGGCCTATGATTCGGTGCCTCATTCATGGCTCGAGAGGATTTTGGAGCTGTATAAAGTCGATACAGCTCTAAGATCCTTCTTAGGCGCATGTATGAGACAGTGGACCACAGTCCTTTGTCAACCAGGCGGCCGAGACGCCCGCCCTGCTCCGCAGGACTTTATAAGGATTAAGAGGGGTATTTTTCAGGGCGACAGTTTGAGTCCACTGTGGTTCTGCCTAGCCCTGAATCCACTCAGCACTCTGCTGAAGGATTCAGGACTAGGTTGCCGGCTTCGGAGAGGGGGTGAGATCATTTCGCATCTGATGTACATGGACGACCTCAAGCTGTTTGCACCAAAACGACCGGAACTGGTGGAGCTACTGAAAATACAGATACTTTCAGTAGCGCCATCAAAATGGAGTTTGGTGTAGACAAGTGTGCGGTCATGCATGTACAGCGGGGGAAAGTTGTAAATTCCACGAACTTAGAGCTTTCCGAGACAATGTCTCTCAGATCTCTCTCCGAAACTGAAACCTACAAATACCTTGGTATGTCACAGGCATTGAGTATTGCGGATGGGGACATTAGGCAGGCAGTGAAGGAGCGCTTTTTCTGTCGCCTGACAAAAGTACTTAACAGTCTTTTGTCGGGTGGCAACAAGGCGCGCGCCTTCAACGCTTGGGTGATGCCCCTGCTCACTTACTCTTTTGGAATACTAAGGTGGACCCAGACTGAGCTGGACGCCCTGGATAGGAGGGTCCGTATGCTGCTCACTACACATCACATGCTACACCCACGCTCGTCAGTAATGAGACTGTACATCCCGCGTAAGTGTGGTGGCCGTGGCTTTTTAAACGCCAAGGACCTCCATAATCGCGAGGTGTGCAGTCTCAGGGAGTATTTCCTAAACAACGAGTGTGGGATACATCGCGATGTAGTGGCAGTAGACAAAGGCCTCACCCCTCTATCCTTGGCAAACGAGAACTGGCGCAGACCAACGGTGCTTAGCACCGTAGACCGCAAAACGTATGGAAGAGTAAGGAGCTACACGGGCGGTTCTACAAGGCCCTTACAGGACCCGATGTGGATCTGCTCGCGTCGGTGAACTGGCTACGTTTCGGCGATCTCTTCGGGGAAACCGAAGGTTTTTCCTGTGCAATTGCGGACGAAGTTATCATGACGAACAACTACCGGAGATATATCCTGAAAGACGGTACGGTCGACATTTGTCGGGCATGCCGCCGTCCCGGAGAGTCACTCAGGCATATCATGTCCGGTTGTTCTCATCTTGCTAACGGCGAGTACTTGCACAGACATAACCAAGTAGCCAGGATTATTCACCAGCAACTTGCTGTTAAATACGATCTTGTGGGGTCTGAGGTGCCATACTATAAGTATGTACCGATGCCAGTTCTCGAAAATGGTCGTGCCACGCTGTATTGGGATCGATCTATCCTCACGGACAGGACTATTGTAGCCAATAAGCCTGATATCGTGCTGGTAGATCGATCTAAGCGCCGAGCAATGCTCGTCGACATTACCATCCCACATGACGAGAACCTCGTGAAGGCCGAGAAGGACAAACTCAGCAAGTACCTTGACTTGGCTCACGAGGTCACCGCCATGTGGGATGTTGATTCGACGATCATTGTGCCAATAGTCGTTTCGGTAAACGGTCTTATAGCGAAGAGTCTCGGCGAGCATCTTAAGAGACTCTCGCTAGATTGCTGGATCAAGGGTCAGATACAGAAGGCAGTAATCCTGGACACGGCCCGCATTGTCAGGAGGTTCCTCTCTGTGCAGCCCTAACCACCGGTAGCTTGAGCCCTGCCCCGCTGCCGGCGGCACCCTAGGTTAGGTTTTTTATAATGTGTTTATATTTTGTATATGCATTTTGTATTTTACTTTTTATATATATATATTGTAAAAAACCTACCTAAGATTGAAAATAAATAAGTGTATAATAATAATAATAATATAGTTTATTCAATCAATGTTATGTGATTGTAATGTAGGTTTGGTATTTAATTAATATAGTAACTAAGATATTTGCCATCGTGATCTCATGGTGTATTTAATATTATACTCAGTGTCGTATGTAAATCGCAATATTAACGTTGCCTTATAGTTCCTAAACGCCAATTTGAGTTCCATTATACGCCATTGTGCATTTAAAGACTGTGATTAAAATTCCAAAATGATTGTAATTTATGTTAAAGATATTAAAAGTTTATTGTGCTAAGTATATATATATAGTCCTCCTCGCCGTGTTCGGCGACAGCGACTCCGTCAATTATTCTTATCCGGGTTATGAAAGGCTCGAATATGGCTTGCAAAGCCAAACTTCGCCTTGAAGATGCGATTACAAGGTACGCAATGAAGTTGTCCAGCAGCGTTATATGTGTAGGTGTAGGAGGGTTTCGGTTGAATCTTGCGGATATGTCGCTTGGCATCTAGGTCTTCCAACCGCTGGCGCTCAAATTGTTCCACTTTTTTGGAAACATTAGAGCGCCAATTACGATCTTTGC
The DNA here is from genome assembly GCA_905404275.2 of Hedya salicella. Taxonomy (NCBI): domain Eukaryota; kingdom Metazoa; phylum Arthropoda; class Insecta; order Lepidoptera; family Tortricidae; genus Hedya; species Hedya salicella. The sequence continues at coordinate 20,674,225 of FR990098.1, forward strand.
AGCGCGCTTCCCTCCCAGCAGTCAGTCGGTATACCACAAGCGGTGAGGTGGCGTTTGATGACATCTTTATGCCGCAGATACTGACCTCCCTGCTTCCGTTTTCCACGAGAGAGTTCAGCGTAAAATACTGTTTTGGGCAACCTCTTCTCGTCCATACGAACGATGTGGCCACACCACCTCAGTTGGTGTTTCATGATAAGCGCCTCAATACCAGGCATCTCCGCACGACGTAAAACTTCCGTGTTTGGGACTCTATCTTGCCATTTTAAGCGTAGAATTGAGCGTAAACAACGTAGATGGAAGGTGTCTAGTTTCTTGATTTCTGTTCTGTAACAGCACCACGTTTCTGCGGCATAATGAAGAGTTGGTATGACAATGGCTTTATAGACCATAATCTTAGTCGAAAGTTTTAGATCATGTGACCTCCAAACACGGTTGCTGAGTCTGCCAAAGGCTGCAGCTGCATTGGCTATTCGGGATGGCATTTCAGAAGTCAAACTATTGTCATTTCGGAGCTGACTTCCTATGTACCGGAAGTGAGGTACTTCTTCCAGAGCTTTATTATCCAGATAGATACTGGAGTATTCCATGTAAGAACCCGTAGGCGGCTGCACAAGGATTTGTGTTTTTGTCACATTTATTACTAAGCCAAACCTACGGCATGATGCATCGAGGGAACACACATAGGTTTTGAGATTCTGCAGAATCAGCCATGAGGCAAACGTCATCTGCGTAAAGTATGTCCATTATAGAGTGCTTGGTAACTTGACGTTTGGCCTTAAAGCGTGACAAGTCGAAGACTGTTTTGTCTGATCTTGAACTGCAGGTTTTACACCACACGTCACTGGAAATGGGTCTGAGAAGTTCTCTACATGTCGAACTTTTGCCATCATGTTCTCATGAAATTGGCGTATCAAGTTTACGAACCTCCCAGGACAGCCAGTTTTCTTTAACACAACCCAGAGGGCCTCCCGTGGTACTATATCAAAGGCTTTTTCTAAGTCGACAAAGCACATAAACAGAGGGCTATGTTGCTCTAGAATTTTTTCTTGAATTTGCGTTACAACAAAAATGGCGTCCACTGTACCTCTGTTTGGACGAAAGCCAGATTGGGTTTCTGGGAATAGTGTTTCTGCAAGGAGGGTTAAACGTTTATTTATAATATGAGCGAGGATTTTATCCGCAGTGGAAAGGAGAGAAATGCGCCGGTAGGAACTACAGTCGGAAATATCACCTTTGCCCTTGTACAGCTTGCAAATGGAAGCATCTCTCCAATCCTGCGGGACAACTCCAAGATCCCATGTCTTCTTGACAAGGTCAAACAGTGCACTTTTAATGTTTGGTCCGCCGTATTTATAAAGTTCTAATGGTAAGCTGTCTAACCCTGGTGTTTTGGAGTTCTTTAGTCTATTTACAGCTGCTATGAATTCATCAAATGATGGGGGGTCAGCAAGGTCTTCCATGATGGGCTGATCTTCCAGTGTTTCTATGTATAGGGTAGGTCAGTGGTTTGGGTTTGGGGATTAAGTACATCTTCAAAATTTTCTGCCCAGCGAGCAAGAATACTGGACTGTTCTGTTAACCGAGAGCTTTTATCTTTGTTGTAAATTGGCGCTATCTTTTGAGATTTTGGGCCGAAGATAGTTTGAAGGCACTCAAAGAATCTGCCCGTTTGCGTTATCTGAGTATACTTGCATTTCAGTTGCCTTTTCTGTCCACCATTTGTCTTTTAATGCACGCACCTTCAGCTTAAGATTTTGATGAGCCTTATTTCGTTCAGTAGTATTAGACGAACGCAGAGAGCATCTAAATTGCTCAACAAGTTTCCGGATTTCCACGTCTGAATCGTCTAACCAATCTTGGTTTTTTTCTTTTTGGTTTGCCTATAACCTGTGATACACAGCTATGTAAGCTGGTGGCATATGCGCGCCAATGCTCGTCAATAGACACTAACTCTGGTACCACCGGTGTAACGGTACTAAATACATCATCCAGTTTTTGCCCGAGATCCACATTACGAATTAACTCTGCACAAGATAGCCTCACTGGAATTCGATGTGGGGCTCGACGTGGAATTCTAAGTTTAATCCGTAGCTTGGACCTACCCAGTCGGTGGTCCGTCCAGCCCTGAGCACCTCTCATAACACGAGTGATGAGTACCTCTGCTAAATCTCTCTTGCGTACTATTACATAGTCTAGGAGGTGCCAGTGCTTGGATCTTGGGTGCATCCACGTGGTTTTAAATTTATCTGGCATCCGGAAGCATGTGTTCGTGAGACAAAGACCAAATTCAGCACAAAGAGTGAGAAGATCCAACCCATTGGCATTACACTTTCCCATTCCATGACGGCGGAGGATTCCATTTCACGAACTATGTTCAGCACCAACGCGAGCGTTGAAATCGCCCAGTAGAATTATCTTGTCAGCAGGAGGTATCTTTCCAAGGACATTTCGAAGTTCCTGATAAAACTTAACCTTCTCATCTGGGGATGGCAGCGTGGGTGCGTAAATACTGATCAGATGGATATACTTCTTAGATGATGGATGAAGTCGCAGTGTCATGACTCTGTCACTGATGCCTTTGGGGAGTTCTGATAGAGATCTTGCCAGTTGATTACATATGGCGAACCCAACACCACTTGCTGCCTTTTCTCCATGTGGTTTTCCGCTTCAGTAATAAGTGAATCCACCAAGCTGGTCACACAGTTCCCCTGAATCGCTAAGATGCGTCTCACTGTTGGCGGCAATATCGATTTTATACTAAGCCAGTTCCCTTGCAATAAGCGCAGTCTTCCTCTCTGGGCATAAATTACGATCGTCGGTTAATAGAGTTCGGACGTTCAAGGTGCCTATAACAAGATGTTTTGCAGAATTGTTCAAAATATTTTTTCGATTCTTTCGACCGCACTGATTGGTGAACAAGTAAATAGTAATTAACTAGGTATCTCAGATTAATTATTATTTTCTAAAAATATTACACAGTCGTCGCTACAGAGACAATAACATGTAGTACAAAGTACACAAAAGTAGCGTTAACTTTTAATTTGACAGACACGAGGATGTCGAAGAAATGTATGTAGTGGTAGTTATATTGATTTTAGGTGGTTACACGAGCCCGAAAAAATTGTAAAAAAACACTAGATTTGGTACATACCTAGAAATAGCTTGTTCCCTGCAAGGAACTTTGCCATATGTATAGAATGTCTTTGAGAAAATATGTGTTCTCCACGAGTAACATTTCCACATATGCACAAAAAACATAAAACAGTTAAACATTAATAACTTTTTAAATATTAAAAGGTAGTCTAAAACAATACTTTGTATGAGTTTAATTGGCAGTTGCGAGGTTGGTAACCGACTACAAAACATAGCAGACATATACATACAACGGTCTAGGTATTTAATATATATAAAGTGACCGTCATTGTCATAGCCGTATTGGAGCAATCTACGCCCACTTTTCGTTTTGCGACTTTGGGTTTGGGTTTGATTTTCTGTACGGGGTCAGAATCAGTGTAGAACCTTATAAAAGTAACACATTTGTTATAATTCCAGCGCACAACCGCTTAATTAGTCTTGTTTCATACCACTTGTACTTGACTTGAGAGTTACTGCTTCTAGGTTTCTTTTTCAAAATCTTTTCATTCAGGACTGTATCTAGGGCTCTTCTTAACCGATGGCTGCGCATGGTACCTAGAGAAAATATTCCGTAATTTTCTCGCAACAGGAAGACCAGTTCCGGTGATGAAAAGAAATTATCGCAGCACACAGTGGTCGATTTCTGTTGTATGGTTTGACAAAGTGCCAAAACAATTTACGCACCAAAACCCAAAGATGCTTTTTCACTGCTGAATGTATGATACAAGAATGTGTATGTTCCAGCATACAGTGTAAAATCGTAATACTCGTATCATCCTACTTGAGCCTACACGAACATAATTTTAAACTCCCAACCGGTGGGATTTGTCTTTCATGTACTAACTTCTCTTACCGGTTTTGGTTTCCTTATATTTTTTCGACGCTCGTGCTGAAGGTTGTTGTGTTGATGGAATATGTAAGGATGGTATACATTATATTGATGGTATGGTAGTATAATTACTGTCTTGAAAAACTTCTGTCAAGATAGGGGTTAGGGAAACATGCATTGTCAATATTTTGAGGCAGGTCTTGAACATAATCTTAGTATCGAGAATATTCAATCGTTCTAATGATATGGAAGGTGCTGGCAATGAGTCGTTAGACCTTGCAAGAGATGGATTGTTGGAATTTTTATGCAATACCTCATGCTCAATATCTGAGGCATCGCTTGCTTCAGATTCCGCCGATTCTTTAAGAACAAGCGCTAAAAATTTGTCAACCCGACCCGAATCCGCTCGTTGTCAAAAAGCGAAATAAAAGTTAAGCATTAGATACACTCACACACATAAGCAAAAATAAATATAACTGCAAAACCGAAAAAAAACGATACCCAACACAACACAGTAACCTAGGCAAAGTTCACTGTACGGAACAACCAAAATTATGTATTTAGGAAGATAGAAGAGAAGTAAATTGTTTATAGGAAGTATGGTGTTGTTCCGTGTGCAGAACACCAAGTTTGGAGCGAGTTTACAGGAATAAATATAAAGAAACCCTAACGTTATGTAGTCATGACATAAGCTTTATATATTTATGCAAATAATTACAGTACCAAACATAGAATTTCTCTAGTAAAAAATAAAAGAAATCAATAAATACCTACGGGAAATCATTCGACGACCGACCCGGGGCCATCTTAGATCGCTACTAGCGCTATAGTGTCGCCATTGCGAAAAATATTTCAATTCCGCAAAAAAATTATGACTTATAGCACAGACTAATAAGAGATACTACGTATCAGACTGCCAACTCAGAAACAAATATTATTTGCACTAGGCAACTATATTTAATCTGTACGATTAGTGTTGACTGACGTTATTTTTTTTTCTATTCGAGATTGCAATATGACCACTTTGGCTGAATACGTTACGATCCCTTGATCGTAACGTATTCAGCCAAAGTGGTCTAGGTTCATTGAATGAGGTCTAATATTTAGAATGAATAGTTCCCGGAACGTAAATATGAACACGTAACTTCAGTAATTGTATTTACGTATTACATCAAATTATATGTTGAGAATTATACCTCAGTGGCAAAAAAATAAAACACACATTATTTGTGAAAAGATTTATTTTTCAATTTCTTTTTAAATTTGTCGTAAGCTTTCTTCTGTATTGCGTCTGTCTCCTTTAATATTTTGATGGTTGTGTTGCACCAATTCATAATTGTAAATCGGACAGTCAGAATGAAATGACTGAGAATAGTTTTGTGCTCGGCGCAGTCAAATAAACAAAATGAATTGTTTGACATTATTATTATTGTTGATTTGTGGGCCTTCTGTATGCCGCTTCGACCAGATTTGGTCTATTGTGGCAGCCCTTTATTAGAGTTCACTACTGAGGCCCGTTGAGTCTAGGAATTGCCAAATTCTTTGGGCAGTGAAATTTTGTATCTCTTCCGGGGGCACGACATGTTGCCCTAGGTGGATACTTCTTTTCCTCATGAGTGGTCCACAGAAGCAGAGGATGTGCATTGCAGTCTCCTCTGCCTCTTGGCGGAATCTGGATACTGCGTCCTGTTTCATACCCATTTGAAACAGGTGTTTGTTTAGTTTGCAGTGGCCTGTCAGGATTCTTGTTATTGCGCAGGTTTTTGGTCTTTTGAGCTGTAGTATCTCTTTTGACAACTTTTGCTTGAATCCTTTAATTAAGGTTTTCGAGTGGTTTTGCCCTTTTACGAGCCTCCATTCCTCGATTGCCTTAGATCTATATAAGTCATTGAGCAGAACGTATGCCTTTCGTTTTGTGATCCCACAAAAGGGTTCTGGGCCGACTTGGGGCGTGTCCGCGCCCTTATTGGCGAGTTTGTCTGCTCGTTCGTTTCCGTCAATGTCGGAGTGTCCTGCTACCCATCTGAGTATAACTTTATTGGAATTAGCCAGGGCATTTAAGTTATTTTTGCAGGTTTGCACTAGCCTCGAGTTGGTCTCCAGGGATTCCAGTGCAAACAGGGCAGCTTGACTGTCCGAGTTGATGTAAATGTGATGGTGTCTTAGGTTCTTGTCAAGGTTTATCTCGGCGCATTTATTTATGACGAAGACTTCCGCTTGAAAGATTGAGGCCTCTGTACCCATGCTGACGCTGACATTGAGCTTTCGTCTCTGTCCATAGATACCACATCCCACATATCTTCCTTTCTTAGATCCATCCGTATACCAGATGTGACTCCCCTCTTTGAAAGACATTTGATTGTTTAGCCATTTGTCTCTAGGGGGTATTTCCACTGAGTAGAGTTGTGTGAAATTATTTTCAGTGGGCATGCCATCTGTAGGCATACATAAAGTTTCGATTTCAAATACTGCATCCTTGATCTTAAGCAGTGCCTGAGAGCGCCATTTCGTCATTGAAAGGGTGCAGATTCTATATATGCACTGCTCAGCCTCTTTCCTCACTTGCAAGTGTAGAGGTGTTAGGTCAAGCAGTGCATCCAACGCCGCCCCCGGTGTTGATGATAGGGCTCCTGTTGCGATAACGCAGGCAGAGCGTTGTAGGCTGTTTAGTTTTTGGATGGCTGGTTTTTGGTTGGCTTTGTCGCACCAGACGGCGGAAGCTTATGTGATTATAGGCCTCACGACTGCCGTGTATAGCCATATCGCAATGTTGGGTCTTACACCCCATCTTGCTCCTGCCATTCTACAGCATGTCCACATTGCCATTTTCGCTTTTTGAATTATGTTGTTCAAATGTGTGTTCCAAGTAAGCCTTTGGTCAAGTGTAACCCCTAGATACTTGGCTTCTTTTGAAAATGGTATAGTCTGCCCGTTAAGCTCTAAGGGTTTGAGCTTGTCGAGCTTCCTCTTCCTTGTGAAGGGTACTATTATTGTTTTGTTGGCATTGATTGACAACTCATTTTCTCTGCAACATTTATTGATGGTTTTGAGAGCTCCTTGCATTATGTTTGAAATTGTGCTGAGACAAGGGCCTTTGACTATGATTACAAGGTCATCGGCGTAACCCTGGACATCGTAGTCATAGCCTTCAAGCAATGTAAGGAGTTGGTCCACCGCTAGGGTCCACAGTAGTGGTGATAGAACGCCTCCTTGTGGGCAACCCCTTGTGGTGTAGAATTCTTGTGTGATTGCATTTAGGGTCAGGGTCTTTGACATAATGTTTGCTAGTTCTGCGGGCGATAATTTTGCAAGATCATCACGATTTAAACACTTCAACCACTAAGTATTTTCTCAGATCACTGGAAATGGTGTAAGAGAGCGTCCTTTCGCAAAGTTCTACAAACACAGCGCTCTTAAAACATTTTGCAAAAAGCAAGACAGGATAAACACAAGGACATCACTCGATAACACATTACTGTGACAGTGACAGAATGAATTTCGACAAATAATATATAGATGACAAGACGAGTGTATTGACAAAGCAACAGCTAATCACAGCAGAGAAAAACGTCAGTCAACATTAAAAACAACATGGCACTAACGTACGCGTTTTGTTATACGAAGATTACCAGCTGTGACTTATAGCTTGCAGATTTTTTTTAACAAGCTGTTCCGCACACGGAACTCATTGTTTTGATATAACAAGTCCTATACTTTTGTTTTTAGAAGACTGTTTTGTTTATATTTTATAAATAAAGTTTTAGAAGATTTTTAACATGCCTATTTCTTTTTTAATAATTTTCAAAAGTAGAAGCTAAGTAAAATTGAGTTTTTTTAATGGATTTATACGTAATAAATTTAGTATTTTTCTGTTGTTTAGACAATATTCTATCGATTCAGCTACATTTCAATTCAATTTAGCCAATTTTCAAGAGTGGAACTCCGCTAACGCTACAGCAACAATTTCTGAAAACGCCCTTATATTCCTCATTATATTCTCTATTCTCTTTGGTATGAGAGCTCTTAAAAACGGTTATATTGTCGTTGGTTCACAGCTGCTTTGCTTGTCATTTGTCATTGGTGGCAGTGTTTTTGAAATGATATTTCGTATTCTGCAATTATTATGATTTGAATCAAGTTAGTGGTTATATTTTGGAGCTAAGTAGATAGAAAAATATGCTGAAATGAATTTAGGTGACCCAGAGTTAGAATTTATAGACCCAACGCCGAACGTCCATGCATTGTTTATCCATTTTGACAAAACGTTCTTTTGGGCTAAATTGGTCAGCAGGGCCGTTGTTAGATGGAGCAAGAGGATGTATTCTTGTGCTGGAATATGTTCGTAAGTACTTTTACCTACATATCCAGTTTATATGACAATAGAGATGCAAAATAATCCTACTGGATAGGCCCGCGTATGGCTCATAGTCTCAATGTTATGTGTTCCAAGTCAACTGGCAAAACTTAACCCTTAGAGGTGGTAGCAGTGTAAGCATTATGGATGCAGCATCCATACATCCATCCAGGATGCTGCAAACATGGTAGCATGACCAAGACTGCACAAAAACAACTTTTATCCAAATTGTCATGCATGATTTATTAAGACAATTTCTGATTTATCCTACTTATTCTAAAACTGTTCCCCAAAGGCTCAAACATGTATACAACATTTAGTTTTTAGAAGTGCCGAACTATTGTTGACATCGAAACTTTCAATAGTAATAACATGCATAATTATTACCCTTATAATAGTTGAAATTTGCGGTGTCTATATGCATTAGGAGGGTAGGTATGGATGCATTTATTGGAAATCTATGAGGTCCGACCGCCACCCTTTATTGCTAATTTTTGAACTAAATGAACCTATCTTTGTCCAAGATAATCTTTATGCTTGAAAGGGAACCCTAGAATGTTTTAATAGTTCAGATACACAATAAAGCCAACATAAGTCTAACATAAATAAATAAATAACACGCGGACAAACATGTGTGTCTGTGACACAGCATAAAGTGAGGACTATTAAAACAAGAGGACTGTGGGGATATCCAGGCAAAAACTTGATGGTGCGATAAAACTAAACATTCAATGATGTTAATATTTTCTTCTGCTTCCGCGATTATTACTTAATTAAATAAAACAATTTAACGGAGTCCACCCATGACCATGGAAAGCTGAAAAGCTTCCGAAACGTCGGGAACTCAAATTAGATAATATATGTGATATAATTCGTTAAATTGTTATATTTAAATTTAATTATGTTATCACTTAAAAAAGAAACATAATACATTAACAATTAGTTTGTAAACAGCTAATAATAAATGAACAACTCTAAAATACTGAAAATACTGCATCACACTTGTAAAGTTGAATAATTGTAAATCATTATGTATAGATAGCGTTGTAAATATCGGGGAATGTGTGGCGTGCACAGGGATTTTGGCCAAGGTAGGCAGTTTTTCTGTGCCAATATGGAGCAATGGTCATTCAGGGCTTCAGGATAGGCAGTTTCTCGGTGCCTGTATGGAGCAACATTCAGAGTAGGCAGTGCCTTTGTGCTTATATGAACCGCACGCCACTGAAATTGACAGTCCTCTTGTGTCCTTGGTATAAAATAAATCAGTAAAATGTAAAAAATGGCATAACTGTTTTACTCAAAATGTATCTAGTTGCCACCCGTAAATCTCTTATTGTTAAGGGGTTCCAGTGACCTGTAGTCTTATTCATCAGTTCCAATTTATCCTTTTTAAATGCAAATGCTTATCATGTTTCTTATAATACTAGTAGCTATACATACATACAAGTAGCTTATATGTAAAAGTCTAAGGTCATCACATTTATTCTGAGGATGCTCAATTGGGTACTTTCCTGTAGTCAACATAAACAATGTCACACTTGCAGTTAAATCATATTTCGGAAAAAACTAAAAATCATTAATGAATACTTATTTTAAACTTTTGGCGATTCTAAAATGATCAAAAACTAAAAATAAGGAGGCATTTTGACCATATAGAATTATGACGTCATAAACCTTTTTCCTTTCAAACTTCATACTTTTTGACCGTTTTGACAGTTCATAAAAACAAACTGATTTGATCTGTCAGTCAAGTACCCAGTAGTTCCTGAAATAGCCTCAAATTGAGTACAATAGGCCTTTACACACTAAACTTTCTGGGCAATTTTAGGTGCAATATATACCAGGGCCTTGTTTCTCAAAATTTTGTAACTTGTATTAAATATTTAAAAAAACTTCGAAAAAATCCAAGTGTCCTTACCAGAAGGCCAGCTAGATGGGATATGTGGAAAAAAATATGTGCCTCTACCAGGGGGCAAGCCAGTAGGGATAGGGATATCAAATCAAATCAAATCAAACTATCCTTTATTCAAGATACAAGCACTTTCGATTTTTTTTTCAGAGATGTATAAGGTCTCTAGGCGTCACGACATGCGATAAAATTAAACATAATAATTTGACTGAATTCTACTGAGATGTTTAAGGTCTCTTAGGGGTCAATGTGAATAATACATTAAAAATAATTATTATTAAATCTAAATTTCTTAGAGATGTATATGGTCTCTAGGCGTCATAACATGCAAAAAAATAAAATTAGTTAATTAAAATCCTCAGAAATGTTTAAGAATATACCTCTATAAATAAAACAAAATTCTTAGAGATGTATACAGTCTCTAAATCAAATAAAAAATGAATAACTTCAATCGAGTACAGGATAAAGTCTCTCACGTCATCAGTTCATTAAACACTGGTAGGCAGTTACTAGGTATATAATTAATTTGGCAATTGCTAGCATAAACAGACCTGACCCCACAAACGGCACCCGTTCACGAGCAGCGATATGAGGAAAAAATCCATGTGTCCTTACTAGGAGGCCTGCTAAAGGGGATATGTGGAAAAAACTATGTGCCTCAACCAGGGGGCAAGCTAGTAGGGATATGAGGAAATAATCTAAGTGTCCCTACCAGAAGGCCAGTTAGGGGGGATATGTGGAAAACACCATGTGCCTCAACCAGGGGCCAAGCTAGTAGGGATATGAGGAAAAAACCATGTGCCTCTTACAGGGGGCTAGCTAAAGTGTCCCTACCAGGAGGCCAGCCAGGGGGGATATGTGGAAAAAACCATGTGCCTCAACCAGGGGCCAAGCTAGTAGGGATAGGGATGTGAGGAAAAAATCTAAGTGTTCCTAAAGGTGCGTCCACACTTCTATCATTTGCTCGTATCGCGCTGCTTGGACGCTCACTGTCGGCGCGGCGATCATGCCTTGCTGGTCCGATCTAAGTGTGTGATACGCGTATCAACATGGATTTCGAGCGATCGGATCGGCGCAACGTCCAAACTCGTGATCATGACACGCGATCATGCCACGGAACGAAGAACTGATCGGGCAAATGATACAAATGTGGACGCACCTTACCAGGAGGCCAGCTAGGGGAGATATGTGGAAAAGAAACCCATGTGTCTCTTTTTAGGTGATACTGAGGTCAAAAACTGGCCAGATATGATTAAAAAAAAAAAAGTTGATTTGATTGTTTTATTAGTGATATCTAGAACTATGCCATATGCGGAAATATGAACTTCGCCGATTATGACCGAAAAACGCTGAGTGGCAAACTCCAAGTAATCGTACTGTAATAGTTTCTAATAATACTAATTTATATGTACAAATACAGGTATGAAGGCCGGGGAGGCCTCTGTGACATAGCTCTCAGCGAGCCGCTTCTAAAGCTACGGCCCCGGAAAGATTTAGTGGAGACCCTGCTTCATGAGATGATCCATGCATATCTGTTCATTACACTACGGGTTCAAGACAGGAATGGCCACGGGCCTAACTTCCAAGAACACATGTTCCGGATCAATAGGGCTGCTGGGATCAATATCACTATTTACCATGATTTCCATGATGAGGTAAGTTGATTGATTTAATTAACTATGTGTAGGTTTATTGATGCACCATTCTTGGAATTATATAGTGGAGAATGTTACCTCACTAGGCAGTGAGTTCCTACATACAGTGCTACAAATTGAAACTCGGCATATCTAAGATTGATCTTAGTGATGCATCTTTCATATGGCCTAGGTGGCCCAAAAAATTTTTTTCCGATCTGGTTTGAAGACCCATTTAATCTTTTGATTATGCCTTCTGATTTAACATCCTGTAATATTGGCTCACTAATCGTAGTAGAAGTTGGTGATAATAGGTTGTTAATTACAAAAACTGTATGATTTGTTTTCTGTGTTGCTCACAAAAAACGCGTCTTTTAGTAATGTTTGTAGAAATAACATTGGTGAGGTGTTGTTTTTCAGATGAAATTTATGAAAAGTTGGTTAAACATTGGTCTACCAGCCCTTTGAAAAGTAGTCTGGAGCTCGCGGTTTTTTTTTTGGTAAAAAAAAATTAAATGCCAAGAAAGATAAAATTACCCAGTATGTTCATAACTTCAAGAGCCTTTAAAAAAAATACATAAAAAAATACCGTTTGGCTTTTAAAAACTTGCTCTATCTATCAGGTAGCTTATCTTTCTTATATTTTATCTTTCTTGGCATTTAATTTTTTTTTATTCCATTCAAAGAGCTAACGATAGTAAATGTTACCATACTGAATTGGCCTATCTATCAGCTTAGCACACAAAAAAAACAAGCATCTACCGCAATAATTCACGTCACCATAAATAAAAATCACATCGTACTCGGCGCTAGGTGAAAAATTAAAAAAAAAGTCATAACTCTGAAAATACGAAAAATTGCGGAACATATATGCCCCCAAAAAAACAAGCATCTACCGCAATAATTCACGTCACCATAAATAAAAATCACATCGTACTCGGCGATAGGTGAAGAATTTAAATAAAGTCATAATTCCGAAAATACGAAAAATCGCGGAACATACATGGGGGTGATTCAGATAGCCCTCTAGGTCCTCTACCTCCCAGCTTCAGTATATCACTACTTCTTGGGACACCCTGTATGAGCTTTGTTTAGGTAAGCATCGGTTACACTCAAAAACTATTTGCTCTCCCGATCTGGATACAAAATTAACATAATATTTTCTTCTGTTTCCGCGATTATTACTCATTGAAATAAAACAATTTAACGGATTATATCGCGTATATTATCTCATTTTAGTTCCCGACGTTTCGGAAGCTTTCCAGCTTTCCATGGTCACGGGAGGACTGAGAAAAGATGTTTTTCCTCTGTCAAAGTTACAATTTGTGCAAACTACCCATTTTTTTGAAAAAACACAAATAAAGGTGTACATACATGCCAGATGGGCCTAAGCTGTAAAGACAGTTACACATGTGCCAGAAGGGCTTAATTATTTTATTCTAATAATTTACCAAGCAGCATTTCACCAATGAGGCGTACTGAGGAGAAAAGAAACGCTGCAAAGAAAAACTCCCAGGCTACCTCATTACTAATTATAATATTTTAAAAAATCTGTTTTTTTACGCTTAGTACGCCTCATTGGTGAAATGCTGCTTGGTAAATTATTAGAATAAAATAATTAAGCCCTTCTGGCACATGTGTAACTGTCTTTACAGCTTAGGCCCATCTGGCATGTATGTACACCTTTATTTGTGTTTTTTCAAAAAAATGGGTAGTTTGCACAAATTGTAACTTTGACAGAGGAAAAAAATCTTTTCTCAGTCCTCCCGTGACCATGGAAAGCTGGAAAGCTTCCGAAACGTCGGGAACTAAAATGAGATAATATACGCGATATAATCCGTTAAATTGTTTTATTTCAAAAATTAACATAGTCATTCAAACGTGGCCATGGATTTTCGTCCGTTGTGGAACTGGAATCCGATTCCATGGTATAGTTTTAATTTGCACAGTACACCTTTTTTTTATAAATACACATACTGCACAGACGTATACTTAATAAAAAAATAAACAAAACACTCGTCTCTCTAAGCTGCAGCGCAAAGCAATGAAACGTTCAAACGAATCATATTCAAATTTCTTCGCAGTTATCTTTCTCACTCACGCGCGCCGGAAGACATACCTACCTAGTTTCGTTTCACTTGTGGCACGCGCCGCGTCGCGCTTGTCGACCGTCCGCCCCGAACGTACTTGTCGGAACGTGTTTTTCGCGACGCGCTGCAGCTGCTTCGTGCGGTAATTTTTTGGTAAATTCTAGGTACTGGTCTAACGATTAACGGACTTGGGAGAATTTAACGGACTCGTCCGTTAACATTTTGTAAAGTTAACTTAAAAGTTAATCCGTTACTCGAAATGTTAACTTCGTTAATTAACTATTAACGGATTAATGAGCTAATGCCACGTTATGAAGCGAGCCCGTTTTTTATCATAGTGTACGAAGGGCTCGAATCCTGGAAAGTATCCACCATATCTTCAAAAAATTCTGTACGCGATTTTCCTTTTTTTACGAGATATTTAATTACCTACAGCGCGCTGTTCTAAATTATTGAAATATCCGGGTTCAGAAGACATTGTCACATTTACCCGGGCACAGATAATGACATAATAGGAATATGTTAAAATGGCGGTCATATTTAAACTACCAAAGAGGTGGGCAATTAGTTATTTTTTTTATTTAAACTTATCTTTCACTTTTAGGCCTAGGCCGCGAACTTTTCAGCCGTCCCTCGTAAATCAGTAGGCATAAGCAACAGATTCAATAGATGTTCTAACCAGAAATCGAAAAAAAAAAATTTACTAGGTACTTACTCTCTACCATCTGAACAGAAGTAAACTTAATAGAGTAGATTAGTAAATTTAATGTTTCACTAAGAAATGACAGCTGTAGACACCATTATTAACTTTAATCGGCACATAAAATTTAGTTTCAACCAGCTGTGTAACTCTTATTGATAGTTTTCATAATATTTATAATCGAATAATGGACAACATTAAATTTTTTTACTCTCTAATTTTATCGAACTATCTAATAATATTTGCTAATTACGAGGAAGGTATTTAGTATTTTGCATGCTTAAACCGCTGAACCGATTGGAATGAAATTTGGTATGGAGATAGTTTAGGTCCAGGGGAATGACAGGAAGCTACTTTTTATCCCGGAAAAATACCATTTAAGGCGGACGAAGTCGCAGGCAGAAGCTAGTTGATTTTAATAAAACATAACTACCTCATTCTATAAGGGCCTAAGCGCAATTCCAGGACGAATACATTTAAAAAGTAAAAATATTCTGCATCTGTGGGTTCATTGTGACAAGTGTCATAACTAGAGATGGTGAAAAGCGTTACAGTTCAATTTCAATCACCGTGACTCTCGTACCAGTTGTAAAAAAAATCACTGTGATTTTGTTACCCACAACTAACCCTGACTTACCACGTTAAAGTTACTGACTGTAATCTATTCAGATCATTATAACAATTTTACATTGATTTTATAACAGTTGTTGGTATCCGCGTAATTCGTCCCATTTGTTGTTCGTTCAATTCGTATTTAGCCTCATTCTATATTCGTAACCTACTACTTCAGTAACTCCAAAATGGCCTTACAGGCCAAAAGAGATCAAGGTTAACAAAAAACAAAACTATATTCGTCACACATTCTTCATTCGTCTTGTTTGCTTTATGTCTCTATCTTCCTACGTCTAATTCTGTAACTTGTCTCATTCTTAATAAGTCTTAATCGTACTTCGTCACGGTCTTACTAGGACTACGTCTTTGTCTCTCTCGTTTTTAGTATCATTCGCACTTTTCTTTAGTCACATTCGTTATTGGTCTCTCTCTTTTTTGTCGTTATTGGCAACTCGTCTCGTTGTTTTTTGGGCATGCTCGCTAGTCGTCCCGTACGACGTACGTCTTAGTCGCTATATTCATATATTTTTGTTCAGTCACCGTTCAGTCGTCACTCCGTAACAGTGGAGTGTCCGACGCGGCTAAGCTGGTGCAAGTCCTAGCTGCCTACGGACTAAAAGTCAGGTGTGAAGCTGTAAAACCACGAAGACGGTGTTGACGGTACACAGATTGTGTGTAGAGTGGTGTATGTATATATGTGTATAGCTGTGGAGTGTTTGCAGTACTGCGGGTAGCGGACTGATCGCACTGGTAGCGAGCGAGTGGGTTGCTATGTCCCTACACGGGGAATAGTTTTAGGACATACCCGTGTATTCTACCAAGATATGACCGCTATTTTTAGAACTCTTATGCTAAAAAAATATTTAATAATGATAATATAAGATTGACGGGAAAATATAGTTACAAATAGCGACCGAGACGCAAAGCGAATGAAAAGAACTTATAATTTCACTGAAAACTAATGAGACTCATTCCGAATGTGACCAACATCGAACGTATGCAAACAATTTAGGCGAATAATTGAATGAGACCAAAATCGAAGGAATAATGAAGAATGAGCCCTAGGATGATCGTGATGAAATACAATTAAAAAATTATTAAGAATATGACAAGTTACATAATTAGACTTAGGAAAAGCGAGACATATAGCGAACAAGACGAATAAATAATGTGAGACTGAATGAGACGAAATACGAATTGAACGAAAAACAAATGGGACGAATTACGCTGATAACCACTTGTTGCTCACATTTATAACGGAGGTACGTGATTTTCTAACGTCCCGTCGTGACCAGTCACAGTAATACTTTTCTATACCGGCCGATCACAGTTTTTTTTATCGTGTCGTTATTATTATTACCCGCCACTAGTTATGAGTTATCACACAAATGTAAACTGCCAATATGACACATTGACGCTTTTTTTATAATAGCTAAAAAAAAGTCTGAACATGTCATTGACAAACCAAACCAT
Organism: Hedya salicella; assembly: GCA_905404275.2. Classification (NCBI taxonomy): domain Eukaryota; kingdom Metazoa; phylum Arthropoda; class Insecta; order Lepidoptera; family Tortricidae; genus Hedya; species Hedya salicella. Next base: position 20,690,964 of record FR990098.1, read on the forward strand.
TCAATTAAGTTTGATAATCCTTCTATCCTTGCCAAAGAGAAAAGATATATTCCCAGAATGCTACGCGAGGCTATTGAGATTAAAAAGCATCCTAATTTCAATAGAGAAGATGGGTTGTCGCTACCACCAGCTTGGGATCCTGTAATACATCTTATCAAGGAACAAGCAAGACATAGGACTGCAAAACTTTAATTTTCGAATGGTGTAAAAATATCTTATCTGTTAAAAAGTAGTTTAATAGTCTTTGGTTTTAAAATATTATAATTAGTAATGAGATAGTCTGGGAGTTTTACTTTGCAGCGTTTCTTTCTCCTCAGTACGCCTCATTTGTGAAATGCTTGTAAATTATTAAAATAAAATATTTAAGCCCTTCTGGCACATGTGTAACTGTCTTTACAGATTAGGCCCATCTGGCATGTATGCAAGGCAAGACAATGTTTTCTCAAAGTGGGTAAGTAGTTTGCACAAATTGTAACTTTGACAGAGGAAAATATATGTTATCTCAGTCAACCCGTGACCATGGAAAGCTGAAAAGCTTCCGAAACGTCGGGATCTCAAATAAGATAATATAAGCGATCTAATCCGTTAAATTGTGTTATTTAAATGAGTACTAATCGCGGAAACAGAAGAAAATATTAATGTTAATGTGTTCAGAGTTCAGAGAGCCCAAATCTATCCGTAACATTTTAATTGTAGTCACTTTCAAAAAATAAAATGTTGTCCATTAGATTAAAAATATCTAGATACGAAAAAACAACCCGAAAAAGCTACAAAAATAATTACTAATGGCTCTATGAGGTGTGTGTAGACCTCGCGAGTCTTTCGAAAAATTTCAAAAACTGAATTGTCAAAAACATCCCATACAATTATCGATCCTGCTCACAAAAAATCACGAATATCGGTTGAGAAATGAGACCAGTAGAGGAGAACAGCCGAACAAGCTGAAACGGAGACGCTTCGCTCTCGCTTGGTCAAAATCAACAATTAACAATTAAAGAATGTATTTATCGTTTTTTTCGCGTATTCTGTTTTTTTTTATATTGCCTAATCTGTAATTGTTTTATTTCTTTTACATAAAAATCCCCTGTTATAATATATCCACGTTTCCTATTTGAACTTTACAGGTTGAACTTTATCAGACTCATTGGTGGCGCTGCGATGGCCCCTGCCAGTTTAGAAAACCCCATTATGGCATAGTCCGGAAACCTATGAACTCTGCTCCTGGGCCCAGAGATTACTGGTGGGCTGACCATCAGAGGAAATGCAGAGGTACGTTCATAAAATTCAAAGAGCCAGAAAAAAAGAACAAGAAAACTGTTGCCAAACCTCCACGTGATAAAACTAATAGTAAGAACACTGGAATACCGCCAATGGGGGAGCCAAAAATAATCCAGATATCAGACATTCGTTCTAAATCAGGATCAGGACAAATAAAATCAAATAATTCAAGCACGGTTGTGGTAACTCAGAAAGCTGTTTCCACTCCTGTAAATGTGCCCATAGTAAAGTCAACTTCCCTTACTGGCACGGGTTATACATTAGCAGGCACTAGCGTTAGATCTAATTCTGTTAATGTTTCTGAAGCAGTCAGAAATATGTGGGCTAAGAAACAATTGACCCCTAATACTGTCATGCCGAGTAATGATGTTAAAGGAAATAACAATGCATATGAAGCCGTAAGAAACATTTGGGCGAGCAAACAATTGACTCCTAATGTTGTTTCACCGATTGCTGATATTAAAGGAAAAAATAGTCATCACATACCAATGCCGAGTAGCTCAAATGATACTTCTAATAAAACGCAAGGTTCTACTAAAATAAATAGCAATAATGTAATTCAAAAGGTAAGCAAACAAAAGGCTAAGTCAGTACATACAGACTCGCCTCCTCTAAAAGTAAAGAAGATAGACGATTACTTTAAGAAAAATGCCGCGACTCTCCTTAAAGATATTTACGGTAAGAACATTGAAGTTGTAGAGTCTAACACCACTAGCAAATTGGTCGCAGTAAATAAAACTAATAACAGTAGCATACAAGTTGTTCGAGTGGATTGTCCTATATGTCACTTGAAATTTGAGGAAAGTAAGATAAATAGTCATTTAGATGAGTGTTTGAATAAAGATTTAATTGCTGAAATATGTAATGAAACTCAAACAAATCCGTCAACATCTCTTGTTAAAAATGAGTCAATTGTTAACATTCCACTCGGTAATGATAGAAATCAACCTATTTATGTTGTAAATAAGGCATCCAAACAAATATCGGAAGAAATATTAAGCACGTTACTGCCAATTCCACCTTACAAACCAAAATTACCTCCCAATCAAGTAAATCCTGATGGGAGTCTTGATTATAGTACAATGAAGAAGGATCTTGATACGTCTGTAACTACATTTAGAGGAACATTCCGAAACGACAGCAAACACTGGGTTGAAGTATCTAAAGAGCCAAACTATTTAAATGATAATATCAACTGGAAAGATCACTTGAAACCGGACATACCAAAGACAGAATTTGACCCTGCCGATGTTGATAAAACTAAGTCAGTTGTAAAAAAAAATCTATTTGATAAACACCTAAGAAAAACCGATAATTTTGTTATACCTAAACAGGAAAAGGATTTAGAAAGTGGTTATTTGCCATCTTTTATAGCTGATAATGCCAAAGTCATTAAACTACCGCCGCTTAAAATAGAACCTGGGCCCAGCGCAGTGTCTTCGTTGACCGAGCAAAAGTGTCCGTGCTGTAGTAATACAATTTCCAAACCTATTGATGAACATTTAGATGAATGTTTGGCATTTTTTGCTATTGACACGGCTCCCGAAGAAGGGTCTACAAGTTTTGCTAACCACACTGTTGTCATAGACGACGACGATGACGATATATTCGATGAGTCACAGGTGTTCAATGCTACTGGAACAAAGTTGCCATGCCCATGTTGCTTAACTATGGTGGAGAATGATGATATGAATGCGCATTTAGATATGTGTTTGTGTTAGACTTATTTATTATTATATCTTATATTATTCTTATTATGATTGAACTAATAATTGTATTCGTTAAATTATATTTGTTGTGTCTATTGTGATATTAGAATAAAGTTGATAACGATGATTAGAATGAAGATAATTGTGATATTAAAATAATGAACTTACTACTCGTTTTGTCATTTCCAATGAAATTAAACTCTCGTCCTTAGAGAAACTAATAATATATAAGTTGAGTTGGAGTTCCAAGTGAGAAATATTTTTTCAACACGTATGTAAGAGTGTGCGTAATGACGCGAAAATATCGACGAATGCGTTCTTATACGGCGATTGGCGGCCTTTGGTGTATTTTAAATGTCCAGATGAGATTAACAATGCTCATTCGATACTTACCAAAGTTAGAGGTTTGAAGAGCAGCCTCTCATCTTCAGACAGTGAATCTAAGATCTGGTTGTATCCCTTCGTGACAGACAGTACGCTTTCGTATACGAACAGCAAAGTCTTGCTTTTAGCGTAGACCTGAAAATGCAATTATCTACACTCATGTTATAAAATATGTATAATACGTTCAAAAAGGGTAGCAAGCGTAGATAATGAATGACTAACGATATAACATGTATAGTTATGTAATAGAATAACTGGTAGATGTGTAGGTAGGTAGCTTCATTAAATTGTTGATACCTATTGATACTGTAATAACTTGATTTTGAGTATAGAAAAACACTTTCTCATTTTTGATTTACGCTGTAATTTAAAGTTATTCATATGCTTTCGTTCTTAGGTAAGTTACTGGTAGCATTGGTTGTAACGTTTCCCGTAATAGATGTTTTATAATCCATACTAATATTATAAATGCCAAAGTGTGTGTCAGTCAGTCTGTCTGCCTGTTACCTCTTTACGCTTAAACCATTGAACCGATTTGGATGATATTTGGTATAAAGATAGTTTGAGTCCCGGGGAAGGACATAGCATACTTTTTATCCCGGAAATATACCCTTATCCGCAATAAACGAATTTAAGGCGGACGAAGTCACGGGCAGAAGCTAGTATGTGTATTAAATTATGTATGCAACTGTATATAGATTGGCATTAAAACACACGTATGATCGTATTATGGAACTCGGCTATGACTCTTCTTAATTCCACGCTCGTGTTTTAAGGCCCATAATTATGTAACAGTTCCATAGACAATTATACTCCTAGTTTACTTATAGCACACCACCATACTTACAGCATAAGCATGCTGAGGTATGTCCATTCCTAGATTCTCCCAATGCGATGCCTCCTTGCATAGGTCCAGAATGTTCCTGTAACATGTAAGCAAATGTGAATTACAAAAACTTCATTTTAAAATAAATATAACATTCTTAGTCGGTCAATAATTTGAAATGGCTTACACGTCAATATTGCATTCCATCAGACCTGGATTTTCAGCGCTTTTTCTCATCAATGTTCTATTCAACCCATTTGCACACTTCTCGTCCAGGTTGTGCTACAAAGCCGAAATAAGTAATTAACGCCACATCTGTCATTATAAGCGAGTGGAGAGTTTCATAGTTATAAGAATATATATATGTGTTAGATTACAGCAAAGCGTTTGACAGCGTTAAGCACTCTCCTGTATTTTCCGCCATGAACAATCAAAAAATTCCAAGTACATGAATGGCACTATATTCAACCAGAGTACAGCGTTTAATGAAGGGTACACACATACATACATAAAATCACGCCTATTTCCCATTACGGGGTAGGCAGAGACTACCTCCTTCCACTTGCTACGGTCCTGGCATACAACTGCCGCTTCATCAACATTCATTAATATCTTCATTTTGTGCTGTAACAACCCTTTCGCTTTGTCTCATTCACACACAGAATATCAATATTTCTCGCATCCATCATCTGACATACTTCATGTATTTTATCATTCATTCCTCCCCTCACATTTAACGTAGCAAAGCGGCTCTCCATAGCCCACTCTTCGCTCTCGCTGGGACCGAGACGTGATGGGTTACGAACCACATCGCCGCCATTTGCGTTCCCATGAGCAGCTAGGGATAGAATATTCGAACCCAGCAGAGCCCTGCATACCAGGTAAGGGTTTAGCCTTATTCTGGGGTCACCAGTCCCAGGGCAATTCGGCACGCTAACGACTAGACTCGCCTCTAGCCATGCATCCATCGGCACGGCATACCTTGGATTGGCGGAATAGGAGGAAGGATAACAGGGTAAAGCAAGGAATTGTACGAATTTAGACAGGAGAAAGGGTTAAAGGATACCACTGTCCCGGAAGACTATGTATGAGCCAGTAGCAGCTCGGGTAGCCGGGTTCGCATACCCGTATACCGTAACAAAAATGCGGAAAAGGCAACTTCGTATGAGTAATCCCTGACTTAATGAAGGGTGAACTTCCAATATTATTACAACGCAAATTTGTCGACATTTGCATCCTGTCTATCCTTACCTACGGCGCCCAAACCTGGTCACAGACTGAAGTCGAAAAGTTCAGACTCAAGGTTCACGAGCGACGGAGCGCAGCAGACTAGGTGTTCGAAGGACTGATCTCATCAGAAACACCGATCTGCCCTCCAGAATTGTTATCGCAGACGTGGGTGTAAAAGCCGCCAGACTCAAATGGGATTGAGTAAGGAATGTCTATCAAATGAATCCAGAACGGTGGGCCTAGGTAACTACCGAATAATCCCCCAAAACGGATACCGGAACCGAGGCAGGCCGAAAACTAGATGGGGGGACTATTTGGACGCATTTAGCGAAGGCTAGTAGGAGTATACGCTCAATAGAGAAGAATGGCGGAAAAGAGGGGAGGGCTTTGCCCGGCAGTGGGAACCTTTAACAGGCTATTAAACCAGGCTATTTGACCGAACGGAAGGATATTACGTAATGTAAAGCAAGATTGTTTTTGAAATTATAATACCTGTACGGGAAGTTATTTAAAATTGAATTAATCTAAAACTATAGATAGACTCTCCGATCCATAATCCAAAATGTTCATCGTTGGCAAAGAAGGCGCTCGCAGTATACTTACCTCTGCCTACCTACTTACAATGAAACGTTAAACCTACGCTTTTTATACACCGTGTTTTTCTTATTTCCGTTAACCTTAAGTGAGGATGAGGATTCTGCAGGTTAAATAGAGCTAATTTCGCGTAGAAACTAGTATATTAACTCTTACAAACAAATTCAATGGTTGAACCAGTGTAAAATGTCCTTAATTACGTCCTACTATTATTTATCTTTTAAATTTCGTCAGTAAAGAGTTTTCAATTCACAGCTATTCGCTACAAGGAGATTATAGAGGCGAGTTCGTTCGACATTACATACTTTCTCTTTTATATGTGTCACATCAATTTAATAAGTCGTGGTGCTGAACTGTCGGTAGTGTGAAACGACCAAACAAATTCCAATCGAGGACGTTGCCATAGTTACGTTATAAGAATGTTCGCTAGGTTATGGTTGTTAAATCTGTTATTGGTCGTTGTGTTATCTCGGCATCCCCGACAACACCCGAATGTTTTGGAAATTTAATGTCAACGTCAAGTTACTTTCAGGAATTGAAGAATATTTTCAAATAATAATCTTACTTCCCAATAATCTATCAGAGGTAGATAACAGTAAAGAAAACAAAGAAAAAAGAAAAAATGATAAAGTACTTAAGTTATTGGGATTTGAACCTAAGACCCCACACTCCATAAGCAAATTATCTACCACTAGCTATGTGTAGGCATGTGTGAACTGACATGGATGAAATTTAAACTTTGTCATACTTCACACTAACTTTTGTGTAACTATAAGGGACCTTTTACACTGTAACATCGATTTATTATGTATGTAAACAAAAAATATACCAGGTAGCTTCTGTTAATGTACCGAGCAACGTGTCCAATTTAACGAAAAAAAAACACGGGTGTGTTGCGTATCGAAAACTGTTATCTCTTAACAACAGAATTTTCCTTTTGTTATGTCGTATGGTCTCAATTAATGGCCTTTAAGCCTGTAATGGCCTGTTACAGTGGCGTGCGGTCCATATAGGCACAAAGGCACTGTCTACCCTGAACGATCACGGCTCTATATAGGCACAGAAAAACTGCCTACCTTGGCAAAAAAACATGTGCCCGCCACTGCCTGTTTACAGACTATAAAAACAATGTTATGGAAGAAGACAACGTTTTTCCCGCCGTGCTGATGTCTTTGGCCACGTTTGATTGCGAGTGTCCTGAACCATGCCTTATGAAAGATTTTACGCCCATCCAATACCAATTTATGCCACTTGACACTTATCCACTGCGAACTCTTTCTGCTGCCGCGAAGTCCTGAAGATATGAATGCCAAATGCTTGTATGTCCCGCTTGGCGCAGTCTTTATAGCGCAGCAACCCGCCCGAACGATGTTTCTTGTAGAATTTACCGTCCAAGAAATCCACAGCTCTCTGATTGCCACATCAATGGCGCCCATCAGCCTGTTCACATGCATGATCACGTCTTCAGAGCTGCTGCAAGGCATCATCCACGCGGCGTCTGTCATCACCTGCACAACATTAAAAAATAGGTGACACTCATTACTGTATTAAAGCCAGGCCCCTCTTTCCCACTGGGCACTCTGGGCAGGTGCCCAGGGCCCCAACCTCACGGGGGCCCCGAAAGATCTTAAACGACGATTTTTCTTTTTATAAGGGCCACCGCGTGTATAAAGACGGCCTTGATTAAAACACTATACTAGAATTCTTAAAATCGAGATTAAAAGTCGGGCATAATGGCCAAAGCGTATGGAGTAGTGAGGATGCGAGTGTACGAGTATTTTCTTATATTGGCCGTTAAAAAAAGCGTTTAAGTGGATGGTGGTTTCCTCGATTGAACCGTAAAAAAACACAAGGTAATGTTTTTTTTTTTTTTGGACTTGAATATTATATTAAAGAATTTAAATATATATACTTACTTACGCCTGTATCCCACTGCGGTCGGCAAAGGCTACCGAAAGCCAGACTGTACGGTCTTTACACTTCCTTCACTTCATTTACATCGATGCATCTCTTATTAATACACGCTCCTCGGTTGCAGGTACTTCTCACCAGGTCTTATTTCAGTATCTTTGCAATTTGGTCGAGATACCCTCGCCGAGGCCGCCCTCTTCCGACTTTTCTCGGTATACATTATCTTTGTCAGTCTACCTTCACTCATCCTCTCGATATGCCCAAACCACCGAAGCATACATTTCTCAATTTGTGTTACCTACTGCATTCTCTTCTACTCCACACCTTCCTCTTATCATACTATTCCCTATCATATCGCACAACCGCACTCCACTCATACATCGTAGTGCTCTCATTTCTACCGCTTTCTCGGAACCTAACAAGACTGGTGTAATATTTAAAGAACACTCAACAGCTCTTCGGGCGCCTACGAAACTGGTTTCGGTAGAGGCTCTTATTGTACTTGTACTCGAAGTATCGGAGCTCGTTTTCCGGCGTTGGTCGAGGTCGAGAGACGGCAAATAAGGTGGTTGTGCGTATGGAGGAGCGCGAGGGCACCTTGAACCGGATTAGCTCAAGTAGCTCCGCTCTGTTGTAGTGGGCTGTGCAAATGTTGTGCAGGATCATTACGTCAGAGTTACCAGTTTTTAACCGGTTAACGTGAGTCTCTTACCTGCTTCAAGTAGACAAGGCGATTCTTCCTCATCTGCAGAACAGCCGCCCTGCCGGCGAACGAGGGCAGGTCGGCGGGGTGCTGGCTACGGGTCGCCACCATGTCCTTCTTCGCTTCCCGGACCTCGTCGCTGAACATGCCCCACACCTAAGAAAAGGTAAATTAAAAGTTCCGTCATCGGCTACATTTACAAGTTGACTAATCGGTTATGTACCCATCAAAATATACAATAAATAGTACTGTCGACTACAAAGAGATGTGTAACACTTTTGGACCTTTTGCAGTAAGGTGAAAAAGTGGATACATCACATTGTAGTCGACTGTACATATTAGGGTGGTCAAAATATCTGTACATGCACTCTTGTTAATATAGAGTCCTGTTCAGATATTTGTAAGCACCTTGGATGTGATAAATGCGATGTATCCGCCACTACTTTAAAAAAAATATGATTATTTAAATTTTTCATTTGGGGACATAGGTAAACTAATAAAAATACATCTCGTATGATGCACAAACTCCGACATCAATAAATACACGGTATAGTAATTAATAGTTGGTGCAAAAATATCGTGTCTAATCACATACGTTTGACATAGATCCGTTTTCTCGTATCTGAGGTGTAAAGAGAGCATGTGTGTTAAATTTGTGCATGGGCTATAAGATAGACCCGTCACAGTCCGATTGAGTTTAAACTTCGCTTCGATGATATCTGGACTATTCTACCTCAAATTCAAAAGTAGTTCAGTTCATCAACCGATTCCTCAGTTATATTCTGGACCCGTCCCTAATAAAAAACGAAAGCATGACGATTTGCAATCTATATAAAGCCGATTTCACCAAAATATTTCGGTGCCTTTTACGATAGTTTAATATTTATACACGTTAATGGTCTATAACTAGAAAACTACCGTGGAATCAGACATATTTAGATAAAGTAAATCACAGAAATTTACAACATGTTTTTTGTTCCTTCTAGAAACTATTTTCAGATATGGTTTTTTTAAAATTAATAAAGCATCAAAATTACTTCATATATTTAAGCAGCCCGTTTAATAATCAAACCTGAGCCTTTGCCCGCGGTAAGGGAGCGGCATGGGGAATAGTAGGTTGCCCTTGTGGCCTGCCCTCCGTTCCCGTTAATTCGAACCCCCTTTGTCACCAATCCCTGGCGTTTCTCTTTAACATTGGACGAGGACTTTTTATGAAGAAGTTACATAAGCTGCTTATCTTTCTGTTATTTTCATGGGAATGTTCTTGTGCATCGCAAAGTTTGAGCGTTATCGGAATATAAACGTAGCTGGGCAAATACCTCGGCTGTTTTCCTCTTGAAGATGCGTTTGAGGTTCTTCCTCCTGGAGTAGTTGTTGAGAGAGAAGAGCGCCACCACGGCCTCCTCTAGGTTGTTCACTCCCTCGAACACCGTCTCCACCAGATTCTCGATTATTATCTATATGCAACTACACATAAGCACAGGTACGGTACTGAACAATTACAAAAATAACCATTATGCTAAATGTAATTAAAATACCGATAAGTAAGTGGGATGTTGACTATTTTTGTCAACTTTTTTCGGTTGTATCTGGTATGTTATAGAACGAACTCTTAATAAATAATATAAAATCCTCCTAATAAATCTCATAAAAGCTCACCGAGATAGGTACAACAATGTTAAAATCATTTTTTTTTACTTTTCCGAAAAAGTCTCAATACTAAAGCCTAGGAACGTGCGAGGTGACACGTTCCTTGTATGGGGATATTAAGAACTTTGTTCTGCAGCTGTGTTAAAACTTGCGTTTATCGAAACGATTTCATTACAAAAGTTACTACCTATACAATTAATTCAAAACTGGCCAAGAGCATGTCACACTTTGCTTTTATGAAGGGTTCCGTATCCCGGTTACGGTGCTTTTCTTTGTAGTAACGGATACGGTATCCGTTACTACAAAGAAAAGCACTACAAATGAAAAAAATACTGTGGATAAGAGCTCCAGCAAAAGATCGTATCTTCTTAGCACTTGCGTCTTTTTCCTGAGAAGCGTAGTTTTTCACCAATAACTCAAAACGGTACATCCGCTCATATCTATCCATACTAGTATTATAAATATGAAAGTGTGTCTGTCTGTCTGTCTGTTACCTCGTCGCGCTTAAACCGCTGAACTAATTGGAATGTTTGGTATGAAGATAGTTTGAGTCCAGGGGAAGGTCATAGGCTACTTTTTATACCGGAAAAATACCCTTATCCGCGATAAACGAATTTAAGGCGGGCAGAAGTTAGTACTATTATAAAGTTGTAAAAAAGAAATGTCTGTACATTGAAGGTATCTAAAAAAAATGATTGTAACGGACTATTTGGATTTTTTGTATGTTTAATGTAGGTATAGTTGAATTATCGAGAAGATGGAATTGCATTTGTAGTGGTTGTACCGTTTGCAACAAAAGGAGAATAATTTTCTCTTAACTTAATAAAATGACATACCCAAGAAGTGGAATAAGTAGTAGTCCTCTGTTTTTTCTTTTATTCGCTATCATGTTCTTCATCTGAGCTGTCACAAGTATTGATAGTAAAATTGTCTGTTATTTGATCCATTTCTCCTTCCTGACATCGATATTTATTTTCTTCACTTTCGACGTGGTGACAAATATTTTCCCAGTCCTCAGCAGTGATGGTATTCATTCGTTCAGTTGCTAAACTCATAATGCCTTGCATGTTTAATGAAACGTTTCTTTTTGCTACATATCCTTTTACCATGGACCAAATATTTTCGATCGGATTGAATGTCGGGTGATACGGTGGCAATCGTAATACGGAGTGGCCATGTTCTTTTAAAATTGCATCTATGTGGTACTCGCGAAACCGCTCTTTATTTTGTTTAATTAATTCATACAAACTGGTTTTGTACATCAACCGGTTATACGAAATGTTGTGTTCTGTCAACCAATCCATCATTTCTTGTTTATTAGAATTTGACGTTGGAGCACGATTCAAAAGTTTGTTGTGATAGGACGCATTATCCACGATAAGTACGCTATTCGGTTTGAGGTTCGGTATTAATTTTTCTTTTAACCATTTTTCGTAGTTGACAAAGTTCATCTGGTCATGGTAATCTCCCGTTTTTTGGTTTGCCTTTAACATTAACAAAGCGTTGGGAATAAAACCATCTTTTCCTCCAGTGTGCACTATTATTAACAGCTGGCCTGTACTGATTTGTTTTTTACACCAAATTCTGTTCCATCGGTCCAAGCTTCTCCGGACACATGTGAAGTGCGGATGTAGGTTTCATCAGTATAAACTAGTGGTCTATCTTGAGATCGATATTCCGCAATTTTGATAAGGTAATTTATTCTTAGCAGTCGTATGTTGTGTTTTTCCATTAATATTTTTCGGTTGTCCTCGGTCTTTTTCTATTTAAATCCTAATTTTTGTATTTGTTTTCGTAAGGTGGAAATGCCAAATTTGTAATCTATATCGGATTTTAACACAGAGTGGAGTCCCTTTAAGGTTGGAAATTGCTTATGGGACAGATGAAAATTGTATATAGTTCTCCGGATGACTTCCTGATCAAAATCGTCTACTGCTGATGACGGACAAGGACGCAACTTTTTATTCTTCGGGGAGGGGAATTTCTTTGTTGTTGCGAATTTCTCGCTGTTGCTCTCAGTCACAATGTTATAAACAGTAGAGAGACAATCACCTGTAGCTTTTTCAACTAACTGGGCAGCGGTGTAAGGTAAGTTTAAATTTTTCGTCAGTTCATTTTCAAAATATTTACAACAGTTGAAAATTATTTGCTTACTCTGACTCTCAATAGGACCAAAATTACTTACAGCCATTTTTTTTTAAAATATATAAATTATTCGTAGTCGTACGGGCGGACACAATAATTAATTGAGAATACAATCAAATCAGATGTAAAAATATACGCACAACGTAAATAATATTGACAATTTCACACTGACATTATTTTTGTTTTTAGTTCTTCGATATATATATATATATATAACAACCTCTTTGTATGCTGATAGTACAAGAAAATAGAAAATTCAAATATAGAATGCCTGTAAACAAACAATACTACTACATATGCAATTCCACGCTCTCGATGATTCAACTATATGTGTCGTGTGGCTTCATCACGCCAAATCGGCTTCACGGATTTCAATTATTTTTGGTACACGGGTAACTAGGTATTTCCAGATGGTTATAGGAGACCTATTACCCAACTACGCTGAAGAAAAAAAGAGGGTTATGATTTTTTACTCCTCCGCGGACGAAGTTTATATTTTCAACTAGAAGGTGCCCACCTTCTAGTTGAAAATATTAAGCTCTATCTTTGTATTTTTTTCATATTGTTTGGACTGGACATACGGTTTAGAAAATAGAGAAATATAAGAGATTATATTCAACGTCATTATAAAAAGACAAATGTTTGTTATGGAATTTTAAGGTTTATGACTTAAAATCATTAAACAAAGCTAAACACCAATTTTTATTAAATTCTCAAAGCATTTATTTCATGATAATTAATATCGAACGAACCATTATTATGACCCTTTTACGTTTTGTTATTTGTCATAAGCTATTTAAACACGCTTTAAGGTCAAATTATTTTCCCCACTCGTGGTTAAACTTTACCCGCTTGTCTTAAAGGATAAAAGACGGCTTTCCGAGCTAGTGCATAGTGAGGGGAATAGTTATTAATATACGAATTCAAAAAGTTAATTAATCATCTTAAAACGTTATTTTATGTGTACGATAAATATGTTATTATTTAAAATTTTATTATTTATTTTCAATATACACGACTAATTGTTTTCATTATTAAGTAAAGCTGCATTTTTTATCAAGAATAAAATTTTTAAGAGGTTGACAGAGGTCTTGGCAGATTAAAAAAAACCGGCCAAGTGCGAGTTGGACTCGCACACCGAGGGTTCCGTACAAATTTTCACTTACCCTAACTTTATTACCCGGTTCCGGTTGAGTTGATTTTTCACCTGATATCCATAGCATTGCAAACAAATGAGGTGCAAACTTAACGCAACCGGGTTGTTCAAATAGGTTTGTAGAAAATTAAAAAAAAAAAATAGCTAGTTAGAGACATGACTATAATTTTCGTGTAATATTTATGCTTATTTATACAAATTGTGAAAATTTCAAAATTTTCGTTTGGTAACCTTCGGAGATAAAGGGGGGCGGGGGGGTATTTTTTTCACATTTTCCTTAATGTAACAAAAACTAATCACAGTAAAAAATTTAAAAAAATGATTGAAAATGTGCAGATCAAGCCCTTCCATATGATACCATTTTCAACCCAGTAGCTAGACTTTTAATATTTACCCCCCCTTATATACGCCGTTTTTTCAGAAAAAAAAAATATATTTTTAAATATATCCTGTGCAATACATGTGGGCTGACCATGTTTATAAATGTTCCAAATTTCAAATAGTTGGACAAACAGACAGACAGAGTCGCACCATAAGGGTTCCTTTTGTACGTTTTTGGTACGGAACCCTAAAAACAAGATCAAAGAAAAACAATGTGACAATGACGTTTGCGCGGATATAGTTTCTAAGCTGCGTTTTGTTCATAATTAAACCGTGTAAAATAGCAGAAACAAGTCGAAATTAATGTTAGTATTTTGGGATTGTATTTTTTATATTTTTTTTAAAAGTATCAGTTATATGAACATTATTTCTGAAATAAAAAAAATATTTTTTACATAAAAAATTTGATTCCTATGATAAGACCTTGAAAATAACTAAACGCAAAGTCCATGTTAAAAAAATATTAGTGAATTAAGGCGGGCTTAGTAAATTATTCTAAAATATTTTTAAGTTATATTTTTGAGAAAAAGCACTATAGATGCTTCGGCCGTAAATGCCTACCTATCAAATATAGATTCCTGAGCGTAGCGAAGCTTTCAAGGCACGGATTTTCTTAACACGGACTTTGCGTTTAGTTATTTTCACGGTCTTATCATAGGAATCAAATTTATAATGTAAAAAATATTTTTCTATTTCAGAAATAATGTTCCTATAATACTTATATTTTTTCTACTCGTCAACTATAATCTGATAATAAGAACTCCGCAAATCCTACTACAACGACATACTTTTTAGATTGGATCATCACTGATACTTTATCAAAAAAAATATAAATATACAATATAAATTACTATTATTAATTTCGACTTGCTTCTGCTATTTTACACGGTTTAATTATATGAACTAAACGCAGCTTAGAAACTATTTCCGCGCAAACTCCATTGGCACATTGTTTTTCTTTAATAATGTTTTTTTATGCTAAGACTGTCAAGTCAAACTCTTCATGTTTTTCTCTATGATAAAATGCAGTCTTACCTAATAATAAAAACAGTTAGTCGTGTGTATATTGAAGATATATGATAATTTTTAAATAATAACATATTTTTCGTACATAAAATAACGTTTTAAGATGATTAATTAACTTTTAGAATTCATATACGACCTCATCGCACTCTCATTGTAAGTCTTCGTACAGGTCGGGTTTGAGAAAACATATAAATTCGAACTTCATATGACTTTTGCACGCTAGCGTGCAAAAGCGGTTTTCCACGCCGATTTGGCGCGTTAAATTAAACTTTTCCGAGCGAGTGCGGTGAAATAGTATATTACTGCAGAGGCCGGGAAAAGTCATTTCGAGGATGAGTACGCGGAGTCCTTCAATAGATACGAATCCACGAAATGACATTCCTGCCGAGGCATGTATACTGTTTTTCTCCAAATATGCGAGGAAATTTGACACATGTTTATGTATCTTATTTTCGTAAAAATAACACGACAATCTTTGACAAAATGAAATTTACGCTCCCGCCTTAATTTTTTTTAAGGATATTAAAGTTTAAAGTTTTGGGTCCGAATTGTATTTTTGATTCCACATGTAATATAGTAATGAAAATAAATAAAAAGAAAACCCATAGCAATAGTTAAAATAAATATATGCGTTATTACTTTTAGTTGAATCGACAATTCCTAAAAGCACAACATTTAAAAAAACATAACTTTGCTACAATAGTATTTTATACAATCGTTATATAATGTATGCTTTGTCAGTCGAGTACCGCGTTTAGGCCACGAAGCTTGCTGAGTGGCCTAATTAAGGTACGAGATATAAAAAGCTTATTATATAACTATTGTATACAATACTTTTTCTACAAGTAGGTAACCCATAAACTACAGGTAATGAAACATAGCTTAAAAAACAATTGCAAAACACCGCGTTCTTTTATTGACATTCATTATAGTTCCGTGCGGAGTTGTATAATATAGGTATTATAGTTCAGTGACATATAATATAGACCATAGAGTATAGAGTGATGATCCAATCTAAAAAGTATGTCGTTGTAGTAGGATTTGCGGAGTTCTTATTATCAGATTATAGTTGACGAGTAGAAAAAATATTTATCAGTCCCAGAAGATCATTAAGACTGAATAAATTGTATTATGATTTGGACACAATAGTTATTGGTTTTTTTTCTATTATTATTGATATTAACCATGCATTAACTAAACGCAGAAAACTATTAAAGTTTTTTTAAATCTCGGTTTTTGTACGTTACTATTGGCTGTATGGTGAATTCTCAGTCTTGGATGAAATTAAAAGTAAAAACCTGCACAATAATATACACTTCCCGGGCCTGTCCGGGAAGTAATGCCACTTTTTTTTAATTGATTATCGTATCAACGTATATAACGATGGACTTCGTGGTGTGTTTTTACTACATTAATGGGAACATTTCCGAGCAAGTTGGAGAAAAAAATATTTTTGCCATTTTTGCTAAGGAATCCTAAAAATGGACTTTCCCACTCAACTTTTAAGGCTCACAGACCATTTGTGTTCGATACCTTACGTATAGCTATACGTAAAGTATCGAACACAAATAATTTTTTTTGGATTTCTATTATAGAAATTACCATCTCAAAAGGTACATACATGTTCATCCTCTGATGCTTCGTAGCATGCGTTGTACACCTGTAGCTATGTAGTTTGTACTTTTATGTGACTCGCTGTTGAGACTGGTTGGTATTTAAAAGGCAGAAGCTTCGGGCCCTCCAAAATGATCTTGTAAGCAAATCAAGGTTTGTACCTCAATGTCCTTGATGACTGTACGGAACTGTAGTATATCGTCATACCACGAGGGCGCCTGTACATCGAGAATGTTCGCCGATACCGCGCGCACATTCTGCAGTGCGTCAAGGAACATCTGCACACAAGAAATTAATATAATTTAATTTTTAATATAATAATATAATATTTAATATAATAATAAAAAAAATAACGGTATTTATTTAGGTTATACCGGTTAATTATTTAGGTTACGTTGGGACAAATTGATTTGGGAACTTTAATTCGAACCGCTCCTTAACCGGTTACTCCGTGTTCGGATACGGGATCAATGACCGCTGTCGCGCCGATAGTAGCGCAGCGACAGACAACTACATGAAAATTTAATCTAGCACCATAGCAAGTAAACCAACCCTGTCTGAGCGAGCGGTTATTCACTTTAGACTCCGCTCACACGAAGGACCCGCTCTTTAACGTAAATGGATTTAGTTCCCTGTTTTGCGCTCCGAGATATTAACCAGTTAGAGCGATGTTCTTTCGAGAGTAACCTTTATTATGAGTTGGGCTCTATGAGTGTGGTTCTAACCGGTACGGAAAATAAACCGGGTTACAAGCCCTGTTCACATGTTTTTCGAGGACAAGCGTCTCATTCGTTCTTTCTGGTGGAGGTAAAGCCATCAATGGGGCTTGCCGTTACCTGGATAATTGGAATTAAGGCATACCTGTTCGATTTGGTTGCATTTCTCTTCAAAAAGTTCGCCGCGCGCGCCGCCGAATATAGGCTTTGGAACTGGGTCCATCTCATCGATTCTGTGGTGTTAAATAAGGTGTCGGTTAGAAGGATGACTCTTCTTACAAAAAGTTTTGTTTTATCGATTCAGACTTGAACATTATGCCTACGGCGGAAGTTTCATTTGTTTACAGAAGTTGTAGATATTATTAATCATCCTCATATTAAATCCAATGATTTCATTCGACTACCTTGGGACTTTAACAACTATGTATCATAGATTTTGCCTTTATTTTCTGAGATTCACGTAGGATTAATAATAAAAATGAAACTTACCTCCCAAAAATGATCATGCAGTTGCATACATCGATCATATCAAAGCATCTTTGCACAAATGAATCTATATAATTGAAGATGTATCCCGTGTCCAAATCCCAAGAGTTAGGTAACTTCTCACTATGGGCTTCTGCCATCACATCGTATATCTCTCTATATTTCTTGCAACAGTCTATACATTTGCTAAATTCCCCTAGAGCCTTTTTCGTCTCGCCGTCAAACAAATCTTCAAGATTTATGTAGTTGCGGCACAGAATGATGATCTGGTTGCTCAGAGCTTTAAAGAGGTTAGTGATCCTGGTTACCGAATTATAATACGGGGACTCCATCCATATGAATCTGAAGAGGTTTATAATATGTGGTACATGCGTTGAGATCTCATCAGGATCGGCCACACATTCTAGCACGGCACAGGGCTGTTTGATTACTTGGAGGTACTCTATGTTGGACTTTGATTCGTAGATTTTCTGTAGAATGTCATCGCATAAGACTTGGAACTGGTGAATAAATGTCGAGTGAGTCGTGACGAGGATTTTCGTGATATGCTTGACGGCTGGATTTTTTATCTGATAGAGCAGTGCGTTAAGATTTTCGTCTGGAAACAAAATGTAATTTTACATAAAAATTATGAGTAGAATGGTCTGATCATACATTTTACTGCGTTTTCTTGAAGGCATTATGTTTCTTGGTATATATTTACAAATCACCTAGCTTTAAGTTTGCATAGCTAAGGTGGATATTCTTACAATTCTAATACCTATATGTGCACCATCAGGCCATTTATTTATAGTCTTTGGACATCGATGTAACTTACGTCTATAAATCCAAAAGTCGTATTCATCACTGGGACACAACAACTCTCTTTGAGAAGCCACCGACGCGGTGTCTTCCAAGCACGATTTGATCTGATGTGTCCAGTAGACCACGACACCTTCAAGCCTCTTCACCAGCTCTCTATCTGAGCTGGCAGCCTCGAAGGTCAGCTGTTGGCCCTCTCGAGGGACATAGAGGACCGTCAGACCGAGCATCTTGTAATACAAGTCGGTTAACTTTGCTAGAAATGTGTGAAGCTGGGAGCAGAATTCACTCTTTACACCTGGAATCGAAAGTTGATCGCATTGTGCTAAGTAGGTGTTCTGAGTCGATCTATAAACTAGTTTCTATAACACGAAATATCAAGCAACCGTGGCTATAAGTACCTATTCCTTTTTAGGTGTTAGTTGCGTTTATTACATATAATAAGTATTTATCTAAATAAACTTACTTTCTGGCCATGTAGTGATAGCAAAAAAATACGGCGCGTACACCGCTTCTAGAATCTGTATCAAGTTAGACTCTACGGAGTCTACAAATGTCCCAAAAACTATATCATCATGAAAAGTCTCAGTTTTAAAAACATAGTCTGGCTGTCTAAGAACATAAGTCATGTCGTAGATAGGTGCCAGGGGCATGTCACTGGTCGCCTTAAGTTTACTCCCACTGAAGTAAATACAAAGCATTAGGGCTTTTGGATCAAGGATCCAATCCTCTATTCCTTTCTTGACCTCATCAGTCCAGTCGGCTTCCCTCAAGTCATACAAGGTAGTCATGTTTATGATGAAGTTGATTAACTGTTCTAATTCATCTGGCTCATATTTCGGCTTTTCTAAGAGTTTGGCCGCTAGTTCCCTTTCGAGTTGCAATTGGCGTTCCTTCTCTGTAAATATTAAGTATTATAAGTGTTACCGCTACCGATATAATAATGTGTCAACGTTACCGATATGATTATGTACGGAAAATTGAAACGCGTACCTTTTTACCCGACTGCGCAACGCAAAGGAGTGGTAATGTGTTTATCAGTCTATGTATGTATGTATCTATGTATGTATGTTTGTTCCTATCTGGCACTCTAGAGACCAAACGCGTGGACCGATTTTGATGATTCTTACGTCAATCAATTTGTCTTAACTGTCCGAATGTCACTCAAGACATGAAAATGATGAAAACTCAAAATGGCGATAATGAGACGCCATATTGTGAAAAAGAAAAAAATGAAAATCGACGTATTATATCGAGTGGGGATATCAATGAATGAATTGAAAATCATTATGAGGTTCCTTTTATCATTTTTAATTTGGAATTACCAGTTAGGAACTATAGTGATTTAAAGTTTGTTAGCAAGCCGTTCTCACTAAATTTTCATTTAATGGTATTGTAATAAATCTGTCCAAGCTTCTCAATAACCCCCACGATGAAGATTGCGAAATGTACTGATTTTTATAATTTTAACTAAAAACGTCTTAAATAAAAAAAAAATATTAATAAAACAAAAAACCCGACTGCACACCCGACCCATTGTTGGGAAGATTTGCGTCGATCTAGATTTCTTATAGGTCCCGACTGTTCAAAATCGCTATGTTCCATATTAGAATTTATTATTTGTTATATTGTGAGTATCGATCATGAATCATGAAAGATTTCCATTGTAACTTAACAAATTTTTAGGATTCTGGACTTTTTTTATTTCTTTTTAGTTTTTTACGCAGTCGGGATTTTTGTTTTTTAATATTTTATATTTTTTCATTATTGTCGCAATATCAATAAGGACTAAAAAAGTACATGTTTCAGTTTCCCTTACTGTACATATTAATATCCTGTTAGGATCTGTTAATAATACTTAAGATTAGGTACAGCCGATTTATTTTGTCGTCACTCACAAAGAGATCAAGAGAGCGGCGCGCGCAATATAAAATACAGAATATAATTGTAATACGATTACAATATATCGATTGCTATATTTTAAGATTGATAATTTGATATACGTATCTACAGTAGCGGCAATCAATCCATCTTTGTAATTTTCCTGTTAATATTACTTTAACAGAATTCAAAGTCCATTAATGTAACAGAACCAATTTTTTTTGTGACTGGCATATATGGCACATATATCTACAATTATTTTAAAGACACTTGGGTCTTTCAGAAACTTTTTGGTAAAGTAAATATTTTCGGAAATAATCGCTCCAAAAGAGAGAAAGATTATACGAGCGATATCGAATGGAAAATTTTCAAGTGTCAAGTCGTGGTATGATTTTTTGCGTTTGATCTCGTTTCATCATCATCATCTCCCTGCCCTTATCCCAATTATGCACGGTCGGCACAACATGTTTCTTCTTCCATTCATATCTATTATTCGTCATTTCAGTGCTTACTCGTTTAGAAACTACAAACTATTATTCTGACCATTTCGAGTTTTTATTGCACCTAAGTGAGTTGTGACTCCGGAGCCACAACTAGCCTAGGTTCACAAAACTCTTGCCAGACGCCAGTGGCGTTGTATTATATAAACTTTTTAACAAAAAAATAAAACCGACTCCAAAAAAGCTAAAAAGTAAAAAATAACGCCATAATTCAGTTTCTTCAAATTACTTACAAGTAACCGTTTGTATAGTCAATCTATACAGTACAATTAATCTTATTTTGGCATCGGTGCCATATAAGGAATGTGTATAAACTTTTTAACAAAAAAGTAAAACCGACTCCAAAAAAACTAAAAAGTAAAAAAATAACGCCATAATTCAGTTTCTTCAAATTACTTACAAGTTAACCGTCTGAATACTCAATCTATACAATATATACAATTAATCTTATTTTGGCGTCGGTGCCATATAAAGAATGTGTAAAATATTGAAAATTGACGGTTTTAGTAAGTTGTGACACGATGGCACCGACTCCAAAATAACATTAATTGTATATACTGTATAGATTGAGTATTCAAACGGTTACTTGTAAGTAATTTGAAGAAACTGAATTATGGCGTTATTTTTTTACTTTTTAGGTTTTTTGGAGTCGGTTTTACTTTTTTGTTAAAAAGTTTATTTATTTTACACTTTTTAGTTAAACGTTACTTAAAAGTGTATCTCGTGACGATTCGAACAAGCCCAAACACGGCTAGGATATATTATTTTATTACATAGATCTGGTGCCTACCTTCCGGCTCCATCATCAAATCAATTCGATGGTACCATTCTCATCAGGAACATTTAAATTTGTGACTATGAAGTTGCTTAGCTAAATTAATCAAGATATTTTGTCACCACCCGTAAATCATTTATCATTGAGGAGTTCCGATGGCATTCTGTGGTCTTCTGCATCAGTTCCACTTCACCAATTTACACTTTTTGAATGCAAATGCTTATTATGTTTCTTATAATACCAAAATCGCTATATGTATGCCTACAATATTTCAGGAGTTCCTTCAATTCCAAACTTAAATGGGACCAACTAGAAAGTACCTTCTATAAAACCAAAAAAAAAAAATTTAGAAATCGGTCGAATAGTCTTCCAGTAATCGGTGAACATCCATAAAATAAAAGAAAACATTCCGTCGAATTGAGAACCTCCTCCTTTTTTTGGAAGTCGGTTAAAAACAGTGGCGGCCACTCATGGATAATCACTGCTCTCTTTGTGCAATTGTTTAACTGGCCATGCATCGACGGTTTTTTTTCTAAATAACTTTCATTGTATAGGCTGTAAAGATTGAGTAGAAAAACGGTTACCTGTAATTATATTAAAGAAACAAAATTTTTCAGTTTGTTTTTTTTTTATTTATTAGTGTTTTCTTTTTTGAGTCGGTTTTATTTTTTGTTAAAAGGTTAATTTATCTCATCTCGCATCGTCATCTCGTGACATTCCGAAGAAGCTCAAACACGGCTAGGATACATTATTTTAGAGTTCCGGTACCTACCTTCCGGCTCCATCATAAAATCAATTCGATGGTACCATTCTAATTAGGACCATTTCATTTTGCGACTAGCTTAGCTAGTTAATCGAGATATATCTATTGCAACCCGTAATTCACTTATCGTGGAGGATTTTCAGTGACGTTCTGTGGTCTTCTTCATCAGATCCACTTCACCAATTAACACTTGCTGAATGCAAATGCTTAAAATGATTCTTAAAATAACAGCAATGCCATATGTTTGGCTACAATATTTAAGGATTTCCTTCAATTCCTCATGGATCGTATCATCAGATCTTCACTTAAATTATATTATATAGAAACAATCTGGTTGCACCTCATTACATTACAAATAAATCGGTTTATACATGAGAGTTCCGAGGTAACAAACATAATAAAAAAACCGGTTAAGTGCGAGTCTGACTCGGGGTTCCATACAAACTTTTACTTATTTCGTCTTAACTTGCCGCTTGAGTTAAGTTTGCCTCTGGTATCTATGGCGTCACATACAAATGAGGGGCAAACTTAACCTAACCGGGATATTCAAAAATGATTTTTGTAAATTAAAAAAAAGTAATACCGATAGATATATGGTTATAATTTTCGTGTAATATTCGTATTGGTAAAAATCTTAAAATAAAAAGGTGGGAAGGATGGTGGGAGGTTAGGGGGGAGAAGGGGACCCCCCCCCCTCACCAACTTTCCCCCCGCGGAGATGCTTAGTTTCTGAATTATTCATGGTTATAATTTGAGGTTATAACAGTGCCAAAGTTTGTAATGCAGAGAGGGAGGAGGATGAGGTGGATGCCGTGGTGGCTGCGACGCTGCGGGAAGTTTTCGGTTTTTGACCTATTTTGACACTCCGCTCGCTTCGTTCGCTCCGCTATACATGGTCACAATACAAACCTAACCTAACCTACAGTTTTCGGTTTGAGACCCATTTTGACGCTCCGCTTGCTTCGTTTGCTCCGCTGTACATGGTCACAATACAAACCTAACCTAACCTACAGTTTTCGGTTTTCGACCCATTTTGACGCTCCGCTCACTTCGCACGCTCCGCCATTCATGTTCACAATACAAACCTAACCTTACCTACAGTTTTCGGTTTTAGACCCATTTTGACGCTCCGCTCGCTCCGCTATTCATGGTCACAATACAAACCTAACCTTACCTACAGTTTTCGGTTTTAGACCCATTTCGACGCTCCGCTCGCTTCACTCGCTCCGCTATACATGGTCACAATACAAACCTAACCTAACCTACAGTTTTCGGTTTGAGACCCATTTTGACGCTTCGCTCGCTCCGCTGTACATGGTCACAATACAAACCTAACCTAACCTACAGTTTTCGGTTTTAGACCCATTTTGACGCTCCGCTATACATGGTCACAATACAAACCTAACCTAACCTACAGTTTTCGGTTTTTGACCCATTTTGACGCTCCGGTCACTTCGCACGCTCCGCTATACATGGTCACAATACAAACCTAACCTTACCTACAGTTTTCGGTTTGAGACCCATTTTGACGCTTCGCTCGCTCCGCTGTACATGGTCACAATACAAACCTAACCTAACCTACAGTTTTCGGTTTTAGACCCATTTTGACGCTCCGCTCAATTCGCTCTCTCCGCTATACATGGTCACAATACAAACCTAACCTACAGTTTTCGGTTTTTGACCCATTTTGACGTTTCGCTTTATATGGTCACAATACTAACCTAACCTAACCTACAGTTTTCGGTATAATTCAGTAAAAAAAAAATACATCTCCGGCGGCTAAAATTGCTTTAAATCATTTAAAAACAACCCAAATAAACCCCACACAGCGTCAATTATCCTCAAAGAAGGCGACTTATTTTAAGATCCAACCCGTATTTAGTATGGTAGTAGTAGTTTTTGCCACATTTTCCTTAATAAAACGAAGTTTATGTACACTACATTTTTTTCACTTTGTTCTTTGTTTGAAAATGTACAGATCAAGCCCGATATGATACCGTAATACACCCAGTGACCCCCCCTCATATTTTAAATAGATAGCATAAGAAATATGGTATACTTTTGTAGTCGGACAGACATACAGAGTCGCACCATAAGGGTTCCATTTTTACCATTTTGGAACGGAACCCTAAAAACAGTAAAAGCTGATTTGGAAATAATTCGGAAGAAGCTGTATTGTGAGGGCAGAGAGTACGCGAAATAAACCCTAAAATAATTTAAATGTAATGAATGCTCGTTGTTATTGTTATCATATCACATTCGAAAATATAGCTAGCTATAAAATGTTTACTTTTTTTTTCGGCAACTTCTCTGATTTCTTACTTTTATAACATACCTTCTTGTTAACGCCTGCCTAAAATCCATTATCACACGGATCGGCGATGTTTTGATCTGGGGGCACGTCGTGCCCCCATCAAGTCGAGTATTAACGTCTATGTACGCTGTGTCATAAAGTAATGATAAATAAATCATTTGAAAACATCTCACCTCTCTCTGCCTCGGAGTCATGGCTCATGTCATCACTCCAAGCGACTTTCGGCCTTTTTTTAACTTCTTCCTCCATGTTAGTAGCTTAATTAACCACTGTTTTACCTAATGTCACTTACTTTAACACTCGATAGCAGTAAATTAATTAAAATTGACTAATCAGATTTCAGACTCATGTCTTCCGCGGAACGGGAGACATTACATTTGTTTATTGACATCTGATTGAATTGCAAAGGTTTTGCATTTTTTCCATTTTACTCATTTGCCGGCCAGTAATTTATAATTTGGTTGCAACTTTCCGGCCTATATTAATTATATTCCTTCCTTGTTTCTATGTTTACACATCATATTAATGTGCCGGTATATTGGCGAAATATTGTTTGTAATTCAGATACTGTATCGATTAAACGATGCATGGTTACGGTGTGCACCGACACCGACTCATTAAAATCGCTATACCGGGAATGGTGAACAAAATTTATATATACCCTGTGCTAGCCTGTGACGGTCCAGGATTTTTTGTATGGGTGCGACGGTAGTTCCCGGTTTAGCCAAAATGAAATTCCCCGGTCTTTAAGAGCACGAATGTATGAGCCGCTTTTATATTTCCGTGCACTTAATAGAATCGGGATTATAATGTCGTGTCGTTCAACGATAAATGGTAGAAGTTATTATTTACATTTAAATATTTATACGTACCCAGTTAAATAAAATAAGAGTTCAAGCAGCATCTCGAAACTAATTATAGATGGCGTTCAAATGTCGGCCTCTCATAATGTCGGCATGCCTTTATAATAAAGTCAGCTACTCAAAATATCAACTTCTTACGAGTATAACATCTGCCTCAAAGAATGAAAATTTTCGTATAATGTTCGGTTTTCCGGAAGGGCTTAAGTAGTCCGAAATGTTCCCTGTCTCGAAATTTCCACCCCCTTAGAATTTTTGCAATCCTGAAAAGTCTTAGTGCCACAGTTTCTGCAATCATGAAAATATCACATTCCTCGGATATCTTTAACAATGTAAAGCAAAAATTTGATAATTTGCGAGATGCTGTGAAAATTGTATAATTATAATACTTTTCCCATTGTAAATAAGTATGTACATTGATCAAAAAGTAAGTATGCAAGTCATAAAGAATTGTACAGTTATATTATAACATTGATCTTAAATAAAACTGACATTATGGGAAAAGAAACATAATAAGACGATAGCCTATATATAAAAAACCGGCCAAGAGCGTGTCGGGCCATGATCAGTGTAGGGCTCCGCATCCGTTCATACAAAAAATGCACTACAGATGAAAAATTGCACTAAGAGCGTACCTCCACGGCACTTACGTCCTTTTGCTGTGAAGCGCAGTTTTTCGGCAATAACTCAAAAACTGTTTATCCGATCATGTTGAAAGCAACAACAAAAGTATTAATTAAGTCATATCTTTGTATTTTATTTCATGTTTTTTGGACATAAGGTATAGAAAATAGAGAGCTTCGGAGCGATAATTATATATATTATTATATAAAATATTCACTAAAAGTAGACACTTTAGAAACATCCGAATGTTTTTAAATTTTAGGAAAACAGATACTTCAGGCCTGCGTCAATTTTTTTAGAGCAATGTTTAATACATATACTCTTAGGACGTTTATCGGACTATTACAGTGTTTGCTATAAGGAACACATCTCTTATGTGGCTTAGCACTGTACCATTAATTACAGTGCAGCATAAGGGTTCTCCTTTTTTACCTTTTTGGTACGGAGCCCTAAAAGGTTTAATACGAAATATAAAAAAATCTGCCAGTGGTCATTGACAAACAACGTTAACTGTCAAATATTTACGAACAACAATAATACTTAATATACTGAAAAACTTAAATGTAAAAGGTTTGTAAATATATTCATTTCAGCAAATTGGTAGACTTATGAATTTTATTATGAATTCATAAAGAGTGCAGGGTCTCGTTTTGAGAGCGAAGACTAATATCGCAAGGTATCGAGTTCGAAAATCATCATGTAGCCAAAGAGTTTTTGCAACTGAAGGACAAAAGAACCTGGGTAGGGCTTGTAACCTGGTTTATTTTCCGTACCGGTTAGAGCCACACTCTGAGAGCCTAACTCATAATAAAGGTTACGCTCGCAAGAACTTCGCTCTAACCAGTTAATATCACGGAACGCAAAACAGGGAACGAAATCCATTTACCGGTTAGAGAGCGGTTACTCCGTGTGAGCGTAGTCTAGGGTTAATAACTGCTCGCTTATACAGGATCGGTTTGCTTGCCATGGTATTAGATTAAATTGCTCATATAGTTGACTGTCGTTGCGCCACTATCGGCGCGACAACGGTCATTGATCCCGTATCCGATCACGGAGTAACCGGTTAGAGAGCGTTTCAAAATAAAGTTCCCAAATCAATTTGTCCCAACGTATCCTTAATAATTAACCGGTATAACCTTAATAAATACCGGTTTATTTGTAACCAGTTACACGCTCTGAACCTGGGTGACCAAGCCTTGCTTCACTTAACACATTAACCGCCAGGAACCCGCCTATCGGGCGCTCTGCTCGTAGACGCGTAGCCGATACCATGCGTCTCCCCGTACGTAGAGGAAAGTGCGTAGCGTTATGTAAAGTTTGGCAGCGACAGTGTTAAAAGGCAAAACTAGGTCCACACTCAAAATATCATTATCGTTAGAGCCGTTCCTGTTGTCATGAAGTGGTGACCAATTTATTTATTTGAATATAAAACCGTACCTTGTCTTATAACTTTGACGCTCTAAATGTGCGTGGAAAATTCTATTTATCCGCTAGCGTCATAATAATATTTGAGTTGGAATGAATATTTTTTAATAGGTATCTATTTCGTGCGTCGAACGTGTTAACCTCGTCACTAGCGTACACTGCACGCGCAATCGAAAGGTAACAGGTTAGATTCCTGGTCCAACGCATGCGAGAGCAATCGTATTTTTCTTTTTACTTCTTTTTTGTATCTATATCACAATAAATAATAATGTGCTGGTGTTAATGTTCCCACATTATAACACAGAAACACGAAAAGTTTGTGTTTCACATAAAATAATTTAATAGGTACGTTTATTTGTTTTGTTACATTACGATTATGCTTTGTAGGTTCACTGGTTTGTTTTCATAGTTTTTCTTACATCTCATATTTTCCTTGCTGTAGTTAGGTAGGTGAAAAGTTTTGTGTTTCACACTGCTGCAAAATTACTTATTTAACTTCTCGTACTATAACATTAACACTTACATACCGGGTGGAAAGGCACGACGATCCTTTCCGCAAAAGGGGGATTGTTTAGATTTAGTACTGTATTTCATCTAAAGCAACTAGGCTCATATTCGTAAGCGTTTTGAAGTTATAGGCAGTTAATTTTTAATGCAAAATACTGCAAGTGACAACAATCATTAGGATCAGTAACATTTAACAATAACACAAGGATCAGTGACCTTTATCAAAACAACGTTTCTACCCATAATATTTCCCAGTCATTATAACAATTATGTGAACTACCCAATAACTACCCTACAACTACTAGTAATAGTAGGGTTGTCACTAAGCAGAATATTAATTAATTTTCATATTTTTACTAATTGTTTCGTAACAAAACTCTAAATATTACGAAACGATTCTCCATCACTTAGACTAACCCCCCCTTTGTGAGAAGGATCGTCGTGACTTTCCACCCTGTATATTAAACATTATAAATTCGAACCTCAAATTATTTTTCCATGCTAGCGGGGAAAATGGACTTTTCCACACAGATTTGGCGCTAAAAACAGAACTTTTCCGAGCTAGTGAGGTGAACAATATATTCCTACTATAAATAAAGCGTTATACGTACAATTGGCAGAAGCAGCATGCGCCGGCATGCATGGCTTGGGGCCTGTTCGCGTTTAGCAAAGATGGCCGCCACCGACTCGCGGGGGTGCTCCGGGCGCTGCTGATCGCGCAGCTGGTCGTTTCGCTCTGCATGCTGATCTTCTGCTACAACGCCTCCCGTAAGGTTATGAAGCTGCTCAAGGATATCCACAAGGTAGCTACCACTGGGGTGGGCCGTGGGTGTCCACCACCATTTACTCATACTGAGTATGAGTCATACTCATACTTATTTATGGATAAGATATGTCTACATTTTACAAGTCACTAACTATATTTATAATACGAGTTCCCTTTATCATTATTTGCATAATATCGATTCTCCGAAATATACTTCACATAGCAGCAGGTATCACAGAAACATTTTTATCAGTTATTCAGTATCAATTTGCACAATTATCAGTTCGTATAGGTAATAGTAATTTCTCAAAATATTTAATAGGAGAACACTGTATCGCCGAATCTAATTCTACAGAATATTTAATAGCAGAAAGTTGGTAGCAGATCTGATATTAGATACAGAATTAAATAAAAAATAATAATTGAAGAAACGCATGAAATTAAACTGCAACCGAACTGTTTAGATCCACCTTGTGTACCTCAGAGCATAAATAGAGGCCCCGCGAATCGTCACCCCATCCCGAGCAATGGGAGCGTGTCATTAAAAAGATCCAAACAAGTATTCTTTAGCCAGGTTAGGTTTGTTACTTATCTTGCGTTTTTCCGGTACAGTCAGAATCAAATAGTAAGTAGCATCCAAAGCGGCAAATTTATGAAACTTCTTTCTGCCTATAGTAATAAAAACCAGCCAAGAGCATGCTCAATGTAGGGTTCCGCAGCCATTTATACAAAAAATGCTCTACAGATGAAAAAAATAAGATATGAAAAAAAAGCACTAACAAAAGAGCGTCATCAATTTTTTTTATTTTGATTTAGTGTACTTTCGGAAATATATTCGCTTCGAAAGTAGCAAAAATTGTGTCCCCCCCCTCTATTTACTAAACGGTATGCTAGAAACCTCAAAGTGTTTTTAGAAGATCTGTCGAATGATGTGCCACACATTGATATTTGCTGAAAAACATTTTTTTTTAGTTTCGATTACATTTAATGGAGTGACCCCCCTAGAAATATATATATATTTTATTTAACTATCAAACTAAGTAGCGGCTTACACAAGACACCTATGTTCCAAATTTCATCAATATACAGCTTATAGTTTTTGAGTAAAATGCCTGTGGCATACGGACGGACGGACGGACGGGGATATGAGGAAACTATAAGGGTTCCTTTTTTGCCATTTTGGCTACGGAACCCTGAAAACGTGTTGCGATATTTGGGTTAGTAAAATTCTATTTTGCTTATCCTTATGCAAACGAAATGTTATGAGATAGGTATATCTTTTTGCGTAGGTTCTTAATGATTATTCGGACATGTAAATTATTATTAAATTATTTTTAATATCAATATTACGCCACGTTAATATTTTGCGTTACAAAATTATGAGAAATGACAGTATGCGAAAAAATATATGTAAAAAGTTATTCGGTGATATGATGATTTTGCCCAAGGTTGTTATGCGAATAATACAGTCCGTTAACTCTCAGAATCACATTCGGATTTTAGGCAGATTCTTTGGGTAACACACGACGGTGATATTGCTATTCTGGTTTCTTATTAACTGACAAAACTTTTTTCACTTCTCTTGCTCAAAAAGTACGTCATATTAGCTTCGCGAAGCGAGCCTAAAATAATACATTTAGCCTCTAAGGTTTAAAAGAAAGCCATATAATCCCATACAAATTTCTATTACACTGAAAAAAAACTTACGGAGCTACATCTAGAGCTCTCGATCTACGATGTGTTTCGTGTAAACGGTTCGTGTATTCGGGTACGTGTAGTACGGACACGGGTTTCTAATCCGTTCGGAACGGATAATTAAGGTCCGTGTATTTAAGATCCGTTCGGACCGGTTACACGGATCGGCGGGTTTTAAATAAACGGATCACTACCCGTCCGTAGGTAAAGCTTTTATTACAGCTCCGTAGCCAAAACGGCAAAAACGAAACCCTTATAGTTTCATCATATCGGTCCGTCCGTCCGTCCGTCCGTCCGTATGTCATGATGTTTAGTGATGAAATTTAGAGTATACGTGTTTTGTATAAGCCGCTACTTAGTTTGACAGTTAAATAACAAGAAAATATATTTCTTGGGGGAGGAGGCGGGGGGCGCTCCACACATGTAACCGTAATTTTTTTCAGCAAATATCAATGTGTGGCACAGACATTGACAGTTCTTTTATACTGAGCAACTATTTTTTTTTTATTTAGTGAATATTTTTGAAAATAATCTCTCCGTAAGTAGCATAAATTGTGTCTCCACCCTCTCTTTTCTAAACGGTATTTAAATATGAAAAAAAAAAAACAAAAGTAAAGCCTGAGAAATATTTTCAACGAAAATTATGTTCAACATGATAGAATATACTGTTTTTAAGTTATTGCTAAAAAAACTGCGCTTCTCACTAAAAGGACGTAAGTGCCGTGGATGTACGCTCTTTTGCTAATACTGTTTATCATATTATATTTTTTTTATCCGCAATGCATTTTTTTTTGTATGAATGGCTACAAAACCCTACACTGAGCATGATTCGACATGCTCTTGGCCGGTTTTTCAATGATCACTTCCGCCATAGGACGTCCACTGCTGGACACAGGCCTCATCAATAGATTTCCACATGAAGCGGATAGTGCCGGCCCGCATCCAGTGAGGCCCCGCAACCCTAATCAGGTCGTACGACCACTTTGCGGGTGGCCAGCTTAGCGTGGGTGCTTGCCGGTACGTGGTCTCTATTCGAGAACCTTCCTGCCCTAACGGCCATCGGTTCTTGGAACTATGTGCCCCACCCATTGCCACTTCAGTTTGCTTACCCGTTTTGCTAAGTCGAAGACTTTGGTTCGTCTATGAATCTCCTAATTTCTGATTAAGTTTCTTAGAAGTATCCTCGCTGAGTGACTCTGAGCTTTCTTAAGAAGCCTATAGTAAAGATCACGTCTCGGCTTTTTTTTTGCAGATTTTTTGAATATTTCAGTTATTAAGATTTTCATACTTATGTTTACTCTCCTAAGATAAAATATTAAAGAACATAATTTTAAACTTATGAGCTCGTTGACATGAAAATGTGTTTCCGACGCAAAAACATAGATTAAAATTTCAAATATAATCGTCTTTGCAGAACGAGATATCGGTATTTTACTGGCTTAACCTTTTCATGTGTTTTGCGGCTATTCACATTGACAGATAACGTAAAGTACCATTGAAGTCAAATTGGCCATACTCGACATAAAGATTTATAATATACAGGGTGTCCCAAGAAGTAGCGATATACTGAAGCTGGGACGTAGAGGACCTAGAGGGCTATCTAAATCACCCCCATGTATGTTCCGCGATTTTTCGTATTTTCGGAATTATGACTATTTAAATTCTTCACCTATCGCCGAGTACGATGAGATTTTTATCTATGGTGACGTGAATAATTGCGGTAGATGCTTGATTTTTTTTGTGTGCTAAGCTGATAGATAGGCATATTCAGTATGGTAACATTTACTATCGTTAGATCTTTGAATGGAATAAAAAAAAATTAAATGCCAAGAATGCTAAAATTACCCAATATGTTCACAACTTCAAGGGGCTTTAAAAAGATAAAATCACATAAAAAAAATTACCGTTTGGCTTTTAAAAACTTGCTCTATCTATCAGGTAGCTACCCTGAAAATTTGATTTTATTATTCATAAAACTTCAATCAAAAAATTGAAATCTAAATGTGGCAAGTGCAAAATTAATTAACTTTCTAAATAAATTTCGTTCTAAATCACGCACCTCCTATGGCCATCAATAGAAAAATAACAAAAAACAAAAGACGGTTGACGCATGAGAAAATTTTCACGTTGTTTGGTCATCGTTGGTACTTTTCAATAATTTAAAAATTGTGTTTTAATACTGCTAATTGTTCGTTTCTCTAATCATTTTGGCTATTCATATGGACTTTGACTTGCATTACTATTTGGATTAGTGTTATTACCTGGAATCGACGACTTGGCATTATTTAACTGGACTTGAGTTTGCGTGTAAGTGATCATGTTTACTTCACGTGACTACGCAGAAATGCATTACTATTACGGTTATGCTAGGGGGAATGCGGCGGAAGCTTCAAGGCTGTACCGGGAGCATGTGGAACGAAGAGGCGGGCCTCAACCTGAAACGTTTCCTGACTATCGCATGATCTTAAGACTACATAATGCGTATTTGGAAGGTTACATACCGGGTACCAGATCAGGCCGTATGGCCACTATGCTGGATCCTGATGTAGTAGATGCAGTGGATGAAGAAGTAGAAAGAGACCCGTCGACCAGTGTGAGAGTTATGGAACGTCGTATAGGACTTTCTAAATCTCAGGTACACCGTACACTAGAGCATAGGATATCATCCGTTTCACATTAGAAAAGTGCAACAGTTGAAACCGGAAGATTACAATCGGCGAATTGAATTCTGTCAGGAAATGCTTTGGAGACAAGCTGAAAACGAAAACTTTTTTAACCAAATCTTGTGGACGGATGAATCCCACTTTAGACGCAATGGGATTTTTAATATGCACAATTTTCACTCATGGGCAATTGAAAATCAAAATTTAAAAAGGGAATCGACATTCCAAGAACACTTTCGTGTTAACCTTTGGTCTGGCATACTTAACGGTCAGCTAATCGGGCCCTTTCAGCTGCCAGACCGCTTGGGCGGCAATCACTTTTTAAATTTTCTACGCGTCGATCTGCCCCTGCTGTTAGAAGATGTGGACTTGGAGACACGCAGAAGCATAGTACTGCAGTGTGATGGTGCACCATGCCATTTTGCCTTGGACGTAAGAAACTATTTCAATCAAAGATACCCTGAAAGATAGATTGGTCGTTGCGGCCGGGGTGACGCCTGCCTTATAGCCTGGCCTCCATGTTCCCCCGACCTAAACCCCATTGATTTTTTTGTATGGGGATACTACAAAGACCTCGTCTACTCAAGAGAATGCCGCAATTTGGACGAGTTAACCCGGAAATTGAGAGTAGCAAAAGAAACCATTAAAAATAATAGAAGTGCATTCAGACGTTTGAAAGACAACTTTTTTCGGCGATGTCGCACTTGCATTGAGCAACAGTGGGGCCATTTTGAAAATTTCTTGTAATTAAACACCTTGTAATTGGTTTTACTTTGTTTGTATTAATCATCATGTAAATTTAAATTTTGCACTTACCACATTTAGATTTCAATTTTTTGATTGAAGCCTTATGAATAATAAAATGAAATGAATTTTCAGGGTAGCTACCTGATAGATAGAGCAAGTTTTTAAAAGCCAAACTGTATTTTTTTAAATGTGATTTTATCTTTTTCAAGCCTCTTGAAGTTGTGAACATATTGGGTAATTTTATCATTCTTGGCATTTCATTTTTTTTATTCCATTCAAAGATCTAACGATAGTAAATGTTACCATACTGAATTGGCCTATCTATCAGCTTAGCACACAAAAAAAATCAAGCATCTAGCGCAATAATTCACGTCACCGTAAATAAAAATCTCATCGTACTCGGCGATAGGTGAAAAATTAAAAAAAAGTCATAACTCCGAAAATACGAAAAATCGCGGAACATACATGGGGATGATTTAGATAGCCCTCTAGGTCCTCTTCCTCCCAGCTTCAGTATATCACTACTTCTTGGGACACCCTGTATATAACTTTTATTACTGCTAACTAATATAATTTAGCAAACAGGGATATAATTAAACAAATTTAATTTATGTCAAGTCCTAGCTTTATTCTAGTTAATGCTTTCGATGCGCAGGTCGGCGTTTGCGTTTACATAGAGATGTGACCGCTAGTTGTTTTATTGTTTGAAATTTTGTTGAAATACATGTATTGCTATATTTAAAAAGTATAATTTAATATTTAAAAGCGTAAATATACATTTACAATTTGTATAATCATATGCCATTTATTAATCATATCAAAGTGATTCACTATCAATGGTATTAATTGACAAACGTGCCTCGCAATCTCAGGTAAACGAGCACTTGTCTTGTCTGTAGACACAAATCTGTATTGGCAAATATACAAAATAATAGATGAGTAAATTGCGAATTCAATAGGCAGATAATAAAACGAAATAGTTAGTAAAAGTATATTAAGAGATTGTCTTGAACTGGTCTTGTATTGAATTCATATCTTGTATTGTTAATTTATCTTAAATTTTCATTTTATGTACACAACAAAAACAATTTGCTTATATCTAACTGACCGTCTGAGTGGTAAACTGGAGACTAATTACGAAGTATTTTTAAAATAAGTCATTTTATTATTTCTACCGACAGCTATTGTTCCGTATTTTTTTGTAAACAATAGCTCGTGGACCCGTTTTCGCTTTTGCTTTTGCCGACAAACAAGCAAAGCACAACTGATAAGGGCACAATTACATCCATTGTTTCTTAGAATATTTTACCTTATCTCAAAGAAACAAAGTTTAAACTTCACTTTGAAACTATTCACTTGCCATTTATTCGGTGATGTTAAATATACATAGTGGTCCGATTGTAAGTAATAAAACCTAGATAACTATTTTCAATATGCAATAAAAATTGTTTTCGATTTAAACACGAAATTAACGTCCGAAATAGTATACAAAATGAACAAAGCCACCCATATTAATTGCACATGAATAATGTCTTTATTGACATAAAGTGTAAGTATATATTTTTTATGCTCTGGGGTTAAGCTAGAATTCGGATCCAGGCAGTCGCGGCCCGTCAGCCGCGACCTATTGCCACTGAAGTGCGGCGCCGCCACAAGAGTCAGCAGCGACTGCGACCCGGGCAGCGACTGCCACGCGCAAAGTCAAGTGCAAACAATTGTGCATTCCGGACATAATTAATCCATGATACGCGATCATGGATTAATTATGTCTGAAAATTTAAGTAAACGCAAGCGAGAATTCGTGAAGAGGCTGATAGAGGATGATGAAATAATGTTGCTCTTACTTTTATCAAGGAGGAATAAAATCGATTCAATATATACATCCAGAGTTGATAAAGGCAGTTATCAAAATTCCGTTAAAACGGCCACTTGAATATAAAGGAACAGAAATTCAGGAAGCGACCGCAACTTAACTGCCTCCGCAACGGTTCGGCAGTGCTGCCGAGGTCACGCGCTGGCCACGGCCCCCCGCCGCACTGCTCGGTCGCTTGCAAAAGCGTTGCAAACAAATCCCTACAAAGCTGCGCGGCGCGACCACGGCCGCGGCTGCCGGGCCGCGACTACGTAGATCCGAATGCTACCTTCAGTATTCACGAATTCACAATAAAGTACGCTGATCATTGCAAAATTGCTGGCCAAGATGATGCGGATCATGCTTAGTGTAGGGTTCCGCAACCATTCATACAAAAACATGCACTACAGATGAGAAAAATTGCAATATAAAAAAGTACACAAGTAAAAGAGTCGTATATCGTATATCCTCGCCACTTACGTCCTTTTGCTGAGAAGCGCAGTTTTTCGGCAATAACTCAATAATATATAATCCTATTATGTTGAAAACAATTTTCGTTGAAAATATTTATTAAGCTTTATATTTTTATTTTATTTTCGTATTTTTTGGACATAAGGTTTACAAAATAAAGATAGATCTCTTTTCAAAGTTGGACGTTCCTAAATGGATTTTTTGTCATAGATATACGTATTCGTTGACAACTTTGTGGTCAGACGACCTGGTTAGGGTTGTGGGGACTCGCTGGATGCGGCTCACTTCTATCCGGCCTATGTGTAAATCTATCGAAGAGGCTTGTGTTCAGCAGTGGACGTCCTTTGGCTGATATTATGATGATGATTGATATTTGCGATTTTTTTTTCCGTTTCGATTACGTAATATGTGGAGCCCCTTAGAAATATTACTTTTGTTATTTAACTATCAAACTAAGTAGCGGCTCATATATGACACCTGTACTCTATCAATGTATTTCATCAATATACATAATGTAGATTTTAAGTCAAATGCCTGTGACATACGGACGGATGTACGGACGGACGGGCGGACGGACGGACATGAAGAAACTATAAGGGTTCCGTTTTTGAATACTTGAAATATATCAATTTAAATGGATATTATCGAGTTACAGAAACATTGAGATACAAAAATAAATAATGCGATATATACACTTCTAATAATTCTATTTAAATAAATTAAATTTTCAAACAATTTCGATATCGTTCAAAACGTACGAGACCTTATTAATAATAAAAATGGCCCGTACGTTGTGCCACGATCCGTCAGCGTCGGTAAGAGACGCGTGTAATTAAGGTCCGTTGCTGCGTGTCCGATCCGCCGGGTGCGTTCCGTTCGGGTTCTTAAACGCGGCGGTATTAAGAGCACGGACGTCCGTTCGGACGTGTAACACGGATATCACATGCCCTACTACATACTCCTTACGAATAATTAAAAACAAACAAACCAACCTGATCAGATTGACCAAACTTTCTGATAGAATTACTCAAACTGTACTTTAAGTTTTTCATGAAATATACAATTTTAATGTGAGGTCTCTTTTATTTTCTCGCAGTCGAAGTGAAAAGCAGCGAGTTTAACACGTGGCTAAAAGCCATTATGACACTCATACATATTTGTACTCGCTCACTTCGTGAATTCGTCCAAATAATCACTTCGTCTCTTAATTGCTTATTTTAGGCCCTTGTCAAACAATCTACCATTAAGAGTCCCCGGCAAGCTCGGCCGAATTTCACCTTCCCATACAAACGGAGTTTCGTTCTCATTTTAAAGCTACGTGTTGGATTTGTAATGAAACTTTGCCTATACAATGACATGAGGTATAATTATCTAAGCCTGTAAATATGGCTCCAGTTTTTTGTATGAAAAACTTAAATTCGCTGTATTTTTCTTACTATGGTATCTGAAGCTACATAAACTAATTACAGGCCTGCATATACCTTAATTTATTCTAGTACAGTTTCAGAGCAAACTAGCTAGTCGTTTTAAAATGTCTTGGTTCGCCGGCACTGACGTCACATCCAGCTCAAAGGGCCAATGTACACTACTACTAACTAAAACGTAACTACGTTTGTATTGAGAACTCTTGGAGAACCGAGCTTACCGGGGATTCTTCAGCTGAATTTTGGTAGGAAGTATCGCATGGAAAATTGTGATATTTAGGCGAGTAGTAGGCGGATAATTTTTAGAAAAAAAATTAGGGGTGTCACTCTTTCACAACCACATAATTTTTTTTATTTTTTTATATGATGTTTTTTTTTCTTTTTTTTATATATGATAACTAGTATTCGTTATTCGGATGTCAATGTGTAGGTATCTGTCTAAATAACATTATTTCAAAATTTGAATCAAATCGCTTAAATACATCCTTGAAACAATATATAAAAAAAAAAAAAACTTTCAAAAATCCATATGACAGACTATGATCGACCACCTCGCAACCGACGATGCATACCAAACACACGTCGACTAATATCTGTCGTCGGCGTGGACCTTTATAAGTTCATGTTACATTTTAGATTTAAATGTCTACTACTTCAACTTTCCTTCCCTGTACGTAGCAAGACCTGCAACTCATCTAGGTATTTTCCAGTTGTCAGTGATCTTCCTTTACGGCCTCGTCATCCTCCAAGCGTACGCGATGAAGCTGCATTACACCGGCGGGTTTCGCCTCGTATCGTGGCTGCTGCACTGCTCGTACTGGCCGCGCTCGATCCGTGTGTGTCGCGTGTGGCTCGTCAGCGGCTCCCTCATCGCCATCAACGGGCTGGTGGTCTTCAGCGCGCTCAGTGGGACGCTCAAGGTATCCCGGTTAAGTTCGCTATGTTTGTGGTCATGATCAACTGTACTGTCTATGATAGTATTTTGTATTGTAATTTTTATCGTGAAATAAAATGATCTGATCTTGTAAAAGTATTCGTGTAGATTCAGACTTGTAAAAGTACTCGTGTGGCCTATTTACAAACGATAAACTTTTTAATCTGAAGCACTATAGAACTTAGGCCTATTTAAAAATGATAAACTTTTAAATTTGAAACTTGGATAATACAGAGAATAGAGACATTGATGCTAAAAATGTCATCGTGCCATAGATATGTAAACGATAAAGCATCCTTTGCTTGCACTCACACGTAATTTATAATTTATCTATCGTACATCGTACCGTAAATACAACCATCACAAGAAAACTAGAGCACCAGAATTCCTTTAAAAATGTCGAGCCACGAAACAAGCATAAATATTTTTGAGCAACAATATCATTGTCTAAAAATCTGCCGTTATTGTTTATACCTTGCAAATGCGATGTCATAGTTAATATTATATAGCCTAACACTGTCGTCCATCAATATGGCGCGTAAACTACGAACATCCACTTTTGATTGCCGCAATATAGTCCAGTCGTTTTACGCTCCGCTAGTACGGTGAAATGGAAAAAAATGATAATAGCTAAGTTTCCCAGTGTAAAGGGTACATATTAATTCTACTAATTATGTATACACATAATCCAGCAAAATGTGAGTCAATTAAGTATTTAAATTAAAAACTTTATACTCTTTAAAATGAGATAATATACGCGATATAATCCGTTAGATTGTTTTATTTCAATTCTTTAAACTCCTGAAAATTTTGAAAAAAGTATGAATAGTTTTTTTCTTCATATTGATAAACTAATATTTGCTCTGAAACATGGAAGACGAATCGCACGAGTAATAATTAAGAATGGTAAATTAATATTTTTAGCTACTTATAATTATTATTTCTGTCGACTTAGGACACATATCAGCAAAGCCATACATTTTGTTGATTTAGTGGTTTATCCTGTATTTTTTTGTGAGATTTCAATTTTTACTGATTATAGATAAAAATATTGTTACACATAAACAATACTATTACCATTTTTAGGATTTAAAAAAATTGCATTTTCTGACACTCATATCATATACCTACTTCCGATTCAAAATTTTGTTGGACTCATGAATGTTATAAAATTGGAATAAAAAAATCTGGCTATTATGAATTAATGTTTTGCGAAACCGTAAAATGATCGAGTGAGCCTTCTGTACTTGTACATATTCGGCTCTTCAGATGCAAAGGTTACTCAACTAGGTAACAACTGAAGTGCTATCAATGTTAGCATAACATACCAAAATCTTAATCGCGTATAAATACGATTTATTTAATTAGCTTTCTTTGGTAATTCTTCGACGGTTTGGATGACGCGTTACGTCCATAGTCTCAAAGGAACTGGAGAGGCAGGCGGGTATCAAAAACATACGTTTTTCATACTAGACCGACACACTACACTCACGTGTCGTGTGTCTGTTTGGTGACAACCTTAGTGTTCAACCTAATAATCACCACCAAGCACGGATTGATCGAAAAACTCGCGCGGGAAGATGAT
Organism: Hedya salicella; assembly: GCA_905404275.2. Classification (NCBI taxonomy): domain Eukaryota; kingdom Metazoa; phylum Arthropoda; class Insecta; order Lepidoptera; family Tortricidae; genus Hedya; species Hedya salicella. Next base: position 20,731,360 of record FR990098.1, read on the forward strand.
GTTGATGCCTGCCTCTTCAGATACTTCAAAACTATATGGACGTAACGCGATGTCTGAAATGTCGTTAAATAAATCAGATTTATACGCGATTAAGCCCCCTATTTGTAGTGTTGTGATAATGAGTGAAGATCGTGTAAGTTTAAGTCAATGTGTTATCAATGTTAGTGTTTCAATTAAATTTATATAAATGTTTTTTTTTCTGCCAGGCTTTGAACAAGGAACTGTCCACATCTTTGCGCGTGGGCATATCACAGTACCTCGCAGAGCCAACATGGAAACGTCTCTTAGACACAATGCAGGTTAATCTAACCTTTATAGCATTCCATTATTGTAATCGACTAGAGTATATTTATAATAAAAAAAATACTAGAAAACTACCTCGAGACTCTCACATTAATAATTACTCGTAGGTCTCTCAAAGTCGAGCTCCACTTGCGACCGTGATATAGTGCGAAACTGATCACGGTTGTAAAGGTGGTATCAGACGGTTCACTTTTCTTTCATCTTGTTTCATTTTGCATCTTTCACTCAAAGTAACACGTCTGAACGAAAAGTGAAACAAAAATGCCTAATGAATTCATTACTGAACCGATTAAAAGTTTTGGATATTTTCATTCGGCATCATTAATTCCCACTCCGAATGAACGAGGAATGATCAGTCGAACGTGGTCTGAATACAGAGAGAACATTCATTCGGATTCAGTTATTCTGTCTCGAAACCTGTAGCAGACTAACGTCACTTTAAACGTCGCGACAAAATGGTGTAGTGGAACGATCAAAAGACGCACGACTTCATTCGACACCCTATTGAAAGAGACTAGACTACGAATGAATGTTAATTTCTACGTTATTCCAGCTAAGCCGTGTGATCATGGAATGGAAGACAAAAGAAGCATTCACTTGAGTGAACATTCATTCTAGTGAACCGTCTGATATCACCGTTTTCCTAGCATATCTATAATACTATTGTAAAGTTGTAAAAGTGAAATGTCTGTACAATCTTCTTCAACTGAATTGGCTAATTGAAGGTCGCTGAATCAAAATGTATGTATTTTTGTATGTTTGTGTGTATGCGTGATACATCACGTCAAAACGGCTCACTATGGGCGGGCCTCATACAAGCGTGTGGACATTCAAGTCTCAAATAAAGTTATTATTTTGGGGCAAAAGTTTGATAATATTGTAGTGCAATAATTGGTTCATAAGGGTCAAGCAAAATTTTTTAATATATTTAATCAACAACGACGTTATAGACCTTCGAACTTGCATGATGCGCAAATTGGTTAAAATCGTATAACTGTAATTGTTATTATTTCGGGTGTATGGGCTAGCACAAGGCAATTGTATTACATTTTTCTTAAAGAAGATATAATGAAGTATGCGTTTTCATAATTTCGAATTATATAAATTGGTTTGTTTGTTTTCTACAGATTTTTTTTAAAGACGTATATTAAAAAAACTAAACTTTGAGTTTCTAGAGCGTTCTAGAGCTAGCTTTAAGTAGTAACTAGTTGTATTATAAAGCTCATAGATTAGGCAACACGTTCCGTAAAAAAAACCTTCACCTAAAACCGAGCTCTTTCGACATACATTATTTCTTTTTTAACAAAAAGTAATACCCTTACAGAAGTTTAATAGCAACAAGTCTAAAATGTGTGTAATAATCCTTGAATATAATAATCATAATAACACTTTAGACCATCTAAACATGTCGTCTCCTCCAAGTTTTATGTCATAAAAAAATGCAAAATAACCTCTTGGACCAAATGGAATCGAACAAGAATCAAACAGCCTACGGTATTAGGTGAAAAAGTCCTGTGGGAGCGTGATCCAGAAGAAACTATAAGTGAAATAAGACTTTGGTTTTTGGATTACGTATCAATCGGTGTCAGTGCATTATCATTATACTAGCCATGCCCATACCCGCAACTTCGTTCGGGGAGGAGAAAAAGTCATAACCCGTCGTTTTTTCTTCAGTTTAGTCGGGTAAAAAGTACCTATCCTATAATCATCTGGAGATACCCAGCTACCCGTGTACCAAATTGTTGAAATCTGTTTAGTCGATTTTGCGTCATGAAGCCACAACGATACATACAAACATACAAAAAATAAACGTTTTTATACCAATGAAATATTCAAAAACTAATATAATCTGTTTTATTCATTTTCCTTATGTCAGAAGTGATATATAATATTACATAAAAAGATCGATAGCGATTGTATGTGCCATAGCCATTTGAGTGCGCCTGCATAAATTAAAATGCAATGTTCACTTTGACATTTCAAGTTATGTAGGCGTTGTATTTGATGCTGATAAAGATAAAAGCGTATTGTATATTCTTTAACAATAATAGCTTATTTTATCCAAAATCGCACAAGTAACACCCGATTTCGATTTCTTTAATTGGACGAAAAAAAAATTAAATATTTTTTTATATGTATAGAAAATTAATTTCCGAAAATAATATAAGCATAAAATTATAAAGAAAGTAGTTTTCTAAATTTCCAGTAAATTATCAAAGTTAAATAAATGAATTTCCTGTATAAATATCAAAGTAAAAAAATTATGGTTTCGAAATTATATCAAAAATACTAAGAGTCGTAACGCATATCCAATTGTCCACGCGTTTCTATGAAGCCCGCCCATAGTGCGGCTGGATTAATTTCAATCACTTTGGTACAAGAAGAGCTGGACATCCGCGGATGGTTATAGGATACTCTTTGTCCGAATACATATTTTTTTAGGATATCCCTGCAGGGGGATAAAAGTAATCACGTAATTCGAAGAATAGATTATTTATGTAAGTATAGTATTGTTTGAAAACTAACTGTTCAACAGCGGAACGCACCTATGGCGCTGTGAGTAAGTTGGGTATGCAATCAATACAACTTATTAAACTTTTTACAATTATATGATTATCAATTTTAATGAATGTACGTATTGTATGTATCTACAGCTGTCGCAGAATCAGAGTTCAGTAACCGATTACGACAAAGTAACTTACTCCAAACCGACACACTACTGACTGATAGTTTTGACAACTAAGCAATAGGACATAGACTGCAACAATGTATGGTAATCTCACACATATAATATAATGAATCGATGACTCCAGGTGGAGTTGGGCTGTTGCGGCGCAGACCACCCGAGCGACTGGCACGAGATACCCTGGATGAACATTAACTTCCTCAACGAGAAATCCGACACTATTTTAAAGTAAGACAACATTATACAATACAAATACTATTTACAATGCTTATGCTCAGAAAGTGCCTCTTTATATGGGCCAACATACTTAGACACGTTAAGTGCTACTTGCCGCACAAGTACCGCACCGCACTGCACTTTACGCGTCTATATTGGCCTATAGAAAGAGGCATTTTCCGAGCAGATGAATTTTAAAACGTTGTATGATACACGCTCCACTATAGGTAATTTACTACTTATTCCTTAATAAAAAATATAACCTACTGAGCTCACATGTGCCGTAAATAATTATTATTGCGCACGCTACGAATAAATATTCAGGAATTTACAGAATGAAACAATCCTAATTAATTAGAGGTAGATAATAGGGACCTTATCGCTAAAGAGCGATCTCATCTAGACAACCTTAAAATATGGCGGTGCAAAACAGAAAATAACATTATTATGTAGTTGGTTTGTTTTAGGCCTAATTTCAGCATGCACTTAATTGCTGAGAATACTTGAAATTTGGTAGTTGTTGCAGAGCGTAAAGCTTCTTTTTACACAAATACTAACGTAAAGAAAATATTTTCACTCTAATACTTTCCCCTTACCCAAACTTTGCTTGGAAGAAATTACTCTTTAGCCAATAGAGACTATGCATGAATTTAAATTTTTGCTTTAATAAAAGCTCATTCATGTAACAAACAGTAGACAATATTTTTTTTTCGAATAACTATAAAAATAACCAAGATATAAGCCATCAAACATTTCATTCTATCTCTTTCTAGCAAAACGGAATTTGATATGGAGTTTATATGGCCGGCGTATACTATGACGTAACAGTACATGTCGGACCTCTCTGTCAAATCGCCGTCTAATTAGCAGTTTAAAATGCCTATATCTTGCGTGTTTCTTGGCCGATTTAAATTTTAATTTCACATTTTGAAATCGTTTTTACGGTATTTTGATATTTAGTTAAGAAAAGCGATAAAGAAAATTCATGCATGTATCCTATTGATAACATGTTTCCTATATGAAAAAAGATGTAAAAGTTGTTTTTTGAGGTCTGCAATAAAGATTACTTGTACAGTATAATAACCGATATAGGTATACGTACAAAAATATCTTCTCTCAACTCTATTGACGGGTAGGTAATAGAGTCTAGCGAAGATATTTTTTTCTGCTCGTGTACTATAAATCTGTGAAAAAGAAACCGCGAATCATAGTAAAAAGGCATACTTTTTAGATTGGAACATCACTCTATACTCTATGATTTATATTATATGCCACTGAAGTATTATAAATGTACCTATTATACAACTGCGCGCAGAACTAAAATGAATTTAAAAAAAAAGAACGCAGTGTTTTTCCAATTTTTTTTTTAGCTGTGTTTCATTCATTGTAGTTCATGCCAGGTTTAGGCCACACAGCGAGCTTCGTGGCCTAAACGCGATACTCGACTGAAAAAACATACATTGTTTAACGATTGCATAACATACTATAGAAACGTTTTAATCATGTATATCTTATCCCAGGTACGAAGTAGTGTATGTAATGACGAGGGTAATTTCAGGTTAGCCGGCACCGACGGCAAGGTGGTCCTCCCAGTGTCTCCCTACTCCTGCTGCACGCCGCGGGTGCTGGCCGCCTGCTACCACGATCCCTTACAACAGGTATCCATGTCACTATTTTAGCGTTTCAATGTTCCTACCTAATACTTTCCTATGGAGTGACATTTCGAAAAGGAAAAAAAAACTGCCGTTTCCTACAACTTACGTGTTAGTAGTAAATGTGCTAACTAATATGTGGTGTACTGATACTGGCAGGCCCTAAAAACACTGTATGCATAATTGAGTGCAGCTACTAGTAACCTTAGAGGCCATGCGAAAATGGCCTTAAAAGGAATTGGGTATTTTTAAAAGTTAAACAGTATAGCATTTATAGATTTATGAAAAAAAAAAGTAGTGTCAACGAGAAAATGTCAGTTTCGCTAAAACGAATGGTTAATAAATTAATAATAGATCTCATTACTATAAAAAACAATAGACACTTAAAATATTTAATTTTTTATTAAAAATTTAAAAGCTCATATACGAACCAAGATCACCGACATAGCAAACACGGTAAAGTTAACTGATGTGGCAATGGGCAGGGCACATAGTGCGTTGTGGCAGAAAGGTTGGATTTTATTTTTTCCCGGCTGAACCACTGGGAATTTTTCAACAAAACTTGGCACAATAGTAATAGTACAAGAAATAAGTAACTGTAGAAAAAAATCAGCTCTTAATAGGATTGATGGCTTGCACTTGTACAACTGCTGTATGATACATGCACGCAGAAACAAGCAGTAACAGCAATCACAATCAATCAATCATAATTCATAATATAATGTAATAACAATAATGTACTAACACTAGTTCAATAAGTAATACAATTGTACTAACACAATGATCCAAGTTGGTCGTAAATAAAGAAATTTATTATTATTATTATTAATCATAAAAGGGCATTTTTTCTTTCCTTATACTGCTACGGCCTTTCTTTCATTATTATTTTTTGTATGAAAACTATATAACTTTAATGAAAGAAATAGACAGGTCTCTCATAAAATATTCGGCAATCTACTGTCAGCATTTTCATTTGGTCTTATAGTTTTGGAGGACATGTGAAGTACCCGCACGATGATCCTCGATGGTTATTTATCGGTCTTAATTTAATCTCAACTATCTCTCCAGATCTTAAAGTGCATGACAAATACAGCAGGTCAAAGAGCACCCTAACTTTTGTAGGTTTTATAAAATTCGACACTCTTTTTATCTAAAAGTATTATACGAGTACCAACAAAAAAAAATCTAATCAAAATTGTAGTAAATTTACAGTAAGTACGTTATTTATGTAACGGCAACTGTGGAAGTATTTTTGAAGGTTTTCGAGATAAACGTAAATAACTGAAAAAAGTGACATTTAAACCAAAGCACAGTCCCCACACCCGAGAACTTTTTTTATTTTTTTTTTATTTATTAAACAAAGTACATATTTCTTATTTCTAAGACAATTTCCTGCAAAACTGTATTGTACAGTTTGACTGCAAGCACGAGTCTCTATACTAATAATACTATAGAATATTTATTATTTATATACAATTATAGGATAAACGAATATATTTGATGCTAACTTTAATTAAATCATTTTACTCAAGCGATTTCAGCAAATATTTTTTCAGGGCCTTTTTAAATTTGAGCTTGCTTGGCTCATGACGGATGTTCTCGGGCAGACTATTTAGGAAGTACGGAAGTCTTTTATTTAATGTTCTATCTTCGAAGTAGTTCTTAACGCGTGGTACTTCGAATTTGCCCGCGGACACCGATCGAGTGCCATGCTTGTGCTCTATTAATATTGGATTATGCTCCTGGTTGCTATGGTTATTAACTGCTAGTAGGTATTTATGTTTTAAACTAACTGGGAGTATTTTACTAATTTTAAATAATTTTGAATAGTCTCCATTACAATTATTTTTTGTTTTTTTATTTACAAGTAATTTTAAGAATCTTATTTGCAATGCTTCTAATTTATCAATGTAAGATTTAAATGTAAGTCCATAGCAATCAAGAGCATATCCCAATATAGAATCTACAATTGCAAAGTATAGGCATTTTAATATATTATTCGGAACTTTGAAGCTTTAATGATAAAATTTGCCTACAAGAATTCTTAGTTTGTCACATACATAATTTATGTGTTGGTGCCACGAAAATGCGGTATCAACTTTGACTCCAAGATATGTTACACAATCAACTTTTTCAATCGGTTTACATTGGCAATTTTTGAAAGTATTGTGAATACATGTGAAACTGTGAGTGTACATGGGCAAAAATGCATCTGTGATATGTAAATAATGAGATTGAATATTGAGTAGTCTTGTTTTTTCTAAGTTTAATATTATGCCATTATCATGGGGACCATTTAACTACAGCATCTATATCCTGTTGAACCAAGTGACACGTCTCAGTGAGGTTGGTACCTGCACGTAAGGTGCAAAGATCATCAGCAAACATATGTGCTGAACAGTAGCGTAATACTCCACATAAGCTATTAACGTGCATTAGATAACACACAGGTCCACACACGGAGCCTTGGGGGACCCCACATCGAACCTGTGTCTCATCGCTTAACCCGTCACTTATCTTAACGCGATATGAGCGCGATGTGAGGTAGTCACGGAACCAACAGTTCAGTGGCTGCCCCACACCACAGTCGTCCATTCCATCTAAAAGAGAGCTGCTTTCCAAAGTGTCAAATGCTTTTTTGAAATCATAAAATATGGCAACTACGAACTTTTTATCACCTAAGTAAGTATTTATCTCATCTGTGAATTTTGATAACAAAGTAGTGGTGCTTTTATTTTTCTGGAAGCCATGTTGACTATTATTTAAAATGTTATTTTTTTGTAAAAACAAACTTATTTGATTAATAATACATTTTTCAATTACTTTGTCAATACTCGAAAGAATGGATATCGGTCTGTAGTTTGTGAATACCTTACGATCCCCTTTTTTATGGATTGGACGTACTAATGATTCCTTTAACTTATTTGGATATTTTTGTTGGGCTACTGATAAATTAATTAAATTTGCAATGACTGGACTAACCTTATCTATGACTAGTTTTAGATCGGACATGCGTATAAGATCGCTTCCCGGTGCTTTATTTTTGTCCATTTGGCGAATTATACGTTTAACATCTCTACTGTGCACCGGTTGCCATCTCATACATACGTTCGCCTTATTTACATAACTATTCCTGTCGAGCCATTTGTCATTACATGTATGTTTTATCAGTTCTATTTCATTCGTAAAACTAAATGCAAACTTATCACAAATTTCTTTAATACTGCCTTGTTTCTCCATGTTACTAAGGACGGAACTATCTAGAGATTTTTTGTCTTTACCTAATAAACTATTTATTTTATCCCAGATTGTCTTAATATTATTATTGCAACTTATTATACTTTGCTTATCATAGTCATTCTTACATTTTAAAGTAGCTTTATTACATCTATTTCTATATTTGGTGTTACTAAGTCTTTTCAACATATTCTTAGGTTCATTGCACCATATTATAAATAACCTATCCCGTTCTGAGATCATTTTTTTCAAATTATCACTAATCCAACTTTTATTATCCCTATGATTAGATGCATTGTTATTTTTTTTAATTATATAACATTTATTATAAATATTATTGAACAACAACGTGAATTCTTTATACAATTTAATTGGACATTGTATGTTCATTAACTCCTCAAACGTAGTTTCTAGCAATTTTTCTCTCACTAAGCGATTATCTAGCACACGCCTAGTAACAGAGGGCGCGCGCGTCGCGAGCTCGGCCGCGGTGGACCCACGCATGCGCTGGCCCGATGGACTCGCGCCCGCGCCAGCGACACTCGCGCTGCCGCCGTTCGTCGGGCTCTGTTTCCATTGTATGGCTACTGAAGTAAAGTAGTGGTCAGAGATCTTATGCGTTATTACTGCCGAATCAATTATGGACAAATGATCTCGTACATATATATGATCAATACATGATTCTACGAGTTTGCCCATAACTATCTCTCTACGTGTAATATCATTGATACATTTTATAAATCCGAATTCCGCCATAAGGTTTTCGTATGCTACTACACGATTATCCTGGTAATTTAACAAATTTATATTTAAATCTCCACAAATTATTACTTTTGACTCACTGGGTATGCAGTTTGAGAGATTGCGAAATTCTGATAAAAATTCTATAATTCTATCTTGTTTGTTAAATCTAGGAGGTCTGTATATGGATATCACATAAATATCATCGTAATTATTAGAAAATGAAATGGAAACACTCTGCCGATCGCATGATGGTCGCGGTGGCCAGCGCACCTGTCTCTCGCACGCGCGCCAAGCCGCTCTTGAGAGTAGACAATCACGCCCCCGCCACTACGGCCTTCACGAGTATAGGCATCAACTTTAAATCCATCTACTTTAAAAACAATAATGAAAAGGTTATATTTGCTTCTGTAATTACTAACATGTCTATTTGTTTTAGGTCGTCACTTATGGTTACAAGAAGCTCGTTAAAATGTTTTTTCAAAGAACAAATATTGACATGTAAAATACACAAATCGTTTATGCTATTATTAATTTGCCAACTTGCTAAACTATCGACACATGAATAGTTAACGGATTCATCTATTATAGCATCTAAGTTACTTAACTTTAACTTAACTGTCAGGAGGTTTATCAGAACACCTCAAAGAAGCCCTGTACTGTACTAATTTTGAAAACTACACGAATTATTACCCCTGATTGGCTTAATTCATGCTAATTTTCTCGGGCTATGTTCTAACTAAATACTACAAAGGTGTCATTAAAAATAGTATTTGACTTTTTCTAATTCTACGCGTGTCTATCTATAATATCTTTGCTCTTAGACGCGTGGACTGATTTGAGTGCAGCATTTGTATTATATAAGGTACCTATGCGCAGGCGGAGCTTCGCTGTTAGAGCAGCTTGTTTACGTGTTTATTACTTATATCACTACATATTGTCTTTCTTACCTTCTCTTTATATACTCCTAATATTAGATGTGAATGTCTAGTCGGAGTGGCGCGAGGTGTGGCAGGAGGGTTCTCCGCTGCTATCGGCGTCGCTGCACACGCGCGGCTGCGTGGAGGCCGTGCGCGCCCCGCTCACCAAGGCGGTGCTCATCCTGCAGATCCTCAGCGTGCTAATAGTGCTATTACAGGTGAGAGCTCAGTCACTCGTTGCACACGCGTGGCTGCGTGGAGGCCGTGCCCCGCTCACCAAGGCGGTGCTCATCCTGCAGATCCTCAGCGTGCTAATAGTGCTATTACAGGTGAGAGCTCAGTCACTCGTTGCACACGCGCGGCTGCGTGGAGGCCGTGCCCCGCTCACTAAGGCGGTGCTCATTCTGCAGATCCTCAGCGTGCTAATAGTGCTATTACAGGTGAGAGCTCAGTCACTCGTTGCACACGCGCGGCTGCGTGGAGGCCGTGCCCCGCTCACTAAGGCGGTGCTCATTCTGCAGATCCTCAGCGTGCTAATAGTGCTATTACAGGTGAGAGCTCAGTCACTCGTTGCACACGCGCGGCTGCGTGGAGGCCGTGCCCCGCTCACCAAGGCGGTGCTCATCCTGCAGATCCTCAGCGTGCTAATAATGCTATTACAGGTGAGAGCTCAGTCACTCGTTGCACACGCGCGGCTGCGTGGAGGCCGTGCCCCGCTCACCAAGGCGGTGCTCATCCTGCAGATCCTCAGCGTGCTAATAATGCTATTACAGGTGAGAGCTCAGTCACTCGTTGCACACGCGCGGCTGCGTGGAGGCCGTGCCCCGCTCACCAAGGCGATGCTCGTCCTGCAGATCCTCAGCGTGCTGTTAGTGCTGTTACAGTTGAAAACTCACTCACGCGCTGCACACGTGCGGCTATGATAAGATAAGATAAGGCCAATGATTCAAGTCCGGCCTTTTAGTCCGGCGCGGATTATAATTATTAAGAAGGAATCGCATTGGCAAAGAAACTCACTAACAAAAGTCTATATGACTAGATTTCGATTTTCTAATACAAACAAATTGTTCCTAATAGCCACAGTTTTGGAAACGCAGTAACTACTGCCCCGATCTCTAAACCAGGAGAAACCTGAAGTAGGTACACATTGCTGACGTCTGCTTCAAAGGATGCCTTAAGCGTAGTTTCCCCATTTTACAAAATAGGTACAGTCGGCCAAGAAATTGGTCTACCACTTTTCGACACTTATCTCATGAGTGGTAGACCAATTTCTTGGCTGACCGTACTTATATCTCAAAATACAAATTTAAGCTAGAGCTAGCCTATTTCGGGGAATTCATTATGTCGTAGATAAGTTACAACACGATCTGTTGAGCCACGCTTAGGGTACAAGTTTAACTTTCATGGGAACTGGGGAAGTCGATGGGAAGTTTCGTTTGCAGTTCTCGTACAAGTTACAGTTGGAATTTCGTAGTGTAAAACCAATCTTAATCTGAAGGACCCTCTACTAACCGACGTACGAAATCCAAATGAAGGGTAAATTCAGTGGAGCGGCGTTCTTAAGGCGTTTTAAGATTGGGTTTACGCAACGTTAGTTTAAACCCTAAGGTGGTGATGGACTTAATAAAGCTACTGTCTCCAGATATTCATAGTGATACTGACTCGACTGCTCGCGACCAGTGCTCAAGATGCAGTGCTACACGGCGATTGCGACGGAGTTGGGCAGGGATTCATCTTTTGGACACCGACCAGGTGTAATAGACAAGATGTCATAAGAGTGGTGAGTCATACGGTGGTTTTACAGTGACGCGTAGGTACCACTAGCGTGAATGGTATGCACGGATCGGTTTGTTTGTCTTGACGACGCGGGAAAATCAGTATTACTATATGGCTTTAGTGCTCCATTGCCGGTCAGCGCATAGGTAGTGCCCTGCCGCTGACATTCTTTTAAATGTACCTATATTTTCGTATATATAAACTTCTGATCATTGTGTATGGTACGCGCTTACGGAGTTGATGCACTAAATCCAGCTAATATCCCGTGGTTCGCGCGCTTACCGCCCGCGGTGAGCGTCCATTTCACTCACTTCGAGGCGTGCTCCTGTCGTGAGATAGTATGAAATCAACGTCACTCTACGTATTTTCTTTACGAGTAGGTGTGGGGTTTTGTGAAGCGTTATACGTCATTCGATAACCGAGTTTTCTCAGTCAGGTCTGGAGTTTCAGGTTTTCTTTGGCAGGGTCAAAATTCCGGTATTCTATGCCACAGACGTGAGATTTGGCGGTACAGGTTTGGTGCTTGAATAGTACCTATTCGAATTGGATAAAGCGTTGATTGAATTCGCCTATATTGTAAGACATCTTAATAAATAACGTTTGACTGACTTTTATTTGCTCAGCTGTTCAATACTGTAAGTCTGGACAAAATTAAAGGTTCTGTTACAACCTGTTACACTGTTAAACAGTGACCTAAAACTCTGAAGGCAACGAATCGGTGTCGTTTTTCAACACGGCATTTATAAATTTGTCACTCCGTTCTAATGTTCGGTTTTCAAAAGATTTTAAGCCCTGTTTCAATACATTTTCAACTTAAATCCAACCCCATAAGGTATTTTGATATCCAGCATTATACTTGTATTTATTACTTATAGGTGTGAATATGTATGTAATCGCTTTAATTTTTCGGATGCATTTCACGTGAATAGATTGTAATTTATTATTGTTACCAGTGATCTTTGGCCTTGGTACAGTGACCTAGTTTTGGACTTGCTTACAGAATTAGATACGCATGTCAGTTAGAAGTCGGTCGATATTTAATTAACAGCTCTATTATTCGTAAGGAACAGAAAATGTGATATGAAAATAAATTACCTTCTGGTTGTCTCTGCGACTTCACCCGCTTTGCAAACGTTTTGCTTACTCTTCGGGAACCCTGCATCATTTCCCTTCCTCTTTGGCCCTTATATCATTGTACAGGACAAACCAACTTACACTAACGCATTTATACTTAACGTAGGAATACGATGTATCCGTTAAAGCTCACGTCGTCCATATTCCCATTTTACCAACTTCCTAGCTAGTCAACATTCCCGCTTCGACCTTGCCCTATCTCGTCTATATTACCAAATCGTAATTTTCCTATTTGGTCCACATTCCATATTCTTTATTTGACCATACTCCCAACCTGTCCCCATCCTTATTCGTTGACTGTTTGAGAAACAGTGGTCAACGAATAAGGATGATCCCAACAGTCGACGAGTAAGGATATGGATCAGTTGGAAATGTGGACGAGACCTATCGCCCTAACCTCCTAAAGTTGACGTGAAAATGAGAAGGGAACGTGGCGGAAGTGGAAATGTTGACGACGTCGGAAGTTTGACAAATGTGAATGTGGCCAAAGGTAACCTAAATAGCTGTAAAGGCCGGTTCACACGTATTAAGTTTTCAAGTAGTTAACTAAATTTTAAGCGACTTAATTTTAAGCAAGCGTTTACACGTTCGAATAAGTTAAGCGCTTTAGTTAGCCCGAGATGGATGCTCAAGTCATCAATTCAGTAATTAAATTCGTACTAAGCGAAGCTTTAGACAAGGTCAAGGATGAAATAGTCAAGGAAACGAGAGCACCAGCGAGACTGTATATGAAAAACTGGATAAGCAGGAGAAATTAATATGGCGCAAGCACAACTGATAATGAGCTAGCAGGGGAAGATAGACAGGAGTATTTCAAAGCACTACGAATGTCAGAAGAATCCTTTGATTACTTAATGTCTAAAGTTGAATGCTGAAAATGCGACTGCTCCGCCAAATTTATACATTTAAGTAATATCTAAATTGTGCCTGTCCAAACGTGTCAAGTTATAATTCACGCCCACCCACTTAACCGAAAAATAGACCAATTTTTAATCTACTTGTTTCCTTGCACGCAAAATTTTAACTTGTAACTAAATTAATTGTTTACACGTTTTAAGTCGCTTAAAATTAAGTTAAAATGTAGTTAAATACTTGACAACTTAATATGTGTAAACCGGCCTTAACCTCTGTTCACAGCCGCTGAGCTGCGAGACAATCGCCGTGAATAAGTGCAGCACATGCGGGCTACTGCCTCGGCGCCGCTGTCTGCTCTGCGTCGGCAACCGATCCGACCTCGAGGCAGCAAGATCCGAGAACGAGTGACCGACGTATCTGTAGACCTGCTGCAACGTCGCCGCTGCTTGCTATGCGCCTGATGCCACCTTAAGCCTGTAAGGTCCTAAAACGAATGGCAGACGTATCAGTAGTACTGCCACGGCGCCGCTGCCTGCTTTGCGCTCGATCAGACCTCGAGGCAACACGGTTCGAGAACGAATGACAGACGAAACAACAAAGAGAGATGCGTGGGTGACATAGTAACTGGTCGTTGGGCGTAGGGAGGCTATCAAATGAATTTAATAGAGCATGGCAACTTAGATAGCGTTTGTGAATTCCGTTCCTACCGGTGGAACAAGATAGTTGAAATATTCACCTCCCTAGTCCAGACTTACAATCACTACTCACTCAACTGTCGTCACGATATGTGAATTGTTCTTAGCTACGAGTAAGAAAAAGAAGTAACTGTCATAAGTCAATATCTGTAAATAAAAATATAATTCATAATCAATGCAAAGGCTTTATTTGACTTTATTGTACACAGTCCTTATAAACTAAAGTTATATTTAAGTAACAATGCGTGAAGCCGTTCCGTTGCGCCTTCGATACAAATTCGTATAAATAATAACGAGGACGCCTGCCCGCCGATGTCTTTCATCAATTTTAAATAACAAATATACAAAAGGGATATTTACAAGCGGCGGGCGTAGCACCGTGTGGAATGTGAGGCGCTCACGCCGAGTTTCCACCGAAACCGGCCAGAGCGCGGGGGCCATCTTCGAGCTGTCAACCTATGGAAGCTCAGCGGGCCGCCAACACCGAAAACCGCCATTTTCGGTCGGCGGCCTACTAGAGTTTTCATATCTCGAGAGCTCCGCCGGTCAGAAAGAAAAATGACGCCACAGGCTCCCCTACGCCGCTAACGATCGTGGCCTTCTCGTCGGCATTCGGCAACGCGTAGCTCGCACGTCTCTTTCCAAGCGACCGCGGTCTTCTAGAGTCGTCTCCTCGATCAGAGCGGCGGCGGGCCGTCGGGGTAGCGCAGCACGGGCTCGAGCGCGAGGCCGGGGGCGCGGCAGTCGGAGGACGCGTGCGGCGCCAGCGCGGCGGCGCCCAGCAGCAGCAGCAGCAGCGCCTGGAACGGCAGCGACGCGCGCGCCACGCGGCACACGAAGCGCAGGCTGCGCTGCAGCCGGCTCAGCTCCTCGTCGTCGTCAGCGACCACCACCCTGCGCATGAGCGTTACGTTAGCTCGCTGGCGATGCTTGCGCCTTACAAGGGGCCAGTGACGATACGTCTCAATTTGTAGCAATTGAAAAAGTAGAGCAAACGTGAGATTCACGAGACTAATCGGTATGTTTGACTTCATATAGGGATAATAAATGTTACAACAGATAACTCGTTATGAAATGCACTCTATGTCGCTAAATATTAGGGGCTTTTTACTTTTAAGGATTCAGACTATATAATCGAGGATCATGCCAAAAACATTTTCGTTTTTCATTTATTTAGATTTTTCAAGACAAAAATAGAAAAAGATGAAACATGCAATCAGGGGCCCGTGTCTCAAAAAAGCTTGTAACTTGTGTTACAAGCGGAAGTCCCTTTCCAAAATTATGAATTAAGAAGAGACTTCCGCTTGAAATACTAGTTACAAGCGTTTATGACACGGGCCCCAGGTATAAAAATCGAATCAATTATTACAAAAAAAAAGAACAGGGTGAGTGAAACACAAAATAATGCTGACAAACACAGTGAAAGCGACAATTCATACAGTGCCAACTGGAAAATACACCACTACCGACTGTGTTGTTGACTGTATAATTTGTTGGTGTTTTTCGTTAACCATAAGCACTTTATTTCGATGATGTTATACTGTTGCAATAAACATTTTTAATAGAATGGCTTAACCTGATATTATCTGCATGGTAAAGTTATTCAGCACAAGAAGAAGGCTGACTACAAAATCCTGTATGTAATGTATACAATTGCTTATAAGCAAGGACGTTATTGCGGTCCGAAGCTGAATTCCATTGTAGGAATAGAAAGAGTTGACTTTCATGCATTTTTGCCAGTTAAACAAATCTCCCAGACACCAGTAGATGTTCCCGAGCGTTAGAAGTCGATAAAGACGCCATCTGCATGCAAATACGAGCAACACAAGAGCTAAAGGTCGCTACTTACTCATTCTCGTCGAGCGGGGGCAGTTCCAGGGTCGAGATCTGTTCCTCCTCCTCCTCCATTAGCTATGGGGTAAAAATACGTCAACATACTGTGCAAAGCGGCTAAATACTGTGGTGTTATGGGGGTGCACACATTGTATTATTCTTGGATTAAGAGCATCTGGTTCTTGAAGCATTAGGGAAGTATACGGATAAATTCAAAAGGAATATTTCCAATTATAGCAGCGTAAATACTTATATAGTAATCATTTGTGCTACAAAGATTGGATATTTCTTAAATTTCCTCCCATAGTTCGCTTTATTATTATTAATTATTAAAAATAATACAATATTGGCATTTTTCAACCCTCAACAAAACGAATATTTTTGATTATCCATATTTCGTATTGTATTAATATTCTAAACATTTCAGGGTCTTAATAATTCGTTATATGTCATTGCTCTCTAAGTAAATTACAAAGCAATAATATGTGCTCTTATATTTGTGTTTTGTGGTAAGCTGTGAGGGCAACTTAGGGAAAACTACCGTATCGATAAATTTCAAAATAAATTTCAATTTTGACTAAATTTTTATATATTTGACAACAAAACGGGTATTTATTAAAATGAAGTTTATCGACACAACTAAATGTAGGTGAACTGGTAGATATTTATCTAAATATAGGATCGTTTAAATTTTTTCAGTCAGTTAATTTTAAACCGACGTTAAAGTTTCAAAACAATTTAACTGATTAGTCTTGTATACATTGTATACATGAAACGATATTTTCGCCAACCGTATACCGATTTTAATGTTTTTTGTTATATTCGAAGTCGGTAGTTATGTTGCGGTACAACAACGAATTTATCGGTATTTAGGGAATACACCTAATTAATAATCGTGGACCATTACGGGCAACGCCGCTACCGAGTCATCGTCACTGCCATAGCCTAATACATGAGTACATATTTATTTAGAAATACCTAAATCGGTAAGACTCGACACAATTTTGACACTAAATTGTTCGATTACAGCGTTCCAGAACGATCGGGAAACGGGTAAAACCTGTCCCTTAACACCCAAATTAGAGTCGATTTACTAATCATTACAAATGGGATTTTGAAAGGGTTGATCGGTATTCTGGCTGAGTACATAGGACGGGTGCACACGGCTTACCATGGGGGCGGCGGCGGCGGCCACGGCGGCCAGCGCGGACGTGGCGCGCGGCTGGCGCGCCAGCGCGGCGCCCAGCTTCAGCGCGTACACGCCCGACAGCTTGCGGAGCGACTGCAGGCGCAGCCGCAGCTCACCCAGTCTGTGGAAAATTATCCTTATTGCATGTTCGGAAGTTTTGCGAGGACCCAATATTTCGAAGGCGACGACGATTAACAGTAGAGCCAGATCAAAAGGAGTAACTGATTAAAAAAAAAATTATAAACGAAAAATAATTTAATTTGTAGGCGGCGATAGTCTAAACTCTAACCATTGCGACTTCATTGACCCCTTACACACATTTATTATCATTATACTCCTACAATACTCTATACACTTAGTACCTCATCCATTACCACTGCTTTTATTTAGACATACTTTACTCTCGACTGACAGGTCACAGATCTTTCCTTTTTTTTCGATCCCTGGGGCAGATAGGGATAAACATCTAGTTCAACAATAGTTTGACATGAACGGGGGGTCAATAATGGTTACGTTTATAGCGCGATAGATAAATGACAAAGCCACCGACACTGTGACAAGTATATGACGCTTGCTTTTTATCACATATTTATAGCATGATACACGTGAGTTCAGAGTGACGGTTGCTTTATCACATATTTATAGCATTGTTAACCGTGAGTGGGAGTGACGGTTGCTTTATCACATATTTATTATAGCATGATAAACATGATTGGGAGAGTGACGGTTGCTTTATCATAGATTTATTACAGCATGATAAACGTGAGTTGGATAGTGACGGTTGCTTTATCACATATTTATAGAATGATAAACGTGAGTGGGAGAGTGACGGTTGCTTTATCACATATTTATTATAGCATGATAATCGTGAGTGGGAGAGTGACGGTTGCTTTATCACATATTTATAGCATGATAAACGTGAGTGGGAAAGTGACGGTTGCTCTATCACATATTTATTATAGCATGATAAACGTGAGTGGGAGAGTGACGGTTGCTATATCACATATTTATTATAGCATGATAAACGTGAGTGGGAGAGTGACGGTTGCTCTATCACATATTTATTATAGCATGATAAACGTGAGTGGGAGAGTGACGGTTGCTCTATCACATATTTATTATAGCATGATAAACGTGAGTGGGAGAGTGACGGTTGCTATATCACATATTTATTATAGCATGATAAACGTGAGTGGGAGAGTGACGGTTGCTCTATCACATATTTATTATAGCATGATAAACGTGAGTGGGAGAATGACGGTTGATATATCACATATTTATTATAGCATGATAAACGTGAGTGGGAGAGTGACGGTTGCTATATCACATATTTATTATAGCATGATAAACGTGAGTGGGAGAGTGACGGTTGCTATATCACATATTTATTATAGCATGATAAACGTGAGTGGGAGAGTGACGGTTGCTCTATCACATATTTATTATAGCATGATAAACGTGAGTGGGAGAATGACGGTTGATATATCACATATTTATTATAGCATGATAAACGTGAGTGGGAGAGTGACGGTTGCTATATCACATATTTATTATAGCAAGATAAACGTGAGTGGGAGAGTGACGGTTGCTATATGACATATTTATTATAGCATGATAAACGTGAGTGGGAGAGTGACGGTTGCTATATCACATATTTATTATAGCACGATAAACGTGAGTGAGAGAGTGACGGTTGCTATATCACATATTTATTATAGCAAGATAAACGTGAGTGGGAGAGTGACGGTTGCTATATCACATATTTATTATAGCATGATAAACGTGAGTGGGAGAGTGACGGTTGCTATATCACATATTTATTATAGCATGATAAACGTGAGTGGGAGAGTGACGGTTGCTCTATCACATATTTATTATAGCATGATAAACGTGAGTGGGAGAGTGACGGTTGCTCTATCACATATTTATTATAGCATGATAAACGTGAGTGGGAGAGTGACGGTTGCTCTATCACATATTTATTATAGCATGATAAACGTGAGTGGGAGAGTGACGGTTGCTCTATCACATATTTATTATAGCATGATAAACGTGAGTGGGAGAGTGACGGTTGCTCTATCACATATTTATTATAGCATGATAAACGTGAGTGGGAGAGTGACGGTTGCTCTATCACATATTTATTATAGCATGATAAACGTGAGTGGGAGAGTGACGGTTGCTCTATCACATATTTATTATAGCATGATAAACGTGAGTGGGAGAGTGACGGTTGCTCTATCACATATTTATTATAGCATGATAAACGTGAGTGGGAGAGTGACGGTTGCTCTATCACATATTTATTATAGCATGATAAACGTGAGTGGGAGAGTGACGGTTGCTATATCACATATTTATTATAGCATGATAAACGTGAGTGGGAGAGTGACGGTTGCTATATCACATATTTATTATAGCATGATAAACGTGAGTGGGAGAGTATCGGTTGCTTTATCACATATTTATTATAGCATGATAAACGTGAGTGGGAGAGTGACGGTTGCTATATCACATATTTATTATAGCATGATAAACGTGAGTGGGAGAGTGACGGTTGCTATATCACATATTTATTATAGCATGATAAACGTGAGTGGGAGAGTGACGGTTGCTATATCACATATTTATTATAGCATGATAAACGTGAGTGGGAGAGTGACGGTTGCTATATCACATATTTATTATAGCATGATAAACGTGAGTGGGAGAATGACGGTTGATATATCACATATTTATTATAGCATGATAAACGTGAGTGGGAGAGTGACGGTTGCTATATCACATATTTATTATAGCATGATAAACGTGAGTGGGAGAGTGACGGTTGCTATATCACATATTTATTATAGCATGATAAACGTGAGTGGGAGAGTGACGGTTGCTCTATCACATATTTATTATAGCATGATAAACGTGAGTGGGAGAATGACGGTTGATATATCACATATTTATTATAGCATGATAAACGTGAGTGGGAGAGTGACGGTTGCTCTATCACATATTTATTATAGCATGATAAACGTGAGTGGGAGAGTGACGGTTGCTCTATCACATATTTATTATAGCATGATAAACGTGAGTGGGAGAGTGACGGTTGCTATATCACATATTTATTATAGCATGATAAACGTGAGTGGGAGAGTGACGGTTGCTATATCACATATTTATTATAGCATGATAAACGTGAGTGGGAGAGTGACGGTTGCTATATCACATATTTATTATAGCATGATAAACGTGAGTGGGAGAGTGACGGTTGCTATATCACATATTTATTATAGCATGATAAACGTGAGTGAGAGAGTGACGGTTGCTATATCACATATTTATTATAGCATGATAAACGTGAGTGGGAGAGTGACGGTTGCTCTATCACATATTTATTATAGCATGATAAACGTGAGTGGGAGAGTGACGGTTGCTCTATCACATATTTATTATAGCATGATAAACGTGAGTGGGAGAGTGACGGTTGCTCTATCACATATTTATTATAGCATGATAAACGTGAGTGGGAGAGTGACGGTTGCTCTATCACATATTTATTATAGCATGATAAACGTGAGTGGGAGAGTGACGGTTGCTCTATCACATATTTATTATAGCATGATAAACGTGAGTGGGAGAGTGACGGTTGCTATATCACATATTTATTATAGCATGATAAACGTGAGTGGGAGAGTGACGGTTGCTATATCACATATTTATTATAGCATGATAAACGTGAGTGGGAGAGTATCGGTTGCTTTATCACATATTTATTATAGCATGATAAACGTGAGTGGGAGAATGACGGTTGATATATCACATATTTATTATAGCATGATAAACGTGAGTGGGAGAGTGACGGTTGCTATATCACATATTTATTATAGCATGATAAACGTGAGTGGGAGAGTGACGGTTGCTATATCACATATTTATTATAGCATGATAAACGTGAGTGGGAGAGTGACGGTTGCTCTATCACATATTTATTATAGCATGATAAACGTGAGTGGAAGAGTGACGGTTGCTCTATCACATATTTATTATAGCATGATAAACGTGAGTGGGAGAGTGACGGTTGCTCTATCACATATTTATTATAGCATGATAAACGTGAGTGGGAGAGTGACGGTTGCTCTATCACATATTTATTATAGCATGATAAACGTGAGTGGGAGAGTGACGGTTGCTATATCACATATTTATTATAGCATGATAAACGTGAGTGGGAGAGTGACGGTTGCTATATCACATATTTATTATAGCATGATAAACGTGAGTGAGAGAGTGACGGTTGCTATATCACATATTTATTATAGCATGATAAACGTGAGTGGGAGAGTGACGGTTGCTATATCACATATTTATATCATCATAAACGTGAGTGGGAGAGTAAAGATTGCTTTTTAGTCGATGATCTGGTGAAGATCGCAGGAAACTTTGAGGGCGACGCACGACCGGTCTTTAAGGGAATCCTTGGCAGGGCCCTTGTCCAGTAGTCTACGCGTTTTTCGTGGACGAATCACTGTGGCGCGACATACCTGCGGCAGATGTCGTCGGCGCTGGGCGGCGCGTCACCGCTGCGCAGCAGCTGCGCGGAGTCGTGCAGCGCGTGCACGCGCGGCTCGGCGCGGCTGAGCTCGTCGCGCAGCTCGCTGAAGCGGCGGAAGTCGCGCTGCAGCTCGGCGGCGGGCCGGCTCAGCCGCAGCGGCTCGCGCGCGCGCACGCCGCGCTCCGCCGCCGCCAGCCGGGCCACCAGCTCCACCACTGCGCGCATAACAGACTTGAGGTACATCGCAAGCTGGCGATCCAAAAATAGAAGTGATCGGGGGAACGACGATGAAAAACCCCCGACGCCGGTACAAAACTTGCAATATTACTCGCTAGATCATTTAAGATTATAAATCATATCGATTTTTCTTGAACGATAGAAAACAACGCTCCTGATAAATTCATCTTTGGAATTAAAGAAACTAAATGAAAATATATTTCATCGATGTGGGAGCTACGATAGCCCAGACGGACGGATATACCTCGCGGCCGAAAGTTCCCGACGGGCGACTCACCGATGTCGTGGAACTGCTGGTTGTGCACGAGCGCGCGCTGCAGACGCTTCTGCCAGGCGCCGGCGCAGGCGCAGGCGCGGTCCCAGCGCGCGTTGGCGGCCGCCAGCCTCGCGCGCACGCGCGCCGCGTCCGCCGCCACCGCCGCGTGCGCCGCCACGTGCGCGCCCACCACGTTCAGCGACACCACGATGGACTTGTGCGAGTCCAGGTCCAGCAGGAACTCTCGGTGGTCCTGGGGATGACGACAATTTATCACGATTTTGGCTCGGGCTCTTGAGATTCGACAAATTCTAAGACGTAGCTCGCGTCGGTTTATATCGCGATGTGGCTAATGACCGGCGGGGCCCTATGATGGTCGCGTTTATCACGCGATAAATGATATGATACCGAGTCTATCACTCTCGCACTCACATACGTGTCAGAAGGTGACAGCAGCTATGTCATTTATTTATCGCGTGACAAACACAACCATCATAGGCCCGCTGGCCTCGGACTTTTTATCGCATGGTAAGACGTTAAAGAACCGAGGAGTTGATATTAATATTAAAATTTTACTCATACTCATACTTAATTTTTTTATAGTCCGTAACACCTACTTTCATCCCTACGTTAAACTGACAGATCGAAAATGTCAATCGAAGGTAATCTTATCCAATATAGTAAAAATATATGTATTTTAACTAGTTTTCCGTTACCCGAAGGCCGCTGCTCAAACTGCTTTTTGGACGTAAATATGCCAAATGAGCTTAGTTTTATAAAGGATAATTATGAAATCATTTTTGAATCCATCACCAACTTACAATGTACCAATATTTCAATAAAACTATGTTTTAAATACTCGATAACATCAAACGATTTTTAACAGTTTTTGGACCCGAAACAATTAAAGATAAATTGGAAAAAGTATTCAATAGAAATCCGGACTTCCTTGAAATAAGACAGATTGACTACTCTAAATTCTGTTGATGTAGAACGGTCTTTTTCAAGCCACAAGTGGATTTTCAACTAATATAGGACCTCCTTTACACCGGAAATATAGAAAAAATAGCCATTGTATACTAATTTTACAATTTTGAAATAACGAATACACCCGTTATACCTTTTTAAGATTTTGAAGCACTCATTCCTGTATCTACGTGTCCTATGGATATTACAAACTATGAACTTGGTTAATAGTGTTATTATTGTTTGGCCTATAATTTCGGTAGAATACATAGTGTGATAGTATTTTTTTTATTTAAAATATAGTTCAATTCAATTAGAAATGTTTACTTCATTTATAATCAACTTTGGAATTAATTAACTGATTGAGTATGAGTAAAGTTTGAATGTTAATATCGACTCCACGGTTCTCTAACGTCTTTCCATGCGATAAAAAGTCCGAGGTCTGCTAATGACGTAAAGCGCTTCAATGTCGAGAGACGCCCTGGTAGCATTTTTTATTAATACCGATATTAGAAAATATGATATGGCATCCATTTTGGATTTCAAGATGAGCTACACTTAGTCGTCGTGAGTATCGTTCTCTAGGTCATCCGTCTTGAACGAACTTAGAAAACGAAACTCAATGCGACTTAAAACAGACGTTCGCCATTGTGATATCCGACATCGATTCCTTGAAAACCCACGATAACGATCTTCCAAAAAGATGATATCCGCCATTTTGAAATCCTTAATGCAATGAGTTGCCGTCAGTGATTCAGACTGTATACCTGTATAGCATCTTCCAGCTGGTCATAGACCTCCGGCGGGTCGCCGCGGCCCTCCTCCGTGGCTTCGGCGAACTGCAGCCACTGCTCCAACCGCCAGAGGTCGTTGTCCAGCTGCTTCCAATTGCGGTCCGAGCACAGCGGGCATGTCAGCCGACCGGACTCGCTGTGGGGTAAATCGTTAGTCAGTCAACTTGTAACTTGTGGCATTAATTTTGAAGTAGAGTTTTTGAGGACGACTAGTTTACTTAAAAGCTGTTAAATACTGAACTTTAGCATATAAAAGACGTAACTGACCGTCGATTTAGTCGGGGAACCTAGTGTAACCACATCATTGATATTGGTGAATTGAATTCCGACCGGCAAAAACAGTAATCGACGGGGGTCATATACGATCGTTAAACCTTTGCAGACTTGTGTCTAATATTTACAATCAAAAAAACCAAGTATAATAACTGAAAAGAAAATATAAAGCTGTAGAATGTGTGAGTAAAATAATACAATGTGCAGTGCAAATAAGTAAAACATATTATGTCTCTCAGTATGTTTGAAATAAATAAGTAGGTGCCACTAACTACAACAGAAAACATCAATTCCATGCCTTAACTGCTATCTTGCTTCTTCCAGTTAAAAAAAAACAATCCAATTATCCAAATGAACAAGCTTTACTTGATCTTTTTCACTCAATCTAATTGAGAAACAAAATTAAACACGAACTTACCTACTTGTCTCTCAAATAAGAATATGTTCGTAAGATGGTAAACATTATTCACTACATCTGCGCTATTATATCCTATCATATGCAAGATAACAGCTAAAATAAATTAATAAAATTAGAGAAAGCGATACTCACTGTTCGCACGTGAGCGCGTATGACGCCGAGTGCGGCAACCTAGAGGACCAGAAAACAGCGTGTTTAGAGCATGCCTGTTAGGAAGCTGTTAACACTCCGACAAGAGGGGCGCCAGGCGCTTAGAAACTGTGAAGCGAGGCCCATTTGTTACGGAGTGCACTGTTTCTTGCAGAGAGACAAATGTTTTTGCCTTAAAACATTTTATACCGTTAAATGTAAATATGTTATCTTCCAGCTTTTATCATATACAATCTTTATTTTTGAGATCACTTTAATAACGTCAGCTGTGGTCAGGTAACATTATTTAAATAGTCTTACTATATATTATATAAGAGTCGTGTTAAATGCAACTGACTACACCCACTTTATAAAGATTTTGAACCCCACTTCACAGAAGTAAACTACTTGTAAGGTCATTGCAATTGACTGGAGTCGTGCCAGTTTGATTGGAAGAATAGACGACAGACAAGTATCTACATGCTTCGAGCGATCTGTAGGTCGTTACAGGTGGATATCTTCCAGAGCCAGTCTTTCGAGAGACCTACTTGTGATCAGTCACTATATTCGGTCAAATGCAAATGACGTTCAAAAGGTCGTCAACTGGTAACCTTCACGAGCAACCAGAATTACGGAATCACAAAAAGAATATGCTATTGTTGTGAAAGTTACCATTCGATGACCGCTGAACCCGAAAACGCACTGTTCAATTTTCACAAAGCCCCGACACCAAAATGCAAAAGTGCTAGTGCTACAAATCTGAAATTTCAGACAAATACACAAAATCTGAGTTACTCACCTCAAATTGTTGATTTGCAGTTCTCTCTTCTTCGCTTGTGCGAGAAGGTCCTCGTATCTCAACGACAGTGACTCGACTTCCTTCAGCATCGCTTCTTCTTCGGTCGCGTCACATTCTGTCAGGAGCAGTTCGGATAAATGTTTGGCTAACTCTAGTATTTGGCTGGGCTTCGCTCCTGCCTTTGCGATGTCTTTCGCGGCGGTAGCCAACTCTTCGCTTCCCGCATTTTCTTTCGGCTGTTGCAGAAGTGCCGTCCTTAGACCCTCCAGGCAGTCCGAGGCCTCTTTCACTGCTGATGCCAGCTCTACGCGGTACGTTTCTTTGGAAGTTAGTGTGTCTACTTGTAGAGCGGCGTCTGTCTCCCATTTAAGAGTGTCGACCTGAAGGTATATTAAAACATATATTATTAGAGAAATATTCACAAATAGTTTAGTTAGTTAATTATGTAGCCTATAGCAAAAAATATAAGCTAGAGGGGATCTCTGGCACACCACCTGGCACAACACCTGCCCCTTTAGTACAATCGTGAGATGTAATTTTTTGTCGTTTGACAAAGATTGACTGTCTCTCTCCTCTCGATACAACGTGAGAGGATGCTACTCGTATGTCTAGCGACAAGCGAAGTCGCGGTAAGTTGCGCTCGCCCAGCTGGCTACTCTAGTTTTCCTCAAGAGGATACGTTCTTGAACGGGGACGTGCACGATAACTTCGCATTCCGATGCTTACTATAATGCACTTACACAGCCGCGAGTTCTTTCTGGTCCTACTGGAACACGTACCTGAACAGCGGAGTCCACGTCGCCAACGGTGTCTGCGCGCGCCACGCGCAGCCGCTGGCGCACGTCGGCGAGCAGCGCGCGGTACTCCGCCACCATGTCGCCGACCCCGGCCACGGAGGGCACCGCCGCGGCCAGCTTGTCCGCGGCATGCACCAGCGCTTCGCACTCCGCCAGTTCTTGCTCGACACCCTGCAATATCGATGTGTAATTTAATGGACTCACTTTGGTGATGTCGAGAAAACTGTTGGCATAGAGATAAGATCTATCACCCAAACCAACCAGTATTGTACAGTAGACTAACTGTAGATACCTACGTGCAGTTCTTCAGTAGCGCTGTCAACTAAAATTATTTTGTTACGAAATATACAGGGTGAAACGTTTAAACAGGTCAAAAAAGATATTCTATGACCATTTTCACGGACAAAAGGGTTCTAATAGATACCCCGACTGACCGATTTACATGGTCCGCAACGTATGTATCGTCAAGCACACTCGTAGACTTACCATCAGCTCTGCCATGGTCGCATCCTTGTCCAGAGGCGCCGGCGCCAGATGCAGCGCTCTGGTGAGCCGGACGTCGGCCTCGGCCAGCGCGACGACGGCGCGGCCGTGCGCGGCCACGAACTGGCGATGCGCGTCGGCGCCGGCCGCGTCCAGGCGGCCGCGCAGCTGCTGGCGGCGCCGCACGGCCGTGCGCAGGCGCGCGGCGCAGTCGGCCGCCGGCCCGCGCAACTCCACCCCTCGCGCCGACGCCACCCGGCTATACGCGTCTTCCAACCTCTTCACGTCCTCCTCCATCGCTTCTAAGTCCTTGATGACCGCCTTGGATACGCTCTCGTCGTCCCCTTCCCCTCGCCGCTTCCTAGTCTCGATCTTCTCGACTCGTTTCTCGACGGAGTCCTGTTTCTTCTCGACCTTAGGCAGCAGAGAGTTCGCGAGTTCGGCGGATTTGCGGATCTCCTTCAACGTGTTCTTGCGCTGTTCGGACATATCGCAGATGTTCTTCCATTTTTTCTCGACGATTTCGACGCCGGTGCGTAGGTTGCGGAGGTCGAAATTGCCTTTCAGTACGTCGGGGTCGTTGAATACCAGTTCGCACAGATTTAGAGTTTCCCCGACCTCGCCGCTAACCGATTCTATGTTTTTGTGTATTTCGTCACGTTCTTGGAATTTCTCGTCGACCGCTTTGGTCGTCAACACTTGGATAATAATTGTAGTGGTCAGGTTAGATTCGATGGTGTGCAGTTTTAGTCTGATCGCTGTCAGACGTTCTTCCAACTGTGTGATGGTTTCGAGTAGCTCGTTGATTTTAGATATCCTTGCACGGCCACTATCTTGAAGTTTATGCCAACGTGCATTCAGCTCGCTTTGCTGTTTGGCTGTCGTTTTACTGAAAGATTTCTCATCCTTTTTAGAAAGATCAACAAGGACACTGCCCGTTTCGGAAAGCCATTCAAATTCACGCTCTTTCATAGCGGTTTCTGCCTCAATATCTGAAGTAATTCTCCTGATGAGATCGTGTGGGTCGAGGGCTCCCAGATCGCTATTCTGACTGGAAGTTTCGAGACGTGCCTCGAGCGTGGTAAGCCATTCGGCGAAGCGAAGCAACCGTGAATTGAATATTGTGTAAATCTCCAGTCGCTCTTGCAGTCGATGGATAATAATCGTCAGTTGGTGTTCTAAATCCGCTCGTTGCTGCCTCAGCTGCCACACTCGTTGGTTGACTATCCTGATATCCTGAGGGCTTAGACATTCCTTTAGCTGTTCTTGAATGACACTGAGTGCTTCAATTTGAGTTTCGGTCTTATTAATCTTATTTCTTATCTCCGTATATTTTTCTATTGCCTTTTTCAGTTGTGGCCTTGATAATCTATCTTCATCTGAGTATGACATGATTTCATCTTGAGTTTTTGAGTATAATTTGTGGAGATCGTTAGTCAAGTTCTCGTATTCACCGACAAGACCGAGAATGCGAGTCAGGAAGTCACGCCAAGTGTCTAAGCTAGCGTGCAGATTGTCGACTCGCTTCACAATGCCGGCGTACTCCATCCTTACTGACGCTCCGTAGGTT
Source organism: Hedya salicella (assembly GCA_905404275.2). Lineage (NCBI taxonomy): Eukaryota > Metazoa > Arthropoda > Insecta > Lepidoptera > Tortricidae > Hedya > Hedya salicella. Next base: position 20,759,862 of record FR990098.1, read on the forward strand.
TCCTCCGTAAATTCTAATATTTTCTTGAGATTACTTGATAATTTTTCGGTTTGTTTGCGCCCTTCGGGAACCTTGTCCGATAGGTTTTGCACTTTAGTTAATATCTTCTGGATCCTCTTAATATGAACATATCTTAGTTGCAACTTTTCTTTTTCACGTTCCATTTCCTTCAGCCATCTCAGCAGTTCTATGTAAATCTCTCTGTAGTCATCCCAAGCTGCGATTCTGGTGGATACTTCATCGTGTCTCTCGACTATTCTTGCTAGGGTCTCATTGTGAAGATTCGTCAACGTGTCAAACTTCTCAACTAAGTTTCTGTGTTTTGTTTCCTTGTGTTCATTTATTAGTACTGACCGCTGAGACGCTAGAAGGTTCCTATGTACTCGGCACAGACGTCGATGTTCAGTTAAGTTCTCGTAGTCAGCTGGTACAGACCCTGATAGGAATGATTGTAAGTCCTGCAGGTACTCATGCCATAACCGTAGCGCCGTCGCAGCATCTCCAGATCTTACCAATGCTGTGGACAACCTGTGGTAGTGTAAGAAGGTGTCCCTGAACATAGCCTGCCACAATTCCAGGATCCTGACGATGGAGTGTTCTTCTGATACATCTCTATCGATGTCTGGAAGATGTTCCTTCGCGGGAACAATGTCTGCTTCGCTTTTGCCTAGCGCGATCAAGTTCTCCCGAAGTGCAATAAGTTGGTCTTCTACAATCTCGCCATCTTCGTGCAAGGGCATCAAGTCCTGGAAGCAAAAGCATAATTACTTCAAAACTAGTTATAATATTAAGAAGCATAAATTTATATCAAAATGAAGACCTTATATTATTATTATTTTTATTAATTATGCATTTAACTCTATGCTCAGTACCTAAATTGCTTATAACTCGAATAAGCGTGCCCTCATTTACCCTTTAAGGGCTTGTTGATATTACTAACGACCAGTTAACAGTTACTCAATATGATATGCCTCTAAGGGCCGGTTGTTACTTGTACAGTATATTTAATATCGTATATGCATACACGGCACCACTCAACTGGGTCAGCTGGCACTTCTGTATCGATGACATGTGCACGTGATTATACTTTTAACGGGATGATGATCGCCGTGTTGAATCACATTATACATTTCTAATTGATCTAGCTTTGTAGTACCTAACCATGAACGTTCGTAGTTGTGGTCAATCATTATCTCGGACGTTTACAGTTGGCTTAAAACCGCTCCTAACTCCACGTTACTCGTACGTTACCACATGTTGATTAACATGACAAATGACTAACCTGTCTCATATCAGTGAACTGTTCCTTGACGTGTTGCGCCTTGGCTCGAGCCAGCTGCCTGGCTTCCCCGAGGTCGGCGAGCGCCTGCACAGCGCCGGCCACTAGCTGGAGCCGCCGCGCCAGTGCGTCGGCGTCGGCCTGCAGGGCTCGCGAGCCTGTCTCGGTGGCCACGCGGGCGGCCAGCGACCGCAGCTCCGCCACTCGGGCTTCTTGCTCGAGGCATGCCTGGAAAAACGAGAAAATTAGAGTTTGTGGTGCTGATCGACAAAAAAACTAGGTACAGGATCCAGGGTATACTTTGGCCCACACCAAAACCATTTATAATTAACTCAAATCCACATTTTTTTACATAAGGGTTAAAAAATACCTCATGGAGATAACATTATGATTCAAATGCTAAAGAGCAGCCTAGACGAAGTTATTGGCCTAGGCAAAGTTACCCCCGAGGGCTAAAGGACTCCGACCTTACGGTATGCTTAATTTATTCGTAATAATATATTATAACAATATTTTTAACTTGATACTTTTTTCACATCACGTTTCACTACAGCAAAATCTTGGATATTTTTGTCTCATCTTATACATATATTCTGTTTAGAAACCGCTCTATTATCTGAGGCAAACATAGGTGAGCACCCAAAAATATCGCGCTTAACACTTTTATTGTATGACGCCAACGTTTCGGCCTAGTGCATACTAAATTTAACCTATGACGGCAGGACTATATTCGCTGGCGAATACATTATCCTAATAATACTATTTGTAAGTTGAAGTGGAACTGAGCTCATACGAGATCTCTTTATCGCGTGACCTGATTCCATAATGCGCGGTCTACATTTTAAAAGTTGGACAATTGTCAGGCATCAGCGTAAAGTTTTGATTGGAATCAATATATTGTGTGGATAATAGGTGCCGTATATTTTGCACAAAACAAGTCACAAGGGCAATTCTTCGTCAAAATCTAATATATAATTCCTTTTTCGTCGATTGTCTCCAGTTAAACATGTATTATTCCAGACTTCAGAGATCTAGTCTTTCGTTTCCTTGAGGACGATATATAATTACATTCATACTGTATTATATTGATTCTGAACTGGTTAAGTTTCATAATACTAACTGTTGTCAGTTAGTAATAAAAATGTTGTTTTTAGGGTTCCGTACCTCAATCGAAAAAAACGGAACCCTTATAGGATCACTTTGATGTGTGTCTGTCAAGACCTTTTATCTCGAGAACGTGTGCGGAGGGTATCGAGTTGAAATTAACACGATATACTCAGGTCTACGGTCCCTTGAAGCTGTGAAAAAATCTAACTCCTACATTAACGTAAAAAAAGATACGGCCATTTATGCCGCAAAAATCGTATATTTCGACACTCTCACGGGAATCAAAATGATAGGTACTTCCCGTTGACATAGAACTATGAAATTTGGCAAATAATATCGTGACATACATTCTACAAGTACATACAAAAATCTGAATACTATACATTTGTAATTAAATCATGAAAAATATAGTGTTTTTCAAAATACATATTTGGACAGCCCGGTTGCGTTAAGTTTGCACCTCATTTGTATGTTATGCTATAGATATCAGGTGCAAACTTAACTCAACCGGAACCGGGTAATATAATAATGTTAGGGTAAGTGAAAATTTGTACGGAACCCTCGGTGCGCGAGTCGGACTTTTCTATTAAAAATATAATTTTCTTTAGATCAACTAACAATTGCACACCGTAGAATACATTAGTTACTTGTATTTGATTCTGATTATGACATATATTTTCAATTTTAATTCAATTATTATTTAATGCCAACCTACCTTGAATTATTTCACTTTCACTAATGGTTATTTCATTCTGAACATGTTCGTTGTATTTTAGATGCTATTATTATTATATATTGAATGTGTATGTGTTTTGGCTCAGTGCTGTGAACATACTTACGAGTATGTTTGACATCAGTAAATAAATTACTTCAAGTTGTATCTTTATATCCATTTAAGTATTTCGTCGAGATCTTGTGCCTTGTGCAGAAAAGTAGATTATAGTCGCTAATAGATGCATATTAATACGACTCAAATAGAGCGTACGATTTGGATTCATGGAATGAAATCTCATACAACGCTAATAACTCATGCAAGCGACATCACGCACGGATATTTGGAAATCAATCACCTTTGCGGAAGATGGAACATTTGGTATCATTCTTACATATAACATATTATAGTAGTAATTCATGTAATTTTACTATTTAGCAGTCACCGAAACAGGAGTTACCTACAGATATATTTTTCGAGGGCACTATGGAAGTGAAGAACACATCTCATGCTGTGATACGCATTAATTTACTTGTTTTTTTTTTTTATGGCATAGGGGGGCAAACGAGCAGACGGGTCGCCTGATGGTAAGCGATCACCGTCGCCCATAGACACTTGCATCACCAGAGGAGTCACAAGTGCGTCGCCGGCCTTTCAGGTGGGAGTACGCTCTTTGTTACGGGACAGTTACACGTACTCCGATTGTCTGTCTATTTATTTGCTCACGATTATACCTACTTGATTAAAGGTATAAACCGCTATTAGCAACTATTAGAGGTTGTCTTATATTTAACAAGTGATGTTCGAGACAGTTGTTTGTACTCGACTTCCGGTAAAATTATTCACATTAAGGTACCGATACCGACTGTGACAAATAAGTTCGTGGCTTATCACTCTTTTCAGTTCAGGTAAGGAACTCGTCATTGCACCTTTAAAAATATCGCTTCCACGATATCCGTTCATATTACTTACCTATCCAAAAAAATAATTTATAAATATCTGTATCGGATCGTATTAATATAGTAGACATAGGTAGTGTTGTCGTAATCTTGACCTTTGTTACCACTATGTACCTCTATGACCACATTAGGTGGCTAAAATATGAAATCAAATAACCAAGCCGAATAAAAATCACGCAAGTGATAATTGAGATAAATCTTTTGTATTACTAAAATCCTTACTCATAATACTTATATACACTTAAATGCGAACGTGTTAGCTGATTTGTCTTTTTTTCACGCATCAACAGACAATGTATTGGGGTGAATTGATGCACAGTGGCCGGGGAATGGCATAGGCAATTTTTTATCTTAGAGAAATATTAAGTTGCTGAAGGAAAACCAAGCTAAGTTTGCCCTGCGAAGCTACGTGAAGACTAATTATTTTTTAAGTAGGACGACCGTTGAAGGACGTCATATTTTCCGTTAAACGAGAAAATGTAACAAACAAGTCCAGCCAGTTAATATTCTGATTATGACGTAACGCACAAATCATTTATCCTCATTTCGAGCTCAAGGTCTGTGTGATATTTTTATCTTTGACAAACATAACTATACTTACTATTGTTCAGTTTATTTGCTAATAGCTAGTAAAAACAAGAGTCAACATTTCTTTTCTTTTAATATCAGTTTGAAAATATAGAACAATATGTCTAATAACGTAGGTGGGTGGGTATAATGGAAATACGGAAGTGGTCCGGTTAGCCTAGTTAGTTATGCAACGGACTACGAAGCTAGCAGATATTTTCATCTTAATTGTTTTATATACTCTGACATTTAGAATTTTATTCTAGACACATTCTAGAAAATATTAATTTTTTATTTGCAATCCTTTTGGGATTTATCTTATTGATTATTTTAATTTTTAAAATGATGATTTTATCAATAATATTATACTTAAGTTAAATGATCTGATTAGGTTTTTCTGGGTTTCCCTAATCCTTGCAGCAAATGTTGGATCATATTGTATGTCTCCCAGCAAACATTCACTCTCATGTAACTGACATTTCGAAAGTGCTTGTAACTAGGCCTACTTGAATAAATAATATTTTGATTGATTGATTGATAGCGGTTTGGGTTCAGTTCCCAGCATAGTAATAACGATTATTTGTAAAGGTATGCCTTTTAAACTAGCTCGGCAGCAATCCTTGTATATTTTGGGTTTAGGTCGATTTGTATAAGTTTGTCCACATATACTTATATTTATTATTTATCGCAATAATTGACTTGAGGCAAGATTATCGCGGAATTGCGAAAGTCCTTTCCAACTTCGATCGGCAAACGAACCGTCAACTTTTTCTACCTTGGCCGGAAAGTATATTCTCAGAATTGAAAGAAAAAAGTTATCTGGTACCAATGTAGAAGTTGTCTGCATTTTATTAAGTCGCTTAGAAATAGTCCAAGCAAAAAACTTAAGATTGATAAGCATTGCTCTGCATGATTTCAATACCTACGTGTACCAACTGTAGTCCTATTATTTATTATATTAAATATTCTTATTTGTTTAACCGGCAGTTAAAGCTGAGTACCATTATAACATTTACAAATAATTTTCTTTTTCCCGAATTAACTACCAAGTAACAGAAAACAGGAATGTTGTGTTCCGGATATGACGCAGAGTACAAGGATTCAGACACAAGGTTCACATTTAAACTTAGTATTTTGGTACAGGCTATTGAAATTATATTTATAGCTACTGCATTCCGATCTGATCAATACAGCATGCACATAAGCTTGCATACTCATGTGTTAATAGGTATAACTAGTACTCGACGAATTAAAATATCACTTTAACAGTTTCTCAATAGGTATGCAATAAAAAAAATACTACCTAATGTTACTACAAATAATACAGAAATTATGAGTGTGTTGATTGTACGAGATTCCGATTTTTATCAGTCCGCTAGCATTACTTAATCGGTTCGATCGACTGTCAATAAAATGTCAATGATTATTTACAGTTCGATTGTCCAATTGTGCGATACGCATGCACTTTCACGCTTTCACTTATATTTTGGGTATCGAACGTGTTCAACGTGTCAGCATTACAAATGGCGCCCAATATTCTGTTAATTTGAATACATAATAGTTGAAAGCAAATTATATGTAAGATGTGCGTTAACTTTGGCAGGTATAATAATCCAATACTCGTAAGTTTTTTTAAACATTACCTTTAAATAAAATGATCTAGTTAAAAAATAAAAATAACCACGAGCTCATATGTTTACAATAAACGCGTTTCCATAATAAATCGAGCATTTCCTTGAACATTCCCGGATGCTAGCATACGTGTTTTAACTGTACCTAATAATCTTTTAATGGCACTGGCGGGTTAAGCGATGTTGTAATTAAGTTATTTTTGATTGACGGCAAAGCTTACATCATCGAGTTACTGTTCTGTCATGTTATTCTTATAAATACGTTCGAGTTTTCTGAAAACTATGAGAGAGATTACACATTAAACCGAAACTACGGCGCAGATGTGTGGTAGCCGATTTTTTATTCAGGCAGATCCCGATTACTAAAGTGGAAATTGCGAGCAATCGTTTTTGCAACACGCGGAGCTGTCTACTTTCCGCACATAGCAAGTTCAGCATCTTCTGTACGTGTGTTGCAACCTAGATTTTATTTGTTTACCTCAGTAAGATCGTAACGATTTTACGCGTGTGCACGTTAGTAACGAAATCCATACTAATATTATAAATGCGAAAGTGTGTCTGTCTGTCTGTAACCTCTTCTCGCTTAAACCGCTGAACCGATTTGGATGAAATTTGGTATGGAGATAGTTTGAATCCCGGGGAAGGACATAGGCTACTTTTTATCCCGGAAAAATGCCCTCATCCGCGATAAACGAATTTAAGGCGGACGAAGTCGCGGGCAGAAGCTAGTAAGGTTATATTTACGACTTACGCAACGGCATGGAATTAACACTATCTGGAAAGTTAACAAAGAGTTAAGTTTGTTTTGCTTAGGGTATTAATAAATCTGTTTTAGGAAAATGCGTGCTGCGTGGTACATCAAAAGGGTTTCGATGTTAAATAGGTTTATTGAGTCTTTAGAAGAGAGTTAAGGGGACAGAACGGCATAGAGCGATCTCTTCAGGTCCTCTGTTCCAGTAGGGTATTATAGGAAAGCAACAGTAAAACACTTGTCATGAAATAAAAGACTAATATTTAAATGTAACTACCTAAAATCGAAGTATATGTCTATAAGTGAAGAATAATATTTAAAATTAAATAATAGATAATTAATATGTAAACTGTGAACTAATCATTGATTGACACTTCGGCATAAGTAGAGTTACCTATTTTAATTCCTATGGCATTTATGCAGTAAACTTGTATTTCTTATCTGTGGTATTAGTTATAGAGCGTACAGCCGAATCTACTGTATTACTTGATTTTTTTATTTTATTTTTTTATGTATTTTTTTTAAATATTTTCTTGACATTTTAATTGTTTGCTATATATTTGCACGCTTGCTCGCAAGCTAGATACAACGAACCATACTACGTACTTAAACATCCATATACCTACTGTATCTATGCAAATAAATGATTTCTGATTTCTGATTCTGATTTCTGAAAAGTTTTATCAGGGTTTGAACCCGCGACCTCGTCCTCACACGTTGGGGTAGTTAGGATTGATTTAGGGTAGTTTGAAGGTCGTTTGCATTAAGCGAGTGGCGAGGGCGCCACTACCCGCAATTAAGAACGTTTCTACTACTGTGTAGATTAGCAAAAATGTTTAGACGTGGAATAAACTTACTATTCTGAATACTTACAAGTATTACCATATTTATTACTATCCCAGGTGCAAGAAAGAACTGATACAAGTTTGAAGGTTTTGCCTGTATTATCACTTAAGCCGAAATTACATTAAAAAATTAGTTGCATGACACTAATTTTATCAAAAAATCGCGCAGGGCACGAAACTTATTTGCATTCATGAAATTAATGCATGCATTACGAAAATATTTTTTATTTTCACGTGAAACTGCTGATAAAACTAATTGCACAAAATTAATTTCATGCCAGTAATTTCGTAATGTAATTCCGACTTTAAAAGCCACATCATCAAAGGCCTCTAAGTTTTTAACAGACTATTTAAACAGTATCATGTCGGAAAACGTTTTTCGTGGCTATGTAAGCCAATACGGGAACGGCACACGCAAGCACAGGCTTGACAGATGAAAGAATGGCCTGTGCGCGGAGGGAAATCAAAAAGTAGTTGGCTGTAAACGAGCGATTGAGACAGCATCATCTTGTGTTCTGCTACTTTGTAAACTTATAATCGGCTTAGGTGGAAGCTCGAAGTATAATATGTGTGCATTTTCTTATTCGTTAGCTACCTTTGATCGTGTGCGTGTAAGAGAAAAAGCAGCAAAACAGGGATACGTATTATAAGTAAAACATATTTAAATGTTAAATACTTAATGCTAACGAAGTTGAATTGGTTACATAATATTTGTGTTTAACATAGCGATGGGTAATAAAGTTGAGATGTTTACGTCAAAGCGATTTTTTTATTATTTTGACATTTTAAGATAAATTCGTTTATTACTGTTATTGACTGGTTTAATTATATTAATAAGTTTAATTTTAGCATATTTTGAAGCTAATTACTAATAAAATGTATTGGTTCAGTCGACAGAAAACTTAAAAACATAAGTGTCTTAGTTGCATATTTATTATTATATTTAACCTTTACAATATAGCTACAGAAAAGAACTTATTTACACATTAAAATTATATCGGCACATTCAAAACAACTAGAATTATTATGAACATTTGTTATTTAAATAAACTGTTTCACTTTTGCCATATCTACGCTAGCGTTTATCTTCGACAATAGCAGAACTAGAAAGTGCGCCCTTGAAAATGTTCAGCAACTTGTTAATTGCAGAGAAATGGGCGTTATTCACAGTATAGCTTCTATTGCTAAGAAGATAAATGCCAGTTTGCGTGTCGTGCTATTGAGTTTGTAATTAGTTTGTTTACGATTTATTTCTTAGAGAAAATCTATTATAGTGTTTAGTTACTGTATGTTCAGAGTATGTATTTATATATCAGAAATTTGTCGAGGTTCCACCAGCGTTGCGTACTTATGTTCGTGATACTCGGGATCCGTGGATTTTTACGGGATAAAGTAAGACTATTTCACTCTCTAGTCTCTATTTTAGCTATATCCAAAAAAATCGTCAATCCACACCCAGTCTTGTTATCGCGCGGAAAAAAGAACAAACCAACAAACACATCTTTCGCATGTATATATATTAGGAAAGATTTAATTGACAATGATTATTAACGGTTCTTTACTTTAAAAATAAATAATGGTTTAAGACTAATTTATACCGGTAACATTTTGATAATAATCAAGCATGCATAGTGACATTACCTAATGGCTATTTTCAGTGACTTGTGTAATAGTAAAATACTCATAAACGCTATCTGCATAATAATAATTTGGTAAGTTTAAAGTCCAGTTAATCGAGAATACATAATATATATTATATTCAGCTCTATGTATTTTAATAAAACTTAAAGATAGATGGAGCGACAAACGTAAGTATCGACCTTGCGCTTTGTTCCCGGTTAAACTGACTGATTAGTTAATTTATAGCTACTAGCTTGAACGTCAGCTTGAGATTGGAAATAGGTAGGTACCTACATCTAAGCGGATAAGCAAACTAGTAAGCTGCTAAACTACGAACGAATATTGATTATTAGTGAAAATAATTTAAAAATTCTGTGTAACAAATACTACATAGTTAAAGGGAAAGATTTCAAATACTCTTTTAAAATATAAACTAAACATATACATTCATAGAAGTAGGTTCGAGTTGTCACTTGTTCAATTCGTCACTATTAAATAGGTAAAAAAATTAGATATCATTGCATTACCTACTTTGGAACAGCGATGTTTCGTTTACTATAAAACATAACTATCTATCATAAATGAATCTTAGTATAACGGGCGTAGATGATTAATAATTATAGGATTTCATAGATAAGATAAAAAGTTACGTTTACAACTGTTGTCTCATACAGATGTTTGAAAAATAATAGTAACTATGCATAAAGTTGTAAAATAATTTCGTAGGAACTCCAACCAATGTAGGTACCTATTTTGTTATTATCACTGTTTTCCTGTTGATAACTGTCGGGCCCAAGTCCAAGGACTAGGTACCCTCATTATAACTCAGATTTTATAAAAAAATAACATTTACAAATACATAGTCTCACCTCTTGAAGTGACATTTTGATTTTCAATCACTCTCTGCTCTCCTGACACAGTTTCGTTATCAAACCGTTCAGTAAATCACAGTAATCCATCATTGTTGTCACAATCACGGTCATTGAACAACCAATCGTTTATTAACGAAAAACAACCCCGCGTTAGTTCACACTGCCGTCTCACGGAGCACTGGCCACCAAAAGTCAAGATTAACTTTTTTTTATGCGGAAAAAATCAAATTTGGAACACGAAGGTTCAAGGCTAGAATGCAGTGTAGTTTTATCGTGTGATCGAATTAACTATGGAATTATGCATGCACTACGGTGATGTCAACATGAACTTAGTGCACTGATGTCACACGTGAAAGATAACCTTGGCAACAATGGGTCATTTACATTCCTAATTGTGAAAACTTTATATCGGCTTCAATTACTACATAATATACCTATTTAATTAAAGGTTGCAAACATTCCAATTTTGCGTTAACATTAAAATGACGTCCCTGAAGGATATATGTAAAAAACGATATACAACTTTTGAAATATTTCGTTTTCGGTGGAAATTGTGAAGTACTTATATGATAGGTTCGTTTTATTATTCGAGTGTTTTCGAGTTTGGTTCGAGGTCGCGTTTTGCACGACATCCGCGCGGAGCGACGGCTGCGGCGCGACTGAGTTCGCCGCGTTATCGCCTTATCAGTTGCGATTCGGTTATTTCATTGTGCTAGGTTCATTAAAGTGTTTTTATCGCGATTTATGTCTAACTTGAAGGTTTCCGTGGCATTGGAAAGTGTGGAAATTAACACATCATTTTCCTAGTACGTAAGGGCCGAAAGTCCAACGCAATTAATGGGTGGTTAAATGATTGCGATCTACCGACTTAAACCTCAAAACGAAAAAACGGAACCCTTAGTTCGTCCAGTAAGTTTTGGAGTACCGAAACTACTGGACCGATTGAGTTGAGATTTGGCAAACATATGTAAGTTGGTGCCCCAAAGACGGCTGTGTAACGTAAATAATTGAATTTCAAACCAAGGGGGCACTTTTGGGGGGTAAATTAGAAAATATTATAAAAAGTTTTGTAAACTGCATCATGTGACACATCAAATGAAAGGGCTCCTTGTGGGAATTTCAAATATGTTTTTTATATTTTAAAATCAATAGTCCCCCCCTTATTTCCGAAACTACTATGCCTACAATTTTGAAAACATACAGAAATTAGTTCTTTACCCATAATTTACAGGAAAACCTATAAGAAGTCTATGGTATACAAAGAAATATAGTTTTTTTTAAATCATTTCTGAATTTTGGTTGCGTTAAGTTTACACCTCATTTGTGTCCAACGCCATAGATACCAGGTGCAAACTAAACTTAACCCGCCACTTAAGTTGGGTTAAGAAAAAGTTTTTTTTTTTAATACAACCCTTTATGCGCGAGTCCGACTCGCACTTGGCCGGTTTTTTCTGTGCGAGTCGTCGAGATAGTAGAAACTATCTTCAAGCTTCATTTGTCTGAAAATATGAGCAGCTGTCTTAAAGATATTCTATTTAACACTGCATTTCTTAGATTAATCTAATATTGGTCCTTCGAACCGGATATTTCACTAAGCGATATTGAAGGCTATTTAATGTAAACAAACTCTTTATCAAACAAATCCGTGATTAAAGTTTATAAACATTTCAGCAAACGTTAGTTAGACCGTGAGAACAGGTCAACGACTTCGTTTGTTTGGACCGTTACTTGTTATTAGCATAACTTAAAGAAGCTCGCTAAAATCACGCTAAGTATTTTTTTAGCAAAAACTACATTACTTAAACTGAATGGAAAATTGTGTTAGTTGGGTTGGTTTCTACATTATTATTTCAGACTTTCGATACATTGAAGGTATGAGAAGTGGAGAGACCACTTTTCATCTAGGAAAAATACCCAGTTCTCAATAGATGAAAAAAAAAACAGAGTCGTGGATATACATTTGAAACAATGGACATATTAGTATAAATGAATCCTGTTAATTGCAACGATATTTTTAAAGATATAATAATTTGCCATATTGTATAGATTTCACTATTTATTTAGTGAAAAATGCATGAGTCCTCAGTTGATACTGAAACTATGTAAATTTAACGACATTTTCATTGAAAAATCGACGAAAAAACGTGTTGGGTACCACTTCTTTGTTTTGACATTGGTTTTGAGATTCTTGAGGCGGGAAAAGCATCATATATTTCGATTGCACTAAGACCGCTCTCTATTTTAAAGTAGGTAAACTCTATAAGGAAACTGTGGTCAACAATCCAGGCTCTTTTTACCCTGCCCACGTTCCATGTACTGCTAAGCGAAGATCGTCGACCGCTTCCCAGTAAGGCGCGGCAGACAACATGACTCACGGCTTTTAATACACACAACGATGCATTTACTAATTGAAGGTGCGATAAATCGTTTTTACACACCATGTGACATCATACGATCGCTGTATATATAACAAGAGCTATATATATTGATAGGGTAAACCGTACTGCTATTGCCTATGTTCTCTGATTGTCAACTAAAATTTTAGGATTGATGAATTAAGAATAACTTTAATAAATAGTACAAAAACCTATATCATTATCTGCCATAAAAATAATATATTACTTATTTTTTTAATCCCAAAATTGGAGCGGTCAATCACTGATCTTGGACAATAACTTTACGGTTTACCCTGCATACGCGACAAAGAATATCCTGGCATTGACATGTATATATTCATATATCTATTTTGATAGAGTTGCTAATTTATTAAAATTTACATTTCTTAGTAGGTGGAATATTCAGCGGTGTTTTCATTATTGTTGTTACAACAAATATTGTTACAAACAATGATGATCAGAACGGAACCGGACTCAGTCCTGAGGACGAGGCTAATTTGATCAAAGTTTACGTGATCTTGATCTTCAACGGAAGATCCGCAACAGCTGTAATAATGTTTGTAAAACATTGACTTTATTACCGATCTGTACACACGCTTGGAGATTGGCGCACTGACGACATGGTCCAGATGTCTCGCTAAATATGAGACAACACTAAGTTCTCTGTCTCACTGGGATGTCATAGCAAAGTCGCCAGCTACGTAGCCCAACAATTCATACTGATATGTGTGGGTGCTCACTCACCTGGCAACGGTTTGGCGACGACAAAATGTAAGGAGCGACGTTGCTTAACCCTCAATATGAAGTGACCAATCCTAGTTCTAAGCTAAATAGTCAAACCTCTCTATGAGGGGTACCCCTTATCTTGCACAATCTCTATTGTCCAAAATACATTTCGCATAACCGTTTCCGCACAATAATTTTTAGCCGAATGATACTATCGCATAATTATATACTTACCACAATTGTTATGTCGCATAGTATTCATTTGGCACAATTTTGAGTAGCAGAATACTAATATCGCCTACTTTTATTTCACAGAATTTTATGTAGCACAATATAAGTTCCGCCGAATTTATTTCGGCATAATTGTACCATAGCATACCCACAGAACCGAATCGCTGCCAGAAAATTAGGTTAGGTTAGGTTGAAACTGCGTCCCTCACAGAAACGAAGGTAAGGCAGGTAAGTAAGGCAGGTCCGACTTGGCTTAGGTTAGGTACGACGACGAGCGAAGCGAGGAGGAGTGTTAGGTTGAACTGCGACCCTAACGAGCGAGCGAAGCGAGCGAGCCGCGCAGGTCCGACTTGGCTTACGAACTTGACTGCGTGCCTCACAGAAACGAATCGCTGCCAGAAAACTAGGTTAGGTTAGGTTGAACCTGCGTGCCTCACAGAAACGAATCGCTGCCAGAAAACTAGGTTAGGTTAGGTTGAAACTGCGTCCCCCACAAAAACGAAACGCTACCAGAAAACTGGTGGAGTAGGACAGTTAAAAAAACACAGAACTTGTCATTTTTATTTTATATAAGTATAAGACATGCAAAATAGTAAAGAAAAAGGATTATTCCTTAAATAACTATGCTAATCTTAAATTAGCACCTATAGCCTTCAAAAATCCATTGTATGTATAATCAGCTTGATTATTTAGGATGACATTAATACCCACAACTAAGCATGAGCTCCTACTAAAAATATATGAGCAATTAATGCTTTCTACATCATTACTATAACATTATTACACTCAAGGATGCAAACGGAATATTATGCCATATAAATTTCGGCGACACAATTATTCGACCATAGGAGTATTGTTCTAATCGACATTATGCCAATGTACTATTCTGCCAAAGAAACATATGCGAAGTGATAGTATGCCAAGAAATTTAGGCGAAAGCAATTGTGCGAAATGATGATTGTGCCAATGGTTGCTATGCGAAACGAAAATATGCCAATAAATTTTGTGCAACACATTAGTAACCCCTCTATGAGACTAACACATAAACTACATATCTAAATACGGAAGAATATTGTATTAGCAAATTATTTTTTGAATATAATATTTCTCTATACCAAACAAAATAAAATTACATCCAATATATGTTTACAAAACGAATATACTTGCACGTAAAATATTGTATTAAATACGTTTTTCGTATTCTCTCGAGGATGTTTGCGCATCTCGATTTTTTGCGCTCATCCGAAAGTGTGTGCGTATCGCGCAGTCAGCGTTTACTTAGCGCACCTATAAGCCGTTACTTGTACGAGTACCGCGCTTGTTTTGGCCAATGACTTCAAACAGAAAATTTAAACTGACATTTTTCACGACGTAAAACAATAATAGGTGTCTATCTTATTTTTATCATTATTTAATAATTTTACCGGTACAGGTTTTTTTGGCATTTATTTTGAACGGTTGATATATAATAGACAGTTCATCAATATATCCCTATATCGGTACTAATAACGATTCTGCTACATAAGGCACGCGCTCCTGAAATTTATAACTACTTAAAGATACATATAAAACAAATAAAATCGAGGTTGAAGAGTGACATAGGCTATTTTGAGTCCCGCAAAACTAAGCGGGCGAGGCCACGGTTAAAATCTAGAAGGCGATAAACAGGCTGAGATATATGTGTACACTTACTTTAGCAGTGGTGGGCGCGTCGTCGGGTCTCAGCGCATGCAGGCGACCCTCTTGATGTTCAGTGAACGCGCGCACCGTGGCCGCCGCGTCGCGGTAGCGTCTCCACAGCTCCACCGCTCTGTGGTATCTGTAACAACCTCGACGTTTAGGCTCTGCGCTGTCTCAGCAAAAGTGCGCAGCAAAATATAAGTGGAAATATAAGTTGACTGTTTCGATGGGCGCCGTGGCGTGGTCGGCAGCAGCAGGCTTCTAAGTCGTCCCAATATCGCCATTTTCTTTTACCGCGAGTGAGGACTCAGTTAAACCATCAAATTTTTTTTAAATTAGCCTATAGTGGACACAATTACTGCTGGGCAAGAAAGGTCTTTAGATCTCCACAACTCCCTATTAGCAGCTGCCTCCGGCGAATCGTCTAGAATCGGAATGCAGCTAGGTCGTCCAGCCATCTCCGTTTCGGCCCGCCCTACCATCGCCGCCCATCCTATGACTATACAAACTCACCAGTCCGGGTGCATGAGGCTTACGAGGCCGGCCCAGTTCCACTTGAGTTTGGCGGTTTTTTCAATTAATATATATTTATCTGTTTTGTCTCAAGGTTGAATGGTAGAGAATGCCCTATGGCATTAAGTTCGCCTTTGGTACAATAAGTTTTACTTTTGTGCAATAAAGATCAAATAAATAAATGTAACTTACTAGCTTCTATATATTTTCCACTCTATAATATCATACGCTTAGGTATACCTACATATGTAACTCGAAAACAACCCACTCAAAGAAACAGGCATGTCACCAAAAACTGTCAAGGCTGGATTTTGGTGCAGCCGTGTTTAATTGGTAAGGATTTGAATATAAAATTAGTAAAAAAACAAGATTTAAAAAGGATCCGGGTTTCCAACTGTGCATGTAATCTTGTTCGACCTATTAAACCACATTGATTATTACTCACTTGTCGCACAGCTGCGTGAGGTTCCTGCAGGTGTGCTCGTAGGCCGTGGCGGCGTCGTCGAGCTCGCGCTGCATCTTGGCCGCGACGGCGGGCTCGGTGCTGGCGGCGAGCGGCGCAGCCGACGCTCGTAGCTCGCCCACCAGCTCGCCCGAGCGCCGCGACAGAGACTCGCTCAGCGTCTGGTGGAAAATTAACATTTATCTAGTTCATCTTGGAGGAATCGGCAGCCCATACCTCTCTAGATATCTATCTAATAGCTAAGTACCTACAGGGTATGAAGTGAACATTTGCAGTCAGTTGCAAAAAGTAACCTACATCCCAGAGGCATGGCGTCGGGAAAATTATAAGGAAAGCCGAAGCGTAGTCATTAACTCATATTTAAAGAAAATAGTACATTGTTTGACAAGGGGCTAAAATAAGCCATTATGACACGAAGTCATTATTTGGACGAGCTCACGAAGTGAGCGAGGACAAATATGTCTGAGTGTCATAATGGCTTTTAGCCACGTGTTAAACACTCTGCTTTTCACTTCGACTGCAAGAAAATAAAAAAGACTTAACACTAAAATTGTATATTTCATGAAAAATTAAAAGTACAGTTTGAGCAATTCTTTATAGTTAAATTGACAGCTTATATAGACAATATTTACTTTTCAATGGGAAGGGCTGCAATACAATCAGAAATTTTGGCCAATCTGATGAGGTTGGTTTGTTTGTTTTTAATTATTCGTAAGTAGTATGTAGCTGGCCGCAATTATTATTTTTTCAGTTTCATAGAAATTTGTATGGGATTATATGGCTTTCTTTTAAGCCCTAGGGGCTAAATGTACCATTTTAGTCTCGCTTCGCGAAGCTAATATGACCTACTTTTTGAGCAGGAGAAGTGAAAAATATTTTTTATTTGACGTGTGTATTAGGCGGGTAAAGAGGCAGGGAAATTACTCTGAGCAACTTCTGGTATATCAAAAATGTTTTTCGTTTCAAGAAGAAGAATCTCAAAGACAAGAAACCGATCATTCAATACATAGGTTGGTAAACTGACCTCAAGTTTCTCAGTGGCTTTCAGCAGACGGTCGTAGTCCACCTGTCCCTGTACAGTTAGTAGTTCCGCCATGTAGTCGGCCTCGCGCACTGCGCCCTGGACCAGTTCCAGCTGTCTCTCGAACCGCCGCCATAGCTGGACCTTCGCCCTCAGTCGGGCGCTGAGATCGCTTGCTTCAGCTTTCAGTTGTGCATGGGTTTCCTGTGGGAGAAGATATGTGTATTAATATACATTAAACGGAAAGTATGACGTTAATAGAGATATTTTTAATAAATTATATAAATTGTTGCTTACCTGTAATCCAGTGATGTCTCTTTCCAAATCCGTGAGCGAAACAGACACACGAAGACAAGTTGGCAGAGTATGTAGCGCCTGGTTTAGCGCCCTTATGTCCCTCCATTGCGCCGCGAGCTCTTCCAACAATCTGTCGCATGTTTCGGACGCTCGTTCCACGACGTCACTGCCAAGTCGTTCGGCGGCTGCGCACTCCTCAAGTGTAAGTCGTCCTCGACGTTGATTCTTCTGGCAACGTGTGATACCGGCTTGAACTTGCACTATCTTCTCCTTTAACAACATGCTACGCTCCAGCTCCTCAGCTATCTGATCGTCTAAGTTACGTGATTGGGACAACAAAGCCCCCAAGCGATCTGATTCCGCGGTAGGTAGCAAGCTCAGTCTTCCGAGCTCATTCTGTATCCTATCCACACGACCTGTCATCACTTGTAGTCTCTCAATGTAAAGGTTCAACTCGTCTTCGCTTCTTATGACGGCCTTTAGGCTATCGAGCGACGCGCGCAGCTCTCTAATTTCATCTTCGAGAATATTAAGCTTTTCGCCGGTGGAGACGTCGCGATCGGAAATACTTTGTATGGCAGAAGAATGCAGGCTGTCAATTTTACTAGCAAGCTCATGCCATTCATCTTCTATCTTCGAAAAGAACTGGCGTTGGACCATTTCATCAGAAATTGGCAATATTTCTAATGCTTTTTCAAACTGGACACCCGATTCGTTCTTAAGGTTGTTATGAACTTCGTGCTGGGCCTTCAGTTCCCAGAACCGGCGCAAGTTTCCAGTTGTTGTAATATTCTCTGGAGTAATATGTTCAAGTTCCCTATTAGCAATCTTCATCCAGTTTTCTATTCTTTCTATAATGAAATCGTAGGTTATCCAGTTTTCTTTAAAGGCTGTCAATCGAATGAGCCTAGAGTCTACATCTTCTTGCAGCCTAAGTAATATATCAAGAGCTAAAGAACATTCGGATTCTAATCCGGAACAAACAATTAGGTTCTGAAGTCCATCCGTGACCGACAAGAGGCGTAAGATTTTTGCGTGATGATGTGACACATCCAGACTGACGGATTGATATAAGTTGATATATTGCTCATGGTCAATAGAAGTGACATTAGTCAGGTCAGGGATCCTCTGGTGAGCTACTCTCAGCCATTGCTGTTCGTCTTTCATACCTTGTTCTAAAGTGGTCCATCTGGATGCTGCCAGAGTCATTTGTTGAGCGCGAGCAGCCGCTCTATCAATAATTACCGTAGCGCGGTCGTGTAATGAATTATGCAATGACGAATACTTAGATCTAGTTTCACTATCCAAATTATCTTCCAAAGACTCAAGGATAGCTCGGCAATGGCTCAGATTTACAAAGAACTTCCTGTGTTTCTGAATTTCTTCATGTAAGTGATCTAAGTCAGATACTATTATCTTACCGTCTAACAGTGCTTCTGCGACATCAGTTATTTGTCCAAAGTCTTGTAATGTTTGTTCATATTCTTCTGCCAACGCTGATAACTGAAGCAACCGGTCTCTTTCGGTATTGATGGCATTTTCAACGTGCTTAGTATCATCATCACAAGCGAAAAGCGTGGTTGGACAATCCCGCTTTGGATTATTTTCCACCAAAAAGCGGTACCGTCTAAACATTTTTGTAACCGCATCAGAATTGATTACATTTGCATTTTCTAGCTTGTCTAATCTGTCAAGTTTCTGTTGCGTTGGAATATCACACAGAATTATATCATCTAAATTTGATTTTACCTTGTCAACGGACTGGTATAATTTGTCGGTATCATCCAAAAATTTCAACCAATCTTTTTCAACTTCTTTTACTGTGGTTGAGCTTTGGCTATTCAAATTAGTGACCGCGTCTGCTTGACGAGAGAGCATTTCAATGAGTATTACAATCTCGTCGGTTACTTCTGTTATTTCTATAATCTCCCTTAGGCTTTGGATATATCCTTGCAGTGATGATAACCGTTCGGATTCATTGACCGTTTTTCCATTAGTAATACTTTCTCTTTGAATTTTATATTGAATCTCTTCTAACCAAACTGATATAGTTTCTATGATTATCACGATGCTCTTTTCAACCCTTGTTGGGTCATTCGTAGCAGCAGTATTCTTTAGATCACTAATTTCTTTATTAATAACGGAATCATAAGATTTCTCTAGCGATTGCTCCAGTGAAGTAATGGCCATCGTATCATCAGGGACTTTCCTAGGAGACTCGTTCAAAGACTGTGTTCTTTTTTCTAAGGCATCAAACAGTCTTGCCTTTTCTGGTTTTTGTAAAAAGTAGACAGATTTAGTCGGAGAGGGAGATTTTGACTTCGATCGTTGAACGACATCTGAATAAGTTAATTTGTGTTGATTGCCAAAATCTTGACGGTCGGGCGATACAGTACTGGTTAATTGAGAAATGCCTTCATCTATAGATGAAGTGTCTTTACTTGAGTAATCTTCGCTTGTGGGCGTCACTGACATTAGCAGTTCTGTCGTGATCGGGTCGGACAGGCTTTCTGGCGTCTGGACAACAGGCGACTCTATCTTTCTCTTATTTTTCCTCTTCTTTTGCTTCTGTTTGTCTCCGAGTATAGATTGAGGAACTTCCATCTGGCGTTCGTTGTTAAGGAAATCATTTGTTGCTTCTGGAATTGTTATCTGAGCGCGTAAATGCACTTCATAAGGTTCATCAGTTGATATCGATGTTGAATCCTCTGAGTAAACTCTTGGTGATGTCTGCTGAGTGCTGTCGATAGTTACAACTTCTGCTTTAGTACATTCTAAATCGAGTGGCCTAGGCGACGGAAGTTCTATTTTAGGTTGTTCAGGTTCCCTAGGAGTAGTTTGTTGAGTGCTATCTACGGTAAGAACGTCGGTTTTGAATTGCAGTTGACGAATAGGTGCTGGTTCTTTTTCTACAGACAATACAGGTTCCTCCGGTGTTCTTGGAGACGTTTGTTGACTTACATCAGATACATCAGGTTTAGAAGCTACAGGTGCCGCTATTTCCACTATTTCTTCTTTTATTTCAGGTTTAATCTGGTCAGATTGGGTAGATGTGCTAACTAATGGTATATCCGGTGTCTGTATACTCATTTCAATAACTTCTTTTTCAAGTACTGGTGTAGTACAAGTTTCCACATCGATGGTATCATGTGAAGTTTGTATATCAGTCTCAACAGTTTCGATAGATATTTCAGTGCTCTTTTCATTTTTTTGTATTACAGGTTCAGGTGATGTTTGCATTTCCTTAGTTTCGGTTATAATTCGAGGTAACTCAGGTTTAACTTCTTTATCTTCCAACTCTTCAACAGGTGATGAAGTTTGAGAGTATTTTTCTTCTGGAATAACTATATCATGAGCTATGACTTGAGTAGTCGCTTCAGACTGCGGGATCTTTTGTGGAGATTCTGTTCTGCTGGTTTGAATTTCAGTATCTATGACAGGTACCTTCTCAGTTATTGTTATAACGTCTTCGATAGTTTGAGTATCAATATCTTTTTCTTCTCGAGGGGTAGTTTGTACTACAGTTTCAATAACATGCGTAGGAGATGTTTGCAGCTCAATTGCCACTGTTTCCGGTTTAAGTTGTTCATGGTCTTCTTTAATAGATTCGGTCAATACCGGCGACGTTTGAACTGAGTACTCTTGAGTTGGAATTTCTTCGACCACAGGAACTGGGAAGGTCACAGTAGTCGTAACTTCTTTCTGCAATGTTTCTGGACTACTTTGAATGCATTCCTCTACAATCTTAACTGTGCTTATATCTGACGTTTCACTCATTGTATGATAAGATTCATCTTTAGGAGACTCTATAGTCTCACTAACCATTTTGGGACTTTCAGGAATCTGCTCTAATTCAGTTTCCTGAGCCGATTCCGGTTCTATTGCTACCCCAGATTCAAAAGGTGGTTTCTTTTTACCTTTCTTTTTCTTACCCTTTTTCTCTTGCACAGGCTCAGCAATTTCAACAGGTGTAGGTAAAGATGTGTCATCCGACTCAGTGGTGGTTTCTTTTGGATATACCGTTACTTCACTTACACCATGAGCTTTGCGTTTCTTTTGCCTCTTTTTGGGAACCGGCGTTGCCCCTTGAGATAACTCTTCTGCCTCGTAGCCCTTTTCTTCGGTAGCCCTTTCAGAATCAACGTACGAATCAGGTTCTAAAGATTCTAGTTTAGGTTCTAGAATGTCTTTAGTGGGCTTGGGTGAATCTAAAGGCGGTGACGTTGGTAGTTCTACGTAATGACTTAGAGATGAGCTGTCAGTATCTACCACGCTCTTGTCTTCAGGTAATTCTTGAGGCATGTCTGATTTAACAGATTCCGCTTGACTCACATCCGGTGTAGGTTTATGTTTCTTTTTCTTTTTACTTTTTCTGTGATCTTTCGAAGAGTCTGGTGTTCCACTTGAGGGTTGTTCTGTCTCTACAATTTTAACATCAGCACTTATTTCTGGACTTTTTGGTTCTTTTGCTATAGATACTGGTGTAGCCTCTTTAGTCAACTTTTCTTCTATCACAATTCCCTCTTCATGGGATTTTTCATCTACTAAGAATGACTGGGGATAATCTCCAGTAACCGTTATTGTGCTAGGTAAATTAACATCAATGTCTTTTTTGACAATTGTCGATTGTTTGGTTTCAAACGCTTCAACTTTGATATCGACTTGGACCTTAGGGTCATGATGTTTTTGTTGTTCTAGTACATCAGATTTGGAAATAGACATCGAAAAGTCAACAGTTTGTGAAGGTTTTATAACTATATTTGCAGTTTCTGTCATTTTACTTTGTACACCAAAAGCCTGTTTTTGTTCTCTTAAGTTAGAATCTTGACGTTCTGCTTCAAGTAGGAGATTGATATCATGTTTTGATCCCGGTTCTGTAGGTTGAACAACAGCTTTAACATCAGTATCTTTTTGACCAGGTTCATCTGGAGTCAAAAATTCACTTTCAACATCAATGTTAAATGTATCCTGTACAGGTAAATTTGCCGACTCTTTTTCTGTTTCAACATCCTTTACCAAGGTCACATCAGGTTTCGTTACGTCTTCAATTTCTGGAATCTTCCCATGTCTTTTAGATTCTTGGACAAGTCTTTCTGTACTTAGTAGATCCTGAGTTACTTCAACTAGATGGTTTGATGATGCTGTACTTATGTTTATTTGCTCTAATAATTCTTTTTCTTTAATTTCTGATTCATTTTGTGTTGAAATTCTAATTTTAGAATGTGGAGTTAAATCTTGTCCTATAAGAGCAGTATTATCAGTAGTAGCTTCCAATTTAGGTAGATCAACAACTGTCTCTTCTAGCTTCACGGCAGAACTGGCTAGTTTATCTAGAACCAAATCTATGCTTTCGTTAGATTTTGGCTCAGACGTTGCAATAGATAATTCAGGTGTTGTTATTACTTTAACTTTTTCGGTAGCTGATTGCTCCGATTTCATTGACTTGCAAGCCTCTACCACATCAGTAGAAATTTCTTTTACAATACATTGCTTTTGTAATTCTCTTTCTTTGAGCGTTGGAGATTGGGTTTGACTTGGTAATTCACTTTCAGCAACTTCAGCTTGTTTCGGTTTGATTGATAATGCAGCTTGAATATTGTCACTTATTGTTGTTTCAGTTCTACCAGATGCTGGTATTCTCGTTTTTGCCTTAACCTCTGGATGTAAAGCATGAGCTTTTTCATTTGAAATAAAATCTAGCACAGCACCTACTTCTGAATGTGTGCTCATAGATTGTTCGGCAATTATGGCTTGAGAAATAGTCACTTCGTTTAGAGAAGTTGGTATTTTTTTATCTTTTTCAACAATTGATTCGGTTTGTTGTATATTTGATTGCTCAATCGCAGTTTCTATGTTATTTTTTCTTGATACCTCAGTTGCAGATATATCAGCTGGGGACGGTTCTAATTCTGACTGGGTGTATGTAGCTTGCTCAGGAATTTCAGATTTTTTTAGGGTAGTAACTACTTTAACTAGGGCTGGAATATTTTTATCTTTGTCCGCAATTGGTTCGGGTTGATGTGCTTTCAACGATGTAAGGTCGGTTTCTCTGATATCTTCTTTTAATACTTCAGTTTTTGACATGTCAACTTGGGACGGTTCTGATTGAATGTTTGTAAGTTGCTCAGAAATTGCAGATTTTTTAATAACAATAGATACTTTTTCTGAAGATGGAATATTTTCATCTCCACTAGTAATTGTATCGGTTTGTTGTCCATCCGCTGGTTTAGCATCAGTTTCTTCTTTATTCATCGTTGATAAATCAGAAGCAAACATGTCGACTAGTGGTGGGTTTAGTTCATCTTTTAGTGAACTAACTATTGCTATTTTCGTTACTTGCGCCTTTGTAATATCATGGCTCGTGGCAACATTAGACTGTTCCAATGTTTGTTTTTCATCAATTTTATCCCGTTTTATTTCAGGATCTCTGGTTATTTCTTCAGGCAAGGATGTTTCATCTAGTTTTTCAACAAATGTCACTCGCTTGCTAGGAGATGCTGATTTTGATTTTCTGGCTGGACTTGAAACTTCCTCATCGATTTGCTGTTTCATTTCAGTAGGTACAGGGAATTCTTTCATCAGATCTTTTTCGGCAGGTTCCGTGGATTCCGT
This sequence comes from Hedya salicella, assembly GCA_905404275.2. Lineage (NCBI taxonomy): Eukaryota > Metazoa > Arthropoda > Insecta > Lepidoptera > Tortricidae > Hedya > Hedya salicella. The sequence continues at coordinate 20,784,144 of FR990098.1, forward strand.
CATAATAGGTTCGATTTTTATAACGTGTTTTACAGTTTCCTTGCCTTCTATGGCACTATAATCTTGAGGAGCGACATCAATTTTTGTTACTGTTTGCGCCATATTGTGCTCTGTTTCAGGTGATATAGTTTGCACAGATAGCTTTAGATTTTCAAGTTCACTAGTTATAAACTTTTTTGTTTTGTCCACAATCGCCTCCTGTGTTTTAATAGGTACAGTGGAAATTAATTCTTGTGATGTTTGTTCAACTTTATCTTCAGAAATAATGATTGGTGTTTTACCGATACTAACGCCTATTTCGGTGGTAACAGTTGATTTGGGAATAAATTCATCGTCAGGTTCCTCAACAATTCGTTCGGAAATATGTTCCTTGCCATCTATGATCTGTACTTGACGTATTATCTTAGTCCGTTTTGTGTTAAGTCCTTGTTCTTGTAAGGTATGAGTAGAGACTTTAGGCTCCTCCTCAATGATTTCCACGTCATCAGGCTCATCGATTATTTCTTCAGTGACATGCTCTTTGCCATTAATTACTTGTATATGTTTAATAATTCGCTTTCGCGTTCTAGTTATTTTTCTTGTTACTTTTTTTACAACAGTAGAAATGTTTGTTGAAGCTGTCTGTAATGTTGATTGTTGATAACCTCCGCTTACAATTGTGGAATGAGATTCTTGTGGTTCTTCAACGTAATAGGAGTCGTAACCTTCAATTTCGTCAGGTAGGTGTACATGCGCTTCGGAAAATGTTACTGTCTGTACTGGGGATGATTCTCGTATTAGTGACTGCTTGGAAGTTGAACTGGACTCTGTGAACTGTAAATGAGGCAGACTTTCTATTTGAATAAAATCTTTAGACAACTCGCATACATCTTTATATGGTTTATTTTCATTATTGTCGCCTTTACGAGATTTATTGTCATCATCGCGCTTGTCTTTCGATTCTTCTTTAAGATCATGATCCGATTTTGCTCTAGTTTTCCTTGGATCATTTTTGTCCTTATCCGTATCTGGTAAGGCTGGCTTGTCATCTTTGTGATCATCATCATCATTTACTTCTTCAAACTGCACACGACTTTGGTCTTTGACACTTATCGACACTCTTGGTATCTGTTCCTCAAATACCTCAATATTGTCAGGTTCTTCTATTACTTCCTCTGTGACATGTTCTTTGCCGTCTATTATCACTACCCTGCGTATAATGCGTCGTTTAGTTTTAATTATACGTTTAGTAACTTGTTGTACAACAGCAGTTACGCTGGATGACGAAGTTTCAATGTGTTGCTGTCCTTCGGCTTCAGCTAACTGAAGGATTTCCTCAGGGTTTAGACCTTCTTCTAATTTAACCACAACTCCAGGTCGTGATGTAAATTCTTGGATTGTTACTTCACTTCCTGGCAATCCTGACACAACTTGACCACCAAATGTTTGGTATTCAACTCTTTGTACACCACCATCTTCTAACATTGTTGAAGTAGACCCTTTATCTTCCTTCAATGTTATTTGTGAGAAAGATTGGTCCTGTGGGACGTCTGAAGTCATTTGTGTAGCTTGACGATGACTGTGAACTAGTTGTTGCCGTGTCACTAAAGTCTTTCGGACTTTTTTCACAATAATCCTCTTAGTTCCATCTGCGTCTACTACTACTTCAGTTGTAGTTTCATCCGGTTCAACCATGATAGTTTCAAACGACTGCGGTAAGCTATGTGTTATATTCAAATTAGAATCTTTACCTTGATTATCATCTTTATAGTTAGCGTCAACAAGCAGCGATTGGTCATCCATTTTTTGGACTCTTAGAACAGGACGAGTGGCAACTTCAAATATTTCCAATCCATCAGTAACGGTATTTCTAACTTGAATATTTTCTAGGATTTCTCTCTTCTCTGATATTGGGTCACTCGTTTGGGCTTCAACGTCATGTGGTGGAGCACAACTAATGGAAACATCTTGCGTAATTATCTTAGCAGGTTCACACATGATGGATTTGTCTGTAACAAGTAGGGATTCAGACTTTAGACTTTCGCCTGTTTGTGTCTCAATTGTATAAGTTGGTTTGAATTCTGCGACTTCAATTTTTTGTACATGTACTTTATCACTAGACTTCTGTTTGCTATACTTCTTTTCACTAGCCTTACTTTCACTAGTCTTTTTTCCACTGGTCTTGTCTTCTCGTGATTTTATATCAGCCATCGACTTTTCACTTGTCTCTTTTATATCAGGGTTTTCGTCACTAGGTACCTTTTCGGTATTAGATTCTTTTGGATCTGGTATTTCTTTAACACGCGGAATTTCGTTTTTGACAACGGCGCTTTCTCTAGGAGAAGCAACTTCTTCAGGCATAGACGTTGAGTCTATCGTCCTGTCGGTCTGAGATATACTCTCCTCCTCTATTACTTCGGCTACAGATCTCATCTGCAGTAATACCTGTCTTAACCTTTCTATTTCTATAATGACTAGATTCTTCGTTTCCACTAAAGATTGTTGCGTAGCTTTTAGCTTTTCACCCAACGATTGACTAGATTTATCAACACCAATTACAGTAATAGACTTTAATATAACCTCATATTCTTCATATTCCCGGATGTACTTTTCATAAATTTCAATATATGTAATAATATCTTCTTCAGTAAGAATGTCTGACTGTTTCGTAGACTCCTTTAGTTCATTGTCTATGGCTTCAAGCCACTTGTCCAGTTGAGCAATCTTCAATTTCTGGTCTTCCACCTCCTTAACTTGACGCGCCACTTCTACTTTAGCGTCCTGGAATTAAAATATTAAGAGGATCATCATCAAAACTTATTCTTTTATAGCATCAACCTTCCGATGATGTACGATTGAAGATGGGTAAAAAGAGTCTAGTTTAGTGCTATAAATACGTTTATTGTAATAAAAATAAAACATTCTTAGAGCGATATAAAAGTTTTATTTTGAAAAGATATTTTGAGAAATTTAGTACAGGATAATTTTTATCATCGCTAAACTTGTATGTATCTACGTATGCCGCAACATAATATCATAGAATCCACTAATACCTACTTCGTTTCTAAAAAATAAAAAAATGTCTTAAAAATATTTCATGACTTTCTTTCATTATTATTTTCATTACACTAGGTGATAATTTGGGATAAAACAAATAACATGTAACACTAATATATGACACCGTCAGATTGTGAACATTGTCAGTTTATAATCTCCCCAGTGAGATTGTACTTCGGACTGATCGTATTGTTTGTCAGTAAGTGCAGGTTAGCTTACAATGTGACGGTTTGACGTGGATAGATTATAAACTGTCGAGAAATAATATACGTTGCTAGAAGGTGCCATCAACTACGTCAGCGGAGGAAAAAATTAGAACCCTCTTTTTTTCTTCAGCGTAGTCGGATAAAAAGTATCCTTTAACCATCTGTGGATGTCCAGCTACCCATGTACCTACAAAATAGTAGAAATCTGTTTGGCCGTTTTTGCGTGATGGATGACACATAAAAACATAGGAGCAAAAAAAAGCAAAAACAATATTTTTCGATTCAGTGACCTTCAAATAGTCCATAAGTATCTCTTATTTTTTTGAAAATATCTTCAATGTACAGACATTTAAATGTTACAACATTATAATAGTACTGGCTCTGTGCACGAGTTCAGCGCCACCAAGCGTCCGCAAATTTGATGGCTCTGACGTTGAGACAAAATATTATTATAATATTTATAATCTAAAACTATCTATTAATTTATTTCCAAAATTACTGCGATACCTTGATTTCAGTGAAGAAAGGGTTGTGAAATCATTTTTGGTCATTCAAATGAGTTTAGTAAAATTTATTCAAAAAGTGTTTTATTTTGAATATTTCAGGGTTTGTTTACTTCATTTTTAGGGTTCCGTAGCCAAAATGGTAAAAACGGAACCCTTATAGTTTCGTCATGTCCGTTCGTCCGTCCGTCTGTTCGTCCGTATGTTATTTTTTGATTGCGTTACAAAAGAAAACATACGTCTCCAATATTTTTTACTAATCTATATGACGGACTAATTATTATTAAAATTTTGTCATCATCCTTATTAAGAACAAAACAAGGACGGAGTTCAATAATTCAAGCTCGCATCATAAGCCAAACATCTTTGACACCTTTGAAAACGTTTTTAGAGGTAAACAATTAATCTCCGGGTAAGGTATGTATTCACATATTGTATTGTAAGTAGGTAGTATGGTACAGTTCATAATTTATCCACAGTTTACAATCTCAATAGATTATAAACTAACGATTTTCACAATCTTCCGTTGATATGTATATTTTTCAGTAAGTAATATAGAACACCTCGGTCACAAGCTATACACTGCCTGATTAGCGTAGTGTGAGACTAAATTGCAAACTTACCGCAATCTAGTTGTAAAAAAAAGCTTGATAGACTTACATGGTTATAATTTTCCTGTGATATTTATGTAAATTTATATAATTTGAGAAAATTTCATAATTTTCACTTCGTAATTTTTCCCCAGAAAAATAAGTACTTATTTGCAAATCAAGCCTTTGCGTATTATCCTACTTAGCCTAGCTAGTAGTACGATGTGCATTTTTGCCCCCCTCATAGTGGTAATTTTAAATAGAAAAAAATGTATACTATTAAAAAGTTTAAAAAAAGAAATCTCGGTACATTGGAGATATTAAAAAATATATATTGTACCGGACTATTTGGAGGTCACTGAAACGTTTTGGCTTCATCACGCCAAATCGGCCAGATTTCAACTATATTTGGTACACGGGCAGCTGGGTATCAACAGATAGTTATACGATACTTTTTAGTCGACTACGCTGTGGAAAAAAAGAGGGGCATGACTTTTTCTCCTCCGTGAACGAAGTTGCGGGCGCCTTCTAGTAAATAAATTATATAATATTTGCAATACAGTTGGGCTAGCCATGTTTCTAACTATTCCTAATTTCAAATTGATAGCATAAGTATACGTAGTTCCTGAGAAATAGCACAGTCTGACAAACGGGCAGCCAAAGTCGCACTATACACCGTGTTTTTTTTTTTATTTCCGGGAAATTCGACACGTTGCTCGGTACATTAACAGAAGCTACCTGGTATATTGCTTTTTGTTAAATTCGATATTTTTTTTTGTTTTCAGACATAATAAATCAATATTGCAGTGTAAAAAGTCCCTTAGAGTTACACAAAAGTTAGTGTCAAGTATGACAAAGTTTAAATTTCATCCATGATAGCACATGCCAACACATAGCTTTGGTAGATAGTTTGCTTGTGGAGTATGGGGTCCTAGGTTTAAATCCCAATAACATACTTATTCGATTTTTCTTTTTTCTTTGTTTTCTTTACCTCTGATAGATTTCTAATATTTCTGAAAGCAACTTGACGTTGACATAAAAGTTTTCAAAACATTCGGATGTTATCGGGGATGCCGAGATAACACAACGACCAATAACAGATCTAGCGACAGTAACCTAGCGATGATTGTTATAACATGACTATGGCAACACGTCCTTGATTGAACATTTCTGACATTCGGGTGTTGTCGGTGATGCCGAGATAACACAACGACCAATAACAGATCTAGCAACTGTAACCTAGCGATCATTGTTATAACGTGACCATGGCAACGTCCTCGATTAGAATTTAATTGGTCGTTTCACATAACAGACAGTTCGGGAAAAGGCTGAACCAATCCGGACACCCATCGTCTTTCGGTTATACTCGTATGAGGAAGAAATCGGGCGAACTCGGCATCACGACTTTATCACATTGATGTGACACATAATAAAAGAAAAAGTATGTAATGTTGAACAAACTCGCCTCGATAATCTCCTTGTAGCGAATAGCTATGAATTGAAAACTCTTTACAACCGAAACTTAAAAATAATACTAACTAGTTCGATGTAATGAAAGACCTTTTACACCGGTCGAGCCATTAAATTTATTTATTGAATATCCAAAAATATTAAGAGGTACTAGTTTCTTCGAGGAATTAACTCTATTTGACCTGCAGAATCTTCCCTTTAAGTTAACGGAAATAAAAAAAAACACGGTGTATAGATTCCTTCTTTACCTTTTTGGTACGGAACCCTAAAGATCTTTTTTTTTCGGAATAAGAATAATTAAACGAAAAAAGCTATAAAAAATTAATTTGAACTAAAAAGACGCGCAAACGAAATAAAAACACTATTTATTACCTTCCTTACCTGGATGATGTCCAAGCCCTGCCTGGCCTGAAGCAGCAGTTTGGATATCCTGGCCCGGATGATCACCACCTCCCGGCTCAGGCTCTGGATTTCTGACTCCTGCCGATACTCCGTCATCTTACTCTCTAAGAGTTCCGCTGCCTCATCACACTTGGTGAGAACGGTGATGCCCTCCTGAAATATACATTTCAGGAGTTAGAAAAGGTACAGTTGTAACATTTTTTTAAATTTATGTGTAACTTCTGAGAACCGTGTAACGCTATTTGTGTTATACATAACTATTTATATTCTATGAATAGGCAATTGCATATTTGGCGTTTTGAAGAGTTACCTACAAAATTTAATAAATGTACATGTATACTAACAACCCTTCCTATGCTTTGAATTTAATGACATAGGTACTTAATGATCCCCAAGGATAAAGTCACTATACTAGTATCCAAATCGATGCAGTAGTGTGGTAATCCCTATACACTCCGACCAAAACCAATTTGCAGGTTGTGTTTCAGTCACGAAAAGACTAGATTTAATAAAATATATTTTTTTTCAATTGCGTGTAAAATTACCAATCTTTAATCATAGATCGCAGTGCAAAGTCCATAAATAAGCAACGAATACTTGTAGCTCGAGAATTTAGCTTGTTCCGTTTGACAAACACAATGATTATGCTATGAGGAAATATCTAAATATAAACATGACCTAAGAATTTGTTTTGTGGATGGAGTCTTATGTCATGACCTTACCTTACTAAAGTCTTGGATATACTTTGATCTACAAATTAAATTGTAGATGATATCATCGAATTCGGGGGTTCGACTTTCAATAAAAACATAAACAAGGCAACATCTTTGTACCTAAACAATGCATTCACAACACTTTGAAGAGTTAGAATGCCACAGATAGCCAGGTAGGTAAAATACTGTAAACAACAATTTCTTCACAATTTTTCGCTATAATATTATGTTCACTCCGTCGAAAGCTTTTATGAAGAAAGCCACGGCTTTATCAAAATTATCTGGTCATTCTGGTCCCTCAATTAAAACGCTCTACTTTTCATAATAATTAGTTCATAATTATCTGCAAGGCAACTTTTGAATTTCCTTCCGAAGTGACCCATAATATTCAGTCATAAAGTGAATTTTACAGCTTCTCGTCTCATCTCTATAGTTTGTTTTGCTCTAAAATTGCACTATTTAATTTTTTATAGCGGTGGCTGAAAAATGTTTACTAAACTGTGGTAATAAAATAATAAATCAGAGCCCAATCATGTTTTAAGTCAGTTGTTGAATAATAATACGGTTTTTCAAAATGGTCTGAAAAAGTAAAGCGGACTTACAGTACTTACAAACTAAAAACTGAACGTTAACGTTAACACTAAACTTTACGCACGCGCGCAGAGGAAAATGTCACTTAAATTCGAAACTCCCGCGTTCGAAGTTCGTATTCGGTTCGAAGTGCTCCACAGTCCGAGAAACACTGCCCTACTGAATGATGCCAAACGCAACCATTTATTATTAACCTCTGTCGTAATAGATACCTTTATGACATCACCACAAAACATGGAGAAAATGCAGTCATTGCCAAGAACAGATGAATTATCATTATAATGTATAAGTATGAGTACAATACAAATCGATGACGTTCGATCGATTCCTGTTGATTCTAGTTTTGTTTACTTCGGGGCGTTTATATAGCTTTTGGCAGCAGTATCGTCGTTGGAATTATTCTTAGGGTGTTTCTATAGTCTTCCCATTTAATTGTAATTTGCTTGCTTAACTATACCCAAATTTTAAAGTGATATCACAACTGTAAACTTAATTGTCTTGTTTCGGAAACGTTTTGACATGTAATAACAACAACATTTCTATTCGTCCAAGATTATTTCTGAGAGTAAAGGAATATCATTCTCATTTGCAATACAAACATTATGCATTCTAGAGTGGTTAGTTACCAACTTATCCTAAGATATTGAAATATCTTAGGATCTCTCACTGGCGCTCAGCTCGCTAATGCGCCTCGCACTCAAGGGCAATTCTGATTTTTTTTAATAACTATAAGTAAAATTCTTTATCGAAATCCTTTTCGTATGGACTGTGGTAGCTTGGTGTCCAGGTTGGTACAAGTTTAAGCAAAAAGGCAGTAAAACATGATTATAATATGTCCATATAACACTCTCAAGAGATATATATGGTCCAACTTTTTTGAGCAGTTTAGGCTTTCCCCGTTTATATTTGACACTGACTGTTCTGTTAGAATAAAATGTATAAATCGTAATTGATACAATTACTTTTACCCTAGGAGTGGAAAGTCAATAGTCAATTCGTGTAATGATTTGTTTTTTCTTGTCGTAGTCCACATTCATATTTGACTGAGAAGTTATTATAGTTATAACATTTTTGATACTGTAGTAATAAAATTGCATAAAACCCATAGAAACACCCCCAGCAATGAATATAGTGGGATAGACGGTTAATTCTTATTAATATGTTTATATTTACAATGAAACTTACCCTCAGACCTTCGTCCATGGCTCCGAGACTTTCATCGGGCAGATCCGAGAGCCGAGCTTGTACATTCTTTACTTCTTCAAGTAGACTTTCAATATCATTAGATAAGTCATCCTGAGAACACACACTCTTATTAGATACTATTTAACTATGTATAGAGTAGAATGTAAAGATTTCATCATTCCTTATTCTTGTTTAATTTTTCCTGGTAATTTTTTTTATATTAGTAAAATGTTTAATTTAGGGTTGTGTTTTGTTTCAGTTCCACTTTTTCACTGTAGACAAAATATCTTATTTTCTAATTCCAGGGAAAAGAGCTGGTTGGCATCTTTAAATTCCACTCCATTTCAACATTAAAATGCAGGGGTAAAAATAAAACAGACGAGCTTGTTAAATGCATGGACAAAGTTAGCTACGGACAACATCAAACATCAAAATAAATTTAGTCGGCATGGGCTCATGCTGTAAAGCCATTCAACACCAAAAACGACTATTAATTGGTATTAGGGCTCGTGGAACAACGAAAGCTGATAAAGGCTAAATTAAAGGAATATAGGATGAACACAGTGTCATAAAAAAATACAATATGTTTGTTATTTTCCTATGACAATACTTAGACAAAAACTTTTAAGTCAAAATTAGCCAGTAGATACTTGCTTATGTTACAAATATATGCTATGTAAAGTTCCTTAAAACTAGCATGTTCAAAATTAATTTTGAGTCTAATTTGATTATAGTGTTCATCCAATAAAATACTTTTATAAAAAAATAGGGAATCTACAAGGATCTCTTGTAAAATGCACGTAACACTCGCATCAAACTAACCTGACCTTGTACGTCATTTGCTGCTATAATTTTAATCCTTTATTTGCTAGTTCAGTGTTTTCTAACCCAAGTAAAACATTGCTGACTTAGTTTTCTTTAAAAAAAGCATAAATTTCGTCGATCGTCTTGTAGTGGCCATACCTTTCACCAATAAAAATATAATGATAATGGAGTCCAATTGTAATTTGATAAAAAGGGGCATATTTTAATAAAATGTAATAAAGAACATTTAAATAAAACCATAAATATAATCATATGTTTTTATTACAATGAAGACCACTGCTTACAAACTAGAAAAAAACAGTGTTCTGTGTTCTACACACGTGGGTTACTACGTTGACTAGACATGACTAGATTTAGTACTAAACACACTACAATGACTAGAATACTACATACTCCAAATGCGTAAAAACTATTGCGGCGACAGTGCATGCCGAAGTTGGCGCTACAAGACGACCGGCGATGGCTGACGGTGGAAACTCACGATACTTGTGATCAGTGAAATAAAAATTTTAGTATAAATATCATGCCAAACAGAAAGATATTGCAAAATGGTACAATACGACTGCAGTTCAGTCACCTTGGGTGTCCTTTGGGCTGCCTCTGCCGCCGGCTCCTGTGAGGGTAAGGGAGGAGCTGGATCTAGGGGTAGGATTGTTAGTGTATCCTCTCGTACATCGTCGAGGCGATCATCGCTGATAAACGAGTCTGTGGGCGTCTCTACGCTCAAGTATGAACTTTGGTCTTTCCAACTGCAAATTCCACCGGGTAAATCCATTGATATGTAATTCGAATCAAATGGTGAAGCACAAGGATCTATGGGCTCCTCCGCGTCGGAGGTATGGCCTGAGCTGCCACTGGGATCCTTATCTTTGTCGTTTTGATCTTTTGTCTGTACGTCTACTTTATCAGTGGGAGGTATTTTTAATTTCTTAGCTATCGACAAAAAGTATTGGCATTCCGCATCATGGTACAAAGGTTTGTCGAGCCAGAACGAATTATCATTAACGATATTATCTTCTAAACTATCGCGTTTTGTTTGATTGTGTGAGACAATATCTGTACTTTGAATTTGTTTTTTCTCGATAAGGAGACGTTCAGCGTCATCTATCACTGATTTTTCAAGCCAGAAATTGTCTACTTTTATATTAGATAAGTTAGTAATGACGTCATGACCGGGGTTAGAAAGGTTTGTTAGATTTACAGCTTCTACTGGTTTTACAAACATTTCAGCTGATATATTGTCTTTAACATCATCTGGTACAATAGGTTCAAGTGTAACAGGTTTAAACGTATTAAATGATTCCTCTAATTTCCCTTTGTTGTGCTTAATAACGTCGGTGACTACAGGTTCCGAAGATGTAGTCTGGTTTGATTCCCGCAGGGGAATTGTTTTCACTGGTTCATCTTCTAACAATGCATCAATCATGCTAACACTAATATGGTTATCTTCTGTTTCTTCTTCTACTTTCGATACTACTAGATCCTTTACATTTGTGGATATATCGTCCTCAATTATAGCAATCTCAGATTCAGATACTGCTTCAGATTCTGGTGATGCCAAAATTGGAGTAATGCTATCTAAAACATCATTTTGCGACTTCGAACTTTGAGAAGAAATTAATTCTTTTGGTGGATCATCGCTGACTTGAGAAGAGTCTTCAGGCAATAGCATTTCTTCAATTTCTCTTTGCAAATCAGCCATTTTACTTTCCAGTGACAATTCTGCTGTTAATTTAGTTTCCATTGTAGCAGTTTCTGCAGTAGTTTGTGATTTTTCCGTGTCACATACAGTAAAATCGACAATTTTAGTCTGCTCTTTACTAATAGGAGTATCAATAGATTTAAGTTCTTTAGTTTCAAGAGTAATAGAAGTTATTGTTTTTGTTGGACTTATTTCAACTGTTAGAACTTCATCTATACGACATGGATCATTTTTCCAGTATTGGGCTTCATTATAGAATCTATCTTTGATTGGCGTATGTATAGATTCTGGGCTTGACACTGAAGAATGGGCAAGCAATTTCTCATGTATGTCTTTTGGTTCTTTAGGATTATGCTCAGTACTTTCCATATGAGGTGATGACTTTTCTTTCTTTTTTTTCTTATTTATTTTTTTATTTTCGACTTCTTCATGCGACACTGATTTCGATACACTTTCGTTTTCATCTTTAAGCTTAATTGGAAAATCAGTATCTACTTCCTTGGATTTCGCTATGTCTTCTGATGTGACCTTTTCTTTAGATTTATTTGAACGTTTTCTTTTATTTTTCTTTGATTGTTTCTCTTCATCAGACGTATCAGGTATTGTCATTTTCATTTCCTTTTCCTTAGATTTAGCTGATCGAGTTCTACTTTTCTTCGATTTATCATCTTTCTTTCGTTTCTCTGTATCCTTCGTTACAATAGGGACATCTTCTTTATCGGGACTATTTGGCACTGACTCTACAGCTTCAGGTTTCAAAATTGATAGAGCTTCAAAACGATTTTCAGATTTTTCACGTTTCTCAGATTGAGGTGCGATATTTGTTTTGGATCTCGATCTATTATCCCGTGACCTTGATCTAGACCGGCTTCGTTTTTCAACAATAATAAAGCCTTCAGCATCTGCGTGCAATTCTTGTTTATGTTCCGAGTCAGATTCATCTACTAATATGACTGGTGGTTTATGGACGGGAATTTCTTTAAAAGTGTCTTTGCTCGGTTCTTTTTGGATTCTTTCAGGGGACGTGTGGTGTGTGCCAACTATTTTTGCCCAAGAACTATCAATTGACTCGACAATATGAGGTTCTGAAACAATGTTCACTTCCGTTTGTGTAGTAGATTTGACGTTCGTCCTCAAAGGAGATTCATAAATACTCTGAATTTCTGGTGGCTTACCCACGCTTGTTTCAATGTGTTCATATAGTCCTTCAGCGACCACTTCTGCGTATGATTTACCGTCTTCAGCACTTTTAGCCCAAACGTTAACAGGCTCAATTAAAGTAGAATTTGGCTCATCATCCATAGGTTCAGTAGACACAAGCTGGTCATCAGATTTTTCTCGCTTATCCTCCTTCTTTTTCTTTTTTTTGTGTCGTTTTGATGTAGATTGCGTTTCTTCCGTGATATGTTTTTCAGTCACATTTGTGTTATCAGTGACTAGTTTATCGGATACTTGTAACATGGCAATTTCAAGACGAGGTTCTTTTTCTTTATTGGTTTGTAAAATAGTCGAATAAGAAGTTTTTCCTTCAGAATCTGTTCCAGTGATTGACGGAATATTTACATCTTTGCTTCCAACCAATTCAGGGAATTGCTTTTGTTGGTCATTACTAAGGGGAATAACTATTTCTGAAGATGTTTCTACCGTTTTATACATATAAGAAGGTGTAAATTCTGGAGCATCAGCTGATAAGTTTGAGAACACTATGGAGTAGGATGGTTTGAATTCAGGAATAGAGTCTATTGAGGGAAGTAAATCTTGTAAGCTATGAATAGGAGATTTCCCTTCACTTCTAACTTCAGTGTCAGTATAAGGTAAAACAGTATTTTGATCTGCTATAATATTATTTTCAGAATCTTTGGTTCTAAGAACACTTTCGTCCGTAACAATATTAGATTGCGTATCACTTAAAGTACTTTTATCAGTTGTGGTGTTAACGGCTATCTCTATTTCGCGTCGGTCAAAACCCTGCGCAACGTTTTCCGTAAGTGAATTAGTATCCACTAAATGTATTTTTTCTTCAGATTGTGTATAAGTCGGTTCAGGTGTTATTTTTTTACTAACATCGATAATGGAATCTATTATCATCTTATTTTCATTGTTAGTCAGCTTAGCTCTTTCTATTGAGCTTACTTGATTTGTATTAACAATTTCATTTGTTGCTTCAACAGCGTTGGTAATTGCCGATTGGTCCGGTTCGACTTTAACTTGTGTTTCTAGAATAACATCGTCAGTACTTATTATAACAAAATCTGTTTCATCGATTTCGTTGGTTTCAAGAACAGATTTTTTTTCTACAGCGGGAACATTTTTTGATAGCGGTTCAGATATTAATTCATTTTGAGTAATTGTCACTGATTCTTCACTTTGTAAGCTAGCTTCAACAAAGGCTTTATCCTTAAATATCATAGAAACTAAAGTATGACTTAAGTCTTCTTCCGGGATACAAAATTCTATATGTGTGTCTTCAACAGGATTAATTACAGGTTTAGTAAGATTTGTTGTAAACGGCGCAAAACTAACATATAGACCTGCTGTGTCATCTTTTACACTTTCTTTGTTATTTGGTTTTTCTAGTTGCATTTCATCAATTTCTTTAATACGCTCTTTAGAAACTTTGTTATCTTTTTCAGTTATAAGAACAGCAAGTTTCTGTTCCGCATCCTGTATTTCATGATAACTGTATCGCAATGACTCTAAAACTAAACCTAAACTACCCGCAGGTTTAGGTTCCGTAATATGGTCTTGAAGAGATTTTATAATCACTTGTTCAGTTACATCAGTAATGTCTTTTACTTTTTCTGGAGGTTCCATTTCTTTTTCAGTTACTTCAACAAAATCCTTATTCTTAGAATCGTCAGAGGTTTCGACTTTACACGTAATAATACTTGGGCTTGACTGATTTGATGTCATAACATTAGATTCTTCTGGTATTATAACTATTGTTTCAGTTTCTGGTTCAACATATCTCTGTGTATATGTAAGTCCATATAAGTGTTCCGCATCATATATGTCTTGATAATTAAATCGAGGCAGTTCATGGATACGTAATCTATTAATATTTATTTGATCGATAGTCACGGTTGTTCCTTCATTCAAACTGTTGGTCACCGGGGTTGCCTCTTCTTGTGTTTTTGTTACAGAAGTTGTAGTTTCAACATCTTTGGAATCAATGGATGTTTCAATATTTTCCATTACAGCATTTGCAAGGATATCCTTTTGTAATTTTGAGGTATCTACTACATCTCGTTCTTTAGTGGTTAAAACTTGTTGACTACCTTCAATAGATTTAGCGACGGCCAAGAAATATTCAGCGTCTTTGATTTCATAATAGTTTGGTTTTATTTGTTCAACTTCTAAATCGAATGTTCTTTGTTGGACTTCAATTTGGCTTGTAGTATTTTCGGATTTGACCTTTTTAACTACTTCCTTTGGTGTTTGAGTTTCAAGCGACCTTTCATTTTCTGGTAATTCAACTCCCCGGTCTGTTTTTTGCAATATTACTTCAGATTTTACTCGGTTTTCTGTTGATTCAAGGGTTATTTTAGCCAGAGCAAAGAGATTTTCTGCATCCACAATTTCGTGATAGTTCTGCTGAGGTATTTCCTGGCTTAAGAACTTCAAACGATCTTCATTAGATTCTTTAACGGCTGCCACAACCGTTGGTTTTCCTTCATCATCGGATTTATCAGTAGTATCTCTGTCCTTTTGTAAATTTGATGATTTTTCTTTGACAGTTTGATCGTCCTTTATATTTTGTTTAGTTACACAGTAGAGACGATTCGGTTCTGTTGAAAGAGAAGCTAATAGAGCTTCAGCTGTATTTATATCTTGATAGCAATATTTAGGTACTTCTTCTTTAGGAGTAATATTATTTTCTGTTGTATTAGTTACTTCCACAATTTTTTCGGCCTTTATAGATTGAGAGACAATTGGTATACATTTTTCTATATTAATCTCTTCTGCTTCAGGTGTCGGATGACTAGGTGATATAACTCCTGTTACGTTTTCCTTATTCTCACGTTCTCTAATTATATATTGATAATAATCATAATCTAACTGATCAAAATCCAACGCTAGTGAGTATGATTTGATTTCTTCAAGTGACTCATAAGGGATGGAAGAGTTTTGGGATTCTTTCATAAAGTTTTTGTTCCGGTTTTTCACCGAACCAAATATAGCTTCTTCGACACCGTCACTTATATTGTGACCATCAGCTAACATTTCAGAAACGATTATGTTATCTCCTGTCTCTGTTATTTCAACTGTTTGCATGTTCTGCAAGTCAATAGCACCAGTGCTCTCAACGTTCACTTGAGTTTTCTTTTCAGAATCAGTTATCTTATATCCTGTTTCTAAAGTGTCACTGATTGAATGAGTCGGTGTATTTACCGACGAACACGATTTATTATATTTTTCTGGAGTTTGTTGTTTTTCTACAGTGGTTTTGTTACTAGCAATAACACGGGAATCGGTCAGTTCAAATGTTTGCACGGAAGACTTATCAAACTCTTCAGAAATAGTAGCAGCAGTAAAGCTTGTTTCAATATTTTCTACGGTAGCTTGAGTGTAGTGCTTGGTGTCTATGCGTTCTCCAATTTCTTGGCTACCTATTATTGGTTGTTTATTTTGAACCATATTAAGATCATGGCTACTCTGCTCTGTGAACTCTACGTCATTAATATCCATAACTTTATTTATCACAGTCGCTTCTAGATTAGTGATAGACCTATCGTCAGTGATTTTGTCAACAACCAGCTCCTCAATATTTTCTGTTTCTTCTAAAGAATTGCTCTTACTACTGAACACTTTAACGGTCCTAATGGGGGGTAATTTCTTTTCTTCGTGAGTTATTAGATATATGGTTCTCGTTTTAACATCTTTTATCACAGGCTCAATAGTAGTTTCTTCGACAACAACGGTGTCTTTAAGGGATTCCGTGTTGAAATTTTTATCGTTATTATTCTGTTCGTTCGCGGGGCTTGACGATACAGTTGCAGTTTCCTGTTTTACATCTGTAATATCCACTGATGAAATTATTGAATCTTTAGTAAGAGTTGATATTTTAGCTTCTGCGTGATCAATATCCCGGATATTATTTTTAAGAATATTTTTTGTTTCATGGTTTAAAACAACATTCGTTTCAAGGATTGTAACTTCAGTAGCCACTTGCTCTGTTGTGACTTGTGATTGCGGTTGTTTAGTGCTTTCTAGGGGAACTGATTCTTCTTCAGCCATTAATGTATTCCAATCCATGGTAATTAAATTTTCTTTTACATCCAATATTTCAGATATGTTAGTTTTATCATCAAATGATGGCGTTTGTGAAACATTTTGAGAACGTTTTTCATTATTTTTCTTTTCTTTTCGCTTTAGTGTTTTTTCTGCATGCTTCTCTTTTTTCTTCGACATTTGTGATTCTTCAATTTCTTTCAAAGCTCGTTCTACTTCATCATCTACTTTCGGCTTCTTAGATTTATTTTTCTTCTTATTGCTCTTAACAATTTCAAATTGTTCTTCATCAACCAGCTCTATTGGTTTTGTTTCTATTAAAGTATCTGTTTCTAGTATATTTTCTATTGATTTAGCTTTTTTAGACTTTGACTTGCTTTTAGAAATTTTACTTTCAACTGTTTCTACGGTTGATATTTGTAATCCTTCTTCATTGTCTTTACTTTTTTCAGTATTTATTATAATTTGTGTTTCTGGCTGTTTTTCAGTGACATTATCCGGATACTTGTGTTTTTTTGATTTTGGTTTGTTCTTGGTAGACTTACTTGATTTAGATTGAGCTTCCACTTCTTGATCTGCAACTTGAGTAGCATTTTTAATAACAGTGTCAGGTGAAAGTTCCTTTGCAAAATCATTGTAGTCTGATTTTATTTCTTTTTGTTCACCAATTGTCATTTGTTCTTGCTCTTTTTCAGCCTGTGCTTCAGGTTTCTCGTCTATAATGTCTTGCTCTAGAGCTACGTCTAGAATTTCTTTGACTCTGCCTTTTCTGGACTTTTTATTACGAGTTTTATGGTCTTCTATTTGCGTTACTGTATTAGGAACTTTTTGAAAGATAGGTTGTATAGTTGTTAATGTCTCTGTCGGTAGTTCAACAGTATTTGTGGTAGTTTCTTTCAAAACTAGATTTTGATTGTTTGAACTATCCACAGTTATTAAAGCATTATCTGTAAATTGAATATTTTCTGTTAGTATAGGACCTAAGCTGCTCGTCTCAGTTTTACTCGACTCATTTCCATCTTTCTTTTTCTTAGATTTTCTCTTTATTGTGTCCACACCCAGAACCTTGGCTCTTATATCTTTTGGAGGCATGCCTTCATGATCTGAACTTTTTATATCCAAAAAAGATTGTTGTGTGATTGCTTCTTTTTTATCTAAACTGTCTATGAACTCATGAGCTGAGTATATTTCAGTGCTTTCGATGTTATGGGTTATTTCTGGTAATAACTGTACATCTGTTATATCAGTTATGTCTACAGCAACAATATCAAGTTTATCAATCATTGATTTTATGACAGTGCTATCTTTAACATTTTCTGAATGCAGACCTGTCAAATTCATTCTTACAACTTGAGGTGCTTCATCGTGCCTGTTTTCTTTATTTTCTCTCTTTTTCTTTTTAGATTTTTTACTTTCTGTTTCTTTTTTAGGGGAAACATCTGTGATATTTTCCTTTTTGTTATCTTTCATGTTCAATTCTTGTTTAAAATTATCATCTTGTATTACATCTGATGGTTTATGGACTATTGATGATTCGGCTGAAAGTAACTGGTTTGTTACGTCTATAACATCAGATGCCGCTTTATTTTTATTCAGCTCTTCAACATTTTTTTGCCTTACTTCTGGTTCTTTTATTTCTGATTCTATAGTTATGAAGTCTGTTACCATAACTTTATGTTTATTTTTCTTTGCTTTGGCTGTGTCTGATCCTTTTTCCCGAGGTAATACGTTGACTTCTACAGTTTTCGTTTCATTATTTGGGCTTTGAGTAGAGGATTCCGATACAAATTCGGTCTTCTCATGGACATCTTTTATTTTCTTTTTCTTGTGCTTGTCAAAGCTTTCAATCTCCTTCAACGCTTTTTCTATTTCATCCTCATTACCTTTAGGTTTCTTGATCTTTTTCTTTTTCGCTTTCTTTTGCTCAACCGGTTCCTCGGGTGATTTAGTAGAAATCATTTCAGTAATTGTTTCCACAACCGTAGCGCTATGTTGCACTTTTTTAATAATCTCCATTTTCATAGTGTCCGATTTCATAACTTTAATTTCAACAGGAGAAGAAACCCGTGTTTCTTCGACGTCCGCATCATCAAAATCATCAACTTCAATCACTTTTTTACCACCCTTTTTCTTTTTGAGCGTTTGAACGTCGTGGACCTTAGTCGGTTTTTTATCTGGCGCTCGTCTTTGCCTCGGAATGTCTCTGGAGCGACTACGTTGAGATCGCTCCGGCCTCTCCAGTTTTAGCTTCAAATCCTCGATGCGATCTTTTTTGATCGGCTGTGTTTCAGCTTCTATTGTAATTTGTTTTACAATCTCAACTTGCGCGATTTGAGATTTTGGTAGTGATACGACCGCTTGAGTCTTGGGTTGTCTTCGTAATCCTAAAGCTAATATTTCTGCATAGGATAAATCTTGCGATCGGCTTCGGCTATGAGGGCTTCCCTCTCTCTCCTGATAGTCCGATTGAATAATTCCTAAAGTCGGCACCGGAAGTTCCTCCACGTCCTCCACAACCCGTGCCGACGGAACGACTTCATCAACTTTATAGTCCATAGATTTGTCCACATAATGGATCTCCTCGGTAAACGGTACGAATTCCTCGCGATGAATTTCTGCCCTAACCGGTTCACAATCACTTTCATACACAAGGGTCTCACCGGACCGAGCACTGTCGTATTCGGTATGTTCACACCGAGCACTGATTTCACTATATTCCTCGCGGGGCGGGGACGAAGCGCCGCAGGGCTCCTCGAGTTTTACGGTATCATAGAGCCTCTGGGCGCTCGGATGTCTCTGGGCACTCGGGTATCTCCGGGAGCAGACGGAGCTGGACCGGGAGCCCTGTCCGCGCACTATCTCGGCGTAGGTGGTCCCCCCAAGCGCCCAGGCGGGGCTGGCGGCGCGGAGCGGGCCGGGCTCGGGCGCGGCCAAGCCGCGAGCGCGGCGGTCAGGCGAGCGCGCGCGGCGGGCGCGGGCGCAGTCGGCGCTGGCCACGAGCGCCACCAGCGTGCGCACCGGCTCGTCCGCCGGCGCCGCGCACGGCATCACGAAGTACGGGTCCAGGCTGTAGATAGCCCGAGTCAGCTCTTCGATACGCCGGGTGACCTCCTGATACGCAAGTACGGACAACAAATAATTTACAAGTGTTCGTTTATTTAAGCGATTCTGATTCGTGTGGGCGATGAAAGCTGAGGATTATGAAAAGAAACTGCCGTGGCTGCGATGTTTCGATTATATATATATTTAATTTTAGATATATAATATTTTATAGAGAAATCGAATAATAACTAGTAGAAGGGCTTAAAGCTAGATGATCGATGTCTCGCTACGCGTCGGGCAGCGGGTCCGCGTCGGGCCCGCCGCGCTGCACTAGAAGTTTTACTCGCTCGTTTCGCGCCTGAATCTTGCTCTGCAACGACTTGACTCTCTCTCGACACGCCTACGAGGATACGTGACCGGCGAGTTAGTAGCGGGTGAGGGGAGGATAACAAAAAGAAAACAAAATGAATGCGTGGCCGGTGGTAATGTACAGGTGGCCCGATACCGCCTAGACTACGGCGGTCGGGTCGGTGCTAAGCCGTGTCCGCCACCTCGAAATCGATAAACAAAACTAGAATATTCGCTAGCCGCCTACTCTGATGGTGTCGGTGCGTGTACGATCTACCGGGCGCGCGTCCAGGGAGGGCGAGTCTCGGTCGCGTGAGACATTAACTCCCTGCACGCGTGGCCGTCTCCTGCAACGACGCTTACCTGTTGCTGTCTCTGCGCGCGCTCGGGGTCGCGCGGGCTGTAGTTGGGCTGCGCGGCGTGGCGCAGCTGCTGCTCGGCATCGAGCAGCTGCGCGCGCAGACGCGCCACGTCGGCACAGTAGGCCTCGACCTGCTGCAGCGCGGCGGCCAGCACCGCAGCCTGCGAGCCGGTGGCGGCGCCCAGCGCGTCCAGCGAGGCGCCCAGCGCGCGCGCCGCCGCCGTCACGCGCTCGGGGCCCGCCGACTGCGCCGCCACGCCGTCCGGCCCGAAGTGCACCTGCGACACGACAACCGTTAGTCCCGAGCCCGATGCTGCCGATTCCGTTCCTACGATTGAAACACTCACGTTTAGTTTCTCGACGGCATAGGAAATCTTCGTTTTCTGAGTGGAGATATCGTTTATGAGTTTCTCCCTGAGAGCCAGACGATCCCTGAGCGGTTTCTTGGCGTTTTGAGGCGCTTCCAGCGCTCGCGTCGTCGCCTCTAACCAATGGCCGACGTCCTTTAATTTCTTTTCGCATCTCTCCCATTCCTCCGCCAATTCTTGTAGTAATCCGTTCTGTAAAAAAAATGCAAGTGTTAGTATGGAGTGAGTTCCTTCGAGACTTAAACTATAAGCACTTTAAGCGGCACTAACGGTTTTCGCTAATCGCTTCTCAACATCTATAGTGGCGTTCTCCGCCGCCTCGAGTCTTCCGGGCAGGTCCCCGGAACTCGTGACGCGTTCAATGGCTTCTATTTCCTTAGTCATATCCGCTAAATTCTTCGTTTGCTGCTTACAACTCTTGAGTGCATTCTGTAAATAAACAAGGGTGTAAACAAACAGTACAAGTATAACATTAATGTATTACGAAAACATATAGTAGTAGGCTTACTCCATATTCAGTCTGTTTTTGTTGAGCCTCAGCGAGGTCGGCTAGGGGCAGCGGGCGCGCTAGGAAGGCGCGCTGCGTCTCGACCCAGAGCAGCACGCGCTCGAGCAGCGCCAGCACGCGCGCGACGGCGTCGCAGGCGTCCTCGACGGCCGCCTGGCGCGCCTCCAGCTCGCTGCTGACGGCGGCCAGCTGCTCGGCCAGCGCGCTCACCGTGGACGACACGAGTTGCCGCTCGGCGGCGTCGCGCGACCCCTCCACGATGGCGCGCGCGTTACGCGTCAGGCGCTCCATGCGGTCCGTGACGCCGGGCAGCTCGGCACGTGTGGCCACGAGCCGCTCGCGGTACGGCTCTGGCGGCAGCGCGCGGTCCCGCGCCGTAAGCTCGGCGGCGCGCACCCAGGCCTGCACGTCTTCGACGTCGGCCGCGTACTCGGAGCGCGCCGTGCGCGCGCGCTTCCACTCCCTCTCCTTCTCCTCCATGGCTGCAGTCAGCGCCTCCGCGGACAGCTCGAGCGAAGACAGTTCCTGCGAAACGTCCGCAGGAGCGGAGCCGCCGTAGCGCTTTCTGCTCTCGTCCGTGAACTTCTTCGTGGCCTCCGCGAGATCAGAGACTTCTTCGTCCAGTGAGCGCAGCTCGCTCTCGTCCTCCTCTCCAAACGCGTAGAAAGTCTTGACCTTCGCGATGCACACTTCTATTCGCTGTCGGAAGGCGTCTATCTTCTCGGACACGCGGTCGAATTCGGACACTACTTCGTCGATCTCGGCGAGCTTCGCCGCTAGAGTCTGTCGCAATCTGCAAAATAAATGCACGTTAGAGTGATAAGAGAGTGCGGTGTGGACTGTTTAGTTCGGGGATACGGTAGGGAGGCACGAGTTTAGGAGAGCTGCCAAAATGCGACGAAAATAGTCTGACGGCGCGGCGTGACGCGGCGCGGCGTGACGGCGAAGGTCACCGGCGCCGCCGCTGCGCTCGGCGCTCTACCTTGTCGTTCGTTGCCGGTCGCGCGCGGCGCCCGCTCGCCTCGCTAGCTCGTCGCTCAATGAACCGTTCTCGATAGATTCGCTGGACGCATCTAATTTTAAATTTCACGCTCCAATGTTTGCCGGTGACATCAGACCGAGTTTTTTCGATGCAAGCGAGTGTTTACATTTTGCACGGTTTACATTATGATAATGGCGACCTCGAGCCGTTTCTTTAATGCTATATGTGGGCAAAATTGTAAAAGCTTTAAGCTAATAAAATAATAGTGATTATGTCGTCATTGCGTAACTATGACAGGAATGAATGACATCCGCCAGCGGCCGGCACGCGGCGCCGGCCGGCTCGCGCACCGCTCGGGTAAACATTCGGCTGACCGCTGCCAATTGTAATCGCTATCGTACACAGAATAAATGTTGCGGTTTCACTATCCCTGCGATCGATTTACAGAAATACGCCCATGTCCATGAGTCATCACCGCTATATAGGCACACGCGCTCGCATCACATTTTTTCGCAACAATAGGCTTACTTTATAGTGGTCCGGCTACGCCGCGAATCCGTCCCGACTTCCTTATACAACGTAAATAATCTCGTGTCGAAACCCTGCAAGCCGCTTTATTTTCGGACCGGTCCGAGAAGTATTGTTGTCGGATCGCGGAAGGGCACCGCGCTTCTGTCGCGATTCAAAACACACTCGGCAGGCGTCTGCTTTACGCCCATTTCGTCCTTAAGGCGGACACGTTTGATCTATAATATGCGAGAGAAGCTACGTATGGTCTAACTTTATCCCTGCGGCTAGGTTCCAGTACAGACTGCGAGGCCCTGACCTACAAAGCGGCTGGACGCATGCGCGGGCCACATCGATATACCTATACGTCTGCCAGTTTGAATAAGTAACGATTGCACAGACGTCCCCTGCTGCGCCATCGTCTGGGGCATGCGCACTGGTAAAACGTGCTCTGGGCGGAAGCGGGAAGGTTCCGTTTTGTGAGTCACGTGATGGGGGTTGGGGCGTTTCCGCGCTGAGATGGCGGCTGCTGATTGATTCTGTTCTAGACCGTCTATAGGTGTTGGCGCGAGCTAGGCTTTACACAATGCCTGTAAGGTTCCTTACGCCTTTTTCCCATTTAAAACGATAAATTTATCAAGTAAAAATGTATGATGCTAAACATTTAACAAGTATCAATCGTTGTTTTTTTATTCTAACAATTAACTCTCATTTAATCAAATGTATAAAGACTGAAAAGTAAGTTTCATGTTCCACTAAAATAGCAGTAAAAGTAAATTTTCAGAAAAGTACATTTTACGTAGGTATAAGTAGAATATTTATCATCTGTAGAAACATCCACAATTGTACACATCCATAATTTAATTAACAAATTGATTCTGATTTCATTGATGGTATAGGTAATTAATATATACTCTGAAATAGCCTCGGCAGACGCATAGGTTTCCGGGACCACTACAACACAAGTTACAGGAAATAACGACGTCACAACACAATACTTGCCGCGAAGTCGGTGACTAAACCTTCAAAGGGAAGTTCGCTGGAGTGCTTATGTTTGAATAGCTATTAGGTTGAATATACTCATTTAATATTATTTTACCGCTCTGAGTATATATTTCTTATTGTTTAATTTAAATATTGTCTTTACTCATTATAAGCTTAAATATTGTTCTATTTCATATCTAAAATATTATGTTACATTGACGGCATGTAGTTCATCTAAAAAACTTTGATGATAATATACCGTTATTGTTGTGGATATCAGATGTAGATACCTATAAAAATGTAATTAATGTGGATGATATAATATATACAATGTGGCTGTACTCTAATAATAAATAAATAAATAACAAAGTAATAAATTAATTCACCATGTAAATAATGACAATATTCTGTAAAGTGTCTACGTAAACAGAAGCGGAACTAAAAAGAGTATCTCCAAGGTGACGTCACATCCCACGGAATGAAACATCGCCCTCTTATTCACCACCCCAAGGCCAAGCGGCAAAATCGCAAGTTTACAAAGTAACGCTGTTCTTTGCCTCTTACACCCCGACTCGAACAATGTTGTAACGTACCAAACCCGCGTTGTAACACAAACGTGAATCTTCTAAAAATTATCGTGACGCAACTTTCCGCGGTCGCCAGGATAAATGTGCGCATTGCAAAATGTGTACAATCGATTTTGACGCTTAAAGCTAGACGTTATAGAACGAATAAAACATAATAGCTGGTTTTGTCAAAATTGTATGGATTCGAATAAATGACATCATGGTGGAACTAAAAATCTCTTGTAGTCCTTGGATTAGGAGACACTTTTGTGTTATCTAATTGAAGAAATATTTCAAGCTTGCCTTGGGTGAGATCATTTTGGAGCCGATCGGAAATCAATAGCCATTGCAAATAGCATAGTGCGATGATTGTTTTGGCAAAGTCAATGTAAACAGTTTTTTTAATGTTTTTTAGATGTCTTGGATTTAGATTTATGTATATTCTGTTTCATTCTGCAATAAATGTTGCAACTGGATTTTATTGCGGAGCCGTAATTCATGTTTACTAAACAAATTTTTATCATACTTCGATAGTTAATAAAATTGTCTTCGAACTCAGCAGCAATAAGTGTATTATATTTGTCTAACATAATTTGTTTGGCCCTATGGTTGACTGGTAGAGAATGCCATTTCGCATTAAGCCCGCAATTTGTACTTACTGTTCTTTTGTGCAATAAAGTTTAAAAAAATAAATCATTTATCCAAATTTTACTGACTAATTTACTTTATAGTACTTATCTCTCTATAATATTATTGGATGGAATTAAGTTTTTTGCTCCCTCTCATTATCACTATGTCTTTGATTGTCATTTTTATTTTTATGGGCCCATTTTATAAAAATCATACCAGTCTTCTAAATATTAGTTCAGTTCGAATCGGCCTTCATTCTCACGTATATCAGTTCTATATGTTCTATATGTTACACCAAACCGTTGAATTTCTCACATTCTTTCATTTCTCACTTTTTCTCACGTTCTTCATTTTAACGTCATGGTCATTTTGCTATTTTAATAGTCTTTATAAAAGTTCCAATTATATGTTACCTTTTCCAGGAAAAGTTTTCCTTTATTACGTGAAAATAGTGTAGAGTCAGATACCGTTTAAAAGTAGGTCATATTGTTTACACGCAGACTTTGGAATTTCGTAAAAGCTAGCCTAGGGCATTTGCCTCGGTTACTCCATCATACCCATTCTGGTCCTATAGTTAGGCGGGATACATAAAAGCATTTTTTCCAATGCCAAAAAAAGGAAATTGCACTAAAACGACTAACCCTGGGAACATCGTAGGTACATCCTATTTACGTTTTTCATCTATGCAATAAGTTACATTTCATTTCAGCTGCAAAATATACCCAAGTGCCCGCCCTTGACCGTTCCATACGTGTCAGAGTACATTTAAGAGAACACTCATAACGACACTCGACCTTATGATACGGTGTACAGAACTCGAAATCCAATGATAACAAGTTATAAGGACCCGATTAAATTTGCAACATAAATCGTGTTCAGTGTCAAACAAGTTTGGCTTTACGACTTGAGTGTACGCTGAAGTAGGGGCATAGGGTTTGAATTCGTCTTTACAAGCTAGATATAGACCCTCAACTTGGGTTTTTGGTAGCCAGGCCATAAACTGGTCAAGGCACCCGACAACGTGCGATCGGAGACGAATTTTAATCGTCTGGACGAAACATTTAGAGTGACTGATCTAAGTTTATTTGGTGACGAAATTGACATTATTTATTACTTACCTATGCAACTTAACATATATAAAATCACAATATAACTATGTATCTACTATAAAAAATTAAACAGAGTAATATAGATCTTTATAAGAAGATATTAGGTGTGAATAAAACTCATCTGACTCACCGTAAACGTCTCCGAAGTTAATTATTCTAAAATTGGTCTAATATAAACGTTTGTTTATATCTGTACCTAACTCATGTCACGTTGTAAAATACCAAGAATCGCAAAATAGCGTCAATTGGAATGCGCACTAACGTAAATTCGGATGATTTACTGTCTTCATTAAATTTACGAAATTAAACATGAATTGAAACTTGCCCTCCTGTTATTAACAGTTTGTATAAGAATATTTATAGGTCTGTTAACCATAAATGTGAGCGCCTAGGTTAAGTGCCGGAAAAAAGCAGATCAAATAAATACACAACTTTCCATTTCATAATATTAGAGGAACGTTAATGATAAACGAGGCGTGGCTGACGACTGTCAGCTACTTGAAGAATCGCCAAGTCATTGGCAAATGCGAATTTTACAAGAAATTCTGTGACTTCTTGAAAGATTTGTTGGTGCCGTTTCATATTTTACTTCCAATCGAGCGCGATGCGTACACCAACGAATTTAGACTTTATGACCTACATACCAAATGATGATTCTAGGAAAATTATTCCCAGATTTTGCGCTCAGACCGACACTAATATTATGAAAGTTTTATTTGGAAATTTTCGTCTGAATATGAATAGGGGCCGAGGAAACACCATTAATGTTTCCAAGTTTTTTCAGTCTTATTCCCCTATAACAGCACAATTTGTATCTTCTTCACTGCATATTTCTATCGCACAGAAAATTTAAACTTATAATGAAATGATTGCCACTTACTTGTCATAGGTTTCTACGAGCTCCTTGACAGACCTGTCGGTTTCCTCGGCCGCCTCCTTTGAGTCCGGTTTCAGTAGAGCCACAACGAAGTCCGCGTGTTCAAGCAGTTCGTCCCTCGTGTCCTCGAGACCCACCACCTCGCTTTGCAAGTCCTGAGAACAAACGCTTTGATATAGAGAAGAGTTGTTGAAAAAAAGATGTGGTGTGACGTCTTTGTAAGAGTTCTAACAGTTTCTGGGATAATACGTATCATACAAGTAGTCCTCGGTATCTTATTAAACATCATTGAATACAAATCACGTGACAAATATTTGTTGACACGAACTTGATTTTCATCGGCTTGCCTTTGAACGCCATATTCTACTATTCTTAAGGAAAAGAAAAGCCTAATCAGACCATTGGAGACGAATGTTCTGATTTTTCTTTGAGAATACTGGGTGATAGCGTTGTATCTTTGACGGAAATGGTATTATGTGAATGGTAAACACGTGTATTGCATCATATTTCCAGAAGGGACCTCCCGTGTCATGAATGGATGTGCTTAGAGTTTTAACGTTTTGGAATTGGGAAATTGCCAACCAAACGTGTGCCAATATCAACACATTGTTTTGGCACTGAGAAAATAATAATTAGGGCAAACCTACAATATGTAAGGTATCGTAGTGTAAAAGCATCCATTGTTACGATGCTGCCATAAACAATACCTACTGAAAATGAATGAGAACAATTTAGAATCTGTTGAGATAGGTTACTCCAAAACGGTCGGTCGGGGTTCTAATTCGTACCAATCTGGGAACTCTATAGGTTTTTCTATGACTTTTCTAGGTCTTAGGTATTCAAAATTGACTCTATAATATCCTGATTAATCCCAGGCGCAGGCAAATCAGCTCTACGGGACTCCAGGGGAAATTTTGACGGACGGGACGGAGTAGGACGCCATAAGATGAAAAAAATCCTGCTTAGACATGTCTCCCCAAATGGAGTTTCTATGTAAAACATGATTCCGGCGTTATCAATACTCTTGCTTACACACTTCACGTCACGAATCTGTTCCCGCTACTCTATACTTGTAGCATAAGCTAAAGCTCGCTAGCTTATGTTAAGAGAAAAGCTTTTAAATTTTTGTCGTTCGTGGTTTGGCATGAAACAATTCCAATATTCGTAATCGATCGTCGCATCACTCGGCAATGCAGAGGACTCGCGTACGGGTTATAGAAGTGCTCACGATAACGTTGCGGAGAGTTGACGGTTATTCACAACCGTTTTTCCTGTGGACTGTCCAATAGTTAATGGCTTGGGTACATTTAACCTATATTTTTTGTGTCTTGACTAGTAGAGAATTTGTATATAGGTATCTGCAAGAAAAAATATAATTCAAAGGCCTTAACATTGGGATATCCACAGAAAAGACGTAAAACGATAACTCATATTACTCTATAATTCGTACCTATACATAATATACATATATGTATTTAAGGTCTTAAACAGATATATGTCTTAAATATGGACGTGTCGGACAATTATGCAATCATTTATGACCTAACCGTTATCGATCCTGTTATAGCGTCCAATTTTATCTAAAACGTTGAATTTTAGGGTTCCGTAGCCAAAATGGTAAAAACGGAACCCTTATAGTTTCGTGATGCCCATTCGTCCGTCCGTATGTCACAGGCATTTTACTCAAAAACTACTAGATCTATATTGATGAAATTTGGAAGATATGAAAAAAATTACAAAGATAAAGCTTAATAAATATTTTCAATGAAAATTGTTTTCGACATGATCGGCTATATCGTTTTAGAGTTATTGCCAAAAAAACTGCGATTCTCAGCTATAGGAAGTAAGTGCCGTGGAGATACGCTCTTTTGCTAGTGCACTTTTTTATATCGTATTTTTTTCATCTGTAGTGCATTTTTTGTATGAACGGCTGCGGAACCCTACACTGAGCATGGTCCGACATGCTCTTGGCCGGTGTTTAGTAATAATTACTGATATCCTTCACCAATTTATAAATATATAGAGGCACGAATGAGGTAGCTTAAGGAATGTTATTCCCGACCCGTTTTTATTCTATTGCTGCCCGTCTGACTCACCAGCCGCTAGGATTAGTACAAGCTTGTAACGCAAATTACTTTAGCAATCTTTTTTTGACACTAGGAATCCAGCTAAAACGTTAAGCAGACCATTTATTATTTATTATATACAATGTTCATCGATGGATAATCGAATTGGGCTCTTGAGAAATGTGAGTTAACAGTCTTAGGTCAAGTCTTTGGAGCTAATTTTAACACAGACCTATGCATATCGACGGCAAAAAGTAGAAACGTAGAAACCGCCAATTTCATTGGATTCCATTGGCGATATGTTTTGGGTAAAATATGCTATGATATGGTTTGGATGTATAAACATTAAACATGAAGTCAAGATGATGATGAATGTACTTAAAACATCACAGTACCTACATAATAATGTAGGGTGGATATAATAAAAATTAACGTAAAAGATGATATACTACTACTAGATAAGGTGCCCTTCGTTCGCGGAGGAGAAAAAAATAATTACTCCTATTTTTTTCTTCACCGTATCTCGGATATAAAGTATCTAATAACCATCTGTGGGTATCCGGCCATCCGTGGACCAAATATTGTTGAAATCCGTTTAGCCGATTTAGCGCGATAAAGCCCCAACGACGTATACAAACATACAAATAATCCAAAAAAAGTATTTTTTGATTCAGTGACCTCCTTATGAGAAAAAATCCTGTGACGTACTGACGCCACTGACGGACATGATAAAACTAAAAATAATAAGTTGAGTAAGATGTAACTAGGTGTACCCCGGGCAATGAGCGCCTTATCGGTGCGTATTATAAATAAATAAATAATAAATATCAGGGACAATCTTACACGAATCGACCTAGTCCCAAACTAAGCAAAGCTTGTACTATGGGTACGAGGCGACGATATACATAATATATAAATAAATTACAATACTTAAATACATAGAAAACATCCAAGACCCAGGTACAAACATTCGTGCTCATCACACAAACACTTGCCCTGGCCGGGATTCGAACCCGGGACCGCCAGCTTCGTAGGCCGTTGTACAACCCACTGAGCCAAACGTGTCGTCCAAATATTATATTATATTAGTATTGGTTAAACTGACCTGCAACGCATGTCTCGTGTCGACAGCCTTGCGCCTCGTGCTGGGGCTGAAGTCCAGCTGGCGTAGGCGGTCACTGGCCGCGGTTACCGCGGCAGCCAGGCTGCGCTGCACGTCCAGTAGCTGGCTCCAGCGCTGTAGCTGGTTTTCGGCTGTGGTCGCGCGTTTGGCGAGACCTGGTGGTCGATGAAAGTTGGTCATTTTATACAGACATCATCTAACATTGTATCTTCTGCAACCGAATTTACTTAGCACAATAACGTGATAAATGTATGGGGAAATTAGAAATGTCCCGTTTTGTGTCATTTTTGTACAATAAACATTATTATCATCGTCATGATGTAAGTGACGTGAATGACAATATTGTTGAAGCATGTTTGTCCATCTTCAAGCACCATGAAGTTGGCTACAGAATTGCAGCAGCCACGAGCAAAGCTCGCGCGATAGCTCCCGGACCAGATCCAAGAGCGGTTGTTGGTTCCACATTCAGGCGTACCTTCGCAGGACACGTACCAGCGGTTGGCGAGGTCGCGCGTGCGGTGTTCCACGCGCTCGCCGCTCGCCGCGTCCGCGCCCGAGCAGAGCTCGCGCGCCCGCTCCCCGACCACGTCCAAGAGCGATTGTTGGTTCCACGATCAGGCTTACCTTCGCAGGACACGTTCGAGCGGTCGGCGAGGTCGTGCGTGCGGTGTTCCACGTGCTCGCCGCTCGCGGCGTCCGCACCCGAGCAGAGCTCGCGCGCCCGCTCCCGGACCACGTCCAAGAGCGGTTGTTGGTTCCACGATCAGGCTTACCTTCGCAGGACACGTTCCAGCGGTCGGCGAGGTCGCGCGTGCGGTGTTCCACGCGCTCGCCGCTCGCGGCGTCCGCGCCCGAGCAGAGCTCGCGCGCCCGCTCCCGGACCACGTCCAAGAGCGGTTGTTGGTTCCACGATCAGGCTTACCTTCGCAGGACACGTTCCAGCGGTCGGCGAGGTCGCGCGTGCGGTGTTCCACGCGCTCGCCGCTCGCGGCGTCCGCGCCCGAGCAGAGCTCGCGCGCCCGCTCCCGGACCACGTCCAAGAGCGGTTGTTGGTTCCACGATCAGGCTTACCTTCGCAGGACACGTTCCAGCGGTCGGCGAGGTCGCGCGTGCGGTGTTCCACGCGCTCGCCGCTCGCGGCGACTGCGCCCGAGCAGAGCTCGCGCGCCCGCTCCCGGACCACGTCCAAGAGCGGTTGTTGGTTCCACGATCAGGCTTACCTTCGCAGGACACGTTCCAACGGTCGGCGAGGTCGCGCGTGCGGTGTTCCACGCGCTCGCCGCTCGCGGCGTCCGCGCCCGAGCAGAGCTCGCGCGCCCGCTCCCGGACCACGTCCAAGAGCGGTTGTTGGTTCCACGATCAGGCTTACCTTCGCAGGACACGTTCCAGCGGTCGGCGAGGTCGCGCGTGCGGTGTTCCACGCGCTCGCCGCTCGCGGCGTCTGCGCCCGAGCAGAGCTCGCGCGCCCGCTCCCGGACCACGTCCAAGAGCGGTTGTTGGTTCCACGATCAGGCTTACCTTCGCAGGACACGTTCCAGCGGTCGGCGAGGTCGCGCGTGCGGTGTTCCACGCGCTCGCCGCTCGCGGCGTCCGCGCCCGAGCAGAGCTCGCGCGCCCGCTCCCGGACCACGTCCAAGAGCGGTTGTTGGTTCCACGATCAGGCTTACCTTCGCAGGACACGTTCCAGCGGTCGGCGAGGTCGCGCGTGCGGTGTTCCACGCGCTCGCCGCTCGCGGCGACTGCGCCCGAGCAGAGCTCGCGCGCCCGCTCCCGGACCACGTCCAAGAGCGGTTGTTGGTTCCACGATCAGGCTTACCTTCGCAGGACACGTTCCAGCGGTCGGCGAGGTCGCGCGTGCGGTGTTCCACGCGCTCGCCGCTCGCGGCGTCTGCGCCCGAGCAGAGCTCGCGCGCCCGCTCCCGGACCACGTCCAAGAGCGGTTGTTGGTTCCACGATCAGGCTTACCTTCGCAGGACACGTTCCAGCGGTCGGCGAGGTCGCGCGTGCGGTGTTCCACGCGCTCGCCGCTCGCGGCGACTGCGCCCGAGCAGAGCTCGCGCGCCCGCTCCCGGACCACGTCCAAGAGCGGTTGTTGGTTCCACGATCAGGCTTACCTTCGCAGGACACGTTCCAGCGGTCGGCGAGGTCGCGCGTGCGGTGTTCCACGCGCTCGCCGCTCGCGGCGTCCGCGCCCGAGCAGAGCTCGCGCGCCCCGCTCCCGGACCACGTCCAAGAGCGGTTGTTGGTTCCACGATCAGGCTTACCTTCGCAGGACACGTTCCAGCGGTCGGCGAGGTCGCGCGTGCGGTGTTCCACGCGCTCGCCGCTCGCGGCGTCTGCGCCCGAGCAGAGCTCGCGCACCCGCTCCCGGACCACGTCCAAGAGCGGTTGTTGGTTCCACGATCAGGCTTACCTTCGCAGGACACGTTCCAGCGGTCGGCGAGGTCGCGCGTGCGGTGTTCCACGCGCTCGCCGCTCGCGGCGTCCGCGCCCGAGCAGAGCTCGCGCGCCCGCTCCCGGACCACGTCCAAGAGCGGTTGTTGGTTCTAAGGAAGTTACACAATAGTTAGGGCCATATAGTGATAGGCGGGTAATCTAATATCGACATCTTAATTGTCGGAGATATTAGAGCGTGTAACATCATGTTTGTGTCACTGTCAACTTTTAACATGCACTTGAGGATCTTAAACAACGCGAAGTTTCAACACCTTCGTACATACATAAATGCATTTGCATCAGATTCTAATAAGTGTAATATGATAACTATGATAAACATCTATATAAATAATATTCAAAAAATATTTGTTTTCTCAGCCACGTAAAAGCGAAAAATTACAAGGGAAATAACTCACCTAACCTTATTTAGCCATTTGCAAGCAAACAAAAATTCGTCAACTTTGTAATAAAAAGTAGCTACATAAACCACGTTCATTGTGCTAAAATAAGTTTTCAAAGAGCTTTGTTGAAACATTTAACGAGCGCCCCTTCCATTTGAAGTAAAGTGGCTTCTTGTTCCGTACATTTTAAATTAACTCAAAAATGTCATTGAGTGTCTGTGTATAAAAATTTGGCGCAAAGAACTGAACTTAAACATCGTGGAAAAAAAGTAAAACTACTGCTAAATTTTAAAAATACATCGGACTCGTAACTTTATTTCCGTTGTTGAATAAAGAGTCAATTAAAAATGTATCTGTAGAGAGCACCAATTTTTGGCTATTATTTTAGTAGCCTAATATCTCTTGAAAATTTATAACTTGACGGATAAAATGCTGAGCTAATTCGTCACCCAGCTATTTATTTTACTACCTTACATCAACGCATGTATGTAAACTAATTAGACTAAAAAAAATCGAATACATTTGTTGTTAACAACGCCTTTAACCTTGTTCTGTTGACAATGTTATCAAGAATGGCGTTGATAACCTGATAATGCTTCTATGGCATTCATTTCTCCAGTTTCTGAGAAAGCCTTGATAAAATGTCAGAATGTGTGCGCGTTTTATTGTGATATTACTTATTTCTCATATTTTTCCAGTCATGCCCCCATAGGCAAACGCGCCTCATTGGCTGATATATATGACTATAGCATGAACATTTCCTTAAATTTTTGATTGAATATTAAAAAGAGACAATTTTCAGGTAGTCCCCTATATTAAATGTAACGCGATAGCAAAAATGAGGTGTCTACTTTGATTAAACTCATGAACTCAATTCAGATTTTCGTTTCGGACTTGAATATTACTCTAACTGATTGATTGATTGATTTTTAAATGCCAATATACGAGTACCATAGAGCCATAGTAGAGTATCCATAAAGACATATCTATAAGTTCAAAAATAAGTGTTAAATTCCTTTGACGACGGTTTTGCTCAGCCGTATTCACTCTGCCTGCAAAGCTGTCGGTCCTGGGTACAAATCCCGGTAAGGACAATTATTTGCGGGATGAGCATAAATATTTGTTTCCAACTTTTGGATGTTTTGTATATAAGTAAGTATATATTTATTTATTTTGAATTGATTTATTGTAAGAAATTATTGTTAAGGTAGGCAACTTCAATAAAAAAAATATATTAAGAACGCTTCCAGCAGACGTTGAACAAACCAAATTATGAATTTGATCCCATTGATAAAGCAACCCCAGTCATCAGTATGATTTTGTTACTTGGGTTCAGACTCGCACGTCTCATGTCTGTATTTTTTTGAGTCATTACCCAACTGCTCAACATGGGCTTTCCCTCCTTCGTGGTAATCATAGCGAATCTGAAGACCCAAACAGAATTTGTTGCACCCAACGCTCATGAGTTTATGTGTCGCACATTCCTACATGTAGTTCTTTCACAATTGGATATCACGTGAGCTATTAAAACTCTTGATGGACACAAAAGTTATTAGCAAAATACATCTTCAAAATGCCAAAGCCAATGTCAACCGCGTACAAGGAAGGCCGGTACAACAAATTGACTTGCCGAGTCATGCGGCCTTGACATGTTATCTAATAGCTATTTACGTCCGTGTGAAGCTATTCACCTAATCAATGTGATAACTCGCCCCTTTACGAGTACTAGAAGAAGTGCGCGTTTTTACACAAATAGAAATCGAGTTATGCGAAAGTATATTGTTGTCAACGCGTTTGTAACGCCACCGGGTAGAGAAATCATTTGGTATTTATTAAATATAACATAAGTAGTTTTTTCAAATAAAAACAATTATTATCATTTATCTACTAAGACGTCCAATAACAACATTCATTTTTATATTTACTATGAGAGTAAAAACACTAATTAATTCCTGAGCTATAAAAATGCCCGATTTATATGTATGTACCTATATTCGAAATGCACTTCGTACAAAGCACGCAAAACGTCTGAAATATAAACAAAACTAATCCACAGCACTTTCCCTCGGCGTCCACTCACCTTCCTTTTACGCGGAATGTTTACGACTAATATTAACAAAAAAAAACAATAAGACAAAAACAAACTACTACGTAGGCACGTGAATTTCGCGCCGATTTAAAACAATGCAATAAGTAACAATTTGTGTTTGTGTTGTCATAGCGATGTGCGAGCACTGACTGAGTGAGGCAGCCTTGGTCCGTGTGGCATGACATCATCCAGTTAAGGCATCATGAAGTCATGAGAATCATTGTGCAATCATATTTTTGAGATTTGTACGTGACAGACGTTATTGGTTGAGGTACTAAAGTGATACATTGTATGTTATATTAGTTTTTACGCAGCTTAGGCTTCAAACATACACTATACAGGACACAGCCAGACATTAGTCCCACGTCTAGTATATATATAAGTAACTGAAGAAATCTTTTATAACCCAAATTAAAAAAAAAAAAATTGAGTATTGTATCATGTTTGATTTGTAAGCGAACATTTTTTTGCAAATCTGTAATGCAGTACTCCTTTTAAAAATGAAAATGTGCTTTTAATAAAACTGTTTATATTTCAAGTGCCTTAACAACGGGACACCCTGTAGGAATGTTAACTATCATATTTGATTATGATTATGTCAATACATACATTGACACACTGCAATAAAAACAATTTATTTCAATACACCTAGTCTCATCGTGGCTTTTTTTTCAGTTCTTTTCTCTTAGCAGATTTTTAATGGCTTAGCCTTCTTCGACAGTCTTTCCCCTTAACAGTAAGAGTGCATTCACCCAATACCTACTCCAATGAAAGGAAATTGCGCTAAAAATAAATGATTGCATCAAAATAACAATGAAACGCCTTTCAAGATTCAAGCTCTATTATTCATGCTTTTATTTATGCTTAATACTCGTAATTACACTGAAAAATAGGAAAACATAATTTTCTTTCCTGTAATGTGTCACCACCATATTTTTATGCAGTAACTAGCAACATTGTATAATAACTTCCAGGAAATACTCATTTACAATTCGCTTTTGATATGGAAACAAGGGGTCTATTCGCTCTCATTCAAGAGGAAGTGATTCATCGAGTCGTATCGCAACGCACGTTTGACTACCAACCTGAATACTAATAAATAGTAATTACTTTCTAGGCAATAAGTAGCAAGGGATTCCCCAACAAGCGGGCTACGGGCATATAAGTTTTGGATATTTTTGTGTATACGAGCAGGTCGAGACAATACAGATATTCGTATATACAGTGGCGTATCTTATACAATAGTTTCAACTGCAAAGATTTAAATGACGAGTTATTTGGTTACATTTTCAAGTAGATGATGGGAGAAAATATAGGCAATAATTATAAATTATTTCACTATCAACTCAAGAGTTTTTGGACTTATTAGTATCTAAAATATTACAACTTGTAAACTCTCACTGGTATCGCGTGGCATAACGATTAAAGCAGTAAGTAAGTAAAGATACCGACTGATAATATATTTCTAGAGATAATCTTTTTAATAATGAATTTTGTGTATTGTGTGTAACCGACTTATCTATACTATTATAAAGTTGTAAAAATGAAATGTCTGTACATTGAAGATATTTTCAAAAAAATGATTGTTACGGAGTATTTGCAGATCACTAAATAGATTTTTTTTTTTTCGATTTTTGTATGATTGTATGTGTCGTTGTGGCTTCAATACGCCAAATCGGCTAAACAGATTTCAACTATTTTTGGTACACGGGTAGCTGGGTATCTCAAGATGGTTATAGGATACTTTATATCCGACTACGCTACCGTAAAGAGAGGGGTTATGACTTTGTCTGTTCCTCGAACAAAGATGCCGGCGTTTTCTAGTATCTTATAAGTGTGTACAGAGTCCCGAAACGGGACTAGTACTCAAAACTGGTGAGAACGTTATGTCAAGAATGATTATAGATCATCTTAATGATGTATATATGTATGTATAACTAGGTACAATAATAATGAGATCTACTACTGATTATTGCTTATTTCGTTCAGAAATAATATGATTATAGCGAAAATGTATGTCGGAAT
The DNA here is from genome assembly GCA_905404275.2 of Hedya salicella. Classification (NCBI taxonomy): domain Eukaryota; kingdom Metazoa; phylum Arthropoda; class Insecta; order Lepidoptera; family Tortricidae; genus Hedya; species Hedya salicella. The sequence continues at coordinate 20,821,021 of FR990098.1, forward strand.
ATATCTTGTATGTAATATTACAACGTCAGTTTACTATTTACTTCCTGTTCGCCGGTTTGTATGTACCTACTACAACAGTATGTAGCTGAAGCGGGGCGTTAGAAAAATTACAATATTCTTTTTCTCATATTTACAGAAAAAGGTGGTTATAAGCCTCTCCTCGGGCAACCCGGTGGTAATCAGTTTATATGGACGCTACGCCACTGATGTATATACATAGGTAGTCAATTGGGCCAAAATGTGATAGTACGGTGAGATATTTTAAAAAGATTCTGAATTTTATTACAATGATAACCAAATAATGCTCAAATAAACCTCATAATATTATGTCTCGGCGCCTAGATTTAGTATCCGAGCATATACACTGTTACTCCATTATAAATTCTAATGAAGTTTTTATATTAATTATATTCTGAATTTAAAACGCGCGACACTCCGCTAAAGCCGGTGTCGACGGTTTATATGCACACAATAATAGAGACAAGTTTACTTACTTTTTATATTATAAAGGACAAGAATCATAACTATGAATACTGACATGTTATAGGTATCTAAATCAGAAATATAGGTCACAAATACAGACCTTTTAGTTATCAGTATAATCAGGTGTCCGTTTCATAAACGCTAATAACTTGTATTAGAAGTGGAAGTCTATTTTTAGTACATATTGTTGGAAAGAGATTTCCGCTTGTAATACAAGTTACAAGCGTTTATGAAACGGGCCCCAGATAGTTTTATTTTAAGACTAGAAGGCGCCCGCAACTTCGTACGCGGAGGGAAAACAGTCATAACCCCTCTTTTTTTCTTCAGCGTAGTCGGGTAAAAAGTATCCTATAACCAGCTGCAGATACCCAGCTACCCGTGTACCAAAAAATAGTTTAAATCCGTTTAGCCGATTTTGCGCGATGAAGCCACAACGACACATACAAACAATCAAAAAAATATTTTTCGTTTTAGGACCGCCAAATAGTACGTTACAATCATTTTTTTGAGAATGTCTTCAATGTACAGACATTTCATTTTTACAACTCTTTAATAGTATAGATAACATAATTTCCCCATTGTCCCCTATCATCAACACGGAAACTCAAAAATTATAGACTGTACGAAATTAAATTGACTCTGTTTCACACTTATTTTGTAAATAAACCTGAATTATTAAATTGTAAGTGTGCATAGTTACTTATCAAATCAGTACAACGTGAATATAACTCTGCCACTATATAAAGTTCACTAAAATACGGTTAATGCGGGCTACTTAAACATATTTCTATAGGCGTTTAGATTATCTTCGAATAGAAGCAGTGGCTACATTTAAATTCGGCTGCCATTAAAGGTATCTAACCAAAACCCCACCGTGGGTAAAAGATTAAGGCCGTAACTGCTTTGGAGTTGGTTTCTGCTTAGTCGGTTCAAAGTTTACTGGCTACGATCCGAGGCTTGCCAGAACTTGAACCGTGTCACATACAATATATGGCACGTGTAATATTTTCTCATGATATACCTAGTAATGTTAAAACGTTATATGGCAAAGACTTAACGTGACTGAGTGCAAGTACGTTTGTAACAAACACCAGTGCTACTTTTATTACAAGGGCTGCACTGAAAATTTCGGAAATCTAATATTTACAGACTTACTTTTGAGACGTATCATACCTTTTTATAATCTCTAAGATTTTATTACCTACCTTAACACTGGCCACATAGGGAAAAAAAACAATGGTTCGGTTTCAATTGTTTTTTTACCTCGTTAAGTGGTGACTCCTGGAAATCCAATCATCCCGTCAAAATTTACTTAAGGGTCCCCAGCAAGCTCGGCCGAATTTCACCTTCCCATACAAACGGAGTTTCGTTCTCATTTTAAAACTACGAGTTGGATTGTAACAAAACTTTGCATTTACAATGGCATGATGTATATCTAGGCCTGTAATTAGTTTATATGGCTCCAGTTTATAAAAAGTAAGCAAAAAAGTCTTGTATGAAAAACTTAAATTTGCCGTATTTTTTTACTATGGTATCTGAAGCTACATAACCTAATTTCAGGCCTGCATATACCTTAACTTAACTACAAAGTTTCAGAACAAACTATCAAGTCGTTTTAAAATGAGAGCGTAACTACGTTTGTATGGAGAATCGAGCTTACTGGGGACTCTTAAGAGATAGGTTTGATTTATTACGACTTAAAAAGTGGTTTAACACAAAAACCATGTGAAAACTGGATGATTGCTACTTTGAGTAATGAAGCATCTTCAAATATGACAATATACAGGTGGTATTCAGATTGGTCAGCGTTAAAAGCGTCATATAAGCGTTTATTAACAATAAGTGCTTAACGACTAGTTTAAATGTAACTGCATATTTTTTCCTATTCCCGAAACTTTCAGTTCGACCCTCGTATATCGATGATTAACATAAAAAATATGCTCCTAATCACTCACCTCAAGATCATTCCTTGCGTGTTTCAACTTTTCTAGGTGCAGTCTCAGGGCGTCTACTGTTGTCACTGCTTCATCCTTAATGTCGTTCTTATCTAACATTGCCGTGATTTTGTCCACCAACTGGCAGAAGTCTTTCCAAATCTCCAAGTCCTGCTCCAATTGAGCCTGTCGACTCTTCGCAGAATTCAGTGTATTCTTCAACATTTGGTTGTGTTTCTGATGTTCTTTAGATAATTCTTCCTGTTCTGTCGCCGCCAACGACGGCCAGATCTTGTCGACAATATCCTGCATACGTTTTCCTATTAAGTCTTTCATTTCCGGCTCTGAAGCATTAAAGAATGACTTGTGTTCTTCTAAATCTGATTCTATATTTTCAAAATCAGTGCCGTTTTTGCCCATGTCGAGTCTAATAGTTGCTTCATTTAACCAGATATTTAATTTTTCGACCAATTGTAAATACTGTTGCCTATACTTTTTGTTATCTTGTAGATATTTTTCACGGTTTGCCAATTCAGCAGGTAACGAAGTTTTCAATGAATTCGCTTCGGATACCATTTCTAATAACGAACCTGGGACACCGTCGTCAGTTTTGATGATGTCCGTAATTTTGGTGAGTTTATCTAAGTATGTCTGGATGCTCTTTGCGAGATTGACGTGCTCTACAAGTTTTTTGTCCACGCTAGCCACGTCTCTGTTGAGTAGAGGACGTGAATGTACCGCAGCTTCATTGTCATGAAGCCATTCTAAAATATCTGAGAGATCTGACGCTAGCTTCTTGTGCTCTGCTGCTGCTCTTTCGTGTTCTTGCCGTTTTGATTCTACATTTCTTCTCAAAGTTAGCAACTGTTGTTTCAAGGACTGTAGCAGTTCTGTAATATTATTTCGATCAATAACAGTTCCTTCCGCTGCAATTTGTTGACCTTTATCGGTTGCTGTTGCTAATAAAGCCTCACAACCTTGAATCTTCACAATTATATCATCGTATCGTTTGATTTTGTCTTCCAATGAATCATTCGATTTTTCGATTTCAGCTGTGAGATCAGTGTATTTCGCAATAAATTCATTAATTTCTTTGATAAGGGCGAAGAATTGCTCACGTAACAATAAAAGTACTTTCAATCTAGATATTTGGTCTTCAATCGTGCCCATCAAGTCATCTTGTTGGGTTAAAATATCTTGTAGATCGTGCAAATTGCCACCTTGTAGTTCGTTCAACATTGCCTTATTCCTTTTGAGATCGCCTAGAATACATTCGTAAGCTTGAATTATTGGTTGCACATCTTCCACTTTGCTGCCGATTGGTTTATTCAAAGCCTTTAATTTATTTTGGATTTCTGCCAAGAATTCTAGTGCAGCAGCAATTTTAGCAGCAATGTCTTTGTAGTCTTTGATATGTTTGTGAAGGATATTCTTCTTATCATTGATTATAGCGTTGATCCTAGCAAACCTATCCGATAATACATTAACTTGTTCTTTTAGTTGTAGTTTATTAGAGTCTGATAATGTATTTAAAATATCTTTAGATTTATCTTTGATCTTTCCAATATTCTTATCAACATCTTCTGCTTCTTTACTAAGTTTTTCAAATTTGGCTAATTGTTCTTCTAACAATTGAAGGCTTGATGTTCTGAGCTCAGGTGTAGCCGCTACTTCTGCTTCATTCAACCAGCCTTGGCATTTGACTAACTCAGATTCGAAATCATTTCTTCCATGCATCAATTTGTTCAAAGCTGCTAATTTATCGTCAATGTCTACTTTAGCGGATGTGTATGACTTATTCAAATCCTCCAGTACAGCCTGTAGTTTATTACGATCTTCAGATGAACAGTCTTTGGACACGGCATTTCCTTGACGCATGACTTCACTAAGAGTGTCATTGTTGAAGTCAGACAATTCACTTTGATGTTTCTTATGAATAGTAATTTCTTTTTCTACCTTAGCTGTTTCAAGTGGTACTGGGCCGCCAAGTTTCTTAATGTCTGCGAGTTTAGCCTTGAGCCAATTTTTAGCTTTTTCTATGTCATTTTCAAGTTTTCTTCTGTCTTCGTGGCAAGGGCCTAATCTTTCGATTTCTTGTTTAATAAGCATTGCTAGTTGTTTTTGTTTGGATGACAATTCAGACAATTCTGACTCAAGTTGTGTCTGTTCGGAAGGTTCAAGTTCGGACTGAATATTGCTTACTTTTTTTTCCAAGGAGTCAATGATCGTTTTTTTACCATCTGTCTCTTTTAGTAAATTAGCAACCTTCTTTTGTCTCTCTTTGACAGACTTACTCTCATATCCCAATGGTTCAGGGTGTAGCATGTTATCAATTTCCTTCTGCATCCAATCGTTCTGAGCATTAACTTCATTCTTCGTGCCGTCGATGGCCTTATATGTAATTTCCAGCATTTGGAGCTTACGCTGGATGCGCTTGGCAATGTCATTGTATCTTCTCTCAACCGATTTCATCTGCAAACAAGACATTTTTAATGAATTAGTAGTCAGTTGGCAATAAAAAAATAATAATAATACAAGTGCTATTACGGAATGTTTTTATTATCAATTGTTAATGAGGATAAATCTTACCTGTTCTTCAACTTGTTGACTTTCCAAATTGCTAACAATATTAATGACTTGTGTTCCAACACTCTTAATATTATCAACTTTATCCTTTCCTGACTGTTCAAACTCAGCTGCCAGTTCTTTCAACGCACTTAGTTTCTGAGGGCAGGGAAGGCCTGAACCTTTGTCAGCCAAGCACATCTTCTTAAGCACAGAGTCGAACCAGTCGTGGATTTCTTGGCATTTATTGCGATAGTCATCAATAATACCTTGGTTGCCCTTCTCCCTTGCAATGGCTTTAAGGATCGCATCTTCTAAATCATCCAGTTCTTCTTCGAGATTAATTTCATCTTCAAGCCCTATATCATAAATAATAACATTAACGTATTATCCTTTTCAGAAACTCGATGTATATTGTTTAGTTACAATCAAAGTTTCGAATTGTATGCGAAAAACTAGATCTTGAGTCGATTTCAATAACTTTTTTAATTTTTGCATCAATATTTAGTACTAGTGTTCACTTACCTTCTGTTGGTATCTCAGTCAGCAGCCTGTTTCTCTTCTCGCTCAAAGACGCAAGCGCATCATTCATGGCCGCTATGTCCTGCTTGGCGGCTTCTGGGCGAAGCTTGGATGGGTTAGCCAGCCAATCACGGGCCAGCGCGTTGTTTACACTTATCCATTCCTGTATCTCCAGCACCTGCTTCATGGCTTCTTCCATGCCGTGAACCGCGTCACCCAGTGTCTCCAGATGGCTTTGTACCTAAGGATAACGGTGAGTTAAGCTTAGACGTAAAACTTTAAGTTAGTTTTACATTGTTTGTAGTGCTGTACAACTGATACGTAAGTGAATGTTAACGTTAAACACTAACGTTAGCAAATAAAGAATGTCTCATACCATCTAATAAACATATAATCTGAGACTTTATTTCGATTGCTCGTGGTGTGTAAATATATTACGTCGTCCCTTGGCCTGGAAAATTGTGCCCGTTTACCGGCAAATACTTATACTTCGCTTAGTTTAGCATTAGAAAAAAGGTAAACAATCTTGAAGTGTCTTTTTATTAAAAAACACTCTTGAAAAATAAGTCACAGAAAACATGTAACAATGGGGATGTTGACTGTACTCAAATAATAATACAATTTTGATGCGAAATGGTAGTTTTTATGAAGCAAATCCTAAAAAAAATTTAGTTCGAAACCTTACGTCTAGCTTGTTTTATGAGCCTTTAAAGATATGTGGGAAAGTCCATTTTTAAAGTACCTATTAAAATAATAATTAATTATAATACCATTGAATAACCCATGAAATGTAACTTTTGACATAACGCATGTTTTAACATACTTAGCTGCAGAACAATAGTACATTACTTACCAAGGGCTGTAAAGGAAAGAAAGCCCAAAATCGCTGGTATTTGTGACCCGAGCCGCAGGCGAGGGTTGTAAATATGCGATAGAGGGCTTTCTTTTTTACTGCCCGTCGTGAGTACACAATTTTACGTCTTCACCTACGCGCACGCTACGCGTACGGTATAACTCGCATTATAGCCAGGTGTGAAGTAAAGTTCTTAATTTCCCCATACAAGGTTGGAAGGTATGACGTCACACCTTCCTAGGGTTAGTATGTAGCGTTTTTTGGAAAGTCCAAAAGTGTGATTCTAGCGTTATTGTATCTCGTGGAGTTTTTATGATACTGAAGTAGTTGTTTCACGGGTATTTCTATTATTGAAATGTCGTTCTATAACATAGCACAGTAAAAAGTTGTCAATATCCCTATTATATAGCAAGGATGGTAATTTACATTATTTTGGTTTCGTAAGTGTTTTTCAATATAAAGACACGTCAAGATTGTTTAACCTTTTTCTAATGCTAAAATAAACAAAATATATGTACGGCTAACAATAAGTTAACATATAATTTTTCCCGACGGCGATAGCAACTTCCAGTAAAATTCTATCGCTGCAAGACTTGTGGAATATTCTAACATAATCACCTTTTTGTGTGCATTTCATACTCATAGTCATATTTAAGATCAATATATTCGTGACAAACATTCAAATCATTCCTTTGTTAATGAAACTAAAAATAAAGCAAAGCAGCATGTGAAGATTATTTACTGTCAGAATCAAAGTATTATTTCAAATACGACAATTATAATAATTTGATTATAAAAGTTACGAAGCGTTACCTTTTGTTCGAAAGCCACAAGCTTTTCGGCGAACTCCGGCTCCTCTACGTTCTTTAGTAACGCATCGACACGTTTTGGCGCGGCTACATCGCTCACGTGTTTCTATAACAAACCATGCATGACAGACATCGAAACACGCACACACACGCACATACACGTAGCAGTGCAGGTTAGTTAAGTGAAGCTAGAAAATTACTAAAGAAAACTTCTGTAGGCGAGAATAAAACCATAGTATGAATAGTACTCGGCTGATTATTACTGACCCTCTCTCACTCGCACCTGACAATATAGGTGTCACCTGTGTTCCATGGAAACACGAAAATTGCCACGTACTATTAGTATTGTGGTTTCACTATAAGTAAGATTTGTCAAAGGCTCGGAATCAATTCGATTATTTGGAATACTTATGCTTTTAGTGTAGATTATTGCATGTGTCAATGTGTAACATTCGATTACTTGAAAGTGTGATTCACTCCTAGTGCTAAACTCTTATCATCATACGTGTTTTCTGAGTCAAGACTATTCATTGTTAATTCATAGTTTTATATGCATCACTTCAATAAAAAAAATAAGTTACAACCTCAGATATTGATATTGCCCTGTCAAACAATATTTGTACAAGAATTACCTTGTTTAGGGGCAGAATGGAACATGTCCACTAATATAGAATAACATTGATTATCATCTTTGAATAACTATTGTTTTAATTTTTAAATTTATTTTCTAAGGGTTATTTTGTAGTATATTATACATTCGGCTTGTGAATATTTAAAATAGATTATGTTAGTCCTATTTTGCCTGAAACACCGGGAAACCTAGTTCAGGCTTATAAGTACTTGTATCTACCCTAAATTGTTTGTTTTTAGCCTATAGTTATCATTATTTTAAAATACGTTTTTTGAATAAATTTTATTGTTTATTATTATTATGTTATTTAGTGGCGTAATTGAGTCATATTGTACTCGCTTATACTCTTACTTAATTTACAACGTATTCAAAAATGTACAGCGTATTTTCGCATTTGTTTGACATTTTTAAAGTTAATTCATATGTTTAAATTGTGATAATGGTGATACGCTGTATCTCTTCATAATCTTAACTGTGAAACATCTGATGTTTTTATTTTGTAAAGAAACTTTTAATTTCCTATCTTGAAAAGAACAGTCTTGAGTCAGTAAACCAGGTGCACAAAAGTACATTGCCAACGGAGCTTTAGCTAACTACGCTATACATATTACTGAAAAAGCTACACTTCAGTAGACAGAAGAACTTACTACACATTAACAAAATAAAAAGTTTATTAAGAGTAGCTCTTTCGGAATTAATGAACTAACTACCAAACGTATTAGATACTTGAGTTTTGTGTAACTATGTTCATGTTAAATATTAAAGACCTTACGTCTATGTTACTCGTTGGTTCTGTTCTTTTTGTAGACCTGGCGAACTTTGGAATGTGTTGGATTAAACATATAAAGCACACTATGTTATTTTAAAATACTCGTTAACTTTCTTTATTCCTATATTGCCAAGATATAGAATAAATTATTACCTAAGCGTATAAATTTGAATTAACATGGTAAATATAGACCAAAAAGTAAAAAATACTATAAACTCTTCTGAGCAATAATTCCGACGTACCCAATTTAATGATCACATCACACAATTATACACACACGTATAAAATACAAACATTTCAATACAAAATAGGAAAATGCCACGAAACAACATCCAAGATTCAGCCACAACAACAAAAACAGACAATTTAGATTGTTATGCATATTATTGCATGTAAGAGTCTCCTTTGAAGCTCTTTTAAAATTGAACAAAGAGACTCAAGTGCACGTGTCACATGTTCATTTGCTGCACAAAATGATAATAGTACATTACTTACCAAAAGCTGTAACCCTCTGACCCTCTGACCCACAGGCGAGGGTTGTAAATATGCGATAGAGGGCTTTCTTTAATACTGCCCGTGGTGAGTACACAATTTTACGTCTTCACCTGGCCATAATGCGAGTTTTACCGTATGCGTAGCGTGCGGTAAAACTCACATTATGGCCAGGTGTGACCAAAAAGAATATGACGTTGAATATTTCTTACCAATTTAGGAAAGAACTACTCGCAACACACAAGAAGAACTAACTAGCATAACAAATCCACCTCTGGACATATTAGTCGGAAAGGAAAGTCAAATAAATATAGGTAAACAAAAACGGCAAAAATGCTATTCAAAACGAAGTGAGAACGTCAGAACCGAGGACAGTCCCAGAAGCGGCGAGTACCTGGTCGATCAGGTCTTCCAGTCTCGCCCGCACGTGGAGCTCCCGAGGCGGGATGGGCAGCGGCGCCGTGTCGGCCGGCGACGACGGGCGCGAGACCGACGCGGCAGCCGCGGAGCACGCTGCCACGGCCGCGGACAGGCGACTCTTTTCCGTTTGGAGGCGGTTGTGCAGAGCCTGAGGTAACACACATAGTAAAGATTGCTGTCGCACTCGCTGGTACCGAATAAGCATTCAAGATGATAAATATCTAGTTTTGTTTGTGGCGTAATGTTTCATATTTTGGACATGATAAAAACGATTATCGTGTATTACATCCAGAATTTTATTTTCCAGAAGATTATACGCTTAATCGCTATTGTATAGTGTTTATTAATGGAAGATTTGAGACAATACAAAAGATAGACTAGAAGAGTAACGATTTAACACTCACCCTAGCTTTGTCCAGTAAATCACGGCCATGGGATAGTCCGTCGACTGGCACGTCCAACTCTGTGATAGCTGGTTCGCATTCATCCAAATTATTCAGAATACTTTCCAAAGTGTCTTCATATTCCTTAAATTTGGCGAGCCCTTCTCTAAGGCGACGCTCGATCTGTAGTGCGGTCGCTAGCAGTGACTTATGACTGTCATTAACGTTCTTCAACTGTTTCCCGACAGTGTCACGGATGTTTGGTGTGCTGGCTTCATATCGCTCGATTTGTGCCCTACCTTTGCCTTCTAAATCGTCGAGTGTTGTGCGATATTTTTGAATATCATCCAATAACACAGCATGCTGAGCGAGTTGTTCCTCTGTTTGCTCTCGGTTCGCGATGTATAAGGAATTGTGAGCCATCAGTTGGAATGAAATCTGCAGCAACCATTTTTCAGTGTCTTGCAGTGATTGATGATACTGATTGTACTCCTTAATTTCTGACTCCAATTCAGACTTTCGTGCTGCGCATTTAGTTTTTAAAGTATTAATTTTCTTCTCTATCTCGGTGACAGATTCTCTAACAACAGGTTTCTTAGCCCAGTTGCTGAGCTCTGCTGCTTCGCCTTTTAGTCTTTCTAGCTCAGGCTTCTTGTTGTTTATTTCATCTTCGATATGCTTGTATTTTTCTAACAAAGTCTTCATTTCGCCAAGCTCACCACCCGTGGGTGGGACTTTATCTAAGTTTTGTTGAGTATCATTAATCCATTGATTCACTTTGTTCTTAGACTCTTCAAAGTCCTCCCACTTACCAATAGCAGCCTTAAGTTGAGCAGTGATCGAGTTCAGATCGATCTTCAGTTGGTCCCAACTCTCTTGCAGAACTTTGACATCATTACGAAGGCCATCTTGTTCTTCAGGTGGAGTGTTGTTCAGCGCTTTCTTAAAGGCTTCTTGTAAAACAACTAAAAGATGGTGTCCCTCAGTCATACGGTTATTGACAAGCTTGACAGTTTCTAATTTATCTTTAGTAGTATCAATGTCACCAACACCTATAGAATCATGCACTGTTCCATGTGCAGTCTCTAACCACTGCTGCAATTCCTCTTTAGCTTTTATGAATTCTGTATGATCTGACAAGTTCTTTTCGCCATTTGAAACTAGACTTTGTATTTTGGTCAGTAGAGTCGTGTATTCTGTCTGCAGATTAACGGTCTTATCACGAACCCAAGCACATGCACTGAGCTCCATAAGATTTTCGCATCGGTCATTGAGTTCTTCCAACACATGTTTATGACCTAATGCTTCTGCTAGTAATTCCTGTGAATACATTAAAATTGTTGCGTAATAGAGAATTTGAATGAATTTTTATTAATGCTTTATTAAAAGTCTCATTCATGTAACAAACAGTACACAAACATATTTTTTGGAATAACTATAAAAATAACCAAGATATAAGCCATAAAACATCTCACTCTATCTTTCTCTAGCGAAATAGAATTTAATATGGAGTTTATATGGCCGGAGTGCACTATGACGTAACAGTACATGTCGGACCTCTCTGTTAAATCGCTATCTAATTAGTAGTTTAAAATGCGTATGCCTATATTATGCGTATTTCTTGGCTGATTTTAATTTTAATTTCACTTTGAGAAATCGTTTCTACGGTATTTTGATATGTTGTTAAGAAACGCGATAAAAAACATCATCATGCATGGACTTATTGATTATTCTTGAAGTTCAGTAATCATTTTCGTTACATAGGTTTACCATAATATCGGGTCCATATTGGCTCATATAAAATTGGTCTTTCGATTTTTTATACAAATAGCGATTTGTTACTATACTTATCATTTCTTCGAAATTTTCTGTTCATATTTTTTTTGAATATTTATTAGTATTACTATCTTCATTGTCCATAATAATATTTCGAGTTTTTGTACACATAATGTTAATATTTAGAAGTTATCACATTTACATTATAGTTACATAATGTTATTGGCAAGAATTACTTAATTAATAAAGTTATTACATACAATAATTTTGCTCAAAATGTTTGGAAGTTATAGTATTTATTCTCAACGTGTTTCAGAACGCATACAGAGATTGGAATTCAAATTAGAAGGTATACTTTATTTCTATCCAAAACAGACCGTAATCATGAACCGGACGCGATACAGGTTAGTTTGTATCGTCAATATTTAATTTACCATAGTCGGTTGATAATTCAATTTACGAGATTCAGTTTTCGGATTGTTACCCATTTTGACGCTCCGCTCGCTTCGCTCGCTGCGCTATACATGGTCATAATACAAACCTAACCTAACCTACAATTTTCGGTTTTTGACCCATTTCGTTTTTAGGGTCATAAGAAAATAACCCTAACCTTAGGTTCTGCTGGCTCTGGGAGCCCCAATATCTAGATTTTTTTTTAGTTTTATAATTTACATTTTTTTATTGCAGGTGCCCGCTGCTATAAATAAAATCAAAGAAGACGCATTTTGAAAAATGTATGATACTAAAGTTTATTGCTAGAAAATGTGATCTTGGAAAATTATATATGAATAGATTATGACTAACCAGCGATATATTTTGAAATATATATTACACCAAATTTTATTGCATGAGAACGTTATATTGAAATATTACATATTCATGAATTTTGGTAACAAAGTTATTTATGTTGAAAAACATTATGATTATAATACATTCGGAGTTCCAATGACTATGAACTAAAAATAAATATGTACAATGATCATTAGGTTGTAAAACTGTATGAGATAAATTTTCGAAGTTCCAATAATCTAATTAGCAATTTTATATGAACTTTGGCGCACCCCATAATATCATATAATTAATATTCATTTTGAAGGCATTACTTACCCGGCATTTGTCGAGATGTTCAGGCGTAATCTTATCAACCTTCTGCACTGACTTCAGCTTATTATCGAACTCTTTTACCCATTTGCTCATTTTGCCCGAAGTCTCCAAGAAATCTGACCATGCAGAAAGACACTTCTCTAATAACTTCTTAGTATCTTTGCAAATTTGCTGCAAATTCTCCCATTCTATTTTCAACTGTTTAATTTCCTGGTTAATATTATCCTTGCCTTCGTTTCCAGTGGTTTTAAGTACAGCATTACTAAGTTCAACTGCCTTTTTGAGAAGTGCTTCCCCTTTAGGTAAGGATTCAATGATTTTGTTAACATTTTGGAGCTTCTTCTGTACTTCTTCTTTCTCTCCGTGGGAGTCAGAGCATTGTTGAATTTCCATCTTGCAGTTACGTATCCAATCGTAAAAGCTATCGTAGGATTCCTTGTATTGGATATGGGAGTTAACATAGTCATCCAGTTTCTACAAGACAAAAGAAGATTAATTAAGCTAGTTTATTTTAAATAATATTTGAATGAAAATACTTTCTACTTAATACTTACGGATATCATATCATTGACTGTCTTTCTGATGTCTTCGTAACGTTTGAATGTATCATCAATTTCCTTGGATTTTAGAGACGAATCTTCTTGTAGCTTTTCCTTCAACCTCTTCACCAAATCGCTATGGGACTCGATGTCTCGATTGAATGTTTTGAATTTCTCTAGCTTGGCCTTCTTTTCAGATAAATCGTTGAGAAGTGAGTCATCTGACTGGATCTTTTGGTCAATGTCGTCTAGCCATTCTACTAACAACCTGTGTATCTGCAAACACAAATAGAATGGATGTAATTAAATACCGAAGTGTATTAACACTCTTCTTGTTAGCTTTTAATGTCATTTTGATGAATTATTGAGAGATATAAAGATATTGTCATTACCTTGGATATGTCATCAAACTGGGAAGCTCTGCTTGTCAACTTGTTCCTCACATCTTGTAAGTCATTTATAAGTTTATCAAACTCTTGCTTCAAATTGTCGGTATCCTCCTGAATTTTGGCCGCGCCAGCCTGTTCAGTATTCATTGTTACCTTTTCTTTCAGTTCAAGTAGGTACCTCAGCTTATTTTGACCCTGTTCCAGAGACTGGCGTAGGAGTTTGACAGTGTTGAGTTTGCTGTTAACCTCTTGCAACGTGTGCGGTATTTCAGCGCACTGGTTGAGTTTTTCTCGTGTTCTGTCCAACCAGTCTTGGCATTCACCGTAAAGCGCGTTATGTTGCTGATGCTCCTGTGAAATTGTATTTAAATTAAAATCGACTTACTTAGTGATTGAATGTCTAAGAACTTATAGGTGTACAACAATCCTATTTTAATTTGTACCTGGTAATGTACTTCCAGCCGCTTCATAACTTCTTTCGCCAGAGACAACAACGCGTTGTACTTGGTTGTGAGCTGCGTGATACCGTTGGAAACCCTCGTATCTGAGCACGTCTCCAGTAACGTTTGCGCTCGCACATTCAGCTTGTCTAACTCAGTTTGCCAGTCGAACAGGGTTTGAAGGTGTCCCTAAGAAATATTAAAACGACTAATAAGTATAACGTCATCAAACAAAGGGCTCGATGGCACATAATAAAAAATACAATGCTGTTTATACCTGGAACTCCTCGAGAACAACCTTTTTCTGCTCCAAGCTGTTCTGCAGTTTATTGAATGATTGCACTAATTTCTCAGTCTTCGACAACCAGTCTATGGCTTCTTTGTATTGCTCTTCGTATTCTGTCCATTTCACGATACCTCCTTCGATCAATGCCTTGGTGTTGTTTAGCTGTTCTCTGTAAATTTCAGTACGTTGTGAAATGTAAAATGCAAAACATGGCATTCTTAATAGAAAATACATAACATAAACATAATTACTACAGTGCTCGTTAAGTTGTAAAGGATAATTCGTAAGTAATGCAGTAAACAGCAAAAATACTATTTAAAGACGGGATAAAATACATATACGTATTAAGTGTCCATGATCTATGAAATACTTACACATATGTATCATATTCTTCCTGCATTAGCGCTACTTCTTCTTCAATTTCTTCTCTGTCTTCATCGTCAGCTAGCCCACAAGATATCTCACCCTGTTCCAAAGCTTTTTGTAACTTCGCGTGACCTTCAGGCAACTCGCTTTCCAAAACTTTTAATTGTGATATCTTGCTGCTTAGTGATTCTTTATCTCCGGTGGCATCAGAGCACTTTCCTAATCTTTCTTTTGCAGCTCTAATCCATTGGACAAAGTCTGTACCAGCATCAATGAATGCTTGATGTTGCTCAACCGTCTCTTTTTGTTTCTCATAGAGATCTTTAGCTTGTTTAGTTAGCGTTTCATATTTGCTGGTTATTTCAGACGCCGGAGCCTGTTGCATAAGTTCTGAAGCCTTAGAAGTTACAGACTGAATCATAGGTTCAAACGAAACGATATCTTGAACAATATTGTTTGTTTGACGAAGTGTGGCCTTTCTTTCGCCGATACTAAGCCCAGCCGTAAGACCGGCGAGACGATCTTGACCTTTCTTAGATTTGGCAACTTTTTGTTCACACACTTCTTGTAATTTTGCTTCTCTATCTGAAATCCATTGCTGTAGTTGGGAGTAGCTGGAACTATAGTCAGCCCATTGGAGCATTGCAGTCTCGAGGTGCACTTTAGCTGTTGTCATTTTTTTGACCAGTCGATCCCATTCATTTTGGAGTTCTTTGAGCTGCGTATTAATCTTATCTTTGCCATCTGACCTTGTGTTACGCAAAACCTTCTCTCCGCTGTTGACAGTAGCGTGGACTAGATTTTGACCTTCTTCTCTTCGTTTTAGAAGGTCTTCAATTTGTTCTAAACGTTTCTGTAAAGCGTCTTTACTACTGTTACTGCCAGCATCACTACCACTTCGCGTAATTTCCCACGCATCATCAATCCACTTCTTGGTTTTTACATAGTTATCATCATAGGTTTGATGTTGTTCATAGTTGGTTTCCACTTTCTTAAGAACATCGTTTGCCATATTCACCAATACCTGGTATCTGGAGTTAAGATGTCTCAGTTGGTTATTGACATAAGTATCCAAATGCGATGACAGCAAGCCAGCGGCAGAGGCATTAAATTTGTCAATGTCAACTTTTCCTTTGTTAAGCTGGTCTACAATCTCTTTCACTTCGTTAACTTGTGCGCCCTTTTCTTTGGCTGTGCCTAGCAGAGCAAGTTTCTGATTCTTAATGTGAATTTCTTTTTGCTGCAACCAATCTGACAGTCTCTCATATTCGTCTTTGTATTCGCGCCACTGGTTTACTGTATCCTCCAGCTGACTCTTTTGTCGCTTTATTTCATTGAATAAGTCGTCAAAGCTCTCTTTTAAAGCTTTCATTTCATTTTTTATTACCGTTTGTCCCTCGGGGGAAGTGCTAGCTAATAATACCTCTCCTGTGTGTTGTAAATGTTCCAGCAACAGTTCTCCTTGAGCTTGCTTATTTATTAGAGCATCAAGAGGAGCAACAGAATTTTCAATTGCTAGTTTATCACTTAAAGGTTTAGATTTCAACGATGGAACCTTTTCTCTAGCCCTACTGAGCCATTGGATCAACTCATCGTGGGCCTCCTTATACAACCTATGATCTTTATAGTGTTCTTCTCTATCTGCGAGTAGTTTCTTAATTTTATCGTAGAGAATATCAAACTTGTTAAGTGTCTCTTGAGCTTTCGAAGCTACTTGATTTTGTTGTCCACTGGCTAGCATTTCTGCGGCCTTTGCTTTCAAAGTATCAACTTCAAGACGATCGCATCGCGCTTTCTCTTCAACTTCTTTAAGCTTTTCAAGTTGCGCTCTCTTGTCAGCCATAGAAGACTCATACGGCATCAACTCTGACAACATATTTTCCATCCATGTGTTGCTCTTTTCTATTAGTTGTATCTGTTCTAAGAATCCCGCCCACTTCGTAACAGAATCATCTAGAAGATTCTTCGTTTCTATCATTCTGGACAAAAGAGCTGACCATTGCTCTTGAAGGGCGACTAAAGAATTGTTGATAGCATCGTGTCCAGAGGGAGCTGTATTCGCCATGACATTCTGAGCTAGTTCGACCAGTGACTGGACTTTCGTAAAACCTTCATCTTTGGCAAGTAAAAGGTTTTGAATAAGGACTAACTTAGTTTCTAAGTCATCTTGAGAGCAAGAGCTCAAGTCAGCACAAAAGTCTAGTTTGTCTCTAAGTTCTTCGATCCATTGAGAACATTCTGTAACATTACTGGTAAATTCTTGATGAGTTTTGACATATTGCTGCCATCTATTAGTAAGGTCTTTCACCTTCTGAGATAAAGTTTGATATTTTACTGACAAATCAGATACTTGCGAACCACGAGGGCCAAGAACACCTGTGTACAAATTCTGTGCCTTTTCAGTGATATTATCAATTTCCAGTTCCTTAGCCCTCACTTCTCCCTGCAACTCCTGGAACTTTTTGAATTGTTCTTGCTTTTCGGCTAATGTCGCTTTTAGGTCTACAGCATGAATTTGTGTGTCGGTATTTCTTATCCAAGCCAAACATTGATCTTTCATGTTTTCATATTCATTCCATTGCTGTATTTTATTCTCCAAAGAATCTATTGTTTTTGAAATGAATGATAAAAGACCTTCCCATTCTTGATGAGAAGCGTCAATTTGATTTCTGATATTAGCTTGACCGTGACTTATTGTGCCTGGTAAAACCTTTTCACCAAAGCTGCGAATTTTATCTATGCGGTTTTTCTCTTCAGGTAGAGTATGCTGCAATGATTTAAGTTTCTCACAATTGCTACTCAAAGCAACGCGTTCAAGGTTGACATCGCCCCATAGTTGAACAGTGTTGTGTGTAGCTTCTACCCATTCTTGTAAATCCATGACAGCTTTAGTATACTGCTGGTGATTGTTCACAATAGCTTCATACTGCTCAACGAAGGACTTTGCTCTTGCAAGGACAGCATTGTGCCTCTGCTGGAGTACGTTAATTTCTTTTGTGATATCTTTAGTTACATCGGGCAAACTATGTGCCCTTGCTTCTAAATTCGCTATATCTTGCTGATGAGTTATAGCATCTTGGAGACAAGTTCTGTACACATTAAGCTGATTTCTTTTCTCGTCTAATGTAGCTTTGAGTTCAATTTCTTTTGGCAGATTTTTCTCAGCAGAAGTAAGCCATTGTTGCACCGTTTTAAGGTTGTCTTCAAACGATGACCACTTGTTTAACTCGGAGTCCAAATCTCGCTCAGCTTTAGTGATGCTGTCATACAAATTATCAATAGCTTGCTGAATTTCTTGAAGCTGTTGTTCTATTAACTCCTTGCCTTCGGGTGAAGTAGAAGGATACAATTTTTCTCCTAACTCGAAAGTATTATTAACTAGTAAAGTAGCGTTGCGTCGTTGACTCAACAAATTGTTAAGACTTTCGCGTTTGGCTTTGATGCCCTCAGGAGTATTTGACAGATTTTTTTTGCACTCTTCAAATGAATACTGAGCTGCTTTTATCCAATCTGTGCATTGGTTATACTTCTCTTGATATGCATTGTGATCGTTAACGGCTTGTTCACATTTCTTGACCAATTCTTTGGCAGTTGATTGTACCGATTGGAAACGCGATGTCATTTGTTGTAAATTCATGGTAATTCTTGTATCGTTACAATTTTCTATTAAGTCACTGAACTCGTCCGATAGTTTGTCAACATCATTCTCTGTTTTCTTTAGATTTGCGAGAATAGCCTGCAAACAAATATAACGGTGAAATTTGCGTCAGTAAAAATTATTTGTTAGAATTACACTACGACTACAACGACTACCGTTAGTAACCTGCCTGATTATCATCACGTTAATGTTAAATGGAAAGATTAAATAAAGGCGTGTTGTCAGTCGTAGGCACCAATTACCACGGCCTCAAATAATAAGTTAATTGTAATTTAACACCAATAGGGATGTTGACAAGTTTTGGCTTTTTTCTGTGGTATGTTATACGACCTTTCAATAATAGAAAAATTGGTAAAAAAACTTTGTAATGTCATAAAAACTCTCCGTGATACAACAAAATATTTTTTTTATTCTTTCCCAAAAGACGCTCCATATTAAAGACTAGGAACGTGTGACTACACACGTTTGTACCTTAAACCATGCATTTCATGGGTTATTCAATGGTATTATTAGTTATTAATATTTACATACTTGTAAACGGGACTTCCCCACCCAACTTTAAAGGCTCATAAAGTAAGCTACACGTAAGGTAGGTAAATTGTTTTTTAGGATCTCTATCATAGAAACTACCATTTCGCATCAAGTTTTTATTTTTAATTGAGTTCAGTCGACATCCCTATTCAGCTATTATTAAAAAATATACTGCTTAACTGAGAGCTGTATTACTTACTAGTAACGAAAATATTCAAAATAAACATGATAGTCAATGGTATCACTAGCTAAATATTATCTTAAATTAGTACGAGTAACTTAAAAGTGACTAACAATATATTATTCCAACAATTGTCATTTTTTTTACAGGATAGATTTACAACAGAGTAGAGGTTGACCGCGGTCGCGCAGAAGTAGGCATTCTAACTTAAAATGGGAATTAGAAAGAAGATAAAAGTTTTTAAAGATAACATGTTCTTTGTGACGGGGGTTTGCAAGCTCTTTAAACTTGATATCGCAGTTCACAAAGATACTTGGCGCTACTTACTTTGACTTGTATTACATTACGTTTCACATAGGTAACAGGTTAATAAATTGAGTTATCTCAGTTAAGCAATACAGTTACGTGCAAGGATAAGAATTTATTTAGAATTTCTAGACATTCATAATATGACTTTATCAGATGGTCAATAAAGTCGTTATTACGTGTTTTAATGTTGTACATACAACGTCGTTTGATGGTGATTACACTTTTAGAACAGTTAAGAAAAGTAGCTACGCTTTATCTGACCAGCTATCATCCCTTGTTAGACTGTACAGTTAGATCTACTGAAAATTAGACTAAATCCTACAGTGCTTTAATTTCATCTCGAACTCTTACTTGGTCCAATGCTTCGCCCAAAGAAATGACTGCGCTCAAATCATTTTCATGGTTATCAATCGCTTTACATAAGTCCTGTTCAAAATTTAAGATTAAAATCAAATCAAACAACACACTGTACATATTTACATTGGGAAAACCAACTTACCTGGTATTTATTTAGCTGGTCCACCTTCTCCTCTAACGTTGCCTTGGGTGAATACGTCTTAAGGCTCATCTCTGTGTCGCTCAGCCAATGTTGAAGGCGATCATTAGCACTGTCGAACTCGACCCATTGCTGAATCTTGTCTTCAATACCTCGCTTCACATCATGGACTGTAGCCGTAAACTTTTCCAAGTCAGCTCTAAGTAATGCCAACTCTCTAGACATGCCTTCTTTTCCTCTAGGCGATAATTTTGTACCATTATTTTCAATTAAATCTTGTAATATCTTCAATTTGTTATTACCAGTAGGAATGACATCGAGCAGTTCTTGTATTTTAGCTAATTTGCTTTGCAATGCTGCTTTGTTGCCAGTATAGTCTGATAACAGATGCAGACGATCCCATAGATGCTTTTGATAATCTTGCAGTGACTTTTGCTGATCAGTAAACTGTTGGTATACCTCGAAATTGCTTTCATGTTTGTCTATAATTCCTGATAGCCTGTTTGTCAATGTATTGTAACGATCCCAGACTGATTTTATGATGCCAGCCATTTCATCACTCTCGCCTTTCCCCGAGTGTAAAGAAGCTGCTACACTCTTTGCTTTTTCTGTCACTGTCTCAATTACTCTCTTGTGGGAATAGATTTCTTGAAGTAGAGTCTTATTTTTCAGTAGCTTAGATTTGATTTCCTGGGCAGAATTCAGTACGGCTTTTTCTTCAGTGTCAACATTTTTTTCTTTTTCATCTAGCCATGACAATGTTTGCTGTAATACATCTTGATAGCTTGACCACTGAAGTGTTTGAGATTCGTATTCTTTTTGCTGCTGAAGAATACTATCGTTTAATTTATCCCATCGTTCTCTGAGTGTTCTGATTTCAACTCGGATGTTCTCTCTTCCATTTGCAGCAGTTTCTGGTAGTACTTTATCGCCTGCGCTAGTAAGGATACCCATTTTGTGTTCACCATTATCTCTTTCTAATAAAAATACTTGTAGTTTATTGCCCTTACTTTCAATAGTTACTTTATCTTCTTTAGTAGCCATTTGAGAAACTTGTTCCTCTAACGGCCTCAGCCAAGCGTCAAATTCATTGTACAGTTGTTCATATTTCTTATGATCTGCAACTAATTCGCTCCAATGATTGACAATTTCTTTAGAAATAACGTGAAGTTGCTGATAACGACTACTGACTTGGATGACTAAAGGTTTTAGCCGTTCGACACCACTTAATTTTATAAGATTATGTGAGTCATCCACAAAAGCATCAATCTCTTTTTCTTTTAAATTGATACTATTGCGAAGATCAACGTATCTTTGTAGCTGGGCTTCTTTTTCTTGTAGAGTTGAACATAAACTTTGATCACGGCATTTAGATTCCTTGTCCTTAAGCCATTCCGTAATAGTCTCAATCGAAGAATCAAATTTATTCCAAATTTCCAAAGTATGCTTCAGCTTCTGTTCCGAAGAACTAATGTTTTCGACCGAATTACGTAATTGTTCATGTAAGTTATCAATTTCACCTGTGATGGCTGCATTGCCATGTTCTGAGGTGCTTTTGCTGACAGAAGAAAATACAGTTCGTATTTCATCAAGCTTCTTTGACCCTATTTTTTCAATGTCTTTCAAAGCAACTGCAGACTGTAATTTTCTGACAATTTCTGGTTTCTCTCCAGTAGCATTTTCTATGTCAAGTATTTTTTCTGATTGCGATCCAAGCCATTCTTTATATTGCTGAATCAAACGAACTAAGTCTTCATGTCGCTTAACGCAATCTTCTAAATTGTCTTGCAGGTTCTGGGATTTAGTAACAATATTTTGGAATAATTGCTTAATAGACTGCAGGTAAACGTTAAGTGATGCATCATGTGTCTGATCCACTAATTGCTGTGCTTTATCGCAAACAGACTCAACAAGCTGTTGATGGGTCATAATCTCCTGATGCATTATCTTATGGTTTTGCAACTGCGCTTTTTTCTCTTCTAGTGATGCTTTTAATTCTGTGTGACGCTGCATTGCTTTTTCAACGTCTTTCAGCCATTTTGTGAGCTGTTCTTGCGCCAAAGAGAAGTCAGAGAATTGTAATAGGCACTGGTCCAATTTATTTACAGTTTCTTGGAAGCTGTCTCCAAAACTATCCCACAAAGTTCTAATCTTACGAATCTTTTGGCGAATTACCTCTCTACCATCTGGGCTGGTGTGTGTATACAGTTTCTCTCCCAAGCCTAAGAATTCTTCAAAAGCTGGTGTCTTTTTATTTCTTGTTTCATACAACTCTTTAGCTTTGTTCTGTTTCTCTTGAAGGACAGCATAGTCGCCAACAATTTCATTAAGATCTTGCAGCTCACCTAGCATACCCATCAGCCAATTCTCCATATCATTATAGTCATTCTCAAATTCTTTGTGCTCGGAGACGAATACTTCATACTTAGATATAGTTTCACTGACAAGATTATTAAGCGTGTGGTATCTTGTAGTCAGTTTCGATGTTTTTGTAGAAATATCAGTTTCACTAGCAACATTTTGTGTACTGCTTGACCTCGCTAAAGCAGAGAAATCACCACTTCTCGAAGCCAATTCAGTCTGCATTTCTTTGACCTTTTGCAAATGAGAAATTTTTGCTTCGAGAGTGCTTTTTAAACTTTGATCTCTTAATTGGTTCTCTTTAAATTTAAGCCATTCTTCTAACTCATCTAAAGTCTTTTGGCTTTCATTCCATTGTTTTAATGTTTCTTTGAGTTTTTCATTTTGGACTTTGCATTGCATCGAAAACTGATTCCATGTAGCACTAAGCTGTTCATATTCGCTCATGAGAATGGGGTGTCCATTTGAACTTGTAGACTTTAAAACAGACGTTAAATGGGATTTTAGTTTACCTAAATCATTTTCTATATGTTGAGCATTGGATGTAACTTTTTCGATGGCTGCGATTTTCGAATCGACGTCGTCTTTTTGTGATACAACGCCATAGTTTAGCATGCTATTTTCAGCAACAATGTGGTTAAGACGATCCCGGGTGTCTTCAAACATTTGAACGTATTTTTCATGTTCTACTACATGTGATTCACATATGTTGATTCTATCATGAAGCTCTTTAGCTATATTTTTGTATCTATCAATAGTTTTAGATAGGCTTTTTTCTGCTTCATCGTCAGGCATTAATTTTATTTTTTCTGTCAGTTGTGACAGCATGGATTGATGCAACTCAACTTCTTGATGTGCCAGTTTATTAGCATGTAGTTGAGCCTTCTTTTCAGGCAAGGTAGCACACAATTTAAATTCACCTAGTTCTTTTTCTTTGTCACCAATCCATTTTTGTACTTGGTTGAAAGTGTCATCGAATGATGATCGTTTGTTAATTGTAGTTTCAATATCTTTTATGACATTATTAAGAGAATCTACAGAGTTTTCAAAGTAGTCTCGTAAAGCTCTAAGCTCATTCCTGACTACTTCACGGTCTTCAGGTGTAATGCCACTAAACAATGCTTCCCCAGATTCAATGGAGTTATTCAGAAGCTTTTGACCAACATCTTTATTCTCATTTAATTTTTTAACTTGATCTAAATCTGTTGGTGTTGGCTTAGCATGTTTACTCAGCGCTGATAAGTCCTTAATCCTGGCATTGGCGTCTTGGAGCCAATTTTTAAATTCTACAATTGATTTATTATACTTCATTTTGTTGTCTTTCAAGTCTTTAAGCCTCACAAGATGATTATCCATAAATTTAATAACAGTTTGATATCTTGTGACCAAATGGTTTATGTACTGCAAAACGCGGGAGTCAGGATTTTGAGACATGATATTTTCACCTACCACTGTGAGCTTGTCGACCTGGTCTCCGTAATCCTTAATTTCTTTATTTAATGCGTTTATATCTGCAATTTTGCTATCGATTTCATCTAGAGTAAGGAGATTAGCAGCTTCCTGTCTTACTCTGTTTTCTTTTTCTTTAAGCCACTCTGATACACTTTCAAGCAACGTTTCATAATCTTGCCATGATCCAATGTTCTCACGTAATTTGCTCTTAATTTGTTCGTAGTTTGACGTTAACACATCAAGGTTCTTTCTGGCTTTTTCGGTTTGCTGAGCCGCTTCTTGGGCGCAAGCTGGTTCTGCCACAACGTCTAAGATATCACAAGCTTCTCTTAATTCTTTTACCTTTGCGACACATTCAACTAGCCCATTTTCCACATCAACCAGTGCTGCGTTTTTGACTTCTAGGTTGTATTTATCACTTGCAGCATCGGGCATACACCATCTGGTTTTATCATCTAAGATTTTTAGGTTTCTATTGAACATACCTAGCTTATCAGTAAAGAGCTTTTGCAAAAACGTCAGCAACGTTGTTTCAGTTTTATTAGCATGAACCACTACGCTTTCAAACCTTTTTTGTAGTCCACTTAACTCTTTAGGAACTAGAGACTCATAAAACCCGGGATAATTTGCGTTCATCTCAGACACGTTTTGAGCTAAATTATCAATTTCATCGCTTAGGTCTTGCAATTTAGCTTTGCACGACTGACATTTCTTGAGGCGATCTAGAATCTTTGCATTATCACCTGTCATATCATCACACTGTATAATGTCGTCTCTTATTTTACTCACGCTGTCTGACAAACGCTTAATGTTATCTTTAAGTTTATTTTCTTTAGTTTCCAGGGATGATACGGCAGTTTCAAGATTATCAGCTAAAGTTTGTAAAGCTTCGAACTCGTTATCCAAGTATTCAATTATAGATGAAACTTGTCCAATAGGAATGTTTTTGTTGAGATTCGTTATCTGTTCACATTTGGCTTTGATGCTGTTCTTCAAGCCTAAGTATATTGGAAGTTCTTCTTTGTACTTAGTCAGATGGCTCTGGCCGAATCTTATTTCTAAATTGTCGCCAGCATTGGCCAAATTCTGACCAGTTTCACTTAGCCAAGTTACTACCTGGTTCTTCGTATCGTCAATCTGCCTCCAAACAATGAGTTGAGATTCTAGGTCTTGGATGCGTTTGATGATAGCATCATTGTCTTTCTCCCATTGAGTTTGAGAGTTTAAGAATGCTTCTTCTAAAGGACTAGTATCAAAACCACCTAAAGCGGAAGCTTGTTTGAGAATCGACTGCTTTATAAGATCCATTTGGTCCAACAATCCTTTGGATCGCCTAAGAATTTCGTAAGCTTTTTTAGCTTTATCTAAAGCGTGGGCCGTTTGTACGTAATCAAGAGGAGCATCTTTGCATTCATTATGAAGTTGTTCTGCTCTTGTCATTTCTCGGTCAAAAGCGACAGTGAAGTTTTTCAACTCCTGCAAGGTTGATGATAAAAGTATATATTTGTTCTTCGTATCGCGCACTGAATTAACCAGTTGGTCCCAGTTGTTGTCAGCTGCCGATAGGGCATTTTGAATAGTACCCATATTCGGTTGATCTTCCCTCATCAGATGCAAACCTTCTTCTCTCAATTCCCTTCGCACGGATTGTTTATCTTTAAGTTCTGCATCTAATTTGTCAAGTTCTTCAGTCATATCTTGAATTGATGCTTCAGTTAGCGGTACAAGTTTTTGTGCCATTTCGTTCAGAACAGACTGTACATTATGTAATACTTCCGTCAAAGCATTATGTTGAATATTAAATTTGTCCCACCTAGCTCCTACCTTTTGGACCAAATCTCTCTTGGTGGTTACTTGGTTGAGCAGAGCTTCCGCTTTCATTTCAATTTCTTTAACTAGACTGGTTGGAGATATGATTCTACCTGAATTCTGATCTGTGACCTTGACACGTGAAGGCCCATCTAATAAAGCAACGTTGCTCTTCCACTCAGGTATCTTCGTTATTACATTTACTAGTTCTTGGCGTAATATTTCGTAACTCTCAGGAGTGAGTTTTGGACCCTCAATTTGATACTGAATATGCCCCAGCTGTTGCTTGGTGTCTTCGTACCAGTTCAAAAGATCTGACCATTTTTGTAGGATTCCTTTATTTTGTTGGATATTATTTTCAATGATTGTATAATGTTCTGCGATATTTGAGTACGTTTCGCTGAGTGAACGCGATTCATCAGGGTGCGACGAAAGAGTCATATTTTTGATTTCGTTGTAGATGTCAGTAAATTCGGGAGCTTTAGCCGCATGTTCTTGAAGCAGAACATGCATAGATTGTAATGCCGGTTCTACTTTATCAGCAGCAATTTGGTCATAGCTCTCAGTCTTTCTTCTAAAATCAGTTATCCAGTTGTCGAAAGTATGCAATTTCGTCATGAATTCATGTCTTACAATTATTTTATCCGATAGCTCATTGACTCTCCCTCGAACCATTTCGGCTAGGTCATTAGTGCGTTGTTTAATGCTTGCCACATTATTTTTCAACATAGTAGCTCCTTCAGGTTGTATGCTGTGACATATATTGTCGCAAGTTTGAGACAAGCTGATAATTTTAGCTTGTTGTTGCGAAATTTCGTTACCGAACGATTTAAGTTTGTTCAACTCACGGTCTAGTTTTTCAACTTGTGGAGTATCAACATTAACACTGCGGCTACTTATAAGTTTTTCTCCATTTTCTATCCAAGTTTCTAGTTTCTGCGCTTCGCGTTCATAGTTCTCCCAATTGGTAACTAATTTGTCTAGTTTATTATTCCATTGATCAGCTTGATCGTGGATTACTGCCCATCTTGAGTGAATAGCGTCTACCTCATCAGGAGCACTAGTTTTGCCAGACAATTGATGACTGACGCTCGATAAAATTTGTAGATTCATCAACTGTTTGTCACAATCAGTCAATAATGATCTAGATTGTTGTTGCATTTGCTGCGCTTCAGATAAAGTGGACGGTTTAGGGATGTTACCAAGTTTCAATTCAGCTTCTTCAATCCATGGTTTAATTTCAACTACTCCTTTTTGGTACTTTTGCCAACTTGCTAGATCATGTTCTACTACCTTAGTTTGATGTTCTGTTGAACGCTGGAGATCAGCCATCATTTTCTCTAACAACGCAACTTCACCTTTAAGTCTGTTTGCATCGTGAACTTTATGTTCAAAAGCTAATTTAGACCCTTGATCAGATACCTCTTTGATAATATCTAGTTTTTCAGCGATAATTTTTTGTAATGCTTGTGATTTCATAACGCGGTCTTCAGGAGTAATGTTCTCCGATCTAATATGAGAAATAAGTAGTGGACTTTCTTTCTTTATCCATTCACGTACATGTTCCAACTTATGTTCAATATTTACCCATTCGTCGTTGAATTTTTCTAAATGTACAACTTTAGTTTGAACTTCATCTTGTACTCTATCCAGTTTCATTCCAATTGTTTCCAGGTCTTTTTCTATGACTGGCTTTGGTTTATTAGCAGTCAGCGACTGTAATTCCGCATAAGCGTGCTTTAACTGCTGTAATTTTTCAGTTTTGGCTTTTTCTATATCAGCATTAAATGTTCTTGTTTCTTGAAGCTCTCGGGCGATATTGGTCACGCCCAATTCCAAACCAGGATGAGCAACATAGCTTTCTATTCTATCTAGGTCTGATAATAATTCTTCTTTCTGGTACTCGTAGTTAGACCATACTTTCTGTGTATCGCGCAATTTATGGAGGCGATCATTCGAGCTCTCGTAAGCTGTGTTCCAACCCGTTTCTAGATTTCTTACGTCTTCTCTGACAAAAGCAGGTGCATTAGCATCCTTGATCAACTCCTTGCCACGCTGCAGCATCGACATGACAGAAGGTCGTTGGCGGTCGAGCTTCTGCACAGCGGATTGCTGCTCCATAACCAACTGTTCGACGTGTTGCAGGGATTGTGGTTCTGGTTCTATCATGGCTTGTTCCTTCGCACTCTCGAGAATACAAATCACTTCATGGACCTCACGGCGGTAAGTGTAACATCTCGTGTAGGTCTCAGTCTTGATCATTGTGATCTCGATTGTTGGGATGAGGTTTTTGTATCGTGCGATAAGATTTTCGAGCTTAATTTGTTCTTCCTGCGCTTCTAGCTCAGAACAATGATTTGTTAACATGTCTAACGTTTGAACAAGCCACTTCATGTCTTCACGTTTTTTGTCGGCTTCACGGCAAATGTTCTAAACAGAAACAAAGAATGGTATATAAAATTGATTTGAAGGATAAAATCTTAATAAATCTAGCTAAATATTTACCATCAGTTCCCGTAGCTGTTTAAATAAGCAGCATGTACAAAATAACGCAAGTAACAGATTTGAACATAAATATTTATAGTGCAAAGGCATGTTCTGTCTGCCTAAGGCACTAGTCTCACAGCCGGCGAGAAAGTGAGCAACTATCGAATATTTTATCGCCCAACTCGCTCAAGAAACGCACAATACATATAGAATCCGTGTCAATAACAGATATGAAAGAGTTCAGTGGCAGTGTGAACAGGCAGCGATGAACTATTAATAAATTAGAAATATATATATATAAATATTACGGGACAATTTTACACAAATCGAACTAGCCCCATGGTAAGCTCAATAAGGTTGTGTTATGGGTACTAGACGACGATATATTACTTATATACATAGAAAACATCCAAGACTCAGGAACAAGTATTTATGCTCATCACATAAATATTTGCCCTTACCGGGATTTGAACCCAGGACCTCAGCTTCGCAGGCAACGTTACTCCCACTGAGCCAAACCGGTTGTCAAACTATTATATATGTATGTGTTTTACTAACACCGGATCTATATCTTTTGTTTGTTTCTTAGGCGAGAAAATCGCCGATTGAAAATCGCTTCCTCGCCCTTGGTGGGACCAGTGCCTAAAGTACAGTTATTACTTTAGAATAGAGTTATGACTATCAAATAGTTGTATGTGATACGGTTGACGTACAATTTAATTGAAACTTTAAAATATTACAGAATATCGCTGAATTATACTCAATCAATTAATGTTTACATAATACAATTCAATCAGTTACCTGGAATATAGTCTTCTCCCTTTCAAAGGCTTCAGCCGAGTCTACTTCTCTAACAATGCTATCCATAGTTTTATCCACATGGTCCATCCACCTTTCCATTTCACGGAATTTCTCTCGGTACGCATCCCACTTCGCAGGGATCCTTTGCAATTGCTGTCTGAAATGTTCCACCCTGTGGACAGTGCTTTCCCACTGCTGTTCGCATCTTCTTAAAGCTTCTTCCAGGGATGTGTCTTCAGTCTGTTGGGTGTAGCTGGTGGCGATCTTCTTCAGGTTCTGGAGGCAGTGTTCCACCTGCATCACCTTGCCTTGATTGCGGAAGTATTCTTCGTTTCTGATGAGAATGCCATCTGCATCATCACTTTGGTTGTATGCCTACGAAAAATATTGCATGAATTATAGTATTCAAAGAGTCGAGATTAAATTAATACAGTACCGTTGTATTACTGACCATAAACTGTTATTATGCAATATATTGAAAGGTCCATTTACATAGAAGTGAACAAATGCACAAAATTGTGATTTTAACCCAAAGAAATATTTTAGAAAACAAGTACATACACTCTTGACAACACTTGTCGTTTTAAATGCTACAGTGTTTATGTGGCACTATGTTGTCAAAACTGTACTAGTATGAAGTAAACCGAGATTCCCTTTTCCCCTAGATTTAATCACAAACTAACAAATAAAACACTCAACTGTACACATAAGAATAGGGATTTAAAATAATGAAAAAAAGCGACAATTTAATTAAATCATCTCAGAACAGGGGTTCTCTAAACATAAATTACAAAAGAAGTAAACATTCAATATGAACGGCAACTTTCTTCAAGCCCGCCTTTCAAGAAAGAGACAGAATAAAGAAAAAAAAAACAATTCAAGAAACCACACTCGAAGAAATGTTTAATTCTAAAACACTGGACCCTTTTAATAATGTTGCCCACCTCTGAATCTGATTCATTTAAGGATGACACCACCTGTGAATAATGTATACGTAAGAAAAAAAATACCATGTCTTATGTGCCGGCGTCTCGGTAGACGTCGACATATGTTCTCGTAGATGGTAAGACAGAGTTAAAGTAAAACCAGTCTTGAACGGAACGCCCGACTAACCGACCCCTGAAGGTTGCAACCAAATGTAGGTAAACTCAGTAGAGGGGAGTAGAGGGGTTTAAGATTCGTTTTACTGTAAATATTTTTTAGTTTTCTTTAAAATTATCCATCTGGTGAAGTTGAGGTGTTGTAGATGTAGTTTGTGGTTTTGTATTTGTTGTTGTGTAAAATGGATGCATACTAGGAACGCCGGTATTTAGCCCGTGGTTTAGTGCTACGACGTGGGTATTTGTATAACCTTTCAAGCTAACGGCGGTTATTATCGACATAGGTATGTGTAGATCGATATATTATGTTCATGTTTGTTTATGAATCTGCAGTCGGATTGTAAATTGGCTTTTCCCATTGACTCTTTTCAAACAAGATATATTTAAAACTAAGAAGCTGACGAAACGAATCATATTACGCCGTCTGTTAGATATCAGAAAGTGCCACAGGTATTTAATACGCTAACTCTACATATATAGCATACGATTAGTTTTCGATTGCTCGATCCCGCCCCAACTTTCAGTACGCAACAGTTGTAAACTACTCCACATACACAAATTTATTCTTCCTAATTCTTCTTCAAGTTCACACCAGTAACAATGTGTTCACAGTACACCCAGGAAGACTTTTATGATGTGCGAATCTGCTAGTTACCCTGCTCTTTATAAACAATTTCGTTTTCACCTCACTCGCTCGGAAAAGTTCCATTTACAGCGCCAAATCTGCATGGAAAAGTTTGTTTTATCTGCTAGCGTGGAAAAGTAATTTGAAGTTCAAACTTATATATTTTTTATATGTTTGTTTTGTTATGAGTGTGTTTCGTAGGCTCAATATCAATAGTTTTAAATTTTAAAAAAATCGGTTGTTTATTATTTTTCTTACATCTCACTGTTTCCTCGCTGTAGTGAGATGAAAAGTTGTATGTTTCGCACGGCTGCAAAATTATTTCGCTTCTCGTACCTTGAAAACCTCGTTACGCTCAGGAATCTATATTTGAACCACTCGTTCCGCTACTACTCGCGCCAAATAACAACTTTGCAGCCTTGCATAAAAATAAGTATTCTAGTTCCCCCACAATCTCATGCCAATGACTGGCGCCAACACCGTAGATTCTCCACTGTAGACTCGGGAACGCACTTCCAATATTAAGTACGAAGATGCTAGTTACCTGCTGTTCGTAGACGAGATCCTTCTTCGTAGTTTTTCCTCAATATCACGCCAGCAGCGTGCGTCAGCGTCGCAGCGCCTCCACTGTGCTGTAGGAATCTGCTAGTGACCTGTTCCTCAAAGACGATCTCCTTCTTCGTAGTTTTTCCTCGATATCACGCCAGCAGCGTACGTCAGCGTCGCAGCGCCTCCACTGTGCTGTAGGAATCTGCTAGTTACCTGTTCCTCATAGACGATTTCCTTCTCGATGTCTTTGATGCAGTGCGCGAACACCGCCTCGTCCAGGCGGAACTCGAGCCGCATGAGGTGCGGCGGCGCGCGCGCCAGCAGCTCGCGCCAGCGCCGCTGCAGCGTCTCCACAGTCGCCACCACCTGGGGGCGCTCTTCTTCGCTGACCAGCTGAAAGTCAAACACACGCATCACATATTGTATTTAAATCGATACTATTATAAATTTATAAAGCTGAAGTAAAAAACCTAATATTTTATGTATGTCAATGATTTCGCAAGCACCTTTTAGTTAGTACAATATGGTAAATCATCAATTTTGGTTTAAAAGATCGACGGTGTATGAGCGTGCATAGGGCTCTTAGATTCTTTTAGCCGACATAATGATAGGAGTATATCAAGAGCAACGCAGGCATACGAAGAGAGAAATATAAATTTATATTCACCTCAATGAGTTCCCTTCCGGAGCGAACTAGCTCCGACACGGCCCTCTCGTCGGCTCCTTGGAAGAACCTCTTGTGGAAGTCCACGGCCTGCTTGGAGTCTACCCTGTTGTCGGCCAGCAGGGCGTCTGCGCGCTGCGCCCAGTCCTCCACGGCGCGCTTCTTGCTCTCGAAGTCTTCCCAGGCGCGCACGAGGCGCTGCAGCGCGGCCTCGCGGCGGGTGGCCTCGGAGGATACGTGGGCGAAACTGTACGTAACACTCATTTTACAACACTGTATCACAACTATACAATTAGTACATTACTGCAGACGCCGGGAAAGAAGGGCTTGCCGGGTGAGTAGGTATAGACGGCCGACCGTAGGGAGGCCGGATAGTGATACGAAGCCGGCAAGCACTTTTCACGGCCAGAGGTATGTACAGTGCTTTTCTCAAACATATGCAATGAAATAAAAAATACACATCTCAAAAGTTTTTGAAATTTTTCCTTCTATCCCTCCATAAGGTTTTTTTTTTTCGGAAGTCGTCTGTATTTCGCGTGTGTAGTGTTCGAGTGGACCCTATTAGGGCCGTTATACACAACCTGATAATAAGAAACTTAATTTTTATAATAAATAAAATACATGCGGAGGATTTTGAAATATTGTCTATGGTCTCTGGTGACTTACGTATAGACAATATTTTAAATTTATTCACATAATATGAACCATACAGATTCGTGTTCTTAATGTCAGTTCGTGTGTAATAGGCATTAACGCGGATATTTTTAATCCGATAGCTATTCAGCCAAGGGGAAAATTAAAAAAAATATAATTCAGCTAAAGGCTCAGGCAAAAGCCTGTTCATGAACACAGACGCCATGTTTACACTAACATTAAAAAAATATTACTTCCCGGCCTAGGCCTTCAATTTTGTATGAAATTCCTTAACAGTTCTCTCAAGTTGTTCGGCCCCCAAAACGTGATACTTTGAAGCCTGTTTTCCCGCACATTACGTGCGGGAAAACAGGCTTCAAAGTATCACGTTTTGGACGACATTTCATTGCATGTTTGAAAAAAAAAACATTTTTATTGCTTTTTCTGGTTGAATTATCTGATTTGACCTTTATACATTGTATTTACATATACGCACTATTTTCAACATATTAATTACACTGTTTCCTAATAACTTAACTTAATAAATCTCTCACCTCGGTCAAAACAGGGACGCCGAATACACGTCACAAATCTTAAGACTTGTCTCAAAACCTTCGACTCGGAATTTCTTACCGTTCATTGAGGTCCCGCATAAGGCACACTTGTTCGGTGACATCAGCGCTGCGGTCGACGTCAGCTGCCTTCACGATGTTTTGGAACACCTTGTTCTTGCTCTCCAGCATCGAGCGGTAGTACGTGGTGCGCGAGAAGAACGAGCGGTGGATCTCGTACCGCTCCTCAATCACCTCGCTGTAGTGAGAAGGTATGATTAAAGGACCGTTAGAAAACATATTATTTTTGAGTAAATCTGTAGCAGTCAGTAGCGTAGCATGCTACCCTCAGACTACGGAGCGATGACCTAAGCAAGATCAGAAGCGTAAACTGGAAGAGTTTGTTCAACACATAACTAAATGGATTGATTGATTATATGCAATCTATTTAGCCGTTTTGACGTAATGAAGCCACAACGACACTAACATATAAAAAATAAAAATAAAATATTTTTCGATCCAGATACCTTCAAATAGTCTGTTTCACTTTTTTTAAATATTTCAATGCACAGAAATTATATAAATACAAGTTTTTTTATAGTATAGATACTTACGAAGAAAACAACCAAGCCTCAGGAACAGATATTTATGCTCATGACACAAATATTCACCCTTACCGGGATTAGAACCCAGGCCCATCCGATTGACTATCATGATGATAATAGTCCATATCGCCTTCCACTGGCGACGACGCACTCCGAAGCAGAAGAAAATTAGCACACCAAGTGCCCAAAAGGATTAACACCAACAAATGGCAACAACAGCAACAGGACACGATGACGTGCATGTTATTGTACATAGCCAATTTTGCTGTACACTCTGTACTATTCCATCTCCATTCGAGAAACCTTTATGAACGTACCGTCTCGTCTCCATGGTAGTCCTGAGCGCCTCGTCGGCCTTGTCGAGCCACTGGCCGATCTCCCGCTGGCCGCTCTCCAGCGACTCGTGCTGAACGAGCAGCTGCCTGTACTGGTGCAGTTTCACGGGCACCGTGGCGCGAACGCGCACGAGCGCTTCTTTTTGCTGCTTGAGCTTCGCCATGTTGGCTTCGACTTCGTCGCGGGGCAGCTCCGCGATCGCGTTTTGGAAGGTTCTAGAAAAAATATGACATATGGTTCCAGAAGATCCGCAGGGGCCCGTTTCATAAGCGCTTGTTACTTGTATTACAAGCGGAAGCCCCTTTTTAATTCATATTGTTGGAAAGAGACTTCCGCTTGTAATACAAACAACAAGGTTTTGAGAAACGAGCCTCAGGGGATAATTATGTACAAATCGAACTATAGTCTATTTTTTTAGGTATTAAAGGATGTAGGTAAACGAAAAAACCACATGACACGAATCACGAGTTTTTTTTTTGTTTACATTAATTTAAATATGTAAAGAAATATACTATAGTCACATGATAAGCTCAACAAGACTTGTTTTATGGTAGATATTAGAAGGTGGGCACCTTCGTTCGCGTAGAAGGAAAAAATCATAACCCTCTTTTTTGCTTCAGCGTAATCGGATAAAAAGTATCCTATAACCATCTGTGGATGTCCAGCTGCCAGTGTACCACGACGAAATTTGTTTAGCGGTTTTGTCGTGATGAAGCCACAACAAGACATAAAAACATACAAAACATGAAAAAAACACTTTCGATTCAGACCTTTAAATAGTCCCTATCACTTTTTTTTAAGATCTTCAATGTACAGACATCTCATTTCTATAACTTTATAATATTATAAATATACCTAAACATAGGAAACATCCGAGACTCAGGAACAAGTATTCATATTCACGAAAGTGTAACTCAAAAAATAACACGTAAAACGCGTATCGTGCATGGACTGAAAACACGTTGCAAATTGAAAGTTTTAGTTTGGTACTGTTATGATTTTTATCATTTTATACCGCAAATATCGCATTTATTTCGTGCTACTAACATTTAGAATGTATTCTAATTGGACAAATTCGAATGAGCCAATCAGGGACAGTTTTATAAAGATAGCGATTAAATGATTGTGTGATTTATTATCTTACTCTATAATTGTATAATTGGTGTTTTAAAGTCATAATATAATTATAAACCAGTGATTGAGTTTGATTCATGAAATTACTTCCTTCCTTGAGGCGCCTTCGGTGCATTTACTCGTAAATAACATTACACTTGAGTTTAGGGTGCCTATTTACTTATATCAAATGATAAATAGAGCCAGTCAAAAACTATTCGTTGTAAGTATATAATCAGAATTTCATACCTGCTTATAGTCTTAAAAAGTTCCTCGTGCTGTTCAATCTCGGCGTTGAGCTGCAGCAGCTGGTCGATGTAGGCCTGGATGTCGTGCGTGGCGGCGCGCGGCGGGCGTGCCAGCAGCGCGTCGGCGGCCGCCAGCCACGCGCCCAGCGCCGCCCCCCCCGCCGCCAGCTGCCGCCGCTGGCGCAGCGCGTCGCCGCCGCGCACGTACCTGCCCACAACCGCCGGCACCCATCATATTTGTACAACTTTCAAGCATTCAAAAACGCATATTGTGTTTTTTTTTACTGCATTGTGTTGCTACAGATGTATATTTATGTAATGCAATCTAGGTACGTATATGTACGTAATGTAATTAATAATTCAACTGTAATGTGAAAATCCGTATATCTTCAGTGAGATATTGTTAAAAAACTATGATATAAATAAGAACCATATGTAAATCGTTCTATTTGTACAAAATAACGATTTTTTGAGGCAGCAGTGAAAAACAAAATACGGTTGTGAAAAATATTTAAAGAACGAGACTTTCATATGGCAACATAAAGCTTCAAGGGCTAAAACTTATGCAGTCAGGCGCTCTTTAGAAAACTACTGTCGGCAATCGGGTAAATTTAATTAAAATTTTAAATGCTACTCAAATTTGGGGCCGCTACATACAAAGCATGGAACTGACTTATGCAAATAAACTAATCACGATGTTGAATATCGTTTCTGTTTCTTAGAAATATAGCGTCAAACATCCGTTTGCGAGGCTTTTTTTATCATAAATACGAATGGGCTCTCAACACCGAGTTGTTGTTTAAGACCATGGTAATTTTGCACGCCTACCAAGCAAAGGCAGTCTTCCGACACGCAGAAAAGATTTACTAAATAAGTGCGATGTATTAATTCCACATAGATACGACATCAAGTTTGCCAATTCTCGATAAGTACGTAAAGTAACGTTAGTCAAATGAGTAGCTACATAGATAAGGTAATTAACGAAGAAGTTCCCGTTCGTACGCGGTTGAATCAATTCAAAGCCAGAACTGGTATTCGGTGGTAGATTTATATCACGTAGGCTAGAGTCTATCTCGGTCATATCTATCTGAATGTCCCGACATAACAGCATAGCAGTTTATGTGATTTATTTCATTAGAAATTATGACTCTTGTCAGCGCCGATATGATTAGATCTCTTTAGAAGTTAAAATAGTAAAAAACCCGCTTACCGCTCGGCCTCTTCCCAAACTCGCTCCCATCTCTCAGTGATCTCGATGTATTTACGCTTAACTTCTGATGCAATCTCATCAGATGACGTCGCGGCCAGGAAGCCTGCCGCGTCACCCAGCAATTGATGCTTTTCCTTCCAGACGGTAAGATCTTGGAAGAATTCCAATCTCTCATCTTCAGATACGCGCAGCATATGCTGTGCTTTGTCCAACCAAGATGAGAAGTCATCGGCCAGAGTATTCCACCTTTCCCAATGAGCTATTACTTCTTCAAGTACGCTTCGCGCGCATCGCACTTCCGAAGCCACTCTGCGCCACGATTCTGATACTTCTCTCAGAAACGCATCGATCTCTCTAGCTTCAGTCCTATCTACTTGACACACTCGCTTGTACTCTTCCGCTACTTCCTTTATATCAACATACGCTCTATCAAATTCTTGGAAAATCTTATTCTTTGTCACAAAATTATCGTAATCTTCTAATAAGGCACGAACGTGATCAACGCGGCCGTATTTACCGGTCCACGTGGCTAGCTTAGCCTTTGTCAGTTCTGTGAACGCTACTATGCAGCATTTGTGCTCTAAATATTTTAATCTGGCTTTCCTCTGTGGGGCCCTTCGACCCACCGTCTCCAATCGCTCCTTCATTTCTTGGAGTCTTTCGCCGGGGATTCTTGAAGCGTCAGGGGATCTTAACGCCGCTTCAAATCTGCCAATAACTTCGGGCAGGCTAGCAAAGAAAGAGCTGTGTTCTTCTAGTTTCTCGCTTATGATAGCTGCCGTTCTTTCGTCTAGATTTGTAGGTATTTCATCAAAATATAGAAGGTATTCAGCTCTGGCCAACCATTCACCGACCATTCTGAAATCCCCGGGCAAATCAGAGTCCAAGAGCCAGAGCCATCTTCTGTGGAGCCTTTCGAGTTCTGTCCAGAGGGAAACCAGCTCGCGCCACGACTTGGGCGCGATAGCTACTAAGCTCTGCGTGTACATGAGTTTTTCGAGTTTCTGGTAGACAGGTTCGCGGGTGAGCCTGTCATTTTCGGCGCGGACGTAGTCCTCGTAGTTTCGCGACAGAGTTCGCGTGTCGTAGTGCCTTTGAATGATGGTGACGCGTTCCGTCAACCACATTCTAAGAGATTCGTACTCCTCCTGTACTGCCGCTACAGCGTCCGGTCCTGTTGTCTGTAAAATATACATTATAATTGTAACTTAATTAGATGATGTGAAAAATCTAACATAAAATAGTTAAAAAACGAACACAAATATTCATTTTGTTTTAATTTGTTGTATCTCTAAGTACATATGTATGTATACAGCCTGTAATCAGTTAGAAATTATTGAAAATGCAACCCAGCAGCAATGTATACACTGACAAGTTACGGTGCGACCATGGGATAGTGTCGCTACAAACAGTTTTACAAATGACAATAATGTCAATACGAGTATGTTATATGTACTTATGGATAGTCAAGACACAGTGTGAATTGGTCTCATGTTAATATTTGAAAAACCAATGTATTTTTGCAAAACGGTAGTAAACAGGGTTTTGAGACTTGGTATTTATGTTCGCACAGCATAATAGCAGATTTATCGAAATAGTTTTTATCTATTTTATTTTTTGTTGGCACATTTTTTGTAGTGGCGGGATCGACGGTATCAGCTCATTATTTTAATCTAATTTTATTACTAAAGTACTACATATACCTTAAATAAGAGAAAACAAAATAATTTTAACCCAAACAAACTATACAATTCGATACGACTGCATTTCAGTATTGGCCCTGTCACCACCTATTTCGAAACATTTTTATCGAAATACTACTTAATTCTCTCATTCTAATTTGTGATGTAAATATTTCTTCGTATTCAAAATTGTTTTTCTTTTATCACTGTGGATCTTTTTGGCTTTCTTATGGCATTTTCTTTTATAATCGCGAAATATTTAGTCTTGTTTTCTCTTTGTTTACATTGGTGACACTAAATGAGTTCTAACATTTGTTGTCAAAGATATATCCTGGCCATTAAAATAAATTAGTAGGTACCACTGAAAATTCGCAACATGGCGGCAAGAGGGCCGTAACGCAACTTTCGGGCTATACTATCCCACTAAGTTTAACAACTGTCACGAGATAACATACGTAGATACGTAAATCCATCAATTATTGGATTGTAATATATTACATGCACAACTATTAAGAAAACATCGAAATATACGCTCGTATGGAATTTGTAAGCTTTAATTTTTTTCTGTAAACTTTTGTAATCGTAGATCAATAAACATGGACTTACCTTGGGTTCAGGGTATTTGTGCAAAAACTGTGCCACATAAGTCATAATGGACCTTTCGTCTGGCTTCTCCACATCCACATCTTCAGCATCTAAAAGCTTGGCGATGCCCAGTTCACTTTCAGCCACGTCGAAGGCATGTTCCAAGCGTTGCCGGTTTGTCTTCCTCTTCATTTCTGCGAGGTTGATCAGGTTGGCTTTGATGGCGTCTATGATGGCCAGGAATGCCACACCGTCTCGCCATGAAGGACCAAAGTCTGATACGTGAATGTTGGAATCCCTGTAACAAAAAGTGTAACATATAAACACCAAAATACAGCACGACTCGCCTAGGTGTTCCAGCGCTGGGCTGTTCTCATATCGACACTCACTTGGGCAGGGCGTTGGCGACCCACTGTAGCAGCGTTTTCTTGGCGCCCTGCTTCCAGCGGTCCTCAGCGCGGTGCGTCGGGGTGGCGGCGCCCGACTCCTGCGACATGGCGGACGCGCAGCGCGACCCACCCAGGTATTCCAACGCTCGGCTGTTCTCCTCGATCTGGGGACAAGGATTGAGTTAACATCATCTGAACTACGGCATCCTGTCGGGAACATACGCAATATAAACCAAGAGAGGACGACGGAATTCAAAGCATGCACTTCGGAAAATTTGCCTGAAACCTAAGTTCCTAAATGTATTTATATTTTAGATATGACTATAAGTATAGCCGTTATAAAAATGGGAATAAATATTACGTACGGTTATATTTTAAATGTTACGTATATTGATGTAGTTAAGCAGAATGACTAGTCGAGCATTCGATTTATATTGCCTAATATATAACTATTCTGCTATCATTACTTGTAGGTAAAGTCATGAAAAATCGGATTTAATTCAATATTATGATGCAGATACGAGTATAATTCTGATTTTGAGTTATTAAAGACAAATTGCACAATATGATCTCCTCATTCTTTTATACGCAATAAAAATAGGTACCTAAGTATTTTTGTTCGATTTACGACAAGTTTATTTTTATTTTACAAGCCCGTCACTTACCCTGTATAAAAATGTCAACTCAGAGTATTTTCGTAGATGGTTATTCCATAACATTATTTAATAACTTCATGAGTAAACCAAATTTTAGCTCAATCGGAAATCGGAATGTGGGTCTAAAGATTTGAGCCACGCATACATACATACATACACACGGCAAATAAATAAAAGCTTGTAAAAAAATGCCATGTCTTCGGCGTTGCTTTCCTATAAAAGTGAAAATATTTATTATGTATGAACAAATCAAGGAGTATTTATCAGATTGAATCTAGATCCTAGTTATAACATTCAATGCTTATAACCGTGGAAAACTCGTGATAACCGTTTGATTCCTTGTGTTGGCATAGGTAATTATGACGACTCGAACGACAAAATAAGAGCATCTGAAAGTGCCTCCTTCATTATATTTCATTGAAATCAACTTATTTCACTAAACACTAGCATTGAGTAATGCTGTCAGTAAGATTGACAGTATGTGGCGGGTTAAAGCAAGGCCAGCCAGCGTAGAGTTACAGTTCCGAGCAGTGCACACTCAAGAATGGGGAGATGCCTAACTTACAGTATCCGATGACATTATAAAAAAGTAAGGCTAGACATTGCAGCAAACTGTTTCTATATTTTGTAAGAGTTTTTAATGATGAGTATGAAATACCCCCATATAGAGTATCTCTCTACAAACTTTTTCTTGTATCGTATATTATACTTAATCTTAATATCATCATTGTCTACGGAAATAACAATAAATAAAAGCTGTTTAGAATGCATTGCAACAGTTAATGGCATGGTATATCATTTTACTTTACATAAACAGCGAATTACTCGCAAAAATAATGTTATTGACCGGAAAATGAGAAGATTAATGCCATCGCAACTGCTGTCCTCCAAAGTATTAAAGAGTGATAAGAAGAAAAATAAGTACAAGAAGATATGTTACTTGGATAACATATTTTAAATAAATATTAAGGGAGGGTGGCGAACAGGAGACTCCTGGGTAAACAGTGGATTATTGCCAACATTTTAGAGTAAAAATTGATTTACATATCTGTCTTGTTTACACTTTAGTAAAGTATTAGGCATTATTTCAATTCATTACATGACATATAAATCGATTTTTGTTTCTAGAATAATGACCGCTTGTATAATGGGCTGTGTTCCGAGGAATTGTTCGACATTATGGTCGCGCACACTCCTAATGTGGAATGACCTCCCTGCCGCGGTTTTCCTTGGAGCTTACGGTTCTTCTAGAGGGGAGTGAATAGGTCGTAGGTCGTATATACTTAAAGGGTCGGCAACACGCACTTTGCAAGTGTTCATAAGCTGCGGTGACTGCTTAACCTCAGGCAGGCCATACACTTGTTTGCCACCTTAGTAGTATAAAAAAAGAATAACAATAATCCACTGTTGCCCCAGGAGTCCACTGATTCCCGCCCTCCCTTACGTCGCAACAGTTAATTTCTGCAGATTAGCTACCATGCCGCTCATCAAACTAACCAAAAGATACAGTGTGTTGTGTATAAACCATATTCGATTTCGGTGTCGGATTTTCCAATAGGATATTTAAAATAGATGTCCCCTGTCGCGGAGGCAACGTCATTAAGACAGATATATTTCGCGCCACGAAAGTTTGCATCTCTGAAGTAGACTCAAAACCTTCTCGCTGCACCCCTTAGATATCTAAAATCTGAGTCGTCGTCTGCAGTAAGAAACCTCGTTCACCTCGTTAGCGGGCGGAAGGCTGCGCGTTTGACTTCCAACCCCGGGTTAGGTTCGTTTGCATAACCACTGCATAAAGACTAATAAACAAAACGTCGTAGTTCTAAAATGACTCAGTAACCACAATAACTGATGATGACCAGGTGAGCAAAAACGATCGTCAATTATAACAGACTGCCGTAGTTGCACAATGACTAATTGATTTAGGATCAGATTTTATTATGTCATGGTTGTAAAATGACATAATATTATTACATATTTTGTCTCGATAGTACGTACCTATTAGAATTAAAACGTCTAGATAGCAAAACGTCGTGGTCGCATAACGACTAAGTGGAATTAAAGTTATAATAATGTAGTTAATGTATGTCTAAGAGCAGCTGTGAAATCACAACATAAAACACATTTTGAGAGGGAAAAACTACTTTATGTTGGTTGTTACTTGTACGTGATCATATCAGGTGATTTTCCTTGTCATTTGATCATTTAGGCGTTCTGCAACTAAGACTTTATAAATATTCGGTCATACGCCTGTCGCCTACGTTGTCATTTTATAATCAGTACGTTCTGCTACTTTTGAGTCAATTTGCAATGTTTTTTTTCAAACAAGACGTTTTGCAACTAAGTCCAATTTTATCCCCAGTAATTTTGTGGCATTTTACACGCTTAGGCATTTTACAAATAAGACCTGATGCAAATTAGACTTTTTGCCTACTTAGCCATTCAGCAATCTAGCCCTTACGAACCTAACCGCCCACGCCCCACACCTCTCTCTTACCGTAGGGGACATTTTAGTTATTACGTCGCACGATCTATAAGCCTATTTTAATTTATAATTTCTAACGTATGTACGTTAAGAAAAAATGAAAAGCCGACACTGATATGATAATATACCAATCAACCAACTCTAATTTGTAACTATGCTATACTACAAGCAATGCATACCCACCTTTGGTCCTTTATCCTGTGGGTCCAATGTACTGAATGAAGCTTGCGCAAACAAAGTACGTTCAAGCCAATTAAAATGAGAACATGTTCATACGACATTGAGTATATAACTAACAGCGTTATAAATAT
Source organism: Hedya salicella (assembly GCA_905404275.2). Lineage (NCBI taxonomy): Eukaryota > Metazoa > Arthropoda > Insecta > Lepidoptera > Tortricidae > Hedya > Hedya salicella. The sequence goes on from FR990098.1 coordinate 20,863,609, forward strand.
GTATACATGTATGAAGCAGAATCATATTTAACAATGGATATGCTTATTATATTCGTAATTTCAATCCAAAAATCGCTGCCCGAAGCATTCATAGATCGGGCATGAATTTGTATGGAGGCATATATGGGCTGATATGGAGTTTTAGTCATACCTACGAAAATAATGACAAGAACTCACTATAAATAAAGGGCCTCATGTAATAAAAGGAATTGATAAATTATGTGGACCCTGTGAACTATTTTATGAAAACTAATGATTAAATAGGCATTTATATTAAAAATTTAAGCATTCAACAATATTCCAATTTTAAATGGCCAATGAATGTGTTTAGTCATACATTTTCAAAATATGTGTGTAGTAATAAAATTATCCGATGTGTAAGAATAGTATATTACTGCAGAGGCCGGGAAAAGTCATTTCGTGGATGAGTAATCCACGAAATAATATTCCAGCCGAGGCATGTATACTGCTTTTCTCCAAATATGCGAGGAAATTTGACACATGTTTATGTAACTAATTTTCGTAAAAATAACACGGCGGACAATCTTTGACAGAATTAAATTCATGTTCCCGCCTTGATTATTTTTTAAGGATATTAAAGTTAAAAGTTGTGGGTCCGAATTGTATATTTGGTTTTACATGAAATATAGTAATGAAAATAAATAAAAAGAAAACCCATAGCTATAGTTAAAATAAATATATGCATTATTACTTTAAGTTGAATCGGCAATTCCTAAACGCACAACATTTTAAAAAACATACCTTTGCTACAAAATATTTATCAGTCCCAGAAGATCATTAAGACTAAATAAACTGTATTATGATTTGGACACAATAATTATTGTTTTTTTTTTCTATTATTATTGGCATTAACCATGCATTAAGTAAACGTAGAAAACAATTATAGTAGATTGTTTGACAAGGGGCTAAAATAAGCCATTATGACACGAAGTGATTATTTGGACGAGCTCACGAAGTGAGCGAGGACAAATATGTCTGAGTGTCATAATGGCTTTTAGCCACGTGTTAAACACTCTGCTTTTCACTTCGACTGCGAGAAAATAAAAAAGACTTAACACTAAAATTGTATATCTCATGAAAAATTAAAAGTACAGTTTGAGCAATTCTTTATAGTTAAATTGACAGCTTATATATTTTTTTAAACTAATAACGGTCATAGACAATTTTTACTTTTTAATGTGAAGGGCTGCAATACGATCAGAATTTTTGGCCAATCTGATGAGGTTGGTTTGTTTGTTTTTAATTATTCGTAAGTAGTATGAAGCTGGCCGCAAGTTTTTTTTTCAGTTTCAAAGAAATCTGTATGGGATTATATGGCTTTCTTTTAAACCCTAGGGGCTAAATGTACTATTTTAGTCTCGCTTCGCGAAGCTAATATGACCTACTTTTTGAGCAGGAGAAGTGAATAAGTTTTTTTAAATCTCGGTTTTTGTACGTTACTATTGGCTGTATGGTGAATTTTCAGTCTTGGATGAAATTAAAAGTAAAAACCTGCACAATAATGTACACTTCCCAGGCCTGACCGGGAAGTAATGCCACTTTTTTTTTAATTGATTATTGTATCAACGCATATAACGATGGACTTCACGGTGTGTTTTTACTACATTAATAGGAACATTTCCGAGCAAGTTGGAGAAAAGTATATAATATACCGTTCGGAAAACTTTATAACGATGTACTATATTAAAGTGACACTAATCAAAGTATTTTGTTTTCTCTGGGGTTAGATCTACTACTACTTTAATTCATTACTTAAAAGATAAATTTATATATTTAATGTAGCAAGTGCCAGTTTAATTCACGTAATAATAAAATACATTAATAACGTAAAGCAGAATTATAATAATGAACAAAAAACCCTTTATACAGCAGTATACAGCACTGTGTTGCGCGCTTTTCAAACGCTCTGAACGGTAAAATATCAACTATTGTTTACTATACCTACTTATATTATAAGTGTAACACAATCTAAAAATTTGAAATTACAAGTGCAATTGTACTAAAGTAATCATTGCAAATGTGAATGCTGTGCTCTATTCTTATTTTCATGTTGTCTTATATATGATTGTTCTCTTTGGATTATTTTTTCTTTAAAAAAAATCCTCGAATTGAGCTTATTTCATTATATTTCACCCGTAATAGTGAAAAAAAAAATATTTCTCCCACCATAGCGCTTTTTAAAACATCCACGCTCACCTGGAAGTAAAGGATGATGGTCCATATAAGACCGAGCACGACGGCTGGTCGTCCATCCACGAGGTCTGCTGCGTTGATGTTCACGAGCTTGATACGTTTGCCCGCCAGGAACCTCAACGCCGTGTTGGCATTGGACAGAAAGTGCGGCCGGCGGAGCACGCGGCCACGTTCCATTGGCTGAAATTCATTGCGTGCGTTAGTCAGACAGAGGTTTATCCTTTAAAATCAAAACAATATTTTAACTACGACCAGCTCGTAAATTCTCAAAACAATCCGAGTTTGATGCCTGGAAATAGATTGCCGTATTTATATTTAGAATTAGGTATATCTTCCTGGCACGGCCGGGATATTAATTGCAAAATAATATCTCAGTAATAGTATGTCCGCTTTCGTACAGCCGGATTTAATTACTTAGATCTGCTACGTTGTTGTTACGCTCTACGCCCAATTTCACTGTGCATTATCGTCCGATACTGGGTAATAACGCCTGACAAAAGGTCGAAATGGAGCATGCTGAAATTAAGCCTTAAGGTGCGTCCACACTTGTATCATTTGCTCGTATCCGATCACCGTGCCGTAGCATGACTGCGTATCGCGCTGCTTGGACGCTTACTGTCGGCGCGCCGATAATGCCGCACGCTTCCGATACAAGTATGTGATACGCGTAGCAAATGGATTTTGAGTGATCGGATTGGCGCAACGTCCAAACGCGTGATCGTGACACGCGATCATGCTACGCGACGATGATCTGATATGGGCAAATGATACAAATGTGGACGCACCTTTAGCAACTTTTGTGAACGCTTAAGTTGTATCTATCGTTGTCATTCATATATTTCGTGCCATTAAAATGTTGGTTCCTATTATCTCCAGTTAGTATCACATGATGTGCGGAAGTGCAATAACTGCATAATTGTGACTCACCAGCTTCTCCCCCGATAGCACTTCGAGCAGCGCCAGCAGCTTGGTGCCATCGCGCAGGTCGTGGATCAGGTCGTCGATGCGCAGTGGCGGTATGCGCTGGAAAGATTATATTTTGTTACTTTTTTAAAATATAAATAGAATAGATCAACGTTCGGTATGTGCGGAAAAAAAAATGTCCCGCTAAGTCTCATAATTAGCAGACGTCACATTTGGAAAATCTAAATCCTATAGTCTGTAAGTATCTCTAAGTATCCACATGGAATATTGACAGTAATGATATGTGATATACCCTAACAAGTATTAAAAAACCCTTTTATGCGTTAAGAAAAGTGGTAAATGAGAAGACTTATTATGTTTGAGCTTCGAAAATACATAAATATAACATGTTCAAGAGTTCTTTTAAAATAAAATCTTATGGTAGCGAAATTAATGACATGGTTACGACAAGAGGCTTGTGGCCTCAAAATACAATTAGTCCGTCAGTTAGATTATCTGAAAATATTGGACACGTATTTATTATTTTTTCTACTCCTGTACTGTTATCTGTCATTTACATAGTCGCTAATTCATATACAATGAGACCGATAGTAAGTTGGCAAAAACTCTATGCTCTATGGTCTATAAAAGCATTGTTTAGCGTGCTTTTATACTTCATACATTTTTCATAAAAGCACTTTTTACCAAGATAATAGCATTAACTTTTTTGATAATCTTACTAACGAACTGATGGGAATAATATATTTTTTTTCCCACGAAACTACCCTATTACATCATTACAAGTGAACACGCATTTTTTACGAATATCCATGTAATGTTGTATCCATGTAGTGTAGATAGGTGTATCAATGGGCACCATTACGCTAGACAATGCTCGTAATATGAATAGGGGAAGGGGGGATGAAATCGGATAGCGGGTAAAACCAGATAGCAGTCTATTTCACATTTCAGCTATTCCTGTCTCGCTTAGGCACGTTAAAAAGTTTCCGTAGATTGCGCTCAGTCTGCGTGCAAATAGCGTCCAGTGTTGTGTTGTGTTTAGCGTCGGCGTAAAAAAAATTGAAAAATACAGATAATTGATGTAAAATTTGTACTTATTATTTCATGAATCAGATCAGTAACTAGTTAGAAATATGCATGCAAGTAATTTATATCGCAACAATGTCTATTTGGGCATTTGCCATCGTTTTCATTACTCATTACTCGTGTTGATCGATGAATCGATACGAAATTTTAATATTTGCTAAAACATGGTCGTTGGGCTCAACCAGACGGGGTGATATCGGGTATCCGATTTCACCCCAACAATTATTTTGTCATTGAATTAGTATTGATTGATATTTTCTTTTTACAGATTAGCATAAAAATGCAGCAAAGCTATGTTAAAAAGTCTAATAGACTGCAATGGTCTGAATCTGACATGTATGTAAACACTTTATTGTACATAGCAACCAGTTACAAAGGCAATCAACTTAAAAGATATAAGTACAAAGGCGAACTTATTCCCATTAGAGATCTCTTCCAGCTAACCTTTGAGCAATTGAGTTAAGATATAAGGAAGATAGACAAACTAACACCATGTACAAATTATATAAAATACAAAACTAAACACATGTAAATCAATAAAAAAATATAAATAAATAAAAAAATACATGCTGACATGACATGCTGTTGGTTAGTTATTTAATGCCGTTATAGAAGGCAGAGTGGGATATTTGCGAGCCGTAGATACTTACAACTTTTAATTTACCAATATCTTCTCTCGAGGACAGAGTAAAGAAAATACGTGGTGAGGCCTCAAAATACCACCATCACCGCAGGCATCTTGTTCTAATCAACATGACGAATTGAACTCCAAAAAACTCCTCAGAGAGGAATACAAAACCGATATATGTATACAATGTACAGTTTGTTTAAAATGGGCCCACGAAGGCTGCACCGGATGTACAATCCGGAACTGCTATTTTATACATGTGACGACTGCAAATAATTAGTATCCGCATTTACCCCATCTTTAAAAATGTGGTATCTGGTTTTACCCTCATATAAGTGTTGAAATGGGATGTTTTAATTTTAGGTAATTGTTGATTTTATCTCGCAAATAATTGATCTCTTTAGTTACATGCCAAAGCAAAGTAAATAAGTTGTTGATTTCCACGTTAATTTGATTTCAAATATTTCTCTATCCAATAATTTATAACGATTTTTTTTCCTTAACTATCCGGAGTCACCCCCCCTACCCCTACTTTATTAGGATCGATAACCATGTGCACACTACGTGGTTTAATGAATTCATCGCCTCCTCGGGCATTGCACACCCGCCATGAAAGTATAACGTATTTTTCTTTACTATACGATGTATATGTAAATAAATAATAATATATGTATATATATATTACGGGACAATTTTATACATATATCGAACTAGTATGTATGTATGTAATCACTTTATTGCACATAAATTAATTAAAAAAAATGTATTTACAAAACACAGATATGTACAAAGGCGAACTTATCCCTGTGAGGGATCTCTTCCAGTTAACCTTATCCCAGGTTACTAGTCCCAGGGTAACTCAATAAGGGTCTTGTGTCATGAGTGCAGCAGATGATACTTCTCTTCTTTTTAAAGTGAAAAGAAGAGAGAATAACTTCGTTACTATAAACGATGCGCTGTCTACTATTGTACATTGGTTTACTGCAAATAACTTACTTTTAAATGCCAAGAAAACCAAGTGCATCAAATTCACATTACCGAATGTGAAACAAGTAGATTGTGACATTGAAAGGCGATGTGCTAGAATTTGAAGACAAAAAAGTATTCCTGGGTGTTACTTTGGACTCAAAACTGCAATGGAATGCGCATATAGCCACTCTTGCAGGTAAACTAAGCTCCGCAGCCTATGCAGTGAGGCGAATCAGACAGTTAACAAACGTGGAGACGGCAAAGCTCGTGTACTTCAGTTATTTTCATAGTGTAATGTCATATGTAATTCTGTTGTGGGGCAAGGCGGCGGACATACAAACCATCTTCGTACTACAAAAACGGGCAGTACGCTCAATCTATGCACTGGGAGCTCGTGCATCACTGAGAGAAAAAATCAGGGAAACCAATATTCTCACCGTAGCATCTCAGTACATTCTCGAGAATATTATGTATGTTCGGAAAAATCAACATGATTCCAAACACAACAGTGACATTCACCACTACAATACAAGAAATAAGAACAAGCTTGCCATGCCTGCTCATCGTCTCCGCAAGGTCGGAACTTCGTTCGTGGGGAACTGTGTACGCTTCTATAACAAAATACCTACCGATGTAGTGAATTTACCTTGCAGCAAATTTAAGTCCCACATAAAACGTCACCTACTAAACAAGGCGTATTATACTGTAAATGACTTTTTAGACGATAAAGATGTCTTTAAGCCAGTAGTTTAGTCTTGTGTATGTAAAGTAAGCATTATTTTAAGAGGTAATAATAGTTTGCATTTAATGTAACATGAGAGCACATTTGTTGTTTCTCACCGGGCAATACTATTAGTGTTTATTGCCCGGCAGTGTGAGCATGTCATGCTCGCTTAAAGGTCTTTGCTTACGGTGGCGTCGTTGATCGGGTAGCAACCTTCCCTAAAATATGGTTGAGGGAGGCGATGGCTGAGATATGCGTCATGCTCGTGAACGGGTGCCGTTTGTGGGGTCCAGTCTGTTCATGCTAGCAAGGGCCTTAATTGTATACCTAGTAACTGCCTACCAGTGTTTAATGAACTGATGACGTGAGAGACTTCATCCTGTACTCAATTGAAGTTATTCATTTTTTATTTGATTTAGAGACTGTATACATCTCTAAGAGTTTTGTTTTATTTATAGAGGTATACCCTTAAACATTTCTGAGTATTTTATTTAACTAATTTTATCTTTTTGCATGTTATGACGCCTAGAGACCATATACATCTCTAAGAAATTTAGATTTAATAATTATTATTTTTAATGTATTATTCACTTTGACCTAAGAGTCGTTAAGTATCTCAGTAGAATTCAGTCAAATTATTATATTTAATTTTATCGCATGTCGTGACGCCTAGAGATCTTAAACATCTCTGAAAAAAAAATAGTTTATATTTTATATTAACATTGATCTGGAGAATTTGTACATCTCTGCGTGTATCAATTATAAATTAGTTATAACACAATTGTAAAAGTTTTAAGTATAATTAAGACAATATTGTAATGGTTAATTCGTATACGCATATTAATTGTTTTATATACACTGACATTTAGAATTTTATTCTAGACACATTCTAGTTTTTTTTTTTTATTGACAATCCTTTTGGGATTAATCGTATTAATTATTTTAATCTTTAAAGTGATGATTTTATCAATAATAAGTAAGTATTATACTTAAGTTAAATGATCTGATTAGGTTTTTCTGGGTTTCCCTAATCCTTGCAACAAATGTTGGATCATATTGTATGTTTCCCAGTAAAGACTTCTCTCACTGTAACTGACAATTCGAAAGTGCTAGTATCTAAGCCTACTTGAATAAAGGATATTTTGATTTGATTGATTTGATTTGATTTGAGTACTTGACGACGATATATTTAATAGATATATTAACTTATATACATAAAAAACATCCAAGACTCAGAAACAAATATTTATGCTCATCACACAAATATTTGCCCTTACCGGGATTTGAAACCAGGACCTTCTGCTTCGTAGGCAACGTTACTTCCGCTGAGCTAAACCGGTCGTCGAAAAATATGTTTGTAAATTAAAATTAAATTAAATAATATATAATTTATGTAAATCACATGGGCTGTTTTACAAGTCCATCACAACTTGCGCTAGGGAATATTATTTGATGTATCTTTTGTGCCCTAGCAATTGTGACATCACGAAGTTAGTTACTTAATGCTTTAACTTGATAAACTAGCCATGTACGATTTACGACTTAGGCATTTAGAAATAATAGCTTAATACCTTCGACAGATGTGAATTGATCCAGTTGACGAAGGTCTTTTTCTGCACTCTTTCCTGTTCATCTGTAACAAAAAAAAACGGTTAATATAATTTTCTTCTGAATTATTATAATCAAGTAGTACAAATATATATTAATAAAATATTTCCTCAGATCAAGTGATTGCCCATAAGATTTTACTCAAGTCATTTGACTTTTTAACCACAAGTTGCTTAGATAAGTAGACAGCGGTGTCGTAAATAATAATGTAGGTATGTAAATTTCATTAGACATATTTATTACTTTAATGTGTCTTAGCTTCGATGACCAAAAAGTTGTTAGCCGTTTTTAGAATACTTTGTTCAACAAACAGCCACGATGTTATGAACTACTTAAATTCAAAATGCATTAGTAAAAGTACGTATTTCAGAAATGGAAAACATACTGACTGACCTGAATAATGTTAGACTAGGTACACTATTCTTTGTATTTCAAGAATATAGATGCTTAGTGATGAAATTCACTTTAAAAATCACGAATATTGTGGTGGTAAAACATAAAGATTTTCGTAAAAAATCAATAGGTAGACTATTGCTACTCCGTGCGACCGCGCGCGGCAGCACCCACACGCTAGGTGCCGAGGACGCCGCGGCGTCCAACAGCCTACCACACCGATGACGCTTACAGCAGACATGCTTCCGTTCAAATCCAAAAATACGCTACGCTACGCCGGCCCGTTAGTCGTGAGTGCAGTCCTACAAGCAGAATAACATTCGCCACCACTTACGAACATAGAGCGTTATATGTGCCGGGCCTGGTTGAAGTATTTCAAACTAACCTTAAGTACGTTTACGTCACACCTGGCCATAATGTTTAAACTCACATTGCTAAGCGAATGGTAAAACATTATGCCCAGGTGATGACGTAAAATTGTGTACTCACCACGGGCAGTAAAAAAGAAAGCCTTCTATCACATATTTACAACCCTCGCTTGCGGCTCGGGTCACAAATACCTGCGATTTCGGGGTTTCTGTGTTTTACAGCCCTTGCTAAGTAATCTAGGTACTATTATAGTGATCGAGTAATGGCAGTATTCTGACTGCCTGCATACTGTGTATTGCTATACAAATCTATGATCTAATATATCCATCCAATTCCACGTAATTATATTTCAATCTATGATTCACTTTCTCCATTGCCAATCATTTTGCCAAGTTCAGTGCACCAACTCCACTTACCCATAACAGACATCTGCCAAATATCACGTCTATTTCTAGTTTATGAGTTCATAGACTTCAACTATAATTAGATAATGTTTATTAAGGCAAGTTTTATTTGGTAAGTCGGGGGATTAGGGGGTATTACGTAAAAGTTTACGATGTGAAATATATATTTCCTTATTATGAAACTAGTTAAAGAAAAAGTTGCACATTTATACTATCAGTATTATCACTAAAACAGCACAGCAACTTAATCCGCGGAGGAAGAAAGTCATATCCCTCTTTTTTGTTTCACCATAGTCCAGTAAAATGTATCCTTGGATGCCTAGCTAAGCGGGTACCAAAAATAGTTACATATGTCTTGTCGTTTTGGCATGATTTGAAGACAAAGAGACACACATAAGTACACCCATACCATACATAACTATAGTAATGTACAAACATCCAAAAACATATTATACGATTCAGGGACCTCCTCAATAGGACTAACTTTCAATTTTAGTAAGATATCTTCAATGTACAGTTTTCCTAACTTAGGTTTAGATAGGATTAGACTATATTTAATTTAATTTTAATTTAAGATAATATCTTTTGTATCAAGCTTCCATTGCTTGCGTAAAGGAAATTGATTCTTCACGGGCATACCTGTTCTTCAACACGCAGATGGCAAAACGTGGTACATCCACAGACCGATTTTTGACAGATCTTCCATGGTTATATCAATAATATATGGCACAGAGTTTAGTTTTGCATTTTTTTCTCTCGTAAATCAGCCGAAAAACGTCTATAAAATGGTGTATAAAGGACCTCACCAGCCCGCTTCCAGGGTTTTAATCCGAATTCAGATCCGTTCTTTCCGGATCATTCATGAAATAAGGGTCAGAATAAAAATCCAAATTCTCAGAAAATGTTCGTTCCATCTTCTCACTCTGCGTCGTCCCATACGTGGCCACCACCCAAGAACCTTTCTACCCCTAGCGCTATCGGTTCTAAGATCAACATGCCACGCCCACTGCCAATTAAGTCTGCTTTAATTTGAAATTGAACAAACCAACATAACTTTTGATGAATGAAAGGATAGGAGCTTGAGAGTGAAATAGGCTAGTTCTTGATGCGATAATTCTGGAGATAAGCATACTATCCATCACATGGGTATTTTTCCGGGATAAAAAGTAGCCTATGTCCTTCCCCGGGACTCAAACTATCTCCATACCAAATTTCATCCAAATCGGTTCAGCGGTTTAAGCGTGAAGAGGTAACAGACAGACAGACAGACAGACACACTTTCGCATTTATAATATTAAGTATGGATTATTTAGGTCAGCCTGAACATATTATTTAAGCACAGTAACGAAGAAGAGTAGGTTGTCATCAATCTTAAAGAATCGATAGCTTTCCTGAAAGCAATCACTCCTCCAGGAGTCCTGAAGTCACGCACCCGCCCGCCACTCCCGAACACGCAGCCGGCACAGCATGGCACGGCCACCGGCCGATCTTTGCTAACTTTAGGGTTGCCGCATTTAGAGAACATATTATTTTTATTTATTTTAAAATATACTAATATTACGCATTATAAAACTGGAAAAACTTGCAAAGCATTATTTGCCAAATGGAAGCTGCTAGTACAGAGGTGAATGCGTGGCTCTATACTGATATGTAGGCTCAGGTAAAAATTCCATCACAATTTAGACCATGCATTTATATCACGTTTACCTTTTGGAAATAAATTAGAATCATAGGACTTGTCAAGAGATTACAAAATATGTCGTTTTATGTACAACAACATATTTTGTAAGTATTTACTAGCTGCCAATACCAGTTGTGACCTTCCCCTTCGGGCGATTTTTCAGCCTAGCAATAGCATCGCGTGCGAGATAACAGACAACACAATAAACTTGGACCATTACTGAAGTTTAACTTTATTTACTGATATCAGTTACTGGCGAAAGAGGCGGCTCCCCTCTTACCACCGTTTAGTTAAAGTCCCAAATCAGTAATCCAAATTTCTTTTGGTATACTCTCTACCTATATAAAATAATGTTCGTATTTACTGAATATATATTGACTGTCAGAGTAGGTATTTGTATATCTAGTTCCAACCTGTATATTTATTGTAATAGTAAAAAACACTTTTTTTGTTGCTTTTTTAAATGGAAAATTAATAAACGACCGAATAAAAAAAAAAATAGCGACTGATGATGAGATACTTGTTTTAATAACTTGAGCGGTATAAATTTCAGTTAGCGAAAAATTTACGAAACTAACGACGAATATTGATTAATAATAAAATCCAGCACGAGATTACAAAAAGTGGGTTCTGATTATTCCATTTCAGATATTAAAATTCTAGCCGAGCGACTAAATTACTAAGTGAGAGACTAAGACCACAGAAAGGACAACTTCAATACTTATTAAGATAGAGACGATTTTTCCAATTGAGGTTTTACATAAAAAAACTACTAAAAAGTTCACTTTAAGCAACGTTTTGCAATTTGCTTTATGATTATTGGTTACTGATATTCTATTTGAAGTCTTATGTTTTTTTTTTGTTTTGATACGATTTTTTAATGATAACTATAACAATACCGTTAGGAAGAACTGCGACAAAATGGAACATGGGTCAAAAACGGAAAACCGTAGGTTAGGTTAGGTTTGTATTGTGACCATGTATAGCGGAGCGTCAAAATGGGCCAAAAACCAACTGCGACTAATTACCTACCCTTAAATAATTATATTTCTTAGCTGATAGTGTTAATTCAAATAGTTATTTACTTATTTCATAAGAAAAAAAAACAGAAAAATGTGAGTTCATAGTACTTACTTGAAAGTGGTTTTTCTATTCAAAACACTGCATTTTAGGGCCTGCATCGTCATTTATAAACCACGCCCAAACGCCGAGCGGGTCAATGAGCAGAATTTGTACTAACATGCTTGGGGTTTTTTGGCGTAAGCGCCTGATGTAAAAGTACAAAGAAATCAAAAATATTAGTATGTTTTTTAACATTTAAGTTAATCACGTAAATGATTAAGGGAAGAATGTTATTTTTATATAATTAAACCGTTTATTAATCGGTCGTTTGTACAAACTAGACAAAAAACTGAAAATGAAGGCGCGTTTTCGGATAAGTTTTCTATCGAGAAAATTTTCAACAAACATGTTTCCGCGTTAATAATTGAATAGGTTTAATCTAAAAACACATCTAAAAACCAGCCTATTTCATATATACTACTTAGATTTGACAAACGTCTCACTAAAAATAGTTTAAATTTTCGATACATCGCCTTAAGATAAAATGCCGCTCAGTATAAATAAATCATTATGTATATAATAGGTCGCTCAAATGTTACGTTTTTTTTTGTAATTTAAGTAACTCAAATTAATGTTTGTAAGTTGCTGATCTGTTGATTTCTCGTCACTCGCAGTCAGTCGACACTATACTACTAACCTAAATTAATTATTACTACCCTTTCTAAATGCTCCTCGCTCGTGGTTATCAAAACCGGTGCGTACTTAAATTTCGAAGTGATATTCAGTTCCTTATTAGAATAAAGAGTTAAATAACGTAAGCAAAATAGTGCTTTATTTTGTGACAAGGTTTTATAGCAGACTGTACTTCTCTTTGAACATCCATCCACTAGTTACTCACTAAGACTATCCCGAAGAGCCCAGACTTGGTAGGATTGCGTTATGTCCACCATTCAGCTCCATTCTCAGATCAGCTCGATGGTATCATAATATTACATTGTCGCCGAAATTACATGCATACAAGTATACTAAATAGCTTAATCGAAAACCGAGAAGTGGAGCAAATTTAACTTGCAGGATTTGATTACAAACACAGGGATAGATGAAAATAAATAAAAAATTGTAAACAACCGGCCAAGTGTTATAATTTTCATGTAACATTTTTGTTAATTTATATAATTAGGGAATGTTTCCAAATTTTCGCTTGGAAGACATCGGAGATAAGGGTTTTTTCCCCATTTTCCTTCGTAAATCGAAATTTCACTATAGTAAAAAAAATGAAAATGTGCAAATCAAGTTTTTTCATATGATACCCGACTTAACCTAGTAACTAGACTTTGAATTTATGATCCCCTCATATTGATAATTTTTCATAGAAAATAAACAAATATTTTTATTTTTTTCGTTTGCAATACACGTGTCAGCTTTGTTTATAATTAGTCTTAATTTCGGGTAGCTATCATTTTATCTAAATTTCTTACGTCGATTTCCATTTCGCCGAAAACTATTCTACGAACATCATTACAGTTTTCTTTCTAACCGCATAATCATCAATTCATTGCTTTTTATATAATTGAACAACTTTTTATCGTTAATCGTTCCGAATTTGTCTCAAATCGTAGCGTAACGATTCATCGAATTTACATGTCATCGAAACATGATTCACGGATGGTACGTTCCATATTATTATTATTGCCACATTGTTTTTGACCTATTTTGATGCTCCGCTATACACGGTCACAGTCCAAACCTAACCTAACCTACAGTTTTCGGTTTTCGACGCTCCGCTATACATGGTCACAATACAAACCTAACCTACAGTTTTCGGTTTTTGTCCCATTTTCATTTTCCGCTATACATGGTCACAATATAAACCTAACCTAACCTATAGTTTTCGGTTTTTGACCCATTTCCATGGTCACAATACAAACCTAACCTACGAGTACCTACAGTTTTAACGGCAGGATCCCCGATGAAATGTACTGTCGTTGAAACGTACATTATCAAGTTTAGTAACACTAAGAATTTTGGAAACTGCAACTTACGTTAAGTTAAAATTATAGTAAAGGCGATTCGACGAACGACTATGTCGATGGACAAATAAAATAATGAAGTAAAATTTGATCAGTTGATTATTGTGTTAAAGGTTATTCGAGCAAATGTATGTGCTATCTAACGTAGTTCGATGAATAATTCCTAAGTAATAATGAAATTCTGCGAATAGTGTTATGGGAAACGATAATCTGTAAAACGATTTTCGGTAAAATGATGGATTCCTCTTAATTTCAAATGGATACCATAGGTAGTTCCTGCTATACAGCATAGCACTGTAACACTCGGACAGACAGACGGACAAGAGTCGCACCGTAATGATTTTCTTTCTCTATTTTTGGGGTACAGATGCCAAAACAAAAAAGCGGCCAAGTGCGAGTCGGACTCGCCCATGGAGGGTTCGCAGCCGTTTGCACAAAAAAATGCACTACAAATGAAAAAAAAATGCGATATGAAAAAAAACACTAACAAAAGAGCGTATCTCCCCGGCACTTACGTCCTTTTGCTGAGAAGCGCAGTTTTTTTGGCAATAACTTAAAAACGGTATGTCCGATCATGTTGAAAACAATTTTCGTTGGAAGTATTTATTAAGTTTTATATTTGTAATTTTTTTCATATTTTTTGAACATACCGTTTAGGAAATAGAGGGGGGGGACACAATTTTTGCTACTTTCGGAGCGAATATTTCGGAAAATATTCACTAAATCATTTTTTTTTCTTAGAAACCTTAGTGTATTTAGAATAACTGTCGAAATATGTACCACACATAGATATATGGCTGATTTTTTTTTTCAGTTTCGGTTCCATGTATGGAGTACCCCTGCCCCCCCCCCCCCCCCTAGAAATATATATATTTTTTATTTAACTATCAAACTAAGTAGCGGTTTACACAAGACACCTATGCTCCAAACTTCATCAATATACATCTTATAGTTTTTGAGTAAAATGCCTGTGACATTCGGACGGACAGACAGACAGATATGACGAATCTATAAGGGTTCCGTCTTTGCCATTTTGGCTACGGAACCCTAAAAATGTGCTGCCCGCCCCTCCACCATGCTACGATCTCAAATTGACCAAATCGTCGATATCTAACGGCTTGGGATGCTAAAACCGACGTAATTGAAGAAAGAAAAACACGGCCGTGCTTTAGAAATGTAACGACCGGTTATAATTTTCTGCTCGCCATTAAAGTAGAGAACCCGACCAATATAAAGAAACAAGCAAGTATGAAAATACGACTCATTGTTTGGAGCCTTCAGTGGGTACATATGTAATTTAGGACGGATTGTGATTCGGTGAAACGTTGCTATGAGAAAATTCTTGGCGTTTGTACTTACACTATGTATAACCATTAAACTCAGCTTATTTCCAACAACTTTTGTTTGCAGATTCAGTCATTTCATATGTATATTTTTAAATTTAAATTTAGTGAGTAAAAATTTGCCGAAATTACACAATTATGATCCGGCCACGACATTGCGCGAATTGCGGCGTGGCAAACGTTTTATCTGTTCATTGCGCGGTCGAGACGCGCAACGAACTGTGGTTAGTTAGAATCACACGCAATGATTTAGAAAAACCGCTGCCGCTGCCGCCGCCGCTCGATGTGTCGTGGCCGGGCCGTTAAGGGCCTACTTCGTCATTTGTTAATCACGCCCCAAACACGGAGCCAACCAATAAACGTGATTTGTAATAAGGGACGCATTTATTGCTCGCGCGCATCAAAGAAAGAGAAAGCTAATACACTACATGCTTGGGGTTTTTTGGCGTAAGCGCCAGATGTAAAAGTACCATGAAATCGGAGATATTATTATGTTTTGTTAACATTTAGGTTAATCACTTAAAAGATAAAGGGAAGAATGACATTTTAACATAATTTAGCCGTTTACTAATCTGTCGTTTGTACAAACTAGACAAAAAACGGGAAATGAAGACGCGTTTTCGGATAACTTTTCTATCGAGGAAATTTTCATTAAAAATGTTCCCGCGTGAATCACTGAATAGGTTATATAGTCAAGAAACACATATCTGAAAACCAGCATGTTTTATAAACTAGATTTGACAAAAAATGCGCTACAAAATAGCTTATATTTTCGATGCATCCCCTTAAGGAGACGAAGAATATCAATTCTATTTACAATTCGTAGTAAAAATAAGTACCCAATCTGAATGTCATGCTACTTCTTATTGACTTGGATGTAGATATGGTATTGCAATAGTGCACGATTAACAAGTAATCGGTGAACCGATGAAAGACCCTTGACACGTAATTTGCAAACGGCTGAACTAATTTTCTGGATCTTATAACTAAGGACACTCGACGAAGTCACCTTTCGGACAAAAAAACTACATCCACATTGGTTTATTTGTTAAGAAGCCACAGACAGGCACACGGATACGCATGTCAAACTTAACTTACAACGGGTAATTTTTCATCTTAGGTTAAAAAGAGGACTTATAACAAACAAATGTACCCATCCATTATGTACATACACAAAATATGTGCCAAGTGCGTCCTACATAACAACTTTCGATGTCTACAAAACAAACGTATTAATCTATATACCCCTTGATGACAATACTTATTCAAAGTATGTTTATTGTTTAGTAAAGATCTCATGCACTGTTAATGACTTCATCATCAAAGAGCTTTTTTCTATAGACCTTTTAAACGCTCAGTAGACTCGTATCATATTGACTCCTATTCCTCACCTTTCTAGTATCCTTAACCCATGGGACATTTAATTATCATAGAAATCTGGTTCGGATGATTTTTTTTCCTTTCAGAAGTAACTAGATAAGTTCATGGGTATAAACACTAGTTAAAACTCATTACCTGGTATGGATTCTAGGAAATCAAATCATAGTTTCAGTAGAATACTAAGTTTCAGAGCAATTACCATTAAGCTTTAGCTTACGGGTACGAATCAATTAAAAATGGGGTTAATTTCTATAGCAAATCTAGTCTTAATTCTTACACGAAACGTTTAAATTTTCATACAATTTGCACCTCTGTTGGGTTTTCATCGAATCAGATGCGAGTGAAGCTAGCTCGTGGTTTGGTAGGTACTTACGGGTTAAAATGGCAATTTGTAAGTAATGGTCAGAGCATACCAAATAGAACATATTATTTCATATGCAAATACAAAAAATTTAGTGGGTGGAGCTTTTTTAACATATAGGTACTTATTTCCAAATAATAATAATAATTATATATACTTGTAAGTAAGATTCGATCTAAGGAAGATAGGCAGCTCAAATATAAGGTATGTCATACATTAGCATTTTGATTTGATGTCTGATATTCAAACGAAAACAAGGAGGTGCTAGTATATGTATATTTATAAGACCTCCACATGTGGCACATTAATATACTAGTGGCTCTGTGAGCTGTAGACCTCGCGAGTGTTTCAATTCAACCCCCATACCTTAGGTCACAACGAGTGTTTTAACATACGAAAAAAATATTTACCATATTAAGATAATTTGTATTATAGTTTCTCAGTACTCTCCATTCCTCTGTGCACCGTTTCATCGGCTTAAACCATGATTTGAAGATTATGAACTAAAGCATTCCCGGTACTCTATTTTGGGAAGGCCTTCTACGGGTGCACGTAAGCATTGCGAGCATCCTCAAGGCTGTATGGTGGATATATGGCGGATGACTCAACTCTTCGATTTCTGTAGTCTTAAAAAATCTTTAGCGAGAGTGGCATTGTGGGGCGACGCTATGTTATGATACAAAAAGAGCTCCAATAAACCAATTTAGGTTGTTTATTTTAATTTTCAAATACAGCGGGTAAATACACTTCAGTGTACCACTGGACATTGACGGTTTTTTCATTAAAAGTAGCCACCATTTTTTTACAGTACTTTCTCAACTAAAATCTCACTAACGGCCGACGATGAAATTTTAAGGATTTATTTTATTTGTTTATAAGACACTTTTGGGTCTTACTTAGCAATATGAAGTTATCCTTCGTAAATGAAGTCGCGGGACGGCTACTTTTTCCGTCATCATTTAATGACAAGATCCCTCATTTAAATCGAACAAACCATCTGAAAATGGTTACTCGCGAATAAATAAATACTTAACGCTCCTGGCACGTAGGTACGGGTACTTACTTAATCAAATCATCGCACGGAAATGTTCTCGCTTAAAATCCATGGTAGACGAAAAAGGCCTCCGAAATCGAGAGAAAAAGAAAACTTTTTTATTTTTAAATATTTAATCAAATTATTTTCAATGTTCCAATATCAAACACCGAATCCCGAAAAGAAAGGATGAAATAAATAAAAAAGCGATTAGGCATCTCAAAACTTTCCTAGTGACCCACGTATCTCATCATTTTGATAAATTCCAAAAACTTTATGGACAATAAATATATACATAAATTATCGACTTGTTCACAAAATTTCATTACCTAACAGCCGGACATCCACCGGACAGACAGACATACGACAGCATTTTTGCGCAAGCTGAAACAAAGACGCTTCGCTCGCTATGCTCGCTCCGTCAACAAGTGCTCGTTTCACTTAGCATCTGTTGGTGTAGGTATTCAAACCCTTCCAATTGCCACTATATTGAATTGACCCTGTAGCTCGTAATAATTGGGCCGGCACTAACAAGTATCCTCAATAAAAATACTGCGTAGGACGGGGATAGTAGACGAAAAATAGTTTGATGATTATCGATATAAACTTCTTTGAAGAAATTTAACCTTGCCAGAAACCTAAATGACTGCGTGGATCGCATAAAGTAGATAGATGTCATTCCATTTTATTCAAAATAACAATATAAATTGTGTTTGAAATCATGGTTGTGTGTGCATTTAACTTATTATTGGCACAACTTAATTAAAATCTTAATACTAATCGATATCAATTTACGATTTGGCAATCACAATAAAATTAAACTACATCACAATGAAATGAAATTACAAAAACGTCACAAATTATCTTGGTAGGTATAAAAAGTATATAATTACACATGATAATCAGTTTTCATTCCATAAATTTTAATGTCATTTCATAAATTACAATCAAAATTCATATTCCAAAAAAAAATACAATCAAATTAATTACAATTTTTGTGTTTACAGACTTCATCCAACGAGTAGAAACATTTCTTCAGCAAAAAGGCTTCAAGTTTGTTTTCAAACATGTTTACATTTGTAAGTTCAATTCAACAGGCAATGTTTTAATTTGTTGAAAAGAACTCCTGATAGCCACCGGAATGCTTAACCAGATTGAGTTTGGTTTTTATCGCCTGTGGTAAGTCTTTCGTTCTCGAAGCCAGACGAGTCTACCTTTCTTCAAGAGTCTCTATATCTGTAAAATATTTAATTAGGTCAGTAAGTACTTCAATAATGTAAATGCAAGGTACAGTGAGAATTCTGAACGCTTTATTAAAATCTTTACAAGAAGTTCTTTAGCCATGATTCTGATTGCTCTTCTTTGAGCTGTGAATGCTATTTGAATATTGTACTTATACAACTATTTCCCAGATCCCAGATCTTTATACTGTTGCGGATTCTTGACTCTACCAGTAGGGCAATTTTAATTCATCTCGGAGACTACGGAGTGCATAGCACATAGAACCCACGGATTTTGCAACTGCTTGCAGCTCATTTTTCCATTTTAAGTATGATCAATATGGACGCCGAGAAGAGATTTAGATTAAAGATGATGGCGATTTTCTGCAACTAGCGTGCGTGTAGCCGATAGATTTCGATTTTTACTTAAGACCAGTACTAAATTTAAACCAAGTCTTAAAGCATTCGATGTTACCGAGCGTTTCGTTAAATAGCACCTACAGACACGTCGCCAGCTTGCCCATATAAGCGAACTAGGCAACTGCTTAAAAGTATACTTTACTTTGCAAATAAGGAGTCATCGCGCGGGCATTTCAGTAATATTTGAAAAAATAAAACCAATTTAGGGAAATCGAAAAAAATGAAATGTTGTCAAACATTTCATTTTTTTCGATTTACCTAAATCGAAAACCATTTGGAGAAAAACACCTCTAAAACACAAAAAATATTTGTGTAGATTTTTTTTACAATACCTTTGCCAAAAACTACCGAAATAGCTAAAACGGAAACTGACGTCACACAGCTAATCCAATATTGCCACTATATAAATAGTCTTCTTCCGGTTATCCGTTTGACATCTTTCGACGCATAACACTATTGACAGTTAATTTCACTCGAATATCGTCTTGTACTTTTCGTACGTTTCCTGCCTTTGATTTCGAGCTTTTCAACGACTCGGCATTGCCACGGGACCGACGGACACCTGCTCTCTCTCTCTAATGACGACTCGCAAGCCGTTGGGCAATTTTTTAACAACGACTTCTCATCTTTGATTTGACTCATATACTGCTCGTTTCCTTTAATTTTCTACGACTCTGCTATTGACATGCGAAACGCGGAGGGATTTGTGCGAGCTGACAACACTAATACTTGCCTCGAAAGCAGGGGCGTATTTACCCTAGGGCCATCCGGGCCATGGCGTGGCCGCCCCTGGGCGTTTGCATTTTGTTTTAGTATTGGCGCCATTGAACCAACTTTTATTTCTCACTTTTTTATTTTTAGGGTTCCGTAGCCAAAGCAAAAACGGAACCCTTATAGTTTCGTCATGTCCGTCCGTCCGTCCGTCCGTATAAACCGTCATAACGTATCTTCGTATAAACATGCATTTTACTCAAAATATAATGAAATTTGGAGTATAAGTGTCTTGTACAAGCCGCTACTAACTTTGATCTAAATCTTTGATTTGAATATTTTCGGAAATAATTGCTCCAAAAGTAGCATAAATTGTGTTGGTCGGTTTTTCTTGTCAATTAAATTTGAAATTAACATAACCAAAAAACAAGAACTAGTAAGTCGTTTAATCGAAAACACGCTTGTAAATGTAAAAACCTACGGAGCTTTCTATACAAAAAAACGGCCAACAGCATGTCGGACCATGCTCAGTGTGGCCGTTCATCCAAAAAAATACAAAAATACGATATGAAAAAGTGCACTAGCAAAAGAGCGTATCTCCATGGCACTTGAGTCTTTTTACTGAGAAGCGCAGTTTTTTGGCAATAACTCATAAACGTGATATTCGATCATGTTCAAAACAATTTTCGTTGAATGTATTTATTTAGCTATTTATTTGTAATTTTTTTCTTATTTTCTGAAGATACCGTTTAGAAAATAGAGGGGAGGGGGACACAATTATTGCTGCTTACGGAGCGACTTTTTCCGAACATATTCACTAAATCAACTTTGTTTTTTGGAAACCTAATAGTCTTTTTAAAAAAATGTCTTAATATGTGCCACACATTGATATTTGCTGAAAATAAATTCAGTTTCGGTTACATATAATGCGCCCCCTTAAAATATTTTTATTATTATTTAAGTATCAAACTAAGTAGTGGCTTATATAAGACATATAAACTCCAAATTTCATCAACAGACATCGTGTAGTTTTTGAGTAAAATGCCTGTGACATACGGACGGACGGACGGACATGACGGAACTATAGGGTTCCGTTTTTGCCATTTTCACTACGGAACCCTAAAAAGAGACCTGAAAGCATTTCCATACATGGAAATTGCGTAACACATATTTTTGTACACTGCAGTGACAAACTGCAGAGGTGCAGAGCAGAAAGATCATTTTTCGGTTTTGAAAAGAGTTAAGAATTATCTTGGCTTACGGACTTCTGAAGAACGTTTAAAAAGTTTAACGATTCTCAATATTGAAGCCGAATTAACAAAACAACTAAGTAACGAAATCATGATTAATGACTTTGTAAATAAATTAAACACCGCAAAAAATGTACACGTTATTAAAAATATAAAAAAAAGTATTTTTCTATTTAAATCGTTTTTTCCTTGATTTTTGGGGCGGCGAAAGTTATTGGCCTGGGGCGCCAAATTTCAAAATACGCCCGTGCTCAAAAGGAGACTATGTATATTGATGAAGATAAACTCCATCATCAATATACATAGCTCAGCCGGTCTAGCACAAATCTACGCGACTTCATTTGTCGCGCGACATAGCATCACGCGTCTTACTCACACTGTATTGAAAGGAAAGAGACAGGGCATCTTCGTTGCGCGACAAAGAGTCGCGTATCACAGTTGTGCTAGAGGTGCAGATAAGTATAATTTCTTCTCTCATCAGAGGTGTCAGAACTTCACAGTCTTCGCGGACGTCTTATGTTGCAAATGCTATGGGCTATGTAGAAATAAAGCGTCCTAATGATATATTTTTTGAGAAATGCCGCTTAACGCCGGAGCACATGGTGCCCATCAAAATGTACCAATTACCTATCTGCACAAATAGATAAAAGAGAATAGGCGATATACGAGTGTTGTTCATACAAGTTTTCTTAAAACAATATCTTATGCGTGGCATTTTCTACATAATTATTGAATTAATAACACCACTACGTATCATTTCAAATTTTGACGTTTTGATTTTTGGTGACAACTGCCGTCATTGTAAAACTGTTTGAGTGCACTAAAATGACAAAGTTCGCATTACATTTTGTTGTTATTTCGAACGTTTTTTTAAGTGTGTGAAACAGATCTGTGACGTAATTTTGCTGATAGTTAGACGTTTGTTACATATTTTTCATCAAACTAATAATGTTCATGGATTTTTGCATTAAAAAATAACATTTCCGCAAATATAAAAAAATACGTGTGAAATTTTGCCTTCTTTCGAGATCGACTATAAAAAGTATCATTCAAAAATATGAAATATTGTCAATTACTAGCCTCAAAGCAGAAGAGTTCGTTCAATACTATATATTTTCATTATTTAATTTTAAAAAAGTACCTACAAGGCATTTATTGCCGAATAAAGGGCTCTTGTCCAAGTCAAATTTTGCTATTCAACTGAACTTCGTGACCCATGGAGTCGAACCAGCACAGTCAGTATATAGGTAGGTATGCCGTATGGCTTTCACTGGCGATAGCCCTTGTACCGCCTGTTGAAGTTGTAACCGAAATAGCAAGATTTTTTAAAAATAATTTCTTCTGCTCATAAAAGTACCTTTTATTTTAATTTTATTATAACACTCGTATTGAACGGTATTGAAAAGAAGAATCTAAAAACTGCTCTAACTAGACGAAAACTTATGCCCAGTGTCTTGTTAAAAAACAAGACACAGGGCAAAATGGCATTTCCAAATGGTCCTATCCTCGACTTTCACATTAAGCTTCAGTACTCGTACTGGCGTACCCTCTCGGTGTCTCTTTTTGGGACAACACGTTTGGCTCCATTGGTTGCACAGGCGTGTCCCTTAGGCGAAGCTAGCGGTCCTGGGTATGAATCCTGGCCAGGGCAAGTGTTTGTGTGATGAGCACGAATGTTTGATGCTGGGTCTTGGATGTTTTCTATACCTATATTAAATTATTATCTATATATTAATGTAAATCGTCGCCTTCTACCTACCCATAGTACAAGCTCAGCTTAGTTTGGGATTAGGACGATTTATGTACGATTATCCCAGATATCATTATGGCCTAAGATCGAATTTACGGGCTATAACGTCAGTAACAAATCTCCCCAGTACTTATTCCTATCATTTACAGACCAGTCATCTCCCCTAAACTTAAATCCGTAAATGTACATGATGTATGTATTATATAAGTATAAGTATTATATACGTATATGTACTTTGACGTGTCTTGCGTGTAGATATTCTATAATGGGGCGCCATCGCCACAGAGCTCAGAAGCGTCATATTTTTTTTACTTTTTTAATTGATACACTAAGTAATTGTAGTACTTTCAGGCATCCGTTTTTTGATTATAACATGTCGAATACGTTATGTTTTTCATAATCTTTCTGTACTGTCAAATCGTTTTTGTACCCGCGATAACGACGTATGATTATGACCAAAAAATTAATTCATAATAGTAGTTTATGCAACTGATACATAATGAGAGGCCCTGAAATACGAGTGTGGTTTTATGAAACGAGCGTTATCGAGTTTCATAATAGGATCACACGAGTGTTTTAAGGCCTAATTATGTACAGATGCATACACTACTTTATCTACACACATATTATCATAAGTACTCTAAGATGGGTTCAGAAATAGCCGTAGGGAATTGACCTGCATTGTTACTAGTGTTACCTGTAAAACATCAATAGACTATAGATATTAAAATAATGCAATAAAAAATAAACTGGAACAAATACAGAAACAAATTATTTATTCACATCGAAGTCGTGCGTTTGTTCTCCAATCTAAAAATTCTTAGTACTTTTTTACTAGTACTAAATTTGGTTATCGATTTTTCTGACAATAAGTTATTTGTTGCAATCGTGGCTGCATTTACGATATCCTGCGGAGTGTTAATATAGTTCTCGGAGTCACTTCTACTCATATTTTCAACTTAAATGTAAATTACAAACAACTTTTCACTATTCTACTTTCGTAACAGCAAAAAACCAACAATCTTATGACAACATTAATGGCGGCAATTCGATCCTCCATCAAAACTAATGTTTTTTTTAATCATAGACAAACGAATGAAGTCCTTATTTTCATATTACTCGAGATCAAATGTCGAGCGGTTTATATTAAAAAAACATACTGAATTGACGTTTCGTATCGATAACTGTTTTAATATCTATGGATACTAGAATAGAGACCCACTTAAGTTTTGACAGCTGTTCCAAATTTAAATGTAATTAAACTATCGGTTGCCGATATCGTAAAGTAAAAATTACGATGCACCCACAGATACAGATTTCCTAATTCTATTTGCTTATCGCTGCCAAACATATTGTAGAGAACTTATAATGTGGATCTAGATAAAACAAAATATAATCTATAGATACTAACATAACTACTGTAGGTATAAATGTAAAAAAAATAATATGTACTTGTACCTTGAAGATAGTTTTACTCGAAATAAGTGAAATAGGTTATTTGAAACTCCCAGAATCGTAATATTAACATTGTTTTTAGGGTTCCTTACCTCAAAAGGAAAAACCTGAACCCTTATAGCACTTTGTTGTATGTACGTCTGTCTGTCTGTCAAGACCCTTTATCTCAGAAACGCGTGGAGTTAAAATTAAAACTATATACTCAGGTCTACGGTCCCTTGAAGCTGTAAAAAAATAAAATTTCTAAGTTTACGTAAAAAAAAGATACAGCCGTTTATGCCGCAAAAAACATATATATCGACACTTTTTGAAACAAATAGGGTACTTCCAGTTGTTCTAGAAACTTGAAATTTGGTATGAAGGAAGCTCTTATGGCACAATCAACAAAATAAATCGGGAAAACTATTTTTAACCAATATAAAATGAGCACCGTGTACATTTTGCTTAGGAGTAGGGCTTTACTAACACTGGATTTCCATAGATACGGCCATTTGTAGCGTATATTTTGGATAGAACCCTCGGTGCGCGAGTCCGACTCGCACTTGGCCGGTTTTTTCTAATGTTTGTTAATACGAGTTTTTGTACCCATATCATAAGTATCTCAACGGCTTTTGGTACAGGATTAGCGAGATATACGCAGACGGCTATAAGAGACTTTTTACCCGACTACGGTCAAGTAATAAAAAGGGTAATGACTTTTCACACCTACGCCTGAACGAAGTTGCGGGGCCTTTAAATGGCCTATAGTAAATTAATAAAATATTCAAAAGTAGCTATAGTACATTATGACACGAGTGTGGTACGTTGGTAATTACACTCGAGGCTTATATCTTGCAGCACGAGTCGTAGACGAGTGCTGTATAAAGCCGAGAGTGTAATGAAATGACCAATGCACACGAGTTTCATACGACGTTTTTCAACACACTTGCGAGGAAAAAAGCACAAAAACAATCATACCTTACTTAAAATTTGGTCTAGATTATGCGTGCATAACCAATCCTGTAGTCGTAAGTTTTACGTTAATCCGTCATCAGTACCTCAAATATACGTACCTACATACATAATAAATACGTTTTAAATATCTTTGCTTGAAACTATTTACACAATATTGACATTTTAAAAAAATAATCATAATTCAATGTGAAATATTTGTAAATATTAAATATACCAAATCAAATCAAAATGGCGCGCTGCGACCGGTGCATTTGTCTATGCGCGCGCACGAGCGTTGAGGCAAAGGCTAATTAGCCAATCAGCCAAACATTAATAATATAATGAACTGAATAATTATATCAATTTAATACAATCTAAATGTTATTTTGTTTAGAAAACTTCATAATTTATTGAAATTAATTGCTTTTTACAAGTATTTTTTTTATATTTATTAAAATAACCTAAAATGTTCCTTCTAAAACCTATTCTCTGAAGGTTAAAAAAAACTGTAATGAAAAAGCACTAGTACGATTATGTAATATAAACAACACGCGTGTGTAATGGACTGGATTACAGCCATAAAAACGGTGTAATAAGAGCCACTTTACGAGCAAGTGTGTTGAATAATCATTTATTATGTGCACATTTCGATTATGTTTTGTTCGATATTTGATTTTGATTGCGATTGTAACTGTTAAGATTATGGTAATAAACACAACTATATATAATAATGCTAAAATAAAATTAATAAATAATGCTTAGTAATTTTCATTTCATGAATATTGACTAACCAACTTTGTATGTAACCGCGAAACCACAAGATTTCTACGTTAAACATATTTGTAAGAATCCAGAAAATGTAGGATCATCATCGTAACAACCGTATTAAGTAAAATATTAAATTGGGTTCATATTTATTTTAATATCCAATTATTTTAAATTAAAAGCATTACAGAGTGAACTAAAGACATGTAAGCAGGGTTCCATCAACACATTATACAAAAAAATCTTTCGTACTAGCTTTATGTAAATGCCACAATTTTTATGTAAAAACAAAACGTTCTCTATTCGATGTTTTAATCACTGGCTATCTGATGGTGAAAAATACCTACTAAAAGTTAATTGCCGTTTTAAACAAAACAGTTGCTCGAGAGCTTCAATCAACACTTTTCCCAAACAAACTACACAACCAACAACCTAATTAAAAAAACTGTTAACGCTCGCACTTGACCGACATTTTTAACTGCGGTGTATTGGCAATGGGCGCGATGACGTCATCCATTGACGGCCCAGGCGCCAATGTCACTCATTGTCAACGCCACCAGACATCGGTGACCTGCTGCCCCAAATCACTGTCGAGTCTTCAGAGATCACAACAAATCGGACGAAAATTGGCAAATTAATCGTGAACTAGGGTCACAATAGTTTGGGGGGAGTATAGAGTTCTGTGTTGCTTAGACGCATATGACCAGGTATGATTGTAACTTTTGATGAACAGTTTTGAGATATTAGGAGGTTGCTGTAGAGTAGCTAATTTGAATTGGATATAGACAGCGTTTTGATAAATTGGGTCGTTATTTTATTATTATGAAATTCTGTCAAAATAACGCCTTGAGTGTTATGATGAAATTCAGTACAAAAGACAGACTTCTTTGTACCTAACTTAGTTGCATGCACTTTACAATTACTCTCAAATGTTGTGCGTGGTTGTAATCGAGTAACAAACACATATGTCATGAACGTTATGTACTTTAATTAATGACTAAGTTTGTGTCTTGTAACCACGCCTTTTCCTAATGATCTTCTGCGCCCTAATATTATATTTTTTTCTTAGCACCCTTATTTGGATTCACACTTGGATAGGGACAGTGGAGCTATGGAAGAAAGGCTAAATTTGTAGTTAGGATTCAAAAACAGAGCTGTTAATGTAATAATTACAAATTATTACTTTTCACACAATTACAGTATAATCTTGTATACCTATGTGTTTGATAGCAATAATATTCACGCTGTTTCGTCATAACTTCCTCAAAATTTCGGCCAAGGCGGGGAAGGTTTAAACCCCCTAACATCGCTTAAGTTCAGAAAACCTACTCCTGCAAAGGTTACTGCGTACGTATGTCATCACCCTAATTTTGACAGCTCGTAACGCGACACTGACGTGTCGGACGATTTGTGTCAAGGCCGACAGACGTAAACATAACACTTCTTACTTTATTTGTTGTTAATGGAAAAAGACTAACAAAAATATGTAGTGTGGTATGTAAATTGCTAATCGCGGTATCTATGTTATTATTATTAAGACATGAGGATGTGGTTAGAAATCAACTTTTACAGTGTAGACCAATAAATCTGAAACTACAGATATCTACAACTACGTTATGGGACTAACTAGATCCCAAGAATAATTCGTTAAACTTAAAACACCATTTTTATTCTCCTTTTCTGCTTAAAATAGTATTAAATCTAAGGCGTAACTACGTTATAAATAATATGTTCTTATCCGGACATGTTTTCATGCATTAGGTACTCACTTATCTATAGCGTGGTAAACTAAATAACACAATGATCTAAAAATTTACAGTAAACAAGAACAAGATCACAGTAAACAGATAAACAGTATACTTAATCTAAATGATACTCATTGTATGTATATTTACAAGGCATATATATAGCTAAATATAAAACCGGCCATGTGCTAGTCTGACTCGCGCACCGAGGGTTCCGTACAAACTTTCACTTATTCTGGCCGGTTGTCAGGCGTCGCATACAATTTTAACCAAACCGCGTTACTAAAATAATGATTATGGATCGATTTACCGTTTTGAGTTATAACCAACAAATCGTATTTTTTCATCTGTTGTGCCTTTTTTATGAACGGCTGCGGAACCTTACACTTACACTGAGCATGGTCCGACATGCTCTTGGCCGGTTTTTTACATTAAAAACGTTTTTTCTTTCATTCCCTCATTGAATGTTGCACAGGAGACCCTTGCATAATGTAGATGAGTAGGAAAAAGGTTTTGAAAATTCTTCCTCTACGGAGGAAAATTTGTATGCAATCCCCATCCTGCGTGCCGCGGCAAACGGCTAATGAAACGGAACACATATAATATTAGGTACATACCAGTGGCGTGGTGTCAGAAATGTTGTTGGTAAAGCCGGAGTATATTTTCTCTTATGTTTTCTTTAAAATCAGTAGAATAAAGTACTCAAATGCCTTAAAGTAGGCAAGCCGATGAGAATGTTCTATTAACGCCACGCCACTGGTACTCGTACATACGCAGGTACGTTACCAACAAAAGTAAATTTACCTTGAAAAAATTTAATATTGTAATCAATGATCATACTGCGCTGCTTCTGTGCACTGCAGTCTGACCACAAGATGATCTAATGCGTCCTTGGCCGTTATATCACTGACTAGTGTTACCGTCGTACGTGACAACAGCTTATTACAATGTTTACCTCTCTTCTGTTTAAATTAGCTACAGGAACGAAATGTCTTCAATAATCTTTGTTCCGGTGCCAATATCACTGAGAAAGTGAAAACAACAATAATGATTTTCTCGAAATAACTACCTTATGCCCACTAAATTCATTACTGAAGGTTAATGTATTTAGTTTATACGTATCTTTTTATTTATTTTATAACATGTCACAAAAAAGGTGGTGTAATTCAGTAAGACAAAACCGACTTTGGCTAAAACAAAATCGATTTTACATAATATGTACAAAAATAATTATAACTAAAATTCCAAGTGCTGGCGGAAAGTATAGGCTTTCATAATCTGACAATGACAAATCGACCAGATAATGTATTGGCACATGTAAAATTAATGCAGCTTCTGTTTTTATGTTGGACGGGAACTTTTTTAGAACTTGCCGGTCGATTTTTTCCGCTTGGTTTTTGCGCCGTAGTTTTTGTGGGGCTAACCTTGCGGTCGCGCCCTGAAGGGCTATTAACCTCTAATAATCTCAGCTGTTTATAAATACAATCAGCTCCCTTGGTGTAAAGTTCATTAAAATCTCGTCGTCTGCAAGAAGTCCGTTACGAGGATGATACTCCGCAAAAGAGACTGCAAGAGTAAGTTTTTCGTGTTACTATCTGGTGGCGTCTGGAAAACTTTTTTTCACTTCAGAGATACGTGATCTAAGTTTCTTTCTTATTTTAATCTGCATTATGAATACTGCGGTACCAAATGCGTTTCTATAGAATTTTTTGCAGCAAGCAGGGTGCCCGATGTCTTTTCTATGTTCACGTTTTAACTAACCCATTTTTCAAAGTTTCATGGTTTTAAACACTCATCGGGTGGCGTGTTACGTGTCAGTCTTCCGAGTTGTATTAAACAAAAACCTAGAAGTAAAACTTTCGTGTGTATGTATTCATTGGAATGTCAGTCATCTAGATATTCTTGTTGTAGTCACTATTTGCAAATAAAGAAGGAAGGTCGAATATGTTTCTCACAGTTTATCTAGTCAATGCTAAAAGTAAACTATAAACCTGATTTGCAAACCGTAAAATTATAGTGATTACAAGAAAAGGAGTATGTTCAGCACATTAACCCAATTATAGAGGTTGATTACGAAAGCTATGAGAAGGTCAAAATCGACGAGCACAGACTGTAAATCGCGGGAAATTAAAAATTGCATAAACTATACTCGTAATAGCGCTGCGAAGTAAGGGTACTCGCATATTAATAACAAGGCAGGGATCGAATGGACTCCAGCGTAGTTTGTCCCTCCACGCGATGGACAGGTGATACCGGAAAACGAAGGATGCAGAAAGCGTGTTGCCGATCGTTGTGGAAGTCTTTGAGAAAGACTTAGACATTCAGCAGTGGACATCTAGGTATGGGGTCAAATAGTATTACTTCAAACAAACAATTCTTGTGTACATATACAATAATATTTGTGTCGAAAACGACTCTAACGATTCGGATTAAATTTGGTATGTAGAGTTAGTTTTGCCTTACAAATATATAGAGATATAAAACACAAAAAGAAAAATTTGCCCCTTTAGCGTTTTGGACCACCCGAAGACTTTGGGGACTGCTTGATTGAAAGGCAGTTCAGGTGGTTATGGTAATGGTAATTAATTTTATTTAAATATCTGCTTCTTATATAGTAAAACTAGGTTAACATTTTTATAATTTGCGTTGGTAGTTGTGAACCTAGTGTTCTCAACTACCGCGATACTAGACACATAAAATTAGAAATAGATAAAATTAGATTTAATTACAATAAGGGAAACCTACATGTAGGTAGTTGGGAACGCCGAGTTTCTCAACTACCTCAGTACGATACGCGTCCCGCGGCGCGCGTGCATATAAGGCGTGCTGCAGTCCGCGCTCGTTCTTTCTGCTGCCGGCCGCCGTCGAGTGAACATCGCCTCGTGCTCCGTGCTTCGTGCCACATACTTCGCACCTGCAACGCTGACTCCTCACCGAGGCAGAACACAACGTCAATCCTGTCTGTTTCTACTTGATTCAGACGTCAATCACGCTACAGTCTGTTTCTATGTGGTTCGGACGTCAATCACCTACATGCTTCCCCTCCTAGTGGAAACGTACCGGCAGGCGAATAGTACGTCCACTGCGGGTTGTTCGGTTTTCTTTTGTAGGTGTTGAGTTGGTTTGTGTTTGTTGTTTCAGGTTCTGCATCGGTGTGTTTTTCTCGGTCGTAGTGTCGTTACAGGAACTCTGTGTAATCTGCGTTGATGTAGATGTGTTTTGTTTGGCGGTAGCGTTGTTACAGGAACTCTGCGTAGTCTGCGTCGAAGTAGGTTCTTGTAAATCTTGCTCGATGATCGTATATGCGGGTTTTAGACGGTCTATTGAGATGTTGGATTGCCGGTTAGGTAGTTGCAGTGTGAAAACCTTTCCATTTCGTTTCAGCACGCGATAGGGTCCGTCGTAAGGTGCTTGTAGTGGCTTCTTTACGGCGTCGACTCGTACAAAAACGTTGTCGCATGTCTGAAGGTCACGGTGTACGAAGATAGGTCTTGTGTTGCTATGTGACTGGTTCGGCATAGGTCTCAATTTGTTTATAACTTCGCGCAATCGTTCCACGAATTCGGCGTCCATGTTGGATTCGGCGGCGGAGTCGCCACGCGGCGTCGATCCCAGGAATTCGCCCGGTAGTCGTACACTGCAGCCGTAAGTTAGTTGGGCAGCGCTGACGTTTGTGTCACTTCTCATCGCGGTGCGAACTCCCAGTAGGACAGTAGGTATTTCGTCGATCCAACTTCTTGTTGTCTGTAGTCTTGCTTTTAGTGCGGCCTTGAGTGTTCTGTGCCAGCGTTCGACGATAGCGTTAGATTGCGGATGGTACGGTGTTGTCCGGGTTCGTTCGATGCCGAGTAAGCGTGAAAGGGACCTGCAACGCTGACTCCTCACCGAGGCAGAACACAACGTCAATCCTGTCTGTTTCTACTTGATTCAGACGTCAATCACGCTACAGTCTGTTTCTATGTGATTCGGACGTCAATCACCTACACCCCCTATTACAAAGCTCTGTCGCTTAGGTTGTGATAATTGTGATTAAATAGCTCTTTGAAAGAGGTAATTATAATTGGTTGTTTCCTGAAGTCAATAAAAATTCGATCGACACACATCATTGAACGTCACTTGCAATATATATATACATACTCGTATATACCAAACTATCAAGTCACAATATTTTTGCCCGTACGAATATTTTAAAATTAGTAAAAACCAAATAAGAGGAATTAATTTGACCGTGCCAAACAGTGAGCGCCTATGCACACTGCGTTTTTTACACGCGTCGACAACGCGTTTTTCATTCCATTCCACAGAGCAGCACATACTGACTCGTGTGTGCATCGCGTTTGTATCGATACAAACGCGCGTCGACAGCGCGTTTAATTAACACGCTGTGTATAGGCCCCAACATCGTCAGTTTATATTTCTCTTATAGATGTCATACTATCCCAGCGTTTTGATACTTAATAAAAAGTAGCGGACTTGATATGTCAGGAAAGTAACCTATTCGTATTGATGTGTTGCGTAACCTATATTTAAATTTAATTAACTCATACCGGAGGCCGTCTCACTTTTCACAAAATAATGTTGCAAGGAAAAGCACATAGATATTTCACTTACAATCGCTTTTGACTAAACAGTAATCCTATACCCCATTTACCAACCGATCCGTAACCAACAAATCGATCGTCCAGTGCAGATAAGCTGTGACCAATAGATTAGCGAGATCGACGTTTGCGTGCGTGTGCGCAGTTAATCGTGCAGACGACGGCTAAAGGTATTTAATTAATAGCGAAAACTGATTTGATTTTAAACTTAACTACATAAAATTCTCTATAACTTGTGTTTATTGTCAGGTTGAAGATATTGCACCGATTGGAAATCAGAGTATTCAAATAGAAATTTCATATAAATCATAGAAATTTTTGGTTTATATCGCCTTCAGTTTGTTTAAAAAGAGTAAAAGTAGCAAGGAGAAAGGAGACCAAGGAGACCGTATACGAACCACATCAAGAATAATAAATAGCGTGGCTAATAGCATAACTGCTTGCGATTTCGATTTTCTTATCGCACTACATAGCATTACCCATCCCACTCGCACTGATTGGAAAGATATAGGTAGATACTTTTCGTCACGCTGCAGGTCACAGTTAAGTTCAAAATCAAAAAGAAAGCTCAGGATCGAGAGACATGGAAGGTGCTTCACCAACAAGCGACTAGCTCTTAAAAGTAAGATGATGAGCGAAAAATTTAACTTAAATTTGATTTAGTATCTGATGCCGGATAATTCCAATGAACTCCAACGAGTGTATTACGTTCTTAAATGTGATATAGGAGATGATAGGACCAACCGGTTGGTCATATCATATCATAGCTGCAGTTATTCTAAAATCGTCTGTGAATAATTAAATATTCAGCAGCAACAGTATAAGCGACAAGTTAGGATCAGCTAAGTTATGAAATCAGGTTACGACTACAAATTAAGCTCTGAAGTGTAAAACACGAATTAAAATAATTATCTAATCGATGAAGTATCACATCCGACGTAATCTTTGATGTGAAAATAAAATAATTAAGGGTAATAAAAACTAAACCGACATTAACAACAGTTAGAACGGCAATGTCGATAAATTTTCAGAAAGTATTAGTAACCTAAGGGTGCACACGCAAGAACAAGTCGTATTGTATGGTAATTTCGTAAAGTAGGTTGAACATGTCTGTATACACAAGTAAGTTTAATTTGATAATTAAGTATTGGGTTTAAATAAAACAATTTTAACGGATTGTATCGTGTATATTATCTCATTTGAGTTCCCAACGTTTCGGAAGCTTTTCAGCTTTCCATGTTCAAGGGTTTACTGAGAAAAGATATATGTTTTCTCTGTTAAAGTTCAAATTTGTAAAGTATTGAGTTCTACTATAGTAAAAAACTATATATATAATTAAATTTTTACTAGTAAATATTACTTTGGTCTAAAAGTTCAACGTAGAACGTACAAAAAGAAGACAAATACCTATTACAGTGATTTAGTTTTATAAACATTAGAAGAAATTAAAAAAAAGGCAAAACTGATGTTTTCGGCCTCAGATTGTGTAAAACATGACGGTTGAAGAAAGAAAACAAGTGTGATGGTCTCCCAAGGTAATGTTAATTGATTTATTGTATATAAAATAAATCAATTAACATTACCTTGGGAGAATAATTTAATACTCCCAAGACTAATTTTAATTATTAGATGAATAATACGTTCATATTACTGTAATCTTATGTTCTACTTGATTCATGTTCATCTTTTTTTACATTTATATTTGTCTGTCCTCTTCTTATGCTCAACTTACACATTGTTTGTTTACTTTTTATTTACCCTACCTTATAATTTTAGCAACAAGACCGGACCGCCTATTGTTTGTGTTAGCGGCTACTCCATGGCAATGTGGGCACTGATGATGTCAAACCTATTTTGTTTACTTAGAACCTGACTTTGAACTAGGTAGGTCTGACTAGGCTATTCAGTGGAGGAGCGCAAACCCACAAACGGTAATACGGCCACGCGGCCACGGCACAATGACTGCGGTGGTTGAGAGGCGCCACCGAAAATCAAATTCGCACCATTTGGCCATGTTCTATGGCCGGCGCTGGATTTAAGTGGCTTATGATATTTTCTTTTGGTTTGCAAAATAAAGTATTGTTATGTAAGGTTTGTCTGATGGCACGGCTGTAGTAAATATCTGCCCTTTCTAACCTGTTTAATCATTCAATCCTGTGTTTAACCCCACAAATCCTTCTATCCTTACCCAACTAATTCGTTTAAATTAAAGAAAATTTCCTTACTCCAAGGCTATCAACAATGACGTTATACCTACTGGCTGCTTGATAAAACGAGCGTCAACGGTGCCACGACTGCTTGTGTCATCTCTATTTTAAACTTATCGAGAACTCGTTTCTTTAGGTATTGAGTATTTACGTCCATAGTTAGTGGCATCTAGATTGCTTGGTAAAGTGGTGTCTGGAATTATCATAAAATACTGTTAATGGCTTTTGATAGTGGTCTGAACATACTGGCACTACTAGAGAAGCTATTTTATCGTCGTATCGACGTAGAAGAATGCAAAGGTGTGTTTTTTTCTTTTCTAAACCAACATCTCTCCTGATACTTAATAATAATACATACATATTTATATAAACTGGGACCACGTTGATAAACATCCAATGCTATTACCTGAAAAAAAAAAGTATTGGGTTACAAAAAATATGTATCACATAATTCTATCCTGTTACAGTATTAACCACCTGTCGTCCTAGATGTGAAATCTGTTTCAACCAATAGTACAACAGAACAAAATTACTTTAATTTATCAATTTAGCCCATGGGCATAGTCGAAGTTGCATAATGACCATGACCTTCACATTTCCGCTCCGGTAAACCATGGCTACAATTTATTAGTGGTTACTCTAACAAAACAGATTTAAACAAAACATAATGCTCTTTTATTTCAGACCTAATGCGGACGTGTGAAGATCATTAATTTAATAATATGCTCGTTTGGACGTAGTGCAACTAAATACGGTAATATGGAAAGAACGTGGGAGATTGTTTTGTAGTTCCGCTTGTAAGCAATGACTTTGGCGTATTCTACACACGCTGAATTGTTTTGATTAAGTGACAAACATCAAGTAAACTATGGCTTTACTTTGGTTTTATAGACCCGGGAGATAATCGCTGTTAGTAATTTTCGATAAGTAGTTATTAGATATGCCACGTGTTAAACGCAACCGCTATCATGTTGCTCTACCAACACACATTTGTGTTTATTTATTGCGTCTCCGAACGAGAATTTTAATGGTAAATTGTAACACTTGTCGTAAAAAGACCTCAGTGGCGTCAATTAGAGAGAAATTATTCCCATATCACACATATAAGTAGTTTTTCCCAACGGCTCTTTACTTCTCCTTCTTTCAAGTTGTCTATTATACTGATCGTCTCATATTCCCGTATATTCCTCAATGCAAAACCACATCAGGTCCGTTGCACCGCGTTTACCCCTTTTTTAACAACTGACGAAAAAAGAGGAGTGTCATAAGTTT
Source organism: Hedya salicella (assembly GCA_905404275.2). Lineage (NCBI taxonomy): Eukaryota > Metazoa > Arthropoda > Insecta > Lepidoptera > Tortricidae > Hedya > Hedya salicella. The sequence goes on from FR990098.1 coordinate 20,900,144, forward strand.
AACATGTGTATCTGTGTCTGTCTGTAGCTCTACAAATGGACAGATTGTTTGATCATTTTTTGGTTCAAGAGTGATTTCATTTAGAGTGTCCTTAAGTATGGTTCAAGAAAATCGGTTCAGCTTAATATGTGTGTTCAGTTAAATATGTGTGAGTAAGGATTTCATCCTTACCCACACATATTTACGAAAAGTAATCGGTAAACCAATAAAACACCCTCGACACATCCAGAGAAGAGCTGATAATCTTCAAACGGCTGAACCGATTTTCTTGAACCATACTTAAGGACACTCTAAATGAAATCACTCTTGAACCAAAAAACCACGTCACGCATGTAGCCAACGCTGGACATTTCGCAGCGATCGGGCGACGACGGGTGATGTCATCGGTTGCGCAACCGGCTTGTTCGGCTGCGTGGCGCTAAGGACCAGTTCAAAAATTTTATCTTCATTAGCCACTCCCTCGCAAAAACCATGTCAACGGTTTAACACACCCTTGAAAATTCGTCAAAGAAGTGGCATACCTATTTAAACAGTCTACCATATATTTGCTAGTATTTAGCAGTAGCTTCATCCGCCTTACCTGTAGAAATGGTTTACCTATGTTGTATTAAAACTATGACTTGAAGTCTCATTAATAGGATTAATGTTATACAATAGATATGGCAAACAGAATGGTAATTGGTAGAAAGACGAATATATACCAATGTGATAAATCTCGGTTCAAGTCTATCTGCCATTTACTGACTTTGATGCTAGGGTGATCAGGTCTGCAGAAGCGTATGTAAAATCTACATCGAACCTTCCGATGGGGGTTGCTTATTAATTTTGGCTAGGTATATAATCGCTAACATAGCGATAATATACCCTCATCAACCACCTTTACTTAGGTTTCAATGAGTTTAAGTTGAGGGAACTTAAATGAGATAATATAAGCGATATAATCCGTTTAAATAGTTTCATTTAAATGAGTGATAATCGCGGCTACAGAAGATATTTATACTTAGGTTTATTTAATAACAGCTATATATGAGGCACAAAGTAATTATCACTCAGAACTTTATTCGAAGCTAAATGATGGCGCCACCTATTGTTAGACAAACAATAAAGCGCATTTCCATTTGGTCAAGTATATAAAGATTACCATTACATTCCACATGAATTGAAGGAGTTATGTTGCTACAGTATAGCCGTTACATTCGATGTAGGCAAGTAAAATCCTGAGCTACAAAACCGGAAAAATCTGTTAAATCTAGTGTAATAATGGATTACAATTGGAAACATAAATTTTCTCTGATTCTCACTAGAAGCTAGCTGTTAACATTATGTTTTTTTTTTACTTAATGTCTATGTAATCCAAACTAAAAATGTATTCATTCGTGGCAAATCACACGACGAGTAATAAATATATCTAAAAAAACATACGATGTAAAAATATACTATTTGTAGAGTCTAAGATCACATAACGAGAAAAAACTATCGAGTAAAAATATAAAATGCACACCTCTGAAAAACTTAATGTTCCCAATTGTGGACTGACTCAGTCCGACTGAGGCAGTAGATTTTAGACTTTAAAAAATATCATTAATATTGTGTATTTTTTTTATTTTAGCGTCTTGCTGACCTTTGTTAATAGATCTCCTCTCGCTTTTTTCGGCTCTAAACCAAACTTCGACATCTATTTAATCACTCTATTAAACCGGTCTTACCGTCTCAAATGCAAACGTATGTTTAACAGTAGTGCTTAAATAAATGATTTGGCAAAATTTTTTTCAGACTCAAGTCCTCATACAGTTTTTTTATCTATTTCTTTTTCGTTCTATTATAAAATAAATCTAAATCGAACTAGTTTTCAATTTTTTTTGTATGTCTTTGATTTTGGTTGTTTACAGTGCCTTGGTTTTTACTGTAATGCTGTTTAACTTTTTGAATAATAAATAATAAAATTTTAAAAATAAAAACTCTGTATGTTCAAGATATTTTGTAAAAAAATATGTGACCTGGCCTATTTGAAGGTCACTGAATCGAAATATATGTATTTTTTGACTTTACGGCCTCGTCACGTGAAAAAGACTAAACGGATTTCAACTACCTACTACTTGCATAAAAGGGGGTTATTGCTTTTTTCTCCTCCGCTAAAGACGTTGCGGTCACCGTCTTTACTAAAACTAATTCAGGTAAAACCAACACTAACAACAGTGATATTGTTGATCTCACTCTAAGTATTGGGTAGGTAAGTAGGTATAAACTAAAGTAAATCAAGTAACCCACCATTAAGTATAATATCATCATCATCATCACAATGAAAGAGCTAATTCAAATACCCGAGTAAAAAGTTTAATCATAATTACATAGAGGCAAATTATCTACATCAATAGTTAAAAACTAATTTGCAAGCAACTAAATTGTCACGCAAGACATAAAATTTGCATAATTATTCATTGTTATAGTTTATTGATTGGCTTAAAACCAAAACGCTGTATGTGCTTTGCTTTGTCCACCTCAGTAAGATTAGACATGAAATGTAATAGTCAAAAACTTATCCTATTATTTTAAGGACCTAAAAGGAGGTATTTGTCTCCTAAGGTAGTTAGGTATAAAATTATGTCTGAACAGGTTGTCAACCTGACATGAGAGAGAAACCACTATACTCGTATTTTCGTAGTATTGCTTGCTTATGCTAATAGTTAGTTACAAATCAGTTTTGTCTCAAAATAACCACCTTTCTTAAATATGTATCCTTAGTCAGCGGCGTGGCGTCCATATAAGCCGATTGCAACCGGGTTGCCTAAGGAAAGGGTTGTGACCACCATTTTCTTTAAATATGAGTAAATGAATACGCTTCGGCTTCCCTTGTAATTTTCCTGACGCTGCGCTTCTGATCGTTACACTATAATTATAGTGTGTAGTTAGTTATTTTGATGTAATGATTCCTAAACGTACCTATCTATTACGTTATCCTTGCCAAAAGAACCATGTGCAATGTATTCTCTTCCATAAACGACAACTGAAACGAAGCAGACGCATTGTGAAGCCGCTTTAATAGAAACTGAGCTTTAAATTAGAGGACCAAAGAAGATTTCTGTGAAAACGCATGTGACCTTAACGCGGGCGAGACGCGTCGAGGAATGCAAAACGTAATAAAAGTATCGGCAGACTTCGTACGTTTGGCCGCTGCAGGGATTGTTTCCCTCTAAGGAGAGCGTGGGCAACGTTCCTTTGCTATGCGTTAATATTTGTTTTTGTGAACCTACGAAAAAATATCGTTATATTTATTGCAGTACTAGAAGGCAGCTTCGCCCGTGGGGGAGAAAAAGTCAATCCTTTTGAACCAAATGTACCAAGTGTATTTTTATAACAAAAAGCGGCAGCCGTTTATACAAAAAAATGCACTACAGATGACAAAAAAAAACGATATGAAAAAAAAAACATTAACAAAAAAGCGTATCTCCCCGGCACTTAAGTCCTTTTGCTGAGAAGCGCAGTTTTTTGGCAATAACTTAAAAACGGTATGTCCGATCATGTTGAAAACAATTTTTGTTGGAAGTATTTATGAAGTTTTATATTTGTACATTTTTTCATATTTTTTGAACATACCGTTTAGATAATAGAGGGGGGGACACAATTTTTGCTACTTTCGCAGCGAATATTTCGGAAAATGTTCACTAAATCAAAAATTGATTTCAGAAACCTCAAAGTGTTTTTAGAAAAACAGTCAAATGATGTGCCATTCGTTGATATCTGCTGAAAAAAGTTATTTTCGGTTTTGGTTACATGCATGGAGTGCCCCCCCTAGAAATATATATATTCTTCATTTAACTATCAAACTAAGTAGCGGTTTACACACGACACCTATGTTCCAAATTTCATCAATGAACATCTTATACTTTTTTGAGTAAAATGCCTGTGACATACGGACAGACAGACAAACAGACACACAGACAAACAGACATGACGAATCTATAAGGGTTCCGTTTTTGCCAATTTGGCTACGGAACCCTAAAAATGGTTATGACGTGATGAAGCCCGCAAAGACATGTACATGAAAGATCGCTGAACTTAATAAAAGTATACTAGACTTCGTACGTTTGGGGCGGACGTTGCACGCTGCAGCTCGCAGGGATTGTTTCCATACATTTGTAACTTTATGAAAAAACTAGAAGATGCTCGCAACTTTGTACGCGGAGGGAAAAAAGACATAACCCTCTTTTTTTCTTCAGCGTAGTCGGGTAAAAAGTATCCTATAACCATCTGGAGATGTGGCTACCCGTGTGCCAAAAATAGTTGAAATCGGTTTAGCCGAATTTGCGTGCTGAAACCACAACGGCATATACAAACATACAAAAAACATATTTTTCGTTTTCGTGAACTCGAAAAAACCCGTAATAATCATTTATTTGAAAATATCTTCAATGTACAGACATTTCATTTTTACAACTTTATAATAGTTTACATATATACTTACTCAAACAGGAAGCCTACTTAAGATTGCAACACAGGGTATATTTACGTAAATTCCGAGAAAAAGTTGTCCCTCATTTTTGAAAATCTTATGCATGTTCATATAGTTATTCAAAAATATTCTAGCCTATCCTAAATCGAAGTAGAAAGTGCAAAAATGTACACTTTTCAATTGACATAACACCACTGTGGTAATGACCAATTTAACTGTTTGTAGTATAAATAGCAAGATGGTGCTAATTTGTATTCTCATGCCTTGTCTTTGCCGCTTCTTAGAGAATCGTGTGTAACGTGAACACTCACGTTTAACTTACCATTTCTTACGTTTTCAGAGGCTAAATATCTTACTAGAGCTAAATAATTTGCTGCTGAAACCTGTTATTAAATGTCTCTTTAATGCGTTTGATACATTAACTGAATAAAATTATCGATAGAATTATGTTTTTTCTTACATACTAAGACTTTTTTTTCAATCCAGAAACAATTCTGATCCAAACTATTTTTATACCGGCTCCAGATCTGCATTATCCGGATCTTTCATACGAAATGGAGGTATTTCCTAATATTAGTATAAATTAACTAATGAAAGACTCTTAATAATGAAAACAAATGTTTAGTTTACATATATCCAAAGGCAAATAGTTAAATATGCATTCCCTTTTTTGTATCGTAACATTCGTAACAATACATAATTACAATAGATACATTAAATCTGTTGGATAGCATTCGGATCTCGACCCGTCGATAGAGCGAGTGACATCATCTAATTATCGGCGCCTACGCATACTAATTGCTTGTACCACCATTTAGCATTATCGATTCACTATTCTTGGAATACCATTAAATGGAAGCGCAGTGGATATACACTATACACTACCGTCATGGTCTAGCGGACAGCCATATCGTTCCCGCCATCATAATATTACATTTGGAGTGCAGCAGAAAAAAAAACATAAGACACTTAAGTCTAAAACTGTATGACAAAATGATAAACAACATGCGGACTTATCGCTGAAAAGCAATTACTTTCAGACAACCTAAGGGTACTACCCCAGGGTAGTCTGAAAGCAAATTGGCGCAGAAAAAACGACCAACTAGTAAGTCGTGCACAAGAAGATGAAACACAAATGTTGACCGTACTTATATTTTTTGCAAAGCCATAAAAGATATACTCATAAAAGATATAGTCATAAAGATGTACAAATCTTCTCGGCTTTTGCAAAGTTGTAAAATTGAAAGATTATAATAAAATAAGAAATACTATTTGAAGGATTTTTTGTATGGATTAATGCGGCTAAACATATTGCAACTATTTTTGGTACACGGATGGTGCCCAGCTGGGCATGCACAAATGGTTACAGGATACTTTTTACCCGACTACGCTAACGAAAAAAAGAGTGTTATATTTTTTTCTCATCCGCTGACGAAGTTGCTGACACCTTCTAGTTAGATATATATGTGAAAATATCGGGTTTCAGACTAATAAAGTGTCTAAACACAGCGACTTTGTAATCAAGTAACCATATAAATTGCGCCTTGATTTTATCTCACAATCTTAAAGCAACTTGTCAACTTCTTCTAGCCTCTTGATTCTTAGACGGCAATTTATCCGTAAATGGTAAACAAAATGCCACCGCAATTTCTAATGCACTTTTATTTCCACTGAGAATCGACTGGAATCGAATCCATTCGGTCACTTTCCTAAACTCATTAATAGTCCCACCCCACATGAATGTCATATCGTATGATCGATTATTTATGTATTAGTATTAGTTTTGGCCTGACATTAGGTAAAAACATTCGGTTGATTACATTATAGCACATAATAAGAGATTCATCGTGAAATAACTAAATCAAATCAAGTACTCCAACGAATGAGGCAACTGAGGAATTAAATTTAAAATATGCCTAGGTCGAGTTTTGTATAATAATGGGCAGCTATATACCAACACAATTTTTGAAAGCGCAGAATCCTTTTTTATAAAATTAAAGTTTTTGCTATATAAGTACTTATGCCCTGCCGATGCATTTATGCAGCTCAAGCAGCTACTATATGCTATACGTTTAAAACATGAAAAGCTACAGAGGGCAGTTATTTTTGTGTATTGCAAAACAATACATCTCTGTATCACTCCGTAAACATGCTGCGTGCGAGCAGCCGTGAACTTCTGCGGTTATCGGCACTAGATACGGCTGCTGTGGCTGTGACTAATTTCACGGGCTTTTAATGGAACTGCTATCGCAATATTATGCTATGTGACTAGTTTTTTTCCTATTGCATTTATACGCCAGTTAAATAATTTAACTCTCTCATGAAGATTGCTTCACCCAAGCGATGACGGAGAAGTCGATTCAGGCTGCCTGTTATTCGAAGGATAGGAAAGATGATAAAAGCGAGACGATTTAAGATTTAAGGTTTAAGATGCGTCACTATTCGTTCTGAATTTTAAAATTAAATTATTCCATTGCGATATCTGTTGCAAAATTACAATCCAACCAAAGACATGGGCATGAGTTAGTTACATCGAGCCCAAAAATTCACTATTGCAGGTACCTATTTAAAATGTAATTTCCTATTAAATTTATGCAGGATAAACTGAAAATATACAGATTATGTAGATACTTTCTAAATGTAAGCGATAAAGTCCGGTTCCAAATTAAAACGCATCCTACCTACGTGAGGTATCACCTGCGGTGCGCACGCGCTCTAGCGAAACCATTGACATTGTGTGAAGCGAGAAGCAAGTACTCTGAGTAGAATAGATTAATTTAATAGGAGGTAAGTACACGGATGTAAATAAGATCTTTGGGACAACGACGATCAAACGGCGTAAATGAAGCCGCTTGTAGGGAAATCAATCTCTATTTTATAGAGAATGCTTACGTAACCATTCCTTGTTGAAACCAAAGAAGGGGTTGCGGAAGCATTTCGTCACTACTTTGAAAAAAGCTTGTATCTAAAACAAGTTAGGCAAAAAAGGCAGCAAGCATACTAGCGGGATATAGAGTTACTACTACGTTTTTCGTTTGATTAAAATTATATACGAGTTTTTTTCAAATTAGTGACGAGTTTCTTTACTATAACTTCTTTTAAGATGTTCCACAAGTATGTATACTTATAATAAATTTTCCTAATATTTTCAGATATACCTACGGAAAAAAAGCAAGTAAATTATTTAGCAAATAAATGATTGAAGATTGAAAGTTTCGCAAAAATAAACAACAGAAAATTCATATTGTACTTAACTATTACAATGGGGAACATGCATGAATTTTTTTGTCGCTTTTCTTAACTAAATGTCAAAATGCCGTTAAAACTATTTCAAAATGCGAAATTTAAATTTAAATCGACTAAGAAATACGCAAGATATAGGCATTTTAAACTACAAATTAGACAGAGAGGTCCGATATGCACTGTTACGTCATCGTGCACTCTGGCCATATAAACTCCATATTAAATTCTGTTTTGCGAGAAAGAGATAGAATGAAATTTTTGAAGGCTTATATCTTGGATATTTTTAGTTTTTCGAAAAAAAAATGTGTCTACTGTTTGTTACATGAATGAGCTTTTAATATTCCCCATTAGGTATGGATTGGATATGGATGCCATCACAATTATACGGATCATAGGACTTTTTTTGGATATTGTTCTTCAAATACAACATAGTGTATCGTATACCCCCAGATAATATTAAAGAAATCTTGTATCTCGCCTATCTCTGTTTTTTCCCCTGCGTTCGCGTATAATATTATCCCACCATTACCGAAACGGGAATGACATGTTTCTCTTTCAGCATTGCAAATGTATTTTTCAACACACTTACTCGTAAAGTTCCTCTTATTGAATTAGTCCACGCTTAAGCAGTAGTATTTTCTACATTAGATAATGACACTAGTGCCTTTACCTTAGAGTTTTTTCGTTAAAACGTCATCAAAGATTTGTATGTACAATAAATAGTAAAGGTTCTTTGAATAGATCTAACGTGGTTTACGTGGTATTGCTTATTAAAAACAATCCATTTTCTGTATACAATAATATAGATCAGCATTTAGCTTATTTTATTATTAATTTTAGGAAGGTAGGTACGCCTTTGACAGAAGAGACAAACACACACACACAGACGAACTTTGAACATGACATTGGATTACAACGACAGACTGCAATTAATGGAACCTGTGGATTAGCATGTTACACCCCATTAATGGCGATTCAAATTTCTATGCCTCGCCGCGCAGCAGTGATACCCCTACCTATATTTTAAGGACCTATGTACTCTGTACTGTACAGTCACCAGCATCAATATCTGCCAAAACAAAGCGGGCGAAAATATCTGACACGTCCTAACGGCCCTAGAAATAGACTCGTGTCAGATTTAAACCCGTGTTAAACACATATATAATTGGTAATTGTACAACAAATACAAATCAACGTAATACAGATCAGTATAAACTAAGAAAAAAACAAATTGGAAAGAAATCTAACTTCATCTTCTTCTCTTAATGTAATATCTTGTTTTTTTTTCATACGTATAATATCCTAACCAAATATCATCAATATAATCATCGAAAGAGAAATATCATAATGTTTCGCATTAAGCGTAATCGCCATAATCATGACTGTTGTGCACGCATTTGGCAGAGGAGAAGCCGTTCGCGCGAACTTTGGATGTGGCATTGTAGCATGACTAAGAGTTGAATTAAACAATTTAGCCCTGTCCGGGCAGTGACATCATGTGTATGCGTGTCACGAGGCAAATTTATGCATCGTGGCATAACAATGTGTGCCACAGGACGTAAACCCACTAATGATGCTTATTCTTTATTTGTATATCTTAATAAATTAATAATCCAAATTTCATCACATAACAACAAGTAAAAAGAATCGGAAGTTAATTCATTCTTAGATGCTGCCTGTTGCGAAATTTCGTTTTATCTAAGTACGTATTTTTTTTACAACACAACAAATATATCCTGCGGATAAGTCGAAGTGAGACCACAGTAATTTTATAGTTAAGGAAATAGAAGTAGGCCGTCTGTCTGCTTTTTATATTGACATATTTTTGCTGATTTTGAACAAAAGTTATAAGGGTTACTTAATTTCGGCAGTTGTTTCCATGGACCCAGCATGTAAACAACTGTTTACACCATTTTAGGATATAAGCTTCTAGTAATTAGCAGTATAATTGTAGATGACGCATGGCAAAATAATATCTTTCCAATACTATACACTAGCTCTTAATTTTACACATGAAATCATTAATATATTTACATAATACCTCTGCTTAAATTTTAAATCATGTGTGTCACAGTAGGTAAAACTTGTCTCAAAACAAATCTGATAAGGCTAGCAAACTTAATCTTGCCTACTTTCAAGTGCATTTTTTTGAATTATATCTTTATCATAATCTGCATAGAGTTCACTTGAAAATTATACATTTTCCCAATGAATTTGCTAAACAAGAAAGGAATGTTATCTCTTCCCAATCATATTATGCACATAGATAATTTAATTAAAACTGTAGACGTGGTGTAAAAAAATCAGTACTTACCTAAATATGTAAGGTATTATTGGTCATTAGTCAGTTATCACCCATTTTGTAAAGGTATGTTCGTTAATTCCAGCAATACTAATGCTATTGGAATTTTATGACGTGACATTGGGTATCGGTCTCGGCTTCCAAGGTAAACCCGCAAAGCCTTGAAATCTTTTTTAATTAAATACTGATTCGGAATGAAAATATCCCTATATATATATATATATATATATATTATAAGAAAGTCTTAGTTGTTAGTCTTATTTGTTACTTTTTGATCCCTTCATACGAAGAAGAATTGTTTCAGGTTCTTCTAGGAGAATTGGAGAAGCTCGAGCTAAACGGTATTTGAAAGCTGTATGGCTGTACGTTCAAATACGACAAATTATTCTTTGAGGTAGGATCATTTTCGGGTGTAAATTAGGCCGCTGAAATGTAATTGTAATGACACTATTTTCTAGAAAGTGTGATGAAATTATTTTATGGTCATAGGTATCAATGTACTTAATATGCATTATGTTCGCGTGATGATCGTTAGACTTAATGATCGCAATAAACGCCGAATTTAGGTATAACATAATTGTTTATCCACTGCCAAGGTCGCGTCCATTTGACATTAGGCGTTCAGCCATGCCTTGACATTATAATTGCAACTTATTATGCACAACAAAATGCAAAGTGTACTACCAGGATTTTTGTAAAATTATATGAAGTCTTTTTTCTTGTTTTAGAAGATACGTTTTTCCTTAAGAGCTTGTTAAATTCGACTCGTTCCAATAGATGCAATATTATTTACTTTATTACAATGCAATAGGATGAAAAAGTGGATACATCCCTATGTAGTCGACTGTACTAATAATAAATGCCTTAATACTGCATTTTATTTGGAATATTATTGTTTTTCCTCAGAGCTACCTACACATAAAGGTACGTCTGAAGGTTTATACATAAATAGTAGCAGTAATATTAGGAATTATTGTTTTTTATGATCAATTAACGTGGAATGTTCGGGGCAAATCTGACATCATCAATGGCAGCATCATAGTAAACATGTTACGTGGTCGTTTAGGCCGACCGCAGAAAAGTACTGGTAATTGTGACACATAGGCTTACTTAATGTATGTATGCTTAATCACTTCTCCAATGTAATTAAGCAATTACAAAGTCCTCGGATATAGAAAATACCCATACTATGGCATTAACAATTAAAATTTCCATAAATTACATAAAATTACCAATCTACCAACTGGGAGGTACATCAACATCATTCCAGCAAAATATATTATAGCATTCAGTCACGCAGTGAAAAACTATAGCTGAACATACTAAATCCGATGATCTGAAAACACAGATCACCACATTTGAAAACCTCTCCTTCTGAAGTAATATAAAATGCCAAAAAAAATATATAATCGGGTTCCATGCCACAATTATTGGATTAACTAAACGGATTACATTTGAGGCGGATTTTTTTTTCATGAATATTGTGTCGCGTATGACTTGCCGAAGAAAAACATTATTAGGTAAGCGTGTCCCGGCTCTTAAATGATTTCGTTCATTTACAAAACGGCGAAGAAAATTTATAATAGTTGGTTGAGAATAAGTAATTCATAATAATGTTACTAATAAAATTGTCCTTTGATTGATAGGTATAAATAAAGACTACTTTACTACAAACTAAATATCCTCTATTTACATCATATGTAAAGGGTCGGTACCACTCGATTTACTGACTTTTCTAATTATATATTTATACATTCAAAGTTATGTAACCACAACATTAAATAAAAAGACAAACAAAATGTGGCAAACCCGCTGGCGTCATATAATTTCTAATCCGTTCATTTACCTGTGAACATTATAAGCATCTTCTGGATAAGCTCGCTTTGTTCCTCTACGTCAATGCAATGCTTACTAACATTCATGATCGTAGTCAAGGGCAAACCTATTAATTGTCAAAAGAGCGCTCAAGAATAGGTCAGATATTTCTTTCGTTTTTATCTACGTACTGCAATATTGGAGTTTTCTTATTTACACGTAAACAGTAGTTAATATCCTACCTCGAATTTCAGCGATGTGCGAGTCATACTCCGATCTGCTCCTCACATACTCCTTCCTCGCAGCGGTATGGAGAGTATGGTGCCTGTACTCAGAGTACCACTCCAGCGGCGACTCAGGCCTCTCAACATCAGCACTGTACTCAACCGTCCTCTTAACCGTCACTCTATCGAGCTTGAACCTGACTTCCTCCTGCTCAGATTCCTCGGGCTCGACGTGCTTCAGCGAGTAATTTGGGAACTGGTTCTCGTAACTCCCAGACGGAGATTCAGTATCACGCGTATGTTTCAATTTCACTTCGATTTTGGGGGATTCCGTGTGGCGCTTACGCTGCTCAATCCTTCTTTCTATCTCGTCTACGTCGATAGCAGCGTCGACGGCGTCCGCCGCCTGTCCTGTCCATACTTTTTCATAATATTTAACTCGGTCTCGGAGGTTGCTTTGCGACGGGGAGTCGCGGCCGTCGTCCATAGCGACATGACCTCACCGGTCGGAGGTTCGCTCGATACTGAGAGGCTCGCGAGTGCAGCGGAGGCTTCTGCGCATGCGAACACGTGCAGACGGCTCGTAGACGGAGCTTTTCCTTTGAGCTTGGCTAAGACTGTGCCTCGGTACCAGCGGATGTTGTACTTAACGATCACTTTGTTCCCTTTACGTACAATTGTTATTGTACGACTTTTACCTCACAAATAAGTAGCGAGGTAAAAGTCGTACGTGTCTAAATTTCGTTTACTTATGTATTAATACGGTACTGTTCAAGTGTAATAATAATAGCTCACAAAGTAATTCGGTAGCGAATATGGTTTATCTATCGAGTGCAATATTATCGTAAAGTAATCAGACTTGAACTTGTCTTGGCAGTGATGTAATGATAAGGAATCGAGGTCGTCCACTAAAATCATACATATAATATAATATTAATGAAGAGAAATACCCACAACTTTACGCAATAATCTTAGTTATTTTCTTAATTGAAAAATATTTTGATGCTTCATAAAATTTATTATTTATATTTTTTTATAGTTTTGTAACTCACATTTTATGTAAGTTGGTTATTTTTATGACGTGTTAAATTAATGCGTAAAGTACTACCTAATCCGAGAAGACATCACGTGTATTTTTTTTACACAGAAGGAAAGTCAAAAAATAACGACATTACTCAATAACTTACTTAATTCATACTTATTCCCAAAATTACACGCGATCTTGAATGGGGGGAGGATGTAGCGTTATAATCACCAAATATCACCAAGGGGTAGGGGGGAGTCAATAGTACGCCAAATATGATCACATGATTTCTAGACGAGCCCATATAAGAAAAAGCGGCCAAGTGCAAGTCGGACTCGCCCATGAAGGGTTCCGCAGCCGCTTATACAAAAAAATGCACTACAGATGAAAAAAATACGATATGAGAAAAAAACAATAACGAAAGAGCGTTTCTCCCCGACACTTACGTCCTTTTGTTGAGAAGCGCAGGTTTTTGGCAATAACTTAAAAACGGTATGTCCGATAATGTTAAAAATAATTTTCGTTGAAAGTATTTATTAAGCTTTATATTTGTAAATTTTTTCATATTTTTTTAACATACTGTTTAGAAAACTTTTTAACAAAAAAATAAAACAGACTCCAAAAAAAAGTAAAAAAATAACGCCATAATTCAGTTTCTTCAATTTACTTACAAGTAACCGTTTGTATACTCAATCTATACAGTATCTACAATTAATCTTATTTTGGCGTCGGTTACGTTGTTTGGTTATCGTGTTCTGTAGGGTACTTTCCGGTTTCAGCATCAGACCAGTTTTATGGTACCGTATTCAATAGCACCATGTACATTTGTTTCCTCCTAGTAATTTAACTATCCGAATCGGCACATCTAATCGCTACCTTCGAAACACTGGCCGTTTAGAAGTAAAGTTCTAGTGGCCATCTGTGGTGTTCATCATCAGTTTCCTTACACCAAATCCTATTTACTGAATGTAAATTCTTGACTTTATCAATAAATTACCGAAAGCGCCGTACATGTCCCTATAACATTTGAAGAGTTCCCTCGATTTCTCCAAGATTCCATCATCAGATGCCGACTTAGTGCCAACGGGACCAACTCGGAGTTATACCCTTTCGATTAAAAATAAAAATTGAAAATCGGTTCACGGTTCTCGGACATATCGGGTAACATACATACAAAAAAAAATTTGTTCGAATTGAGAACCTCCTCCTTTTTTGAAGTCGGTTAAAAATAGAGGGGGAGGGGGACACAATTTTTGTTACTTTCGGAGCGAATATTACGGACTAAATCAAAAAAATCTTACAAACCAAGTGTTTTTAAAAGAACTGTCGAAATATGTACCACACATACAAGTAGATATTTGCAGAAAATATTTTGTTTTCAGCTTCAGTTACATGTATGGAGTGGCCCCCCCTAGGAATATATATAATTTTTATTTAACTATCAAACTAAGTAGCGGTTTACACAAGACACCTATGCTCCAAATTTCATCCATATACATCTTATAGTTATTGAGTAAAATGCCTGTGACATACGGACGGACAGACAGACAGACAGACATGACGAATCTATAAGGGTAATTCTAATATTTTAATTATAAATGTGAAATTTTGTGAAAATGTGTCTAGATTTAGAAATAGATCCTCAAACACATACCAACCAAATAAACTAAGTCTTTGATTTAGCCATCATTAGAACAAGCACGAGCGAAACTGCGGTGAAAAATTCTCGTTACCTATATCACGAAATAAAGATGACCTACTTATAACCGCCCTTATTGGATACACCCTTTTCTGTACCATATGTATAGTAGACTACAAAAGATATCTCCACTTTTGGATCTTATTACAATGCAATAAGCTGAAAAAGTGGATAAATATATTGGTAGTCGACAGTATCCCTATTGGACCCACCCCTTTGTACCCCCGTCATGTTGGCTCAGTCTGCATTAGCCGGTATCGAGTTTTTATGATCTTTAGTCACGCAGACGTTAACATTCCTTGTCAGGTTGAAGAAAAAGGCATAGAAAGTTAAGTCTTCAAAACGCTTTTATGATGTTTTGCATAAACCTACAGTCAATATTTGTTACGAAAATTTTTCAATAAAAAAAGAACCGACTTCAAAATTAAGTAAAAAGCCAAAAATAATCATTTATGTACAGTACGGATCACATTTGAATCACCTTTTGAATTCGGTGCCAAACCATTAATTTATTACTATTAACACAAATGACACGTAAGAACCGCGGCGGCGAGCCTTTAGTTAGTACCTAAATTTAGTTATAGTAATTCGTATTTTTGTTGGATAAAGGACTTTACTTCAGGTTTGGCACCGTCTTCAAAAGGTGATTCACATGTGATCCGTACTGTATATAAAAGATTATTTTTGGCTTTTTAGTTTATTTTGAAGTCTGTCCTTTTTTTATTTTTTATTTTTTTGCTTTTTAGTGATGGATTTTAGTGATGTCTTTTTAGAGCTCAAAATAGGAAGATTGAGAAGGCCCTATTGTAAATAAATAAGACCAATTATAGATAAGACAATTGTAAATAAAATCTAAATTATAAGAATTGCCTAGTTCAAAATGGTTAAGTCCAGTAGCTTGCTGGTTAAAAAGAATACGACTAACAGTCTCAACTGACCTAATATTTAAAGTATCTCGCAATTCAAATTGGCGTAGAATCTCGAATGTTGTTGAGACGGAATATTTCCGTCTCTGATGGACTAGTGAATAGAGCTATGGGCATATAAAAAAAAATGGCCGGCCCTAAGACGAGATCAGCTGGAAAACGGGGAGCTCCCGGAAGCTGTGTACGTAAAAACACGTACGTAAAAATTTGACGATGAAACTGTTGGTCTTAGGTTAAAAGATAGTGACGGTTGCATACCCATACCTCCATCATGTACTACGTTTCAAGTGACAAGGGGATACGGAGATGTGGCGCCTCGTATGTTACCTTTAATATTAAGTTGGGCTGTAACTGTTCATAAGCTACAAGGTACCACCCTCGAGAAAGCTGTGATAGACCCTGATAAAAAGAATTTCGCTAAAGGGCAAATATATGTTGCACTAAGCCGTGTCAAAACTTTGGAAGGCATATCGTTGTTAGATTTGGACGCCAACAAATTATTAAATCGACCACATGATGAGAGATCGTTAACGGAAATAACAAGACTACGAAATCTGCCTTCTGACGATCGAAGCCACACATAATACACGACTTTTATGACTTCTACGACTTTTATACGACACTTACAGCCATATTGCATTTCAATGTCAATTTCTCACGACCTTTAGCTGAACGTTGCTATTTCAGAATCAGGGCCGTTAACCGTTGAGGAGTTCTCTGGTTCTCCACTTTGCTACCCTGATCTTAACCAATTTCTGCCTCTAAGCAAAATATGATAAATAATTATATTGCGATTAGTGAATTAAATAACATTGGTTGAGCCCTTATTAGTGACTGGTGGCTTTCAAATTCAATTTTTTTTTTTTATTGCATATCACATTACAGACAATAGATGGAATATGAAAAAGGTATACATGTGACGCCCTGCAAGGGCAAAGCAATTTGAAAGGACTTACTGTTAATTTGTGGGCCTTCTGTATGCCGCCTCGACCAGATTTGATCTATTGTGGCAGCCCCTTATTAGAGTTCACTACTGAGGCCCGTTGAGTCTAGGAATTCCCAAATTCTTTGGGCAGTGAAATGTTGTATCTCTTCCGGGGGCACGACATGTTGCCCTAGGTAAATACTTCTTTTCCTCATGAGTGGTCCACAGGAGCAGAGGATATGCATTGCAGTCTCCTCTGTCTCTAGGCAGAATCTGCATACTGCGTCCTGTTTCATACCCATTTGAAACAGGTGCTTATTTAGTTTGCAGTGACCTGTCAGGATTCTTGTTATTGCGCAGGTTTTTGGTCTTTTGAGCTGTAGTATCTCTTTCGACAACTTTTGCTTGAATCCCTTAATTAAGGTTTTCGAGTGATTTTGTCCTTTTACGAGCCTCCATTCCTCGATTGCCTTAGATCTATATAAGTCGTTGAGCAGAACGTATGCCTTTCGTTTTGTGATCCCACAAAAGGGTTCTGGGCCGACTTGGGGCAAGTCCGCGCCCTTATTGGCGAGTATGTCTGCTCGTTCGTTTCCGTCAATGTCGGAGTGTCCTGATACCCATCTAAGTATAACTTTATTGGAATTAGCCAGGGCATTTAGGTTATTTTTGCAGGTTTGCACTAGCCTCGAGTTAGTCTCTAGGGATTCTAGTGCAAACAGGGCAGCTTGACTGTCCGAGTTGATGTAAATGTGATGGTGTCTTAGGTTCTTGTCAAGGTTTATCTCCGCGCATTTATTTATGGCAAAGACTTCCGCTTGAAAGATTGAGGCCTCTGTACCCATGCTGACGCTGACATTGAGTTTTGGTCTCTGTCCATAGACACCGCATCCCACATCTTTTCCTTTCTTGGATCCATCCGTATACCAGATGTGACTCCCCTCTGTAAAAGACATTTGATTGTTTTGCCATTTGTCTCTAGGGGGTATTTCCACTGAGTAGAGTTGTACGAAGTTATTTTCAGTGGGCATGTCATCTGTAGGCATGCATAGAGTTTTGATTTCAAACACTGCATCCTTGATTTTGAGTAGTACCTGAGAGCGCCATTTCGTATTTGAAAGGGTGCAGATTCTATAGATGTACTGCTCAGCCTCTTTCCTCACTTGCAAGTGTAGAGGTGTTAGGTCAAGCAGTGCATCCAACGCCGCCCCCGGTGTTGATGATAGGGCTCCCGTTGCGATAACGCAGGCAGAGCGTTGTAGGCTGTTTAGTTTTTGGATGGCTGTTTTTTGGTTGGCTTTGTCACACCAGACGGCGGAGGCATATGTGATTATAGGCCTCACGAGTGCCGTGTATAGCCACATCGCAATATTGGGTCTTACCCCCCATCTTGCTCCTGCCATTCTACAGCATGTCCACATTGCCATTTTCGCTTTTTGAATTATGTTGTTTAAATGTATGTTCCAAGTAAGCCTTTGGTCAAGTGTAACCCATAGATACTTGGCTTCTTTTGAAAATGGTATAGTCTGCCCGTTAAGCTCTAAGGGTTTGAGCTTGTCGAGCTTCCTCTTCCTTGTGAAGGGTACTATTATTGTTTTGTTGGCATTGATTGACAACTCATTTTCTCTGCACCATTTATTGATGGTTTTGAGAGCTCCTTGCATTATGTTTGAAATTGTGCTGAGACATGGGCCTTTGACTATGATTACTAGGTCATCGGCGTAACCCTGTACATCATAGTCATAGCCTTTAAGCAATGTAAGGAGTTGGTCCACCGCTAGGGTCCACAGTAGTGGTGATAGTAAGCCTCCTTGTGGGCAACAAATATGATAAATAATTATATTGCGATTAGTGAATTAAATAACATTGGTTGAGCCCTGATTAGTGACTGGTGGCTTTCAAATTCAAATTATTATTTTTATTGCATATCACATTACAGACAATAGATGGAATATAAAAAAGGTATACATGTGACGCCCTGCAAGGGCATAGCAATTTCAAAGGACTTACTAGCCCTTAATACTTAAAACTAAAGGAACAATTTTTTTTACACTGGTATTACACTAAACGTTCCTAAACGATCTCTATTGCACACTTACACTTAAAGTACTTATTATTACTATTTATATATCTATGTAGGATCAACAATGTATTTATTAAGTACTAAAGAACACGTTTAAACTATAATCCTCCTCCTCATTGTGTCGTGTTCCTCATTGCTGAGGATCGTGACCTCCACGAATTATTTTGTGGACGATCGCTTTCGACAATCAACTTGCGATCCGCGAATTAAATAACACTGGTAGAGCCCTCAGTGGTAACTGATGGCTTGTGTCTTCATCATCGGTTGCTCTTCACCAAATGGTGATTTTCAAATGTAAATGCTTAAACTACTGTAATAAATACTGAAATCGCCATAGATTTTCTCATAATATTCGACGAATTCCTTCGATTCCTCATGGATCCCGGCATCAGATCTTCACCAAAATTTTATGGGACTAATTTGGATATACCTACTTACTCAAGAACAAAAAAATAATTTTCCAAATCGTCGTGTAAATGACGGAGTTCTGAGGTAACAAACATAAAAAAAAAAATAAAAAAAATACAACCGAATTGAGAACCCCCTTTTTTGAAGTCGGTTAAAAAGCGCTCCAAACACTGACACAACTCATTACTAGAGTTTATTAGACATTCCATGACACAAATTTGACTTTTTGATTCAAGTCATTAAACTAACTTTAACTTAACATGTCAATATGCCACTTAACTGTCACAGTATTAGTACAAATATTTGTGTTTGGACGAAACTCCTTGAGTAGATTATTGAATTGTCTTCTTAAGTGGTCCCTTTATTTACTTTTTTATTCATCATATCTGCATTAATATGTTTACAAACATTGCAAGAGTATTAAGTGGATATCGATATTCATTGATAGACGTGACTACGCTCCAGTGAATATGCGTAGTATATTATATTAGTAGATATTACATAGATGTAATGTTGGCAGCAAAATTGCATTGATAGATTTGGACCGTAATGCAGAAAAATTAGTTGAATCTATTCATGCGATTTTGCTGGCCATGGTACAGGCGAGGCGTCACAATCCGAGACAAGAAATATGGACTGTCCTGAATCATAATCTTCTAATTATTTTTTTAACTTTACTCTCCCCTATGCTTTAATATCACTACGTGCTCCTCCTCCTCGCCACTGACATTTCTCATTATACTTCAATAATTGTTTTAATTATATAAACGAAAGTAAAGTCTTTTAAAATAAACTATATTTTTACTAAAATGTGACTTAATTTGAAGTGGTGTCATATTTCTATTATTCCGGTCGGTAGAGACCTCTGAGATGTCTTACGCTGAGAACCGCTGCTCAAGAAATATCTAAACTTGATTTAGGTACAATTGTACATTCCGGATTCTTCTTCAGACACTTTTCCATGAACTAGGGTATTAGTATCTACTAAGAAAATAATTCATTATTGAAATAAATTACCATTAAAGGAAAGTAATATCGGCAAAATATTCTAAGTTGGCTTTCGTCAGTTGGAAAGTAAATTTAGTGATTCCATTTCTAAACGAAATGGTAATATGACGTTATCCTTTATTACTGCTCCTTGCTGTACCAGTTACGTACCCTCCTTCCCCTGACCCCAATATCGCTATTGGGTTGCTAAGTCGATTATTTCCGAGTCACGAAACTTGATACGCTATTGTTTCAGATAAGAGATAAGTGCTGCAAAAATGCGCAATAGTAATAAAATCAACTTTAGTCTGAAGTTGTAAAGCTACTTGACAGAGAAGGTATACATAAATAGTAAGTAAATAGTATATATCAAACACTTAATATAGTAGCTGTCAAGCATAGCAAACTTCACCTGGTTTTACCCGACTGCGTCAAAAAGAGGGTTATGTTGTTCGAGAGTAAGTATATCTATTTTTTTGGCACGTTCTGCAGCCTAAATGGCTTGTCGTCGGATTTATCTTAGCTGCAGAAGTGACATCTATAAGAATCCTACAGATTTTAACCATGCTATCCTGAGATCATAAAGAGTAAAAAAACGTATATGGGCCCAAGTCAAAATCAAAAACAAAACTATTTTCCTACATAAAAATTAAATAACTTCTCTATGAAAATTATCTCTTTTAATAAAATGGTAACGGTTATCTTCCAAATGAGGATGAATTTAGTGAGTGGCATCTGTCACTTTGATGTCTTTTAACAGCGATGCGAAACTTGGCAACATGCGGGGCAACGTCGTTATCAATTGAGCTGAATGCACTTTAGTAATAAAAATAAATATTTAAAACGAAAATTGATAATATCTATAAAACTAAGTTGGATTAACTGGGGTTTATCTAAGATGTTTTGCTCCTAATGGCCTAAGGGATGCGTATTAAAATCTTTTCAATTCCTCGCGTCACCTTGGAGAAGGTTACGATGTTTTCTTCCGAACGTCAATCAAGTTTTTTTCAGAGGTGTGATCATACGAGTATATTTGTTGGGACTTGAAGCACTAGGTTCTCTAATCTTAATTTTTTTTACGTCTATTTCTCGTTATAACTTTATTTACCTTTTATTTTAGAGATGCACATATGAACACCACGCACTGAGACAATGATGCACTGCTGTCATTAGTATACTTTATTTAAAATTTCAAATTATAAAATGAAATTATAATTACCAATCAGCTCAGATATTAATCCTCATCATAAAAAAACTCAATAATTTACTAAAACATACATCTTCTTCAACTTTTCCACAGACCTAAATGGTATATAACAGAGGGAGAGCGATGGCTGTTTGATGCTTTATTTCATATACATGTATACTTTTAAAAAAATGGCGCGGACGATCACTATGAGCGTATTTCTGTAAGTAGTGTCAATCTCATTTAAATAATGTTTTCTTCATATACGTGTTGAACCATCAAAGCGTTAAATAATCTGTAAACAATATAATTATGACCATTCTCCAAAGGCGGCGTAGCGTGCGATGTACTTCAGTGCTAGCACTAGAAGGTGTCCGCAATTTTGTCAGAGGAGAAAAAAAAACAAAACTCTTGTTTTTTCTTAAGCGTAGTCGGGTAATAAGTAATCCTTTCACCATCTGATGATGCCCAGCTACCCGTGTACCAAAAATGGTTGAAAGCCACATATACAAAAACATACAAATAATCTAAAAAATATAGTTTTCGATTCGGAGACCTTCAAATAGTTGGTCTCACTTATTGTTTTGAAAATATCTTCATTGTTAGTACGTATACAACTTCAGATTAGTATAGACTAATACGTGTTTTCTTCAGATGCTCTGGTCGACGGTCCCAATGTAACAGAGCCGGATCTGCAAATTGTGTAGTTCCGGCTATTCAATATAAAATATAATTTAACGATATCAAGGTTCTTTTTGTATACTAATGAATTTAAAGAATAATCGGTAAAAGATAAAAATGCAAATCCGTCTTCGTTTCTTAGAATACTCGGACGTACTTAGTTTACTTTAAATACAAAAAAACGCCTCAAGTGCGTTTTTCATAATTTTATAAGGGAAACTTGAACGCACTTGAGATCTTTGTTGCATTGTCTTACACTTGAAGCTCAGATCTATAAACAACAAAAATCCCCGAGCATACATAGGTAATTCAAAATTTACATCATATACGTATGTTATGTTGCTTATGTACATTTATTAATCATTTTTTACACCAATTATACGTAAGTCACTCGATAAATTTTGAGATAAAAAAAAACTATTGAAGTATTATTTATTTTACATTTTTTTTCAAAATACTCTCCATTACTTTCTATACAAAGTTCCATTCGTCTGAACCAACTTTGGAAGCACTTTTGCCAGTCCTCATCAGATAGGTCCGTAATTGCTTCTTCATATGCAGCCCGGCTTCTTCAGCACTCGAAAAAAACTTCCCTTTTATTTTTTCTTTCACCACCGGGAACAAAAAGAAATCGCAGGGAGCTAAGTCAGTACTGTAGGGTGGATGTGGTAAGGTTTCTATCCCAGCTTTCTCAATAAACACATTTGTTCTGAGGGACGTATGTGAAGAGGTGTTATCGTGATGCAGCAAGATTCCCCGAAGTCCAGTCTTTGGTCTCCTCTCTCGCACTGCATTGAAAACTTGCAGCAATGCTACTGTAGTATACCAATCAGAGTTGACTGACCTTTAATTTTCCAGCATTGATGTTGATAAATGTCCGCCCCGTGAAAAGAAACTAGCTACCATTTTTTGCCAACGTTACGAAGTCTTTGTAGTTTTGTTGGTAACTTTCCATCTGAGAAGACCCATACTGACGATTGCCGCTTGTTTTCTGGGTCATATTGGTAAATCCATGTTTCGTCACCGGTAATTATTTCCGATACACGCCGCGATGTCCCGTTGTCGAATCGTAGACGAATCTCACGACACTAATCTACACGAGCCTGTTTCTCAGTATCGCAGAGCAAACGTGGTATCCAACGACAACAGAGCTTCCTCACTCCAAGATGTTGATGTAGAATGATGCTAACGCTCCTCGAACTGACACCTAAGATATTCTCTATGTCTTTGTATGTTGTTCATGGATCTTCTCGCACCAACATTTCAGTATTCCACACGTTTTCTGCAGTTACTGCTGTTTGCGGGCGACCACTTCGGTGGTCATCTTCGAGGCTGGTTTTACCCCTTTTAAATTCGTTGAACCATCTGTTGCCCGTGAAGGAGCAGAATCTCCTAACGCTGACTGCAATCGTTGCAAACACAATTGTTCAGATAAGCCAAATTTAATATAATAAAATATCATAGCACAAAAATGTTCGCGGTTAAGCTCCATCGTTACAAAGAAAAACGCAGGAACCGTTTTAGAAAAAATATTGTAGCATATTCATTTTTTAAATTGGAGCGAGTCGGCAACTTGTGTTCTAATTTTAAATAAATTTGCTTTTTGAAAACATATAATTCAGGTGCGTTCCACTTTCGAATTTCGAGCATCTCAAAACTTATCGAGTGACCTACGTACGTGTAAAAAACTATCTTCGTTTTGCAACATTCAAATAAGAATGTTTGGAATATCAGCTGTCTCATCTGTCCTTTTCTCACCCACGGCACTTGTCATGCGACTTCTCATCTGCCATCAAAGGCCAAAGCCCTCGTGCCCTTGACTCCTTATTTAATGTACTGCGCAATAGACGGTGACCCATTTCGGACCCTTCCTAAATTCGGACATCTTTAATTGCATGTCGTTGTTGAAGGGGTATCTTTGAATCGCAGATGTTATTGTATAAGCATATTATTATTATTTAAACTTACTGAAGATTCTCAAGTCTTATGTGTGCCATGCTAACCAGCATGGCCAGCAAGGCCTCCCGCTTATTTTCCACGTACGCAGTCCAGAGCAATCTCCCACCAGTCTTACATTTAAGAAAATTAAGTTTGTCCCACGTCTAACTATCGAGATCTGCCGTGATGCCGGTAAATACTACATGGAACCACAGAATATGGAACTCACTTTCTTGTTGCTGTAGTTTTCGGGGATAAGTTCCAGTGTTAACTATTTTAGGGCAGTAGGTATTTGTCTTCAAAATTAACACTTTATACAAATTACAAACAATGAAATCATTTCTGTAAATCACCAATTAATTAAGAAATCTACGGCACCGTACGCCAATCTGCGTAACATCCATACCAACCAGTGGCGTGGTTGCCCAAGGAACGGCGTATAACCACCTTTTTTTTAGGGTTCCGTAGCCAAAATGGCAAAAACGGAACCCTTATAGTTTCGTCATGTCCGTCCGTCCGTCCGTCCGTCCGTATGTCACAGGCATTTTACTCAAAAACTATAAGATGTACATTGATGAAATTTGGACCATAGGTGTCTGTGTAAGCCGCTGCTTAGTTTGATAGTTAAATAAAAAATATATATATTTCTAGGGGGGCAATCCATACACGTAACAAACAGTTTTTTTTTTAGCAAATATCAATTAGTGGCACATCGGTCGACAGTTCTTCTAAAAGCACATTGAGGTTTATAATTACTTTTTTTATTCAGTGAATACATTCAGAAATATTCGCTCCGAAAGTAGCAAAAAATTGTGTCCCCCCACCCCTCTATTTGCTAAACGGTATGTTCAAAAATATGAAAAAAATTAAAAATATAAAGCTTCATAAATACTTGTAACGAAAATTGTTTTCAACATGATCGGACATACCGTTTTTAAGTTATTGCCAAAAAAACTGCGCTTCTCAGCAAAAGGACGTAAGTGCTGGGGAGATACGCTCTTTTTTTGTTGTTTTTTGTTTCATTTTTTTGTATAAACGGCTGCGGAACCTTACATTAAGCATGGTCCGACATACTCTTGGCCGGTTTTTTTTAAATACGAGTAAATGAATATGCTTCGGCCTCCCTTATAATTTTCCTGATGCCACGCCTCTGATACCAACATACCAGTAACAAACATAATGCATGCTGTATGTTAGCGCGTGTGCACAGATAGACTAAATGAAAGCAGTCCCACCTTGACCGCGCTGCTACTGATGCCAGCCTGCGTGTTGCAATGGACCTCTGACTCTAGCTAATGCATTATAATGTATACCATTAAGTTGTAATAATGAAATGCAGTATGAGGCATTTGAAGCATAAATTGTCATAAAAGTAAGTGAAACGGACTATAATTTGAAGGATACTGGATTGATTTTTTTTGGCGTTTTATGTAGATATGTATGTACGCGTATGTGTCTTTATGCTGTTATTACCTTTTTTCTCCTCGGTGGCGGAAGTTGCAGGCACTCTCTAGTACTATATAGATTAGCGGTCTAAACACTGGGCACTGGTGCTCGGCACTTTCCCATTAGTAGGCACCTATAACCTTAATTCATAGCAATAAAAGTAATAAGTAAGGTTAAGCTAACCGATAATAAAAAAATTAAAATAAAAAAAGAACCGACTTCAAAATAAACTAAAGAGCCAAAAATAATCTTTTATGTACGGTACGGATCACATTTGAATCACCTTTTGAAGTCGGTGCCAAACCATTCATTTATTTTATTACTATTAACACAAATGACACGCAAGAACCGCGGCGGCGAGCCTTAAGTTATTGGTATTACCTAAATTTTGTAATAATAATTCGTATTTTTGTTGGATAAAGGACTTTACTTCAGGTTTGGCACCGTCTTCAAAAGGTGATTCAAATGTGATCCGTACCGTTCATAAAAAAAAATGGCCGGCCCTAAGACGAGATCAGCTGGAAAACGGGGAGCTCCCGGAAGCTGTGTACGTAAAATTTGACGATGAAACTGTTGGTCTTAGGTTAAAAGATAGCGACGGTTGCATACCCATACCTCCATCGTGTACTACGTTCAAGTGACAAGGGGATACCGAGATGTGGAGCGTCGTATCTTACCTTTAATATTAAGTTGGGCTGTTACTGTTCATAAGCTACAAGGTACCCTAGAGAAAGCTGTGATAGACCTTGATAAAAATAATTTCACTAAAGGGCAAATATATGTTGCACTAAGCCGTGTCAAAACTTTGGAAGGCATAGCGTTGTTAGATTTGGACGCCAACAAATTATTAAATCGACCACATAATGAGAAATCGTTAACGGAAATAACAAGACTACGAAATCTGCCTTCCGACGATCGAAGCCACACATAATACACGATTTTTATGACTTCTACGGCTTTCATACGGCACTTAAAGCCATAATGCATTCTAATGTCAATTGCTCACGACCTTTAGCTGAACGTTGCTATTTCAGAATCAAGGCCGTTAACCGTTGAGGAGTTCTCTGGTTCTCCACTTTGCTACCCTGATCTTTACCAACTTCTACCTCTTAGCAAAATATTATAAATAATTATATTGCGATTAGTGAATTAAACATTGGTTGAGCCCTAATTTGTGACTGGTGGCTTGTGTCTTCATCATCAGTTTTTCTTCACCAAATGATGATTTTCGAGTGTAAATGCTTGTTCTACTTTAATAAACACCAAAATCGCCATAGATGTGCCCATAACATTTGAGGAATTCCTTCGATTCCTCATAGATCTCATCATCAGATCTTCACCAAAATTTAATGGGATCAACTTGCAGATTCTTACTGTTAACCGAAAAAATAATTTTCTAAATCGACTTGCGATCCGCGAATTAAATAACACTGGTAGAGCCCTCAGTGATGGCTTGTGTCTTCATCATCGGTTTCTCTTTAGTAAATAGTGATTTTCAAATGTAAATGCTTAAACTACTGTAATAAATACCGAAATCGCCATAGATGTGCTCATAATATTCGAGGAATTCCTTCGATTCCTCATGGATCCCGCCATCAGATCTTCACCAAAATTGTATGGGACCAACTTGGATATATCTACTTATGAACAAAAAAATATTTGTCTAAATCGTCGTGTAAATGACGGCGTTCTGAGGTAACAAACATAGAAAAAACAATACAACCGAATTGAGAACCCTCTCCTTTTTTGTAGTCGGTTAAAAAAACGCTATCGTACCTACTTATGAACTGCCTCATTTTATAGAGTTAAACGCATTTATGGGAAAATTATACCTGGCTGAAATCTATTTCAGTTGATTAACGAATACAACCTTTTTAGTCAACTTCAAAAAGTGAGGGTCCGGTCGGACGTTTTTAATTGTGACCTTGCAATAATATATTTACAGGCAGGCATACTATAATACTGTCAGTAATTTTATCCAAATCCGCCTATCCTAAATGTACCTACCTACTGATATCTACAATCCTGCATAAGATTACTTAACTTTTTGTAGTAGTAAAAATAGTCGTGTTCGGCTATGTTTAGAAATGGTAAATACTGTATGCCTAGTGATTTTTTTCTAATCTTTATTATATTGAAACGAAAGAAAAATTGCAAGTTACCAGCCCAGCGGACTCGGTTCATTGAACCCAAATAACACCAATGGACTTTTTCACTTCTGACCACACATTCTCAACCATATTTCTACTAACTTAAGAATGTATAGAGTGCTTGTTAAAATTATATTGGTCTTTTATCTCGACTCCTATGGTAATGCAGTGCATTTCTACCGCATGAAGCTAAAAGGCAGTAAGAACATGGAAATGTCATGTTTTCTGACTACTTTTTTGTTTGGAAGGAAAATTTTATGTAGGAGTGGCGAGCCGGCGTTGCACTAACATGTTTTGAATTTTACTTTAGCTAATGTTATGCTAAACGCGTAGTTTTTTCCATAAAATCGAATTAGATATATGGAGGTATTTATTTAACCTAAGGTTCAAATATGTCTTTTACGTTATAAGTCTTAAATTGTTTGTTTATTTGAACGTTAATTAGTCCAATAAAGGTTGAAATTGTGGTAATTTTCAACATCGTCATAGGAAGGCGCAGGACAGGCAAATGAAATATTTGTCGAAAAGAGAGGCGACGACAAGGGTCTTTAACATGACTGGTAATCATCATATCAATGATAATGAACTCGCTTAAATTAGAAACAAGCAAACAAAGAAAAATAATGCAAAACTGGTTGACAATAGGATAAGTCTTTTCGTTCATTAATTTCTAAGTAATTTATAACGCCACACAAAAATCGTATAGAAATCTAGGCATTATCTCTTGCAAGTTGGATCCTCGACATGCAAAACATTTTTTATATGCATAAACACATAATCAGGATTCTAAGTCCGGCTATAAATAGATCATAAAATAGCGAATGGCTCGCGCTATATCTTAACAGAGGGGTTCTCAAACTTTTGTTCAGCTTTTCTAAGCCCCTAATATCTTAACGAAATAAAGTTAAATATCGGCCTGTACATGATTAATGATAAGTATTTTTATGGTGGTTAGATTTTAGTCTAACCGTCTTTGGATAAGGACGATATATCCAAGATAGAGCGAAGAGGCGGCAAAAGAGTAAGCAAAAGCAAACCACGTCACCGGACGGGGAAAACGCTAGGAGGATGACTTATCAAACTTCTGCTAGGTTATGTTCTCATCTGCACCGATAAATATCATGGCGCCTCCTTTGGAGACGCACTCCACAGTTTGAAAACCAATATCTTAACGCCTACATAAGCGGCGTGTCCAGGGTCCAGAATGAGAGCAGGAACCGGTCGGACGAGCGAAACCCGACCGGCATTGTGCGGGTCACATGAGCTGGATGCGCATGGCAGATTTAAGACTAGGATAGCTTAGCGTTCCTTAAGATGTGTCTTTGATCCTACATATATATTTTTATTATTATTATTATCATTGCCATGGTACCATCGAATTGATTTGTTGAGAGAACCGATAGGTATGCCTACCTATAATATGGATCTCTTTAATAATGTATCCTAGCCGTTCTTGTTTCGAATCGTCACGCTACATACTTTTAAGTAACGATTCACTAAAAAGTTAACTTAAATAAATTAACTTTTTAACAAAAAATAAAACCGACTCAAAAACGAAAACACTAAAAAGTACTGCACATTTTAGTATTTTCAATTTACTAACAAGTAACCGTTTTCTACTCAATCTTTACCGTATTTACAATTAATGTCATTTTGGAGTCAGTGCCATCGTGTCACAACTTACAAACATCGTTACATTTTCAACATTTTACGCATTCTTTAGATGGCCTTGAAGCCAAAATAACATTAATTGTATATACTGTATGGATTGATTAGAAAAACGGTTACTTGTAAGTAAATTGAAGAAACTAAATTATGCAGTAAGTATTTTTTTTACGTTTTAGTATTTTCTTTTTTGAGTCGGGTTTTTTTTCTACTCCAAAAAAAATGCACCACAAATGGCTGATGCACAACAATCAGATTCCTGTCGACCTACATTCCAAAAATTTAAAGTGTTGATATTACCATCGCTTTATATTTATGAAGTAGAACTATTTACCAAGCAGATGCAGAACATAGGCTTATTTAGAAATACGTCATCAACCACAAAATATCCTTCTCCCTCCTTGTTACTCTTCGAACTCAATGACTTTGCAAGAATTATTTTATGCATGGCAGTCAAAATATTCTATCATTTACCTGTAGAAATAAGAAACTCTGACATACCTGAATTTAAATGCAAACTACAACAAAATTGTTTGGACCAGTGTTATAGTATTAATGATTATTAGCGATGAAACCAGTATTGTAATAATTAAATTATATAAGTAAGAAGACGGCTCAAAGTCACTGTCTGAATGACTTTGACCCTTCTTATAAGGCCCATTGTGAGCGACCACGTTTCAGTGTATTCAGCCGTCATCTGGCAACACACCATCAACACACACGGTGAAAGACTTTCATCTTCTTCAGACACTGGAAGATATTGGAAGAAAAGAAAAAATGGCACGAATGTCTGTAATTACCATGCAACATACTCGTACTGACGCCACCATAATTCCATCTCCATTAAATTACATATAATCGTTTGTGTAATATCGACCAATACTCACGCCACAAAGCATCCTACGTACGCCATAATATTATGTGGTTGGTCCTTGTGCGATCATGTTTCAGTAATCAAACGTGACTTTACACACTTGGTTGGTTCAACTAGGGGAAATAAACGCCTACGCAGTCTACATTAGGTATGCGCAAGAATTAATCGCTGTACCCACATTTTATCAATAGGTTTGTTCATCATTGGTATTCAATACAGAATAGATACTTTTTACAGACTTTACAAAGAGAGAAGGTATGATTTTCGATGGTACCTACACTTTTTGAAGATTGTTATTTATTGACTTCCGATATTCATTTTCATACGAAGGTAGTTTTATACGGGCGTTCCAAACGCTATCAGTTGCCTGCCCCATATTTTGAAGAAACGACACATAAAAATTTGATAAAACAATATAGAAATGTTACGATTATTGCGTCTCATTTCTTAAATATGCGATAGGAAACTGAGAGCGGTTGAAATGCCTATAGACTGCCCGTTACCGATTCGTAATTTTTATTTTATTTCAAAGAGCTGGTTCCCGATTGGTTTATACTTCAAATGAGACCTTAGAGGCATTAACATAATTCCACTATATTACAGATACACCTATTATCTCAATCGTCATATTCATTACTCTTGCATTTGCTTTCGGAAGATAACATTTAGTGAATTGGAGAACTTATAGTGAAGACCACATGTACAACTAGAATGTATATATAATAAAATAAGGATCTTTGTACACGTATACTACCATCGTGCATTATGCAGTAACCGGGAAGGTCGAGGTCGAACAGGTCCTTTTATAGTCAGCCTCGGCGCCGGCGCACCGTGATCTCACCCCAGTGCATGACACCGCGCAGTAAGTACTAGCGATCCAAAGTTATCTCGTAGATTGCAATTACCAACTACCAACATGGCTGTAACCGTACCCACGATTCGTAGAATATTTATAGATACCTACTGCCACCGCAGCAAAAAAAAAACTTATTTAGCCTATACCTGACGATTATCTATGATGAAGCAAACTGTAAGCGGCACAACATCT
Organism: Hedya salicella; assembly: GCA_905404275.2. Lineage (NCBI taxonomy): Eukaryota > Metazoa > Arthropoda > Insecta > Lepidoptera > Tortricidae > Hedya > Hedya salicella. Next base: position 20,931,218 of record FR990098.1, read on the forward strand.
ATTATATCTATACTATTATAAAGTTGTAAAAATGAAATGTCTGTACATTGAAGATATTTAAAAAAAATGAATGTTACGGACTATTTGGAGGTCACTAAAATGAAAAATATTATAATTATAATATATATGTATGTTTGTATGTGTCGTTGTGGCTTCATCACGCAAAATCGGCTAAACAGATTTCCACATTTTTTGGTACACGGGTAGCTGGGTATCTCCAGATGGTTATAGGATACTTTTTACCCGGCTACGCTGAAGAAAAAACGACGGGTTATGACTTTTTCTCCTCCGCGAACGAAGTTGCGGGCATCTTCTAGTACTATTATAAAGTTGTAATAAACGAAATGTCTGTGCATTGAATATATTTTCAAATAAAAATAAATAAATAAAAAAAACCGATTCAAAATAAACTAAAAAGCCAAAAATAATCTTTTATGTACGGTACGGATCACATTTGAATCACTTTTTGAAGTCGGTACCACAGATGGCACGCAAGAACCGCGGCGGCGAGCCTTTCGTTATTACCTACCTATATATTTAGTTATAGTAATTCGTATTTTTAACCGACTTTCAAAAAAAGGAGGAGGTTCTCAATTCGAGAGAATGTTTTTTTTTTTTTTTATGATGTTCACCGATTACTCAAAGACTATTTGACCGATTTCAACAATTTTTTTTGGTTTTATAGAAGGTACTTTCTAGTTGGTCCCATTTAATTTCGGTGAAGATCTGATGATGGAATCCATGAAGAATTGAAGGAACTCCTCAAATATTGTAGGCATACATGTAGCGATTTTGGTATTATAAAAAACATAATAAGCATTTGCATTCAGAAAGTGTAAATTGGTGAAGTGGAACTTATGCAGAAGACCACAGAATGCCATCGGAACTCCTCAATGATAAATGATTTTCGGGGTGCGACAAAATATCTTGATTAATTTAGCTAAGCAACTTCATAGTCACAAATTTAAATGTTCCTGATGAGAATGGTACCATCGAATTGATTTGATGATGGAGCCGGAAGGTAGGCACCAAATCTATGTAATAAAATAATGTATCCTAGCCGTGTTTGGGCTTGTTCGAATCGTCACGAGATACACTTTTAAGTAACGGTTAACTAAAAAGTGTAAAATAAATAAACTTTTAAACAAAAAAATAAAACCAACTCCAAAAAAAAGTAAAAAGTAAAAAATAACGCCATAATTCAGTTTCATCAAATTACTTACAAGTAACCGTTTGTATACTCAATCTATACAGTATATACAATTAATGTTATTTTGGAGTCGGTGCCATCGTGTCACAACTTAATAAAATCGTCAATTTTCAATATTTTACACATTCTTTATATGGCACCGACTCCAAAATAACATTAATTGTATATACTGTATAGATTGAGTATACAAACGGTTACTTGTAAGTAATTTGAAGAAACTGAATTATGGCGTTATTTTTTACTTTTTAGTTTTTTTTGGAGTCGGTTTTATTTTTTTGTTTAAAAGTTTATTTTTGTTGAATACAGAACTTTACTCCAGATTTTGCACCGACTTTAAAAGGTGATTCAAATGTGATCCGTACCGTACATAAAAGATTTAGCTTTTTAGTTTATTTTGAAGTCAGTTCCTTATTTATTTAAAAAAAAAATATTTTTGTCTTTTAGTGATGGATTTAAGTGATATAAAGTATATTTTAGAGCCCAGAATAGGAAGATTGAGGAGTATTTAATTGTATGTAAAAATCTAAATTATAAGAATTGGCTAGGTCAAAATGGTTAAGTCCAGTAGCTTGCTGGTTAAAAAAGAATACGACTAACAGTCTCAACTTACCCATAATATTTAAAGAATTATCTCGCAACTATTGACCGTTAGTACCTTCCATCATCAGCTCAACATCATTAGATGACGACAAGCAGACGAAAATAACTGAATAACTTTAGAAAAATATATACAAAACATTGTTAGTGCCTATAATATTTGAGGGTTTCTCTTGATTTCCCTGGATCCCATCATCGTATCCTGACTTGGTGATAAGGAGACTACCTCAGAGACACACTATAAAGAATACGACTAACAGTCTTAACGTACCTACCTATAATACATGTATTGTTTAAGAATTATCCTGTAACTCTTAACCGTTAAGTGGTTCTGTGGTTCTCCACTATCAGCTCCACTTTGCTACCCTGATCTTAACTAACTTGTGTCTCTAAGCAAAATATGATAAAGAATTATATTGCGATTAGTGAACTAAATAACACTGGTTGAGCCCTTATTTATTAGTGACTGGTGGCTTGTGTCTTCATCATCAGTTTCTCTTCACAAAATGCACACATTTTGGAGTGTAAATGCCTGTTCTTCTTTAATAAACACAGAAATCGCCATAGGTGCGCCCATAATATTTGAGGAATTCCTTCGATTCCTCATCGATCTCATCATCAGATCATCACCAAAATTTTATGGGACCAACTTGGAGATTCCTATTCTTCACCGAAAAAATATTTTTTCAAACTGGTAGAGCCCTCAGTGGTAACTGATGGCTGGTGTCTTCATCATTGGTTTCTCTCCACTACTATATGGAGATTTTCAAATGTAAATGCTTAAACTACTGTAATCAATACCGAAATCACCATAGATGTACTCATAAAATTCGAGGAATTCCTTCGATTCCTCATGGATCCCGGCATCAGATTTTGACCAAAATTTTATCGGACCGATTTGGATATACCTAATCATGACAAAAAAATTAATTTTCCAAATCGTCGTATAAATGACGGAGTTCTGAGGTAACAAACATAAAAAAAATGAAAAAAACATACAACCGAATTGAGAACCTCCTCCTTTTTTTGAAGTCGGTTAAAAAAACATTGTAACGGAGTCTTTGGAGGAAATTTTATCGAAAAATTTTTTTTTGTGTTTGTTGCATGTTCGTGTGTGTTGTTGTGGCTACATCACGCCATAATAGCTTAAGGGGTTTCAACTATTTTTGGAATACGGATAGCAGATGGTTATATGATACTTTTTACCCGACTACGCTAAAGAAAAAAGAGGGGTTATGACTTTGTCTCCTCCACGAACGAAGTTTCGGGCGCCTTCTTATCTCTATATATATATCTCTCAATCCAATTAGCTTGATAATTTGTTTAGATTATTATTTAATTTGAGGAATGAGGAGATCCGTAGACGAACCAAGGTGACCGACATAGCAAACAGGGTAAGCAAACTGAAGTGGCAATGGGCAGGGCACATAGTTCGAAGAACCGATGGCCGTTGCGGCAGAAAGGTTCTCGAGTGGAGACCGCGTACCGGCTCGCTGGATGCGGGTCGCCTCTATCCGGCCCATGTGGAAATCTATCGAGGAGGCCTGTGTCCAGCAGTGGACGTCCTATGGCTGAAATGATGATGATGATGATGATTACTTAACCGCTTAAAATAGAGCCAAACGCAGTATTTGTCTAATTGCAATGATAAACAATTAAGATTGAAGCAAAATAATACGGTTTGTCATCAAGATGTTATAGTCAAGTCTTTATGATTTTTAGGGTTATAGGGTTTAATTATCATTAAGGATTGCAAATGTATCCCCTAACTTATCGTCCTTATTAAAATCTGGATCTTAAACTGTGTAGAATTTTCATATAAGAAACCAATTTAACCATGCGTTTCAAAAACGATGATATAAAAACAATGGTTTTGTGGTAAATAGTATAACCATGCAATTGGAAACTAAAGCCAAAGGCCATTAGGTTTTAACTAAGTACGAAAATATTAAACCATAATTATGTATAACAAAGCCAAGTGCGAGTTGGACTCGCGCACCGAGGGTTCCGTACAAACTTTCAGTTGCCCTAACATTATTATATTACCCGGTTACGGTTGAGTTAAGTTTGCACCTGCTATCTATAGCATTGCATACAAATGAGGTGCAAATTTAACGCAACCGTGTTGTTCAAATATGTTTTTTGAAAATAAAATAAAATATAGCTAGTTAGAGACATGGTTATAATTTTCGTGTAATATTTATACTTATTAATGTCGCAGGGAAATAGCCAAAACCGAGATTTGATCAAATCCCCAAGAGATATGACCAAATCACGCAGGATGTTAAAATGGCGAATCAATTTTATCATTTGTCTAGAAAAAGTCAGTCATTTGATAAAATCCCTGAATCAGTTTATTGAAATTACGAAATCAGCCAAGAAAGGCAACTCGTTTTGTCATTTTACCAGATTTGTTTAGTGATTTGATTAATCCCTGAAACGCCAGTGATTTAACGAAACGAACTCGCAAAATCAACTCGTTTTATCATTTTACTAGACAAGTTCAGTGATATTATAAAGTCTCTTATAATATCACTGAACTTGTATAATATAGATTTTATCATATCACTGAACGTGTCTCTGTCTAGTGAAATGATATAACGAGTTGACTTTGCGAGTTCGTTTCGTCAAATCACGGGCGTGTTTCAGGGATTTATCAAATCACTAAACAAATCTGGTGAAATGACAAAACGAGTTGCCTTTTTTGGCTGATTTCGTCATTTCACTAAACTGATTCAGGGATTTTATCAAATTACTGACTTTTTCTAGGCAAATGATAAAACTGATTCGCCATTTTAACATCCTGCGTGATTTGGTCATATCCCTTGAGGTGCGTCCACATTTGTATCATTTGCCCGTATCAGATCATCGTCGCGTAGCATGATCGCGTGTCACGATCACGCGTTTGTACGTTGCGCCGATCCGATCACTCGAAATCCATTTGCTACGCGTATCACACACTTGTATCGGAAGAGTGCGGCATTATTGGCGCGCCGTCAGTAAGCGTCCAAGCAGCGCGATACGCAGTCATGCTACGGCACGGTGATCGGATACGAGCAAATGATACAAGTGTGGACGCACCTTTAGGGATTTGATCAAATCTCTGTTTTGGCTATTTCCCTGCGACATTAATACAAATTGTAAAATTTTCAAAATTTTTGTTTGGTAAACTTCGGAGATAAAGGGCGGGGGGGGGTGATTTTTTTCACATTTTCCTTAATAAAACAAAATCTAATCACAATAAATCATTTTTTTAGTACGGAACCCTAAAAATGTCAATCCATTTTGTGTCAAACAGACGTCCAATACATCTATTATTTATATGCCGAATGTTTAATAATTACATGCAGACGGTACGTGCAGAATCAGTCTGTTTGTATCCATACTAATCCATACTAATATTATAAATGCGAAAGTGTGTCTGTCTGTTTGTCTGTCTGTCTGTCTGTCTGTTACCTCTTCACACTTAAACCGCTGAACCGATTTGGATGAAATTTGGTATGGAGATTCTCCGACGACTATCGAGCGCACATCAACTTCGTCTCTGTATTTAAATATTCCAAAATAGTGTACCAATTGCAACTTAAGTGATAAAAATATCTTTAAAATTAAGCTATGAGACTGTGCTACACGGGACAAGTTTTATTTCTAAAATCCGACTTCAAACAATAAAGATATCAGTGTGTTAAGTTTTAAAACAAATTATGGTGCCTAATAAGTGACTGTGCGCGGGATGACTCATCGCTCGACCGGTCGCTAGCCGTTCAAATCAGCTGTGTCAGTGCTCGCCCCCGTACCAAGGAACGCATCGATTGCGTGCGGACCAATACTTAACGTACCGCGTACGTACTACAGCTACGCGCGGCAACCGACACGAATGCTTGAAATTTATACCGTGGTACAGGGTGCCTACCAAATATCAACAATCAACAGCTGTAAGTAAGCGAATCACTGTGTCTATCATTTTGGCATTTAAAATAACTAGATACACTGTGTTTCTTGTTGTAAATCTTGAACGAGAATGACAGATAATATTACATTTCGTAAATTGAACAAACGGGCTGCGTCCGCGGAGGACATAACAATGACACTATCAAATAGCTCTGTAATGAGTTCGACCTTTTTGGATGATACGATGAAAAGCCTGCCTAATGTGTCAGGAATGGATACATCTACAATACAAAATTTAAAACAGCAACTAGACCAGGTAACTTCTCAACTAACGAGCGCCCATCAGGAAATAGAACATTTAAGTCTAGATATCGTAAATCTAAAAATACAGCTGGAAGAGAAAATAAAGCAAGTCGAAATTTTAAAGAAAGTGTCTGGTGAACCGATACCTTCCAGAGATAAATGCCGTACACCAGAGCCCAGAATTTTCACGCCGACCTACAGAAACATCAACAAAGCAAAGATGAGAGCACTACGAACGTCTCCGCTCCACAGTATGCGCCAGGACTTGTCGTTCAATTTAAATTCGGCTTTAGCTCTGGAGCAGCAGGTCGCAGGCTCTCCGTCGGGAACCAATAGAGGAGTATCAGCGAGTCTGGACCTCATTACCCTCCCTCAAAAGCAAGTTACCTGCGAGTCGTCTGCAGTCTTCAACTCAAGCACAAGTAGCGCCGAGAAAAACAGCGAGCCGTCATACTCCAGGAGGAAAAAATTAATAGTACTAGCTGACCAGCGAGGTAGAAATTTAAGAAATACTTTACAAAATATACTTGGGAATGAATTTGATGTTTTATGTTACTGGAAACCTGGAGCCAAGTTGAATTGTATATTGAACTCTGTTAAGGATTGCTATGAGCTCACAGCGAAAGACTATGTACTGATACTTGGTGGCATAAACGATAACAACCCTTTTGAGTTTAAAATGTGTATCAGTAGCTGGCTAAACAGTATAGATTTCGCTCACATATTGGTCTCTGAAATTCCATTTAACAAACACTTAAACGAAAGTAAACTCAACACTGAACTGAAACATATTTGTAGTATGTTTAGAAATGCGACGTATATTAACATGGGATATAAAAATTTCATTCCACGAAAACAAATATTTTCACGCAGCTTATGTCGATCTGTGATCTCAGAAATTAATGGCATAGAAAGTAAAAAGTTACAAACTACAATGATAGACTCCATAAAGGTGAGCAATTCCATGGTATGTGTGGGTACACAAACTGAACATAGTTTGCTAGAAAGCCCTAAACAATCACCTATGCTCAACAATACTAAGGGTAATACAGTTAAAGACTTTTTTCGTGTACAATGAATTATCTGTACTACATCAAAACATAAATGGTTTAATTAGTAAATCTAATACTTTAAGTGCACATATGCAGGAAATAAGTGATGTTAGACCGATAGATGTTGTCTGCATCACTGAGCACAACATGAAAGTAGGCGACGAAGAATTCCTATATATCCCTAACTATGTACTAGCAGCACATTTTTCTAGAGGCGATCGCAATGGTGGATCGTGTATATTGATAAGCAAACTCCACAATTTTAAAAATCTTGACAACATCGCACCTCTAAGTATCCCAGGAGTTGTTGAATGCTGTGCCATTGAACTCAATCTTCACCAAACAGTAATCATATGCATATATCGCACTCCGAATCCAAGTAAAACATCAATCGAAGTATTCTTTAAAAAACTGACCAACATTCTTGATAAATTTTGCTATAAAAAGAAAAAAGTTATCATATGCGGAGACTTTAACATTGATCTTCTTAAAAAAAACCCTACATCTTTAAAATTCAAAAATTTTCTAAGTAGCTACAATTTGAAAATAGGATTTGGAGAGCCAACGCGTCTAGTTAGCAAAACCTGTATAGATAACATTTTCTATAATGTTCGAGGAGGTAAATTTGATATCCTAGAGTTAGCCTTATCTGATCATACAAGTCAAAGAGTGAGATTTCCCGTCAAAAAAACTTGCACCTCAACACATTGGTTTGTAAGAAAAAGGGATTACAGCGATGAGAACATTGATAAATTTATCAACTCACTAAAAGAACTTAGTTTTAATAGCACATATATGGCAAATAATCCCAATGATGCCTATGATAATTTTATAGCGGACTTTAAACTTTTTTATGATCTATGCTTTCCTATTAAGAAAATAAAAATTTCGGTACTCAAAAAATCCAAATGGATAACAAAAGGAATACGTCTCTGTTGTAAACGCAAAAGACAGCTACTTGGGAACTATCGCAGGTCAGGGAAAACTGAAGACAAACATACATTTAAATCATACTCGCACCGTCTTAAGAAGATCGTTAAACTAACCCAAAAAGCTCAGAATGACCATAAAATAAAGCAATCATCAAATAAGGCAAAAACCACATGGCAAATTATAAACAGCGTCAAACATAACATACCAAAGGAAAACATTACAAAAATAAATAATAATGACGTCATTATTGATGATCCGCAATCTATTGCACACGAATTCAATAATTATTTCATAGATGTCGTAGAAAAAGATACCAGTAATACATTTAATAATAACAATACTATAAAGTCAAACTCTGAGTCAATAGGTAATACCAATAATTCAATGTTCATGTCTCCAACTACTCCGAATGATATCGATAAAATTATAAACTCTTTAAAAAACACTAGCAGCGTAGGTTATGACGGTATTAGCACGTTAATCATAAAAAGATCATCTCATATAATTGCACCAGTTCTCAGCCATGTGATGAATATGTGCATTGAGTATGGAAGCTTTCCCGAAAATCTGAAGGTCTCTGTTGTTAAGCCTATTCATAAGAAAGATAAAAAGGACGAAATACAAAATTACAGGCCTATCGCATTAATTTCCGTTTTTTCAAAAATTTTAGAAAAGGTTATTTACAAAAGACTATACGATTACTTCGAACAAAATAACATATTTGCCAAGGAGCAAAAAGGGTTTCGGAAAAGTAAAACAATTAACATGGCAATTTTTGATCTGATTAAAAAAGTACTTAATAACATGAATAAAAGGCTATCAGTATCAGCACTCTATATGGATATGACAAAGGCGTTTGACTTTGTCAATCATGAAACGTTACTAGATAAGCTATACAGGTATGGGGTAAGGGGTAATATCCACAATTTGATTCGATCATATCTTAGCAATAGGCAACAATTAACGCAAGTTACACATTTAAACCCCAAATCCACGGAAGAAATTACTTACTCATCAAACCTGAGAGAAATTAGGTACGGCGTCCCTCAGGGGAGCATCCTGGGACCATTATTATTTATCATATATATTAACGACCTCCCAAAGGCCACTAGACATCCTATGGTATTGTTCGCGGATGATAGTACAATAATATTTACTGATCCAACATATGAAACATTAGAATATGAAATGAACTTGACATTACAATCTATCATTGAATGGCTTGACCGGAATAACCTTAAAGTTAACTTGACTAAGACACATATCATGAATTTTAAACAGAGACCAAAAGAGTATCAAAATCCCAAACCGAAATATAATGATTTCACTATTTCAGAAGCTCAAAATACTAAGTTCTTAGGTTTAGTTATAGATAGCGCCTTGACATGGAAATATCAAACTGAAAATGTTTGTAAAAAGCTGAGCAAATTTTCATATGCGTTACACATGTTGCGAAAGATAGTTGGCCAATCAGCCGTGTTGACTTCATATCATGCATATGTCACCTCAACCCTCAGATATGGAGTTATTTTTTGGGGTAATGCCACTGATCGAGAGCTAGTGTTTCAAGCCCAAAAGAAATGTGTCAGAGCAATATGTGGGCTACGACCATTTGAAACATGTAAACCCCATTTCATTCAATTAAAAATTCTTACTTTTCCATGTATTTATATATTTGAAGTGTGCTTATTTGTAAAATGTAACCCGGACCAATTCAAACACTTTTCCAGTCATAGACTACAGAATAAATTGTGTGCTGCGCCCTCTAAAACAAGTCTTATGTCCAAAAGTGTAATTGGCATGGCCTCAAAAGTGTATAACCGACTACCAAGTACCATTAGAGATAAGGAGGATATCCTAGAATTTAAGTTAGCTTTAAAAAGATTATTGCTGGAGAAGGCCTATTATTCTGTAATCGAATATCTAAACGATAAACAAGGTGTCGATTAGTACGAAAATGTGATTTCTTAACTTAATTTAAGTTTTATTTGTAAATATTGCATACCCTAGCAGGGTCCATGTTTGAAACTTTAATCATTTTAAGATCTACTGTATTAACAACATGTGTGCAATAAATAACTTTGACTTTGACTTTGACTTTGACTTTGAGATAGTTTGAGTCCCGGGGAAGGACATAGGCTACATTTTATCCCGGAAAAATACGCTTATCCGCGATAAACGAATTTAAGGCGGACGAAGTCGCGGGCAGAAGCTAGTTTTCTATAAAGCACATTGTAAACTAGTATCGACGACGTTAAAAAAAACAGCCACAAACGCGTTTGTAGAGAAACTTCTCCGCAAAACAAGCTCTACAAAATATGTTGGCGGGCAGTCAACCTATTTGTGTTCTTCCTGAAATTCTTCGAATATCTACGACATTGCAATGGTATGCCGATACCTTTCTGTGAGAATGTGTTAATCTATATAATATATGTTGTTGGTGTGCAATAAAAAATTGTTGTATTGTATTGTAATATATAATACGCAGTGTAATAATATAAGTTTACGTACAGTACAATCAGCATTAAATAGTTTATAACCTCCAAAGCGCCAATTATATAGCAATACTGGGGATGGCGTGCTGGTTGTTACTAATTGATGCTGTCTGTACTTATTAAATTGTTGGTTTAGTTTTTTATTCTTATTAATCAGTTGGCTTGTCTATCTTCTTTGATACCTATACAGTGTATTTGGTCAGCAATGTCGGAGCTTTTAAGAACGTATACTGCAATCAATTTTATCGATAAATTACAACGCGATTTTATTGTGTCAATGGTAATTAAATGGCGGCAATTTTAAAATCTGAAAGAACTGAATACGGGTGCACGTGGTTTTTCTGTCATTATCTGTCTAAAATCAAAAAATCTCGTTAGATAGCTCATTAAATAAGCAATCTAATTAAGCTAATGTTTTGACTCAACTATTTCATCAACAAGGCCGAAAAAAATATTCAAAATAAATAATAGTAATAAAGTCACCTTCAATTTTCAATTTCTTTTATTTTGCATGAAGACTAGGTCGTTAAGATAGGTTTTTATTTCCCAATACAAACTTTACAACTATACGAAGCAAACAGTTTTCATTTTCTTGATTGCATGCAATTTTTATTATATTGCTTGTGATATTTAACCGTAGATCGTACGTATATCAGAAATGTATAAAACGTCAACAGCATCACACCTACTTTATAAAGTACAAGCTTCTACCCGCGACTTCGTCTGTCTTAAATTCCTTTTATATCACGGATAAAAGTATTTTTCCGGGATATAAAGTAGCCTATGTCCTTTCCCGGGACTCAAACTATCTCCGTATCAAATTTCATCGAAATCGGTTCAGCGGTTTAAGCACGCTTAAACCGCTGAAATAGGTAATATTAAGACAGACACACTTTCGCATTTATAATATTAGTATGGATATGGATTAAGTAGAATGTTTTATTTCGAATTTAAATGGAGCCTCGGAAAAGCACGGGAGCACTTTTGAGTATTCCTGTGATTGACAAAAAAGAAGTGGAGTTTCCTAAACTTATAATTTTCAATATATTTTCAGGTCAAAGCATGTTAAGGAGATACTACTTACATAAATCGAAACTCCTGGAGTACCTGCTCAGCTTAAAACTGGTATTGAATATTCCATCAAGTGTTAAGTATTTATTTTTGACATACTTTTTTGACAGGAACTCTGCGGGAAGTCTAGCTCAGTTAGTAGGATTCCAGTAAAGAAATGTCAGGTCAATGTCCGTGTTCTGGGAAATGCCTAAAGCGTTCAAAATAAACGGAAGGTTGACAGCAGAACGCCGCCGTGGTGTTGACAGATGGGAGAACGTTGGACAGTTTGCACTGGTTCTCCAATAATGTATGGTGGAATAATGTACTCGTATTCTAGTATTGCAACAGATGGAGTATTAAGCACTAGTAAAGGAAACCACTGGTTCAGATGGAAAACAATATGTACTTCAATGTCAATCAAAAAATAAACATAGACGAAAATATAAATCTGCTAGAAGCTGCCCGCAACATCATTCGCGGAGGAGAAAAAGTCACAACCCCTCGTTTTTTCTTCAGCGTAGTCGGGTAAAAAGTATCCTATAACCATCTGGAGATTCCCAGCTACCCGTGTACCAAAAATGGTTGAAATCTCTTTAGCCGATTTTGCGTGATGAAGCCACAACGACTTAACAAACATACAAAAAAATATTTTTCGTTTTAGTGACTTCCAAATAGTCCGTAACAATATATTTTTTAATATCTTCAATGTACAGACATTTCATTTTTACAACTTTATAATAGTATAGGTAAATATAAAAAGGATGTGCTTTTTTGCACATGGAGTTTGTACTGTCTGTTATCGTAAGTCATGTACGTTAAAACCCAGCGTGTTGCTGATATGCCAACTTTCAAGTTTGGTTATTTATTATACCTGAATCATTATGTCTATCAATGCTGATCATTTGACAGGCGTAATTAGGCGTTAATCAGCCGATAATACCTAAAGGTGCTTCCACACTTGTATCATTTGCTCGTATCCGATCACCGTGCCGTGGCATGACTGCGTATCGCGCTGCTTGGACGCTTACTGTCGGCGCGCCGATCATGCCGCACTCTTCCGATATAACAATGTGATACGCGTAACAAAATGGTTTTCGAGCGATCAGATCGGCGCAACGTCCAAACGCGGGATCGTGACACGCGATCATGCTACGCGATGTTATTTTCAACTGAAATCAATTTGATTTTTTACGAAAATCTTGTTGTTTCACCATCACGATCTTCGTGATTTTTAAAGTGAAAATCTTCACTAAAAAACTTCAAGACTGACCGGATTTGAACCAGTGCTTTGTGCTTTGCCGGGGCGCACGCTCTGCCGGTTGAGCTACAGAGCCCAGTCAGCTAATTGTTTTCAAATTTTGATCAGAGTCATGAATATGTTTCATTATTATTTAGATCATCTTTTTGTATAAATTTGCTATCGGTGCTTGATTAATCGGGAGCATTAAAGGTCACTTAACGTGAAAATTTCAGATTCGTAGCATAATTTCTCAAATCAAGATTTCCAAGCACAAAAAATCTTCGATGTGTCCCTAAAGATCAGATCATGTTCTAATGCACTTTTAATCGAATGATCACATTGTCAAAAGTCAATATTCCTTCGTAGAAAAAGTTATTTAACAAAACTTCGTAACTCAAAATGATCAAAATATAATATACTTACCTATTTATTTTGTGGCAACCACGGCAGGAGAATGATTGCTGCATTTGCGTAACTTTGCATGGTTTATAAAAAAAATAGGGCCAACCTACGTTACGTAAGTATTTATATATGACTAGCTTTTGCCCGCGACTTCGTCCGCGTGTAACTCAAATTTCAAAAAAACCGTGCGCGCCTCTACATACATCTTCGGCTGATTGAGATTTCGCAGCAACATTACTCGCGAGCACCCACTTTTAAGATAAGTATGTGAGAAGGTGGGCCGGGTGGGATAAGTGCATTTAAAAACTCTATGCGATAGTTTATGGCATCATCCGTGTTCACTACAGAGTCTACAGACTTGTATTCGTATTCTGAACCTTCGAACGACTTCAATAAAATGTTATTAATAATGGAAGCCTAGTCGATCTTAGGTGTCAGAATGGCTTGTCACACAACCACTCCATGGACTTGCTGTGTAGATTTTGAATATCTGGGTAAATTTGAGAGATTAAGGTCGTTAACGGTGCGCACAACTAAGGCGAGATCCGATGGAATTGTAATCCTTCCCTCAGTTTCGGGATATTCTCCATTTCCAATTTTAGGAACAAGGTCGGAAAATACTCCTGCGCAAATATTGCCCTTAAAGTGCAATCGCATATTTATGATAAGGTGGAGTTTTTTGATGCAAGTTTTAACTTCATCAGCTCGAGTTCCCCTCGGAAGTATGGGCAGAGTCTGACGGATGTCTCCAGCTAACAACATAGTGACTCCACCATCATTCCCTCTAATGTCTTTCAGAGTTATATTCAGCGCTTCAAAACACCCTTTATACGCCATTGTACTTTCGTCCCAGACTGTTACCCCTTATTTCACACATTCCCAAAAATGCTGAAATTAGTTTTCTTAGGTTTGAATGAAGTCTATATTCGAAATATTACAACATTTACTCAATTCATTACAAGTTTTCCATACAAACTTTCAACCTCAATTTAACTCTGTCAGGGGATGAATTTCCAAAAATTCAGATTAGATTAGATGAGAACTATGCAGTAGTTGAAGAATTGATGAGAGTTATATCATGAATACACACATATGCACACACACACTTACACACACACAAACACACACACACACACACACACACACACACACTGCTAATTAGCTAGCTGTATCCACTTATTTAAATGAATATAAGTCTAATATTGTAACTTTTATATACTTAAATTGGGAAGGAACTGGCTCTCAAGGCCCAGGGAAACCTATTTTGAGAGTCAGGGTATTGAAATAAAACAATTTAACGGATTATATCGCGTATATTATCTCATTTAGTTCCCGACGTTTCGGAAGCTTTCCAGCTTTCCATGGTCACGGGTGGACTGAGATAAGATGTATTTTCCTCTGTCAAAGTTACAATTTGTGCAAACTACCCATTTTTTGAAAAAAAACACAAATAAAGGTGTACATACATGCCAGATGGGCCTAAGCTGTAAAGACAATTACACATGTGCCAGAAGGGCTTAATTATTTTATTCTAATAATTTACCAAGCAGCATTTCACAAATGAGGCGTCCTGAGGAGAAAAGAAACGCTGCAAAGAAAAAAGTCCCAGGCTACCTCATTACTAATTATAATATTTCAAAAACAGAGACTATTAAACTACTTTTAAACAGATAAGATATTTTACACCGTTCGAAAATTAAGGTTTTGCAGTCCTGTGTCTCGCTTGTTCCTTGATGAGATGTATTACAGGATCCCAAGCTGGTGGTAGTGACAATCCATCTTCTCTATTGAAATTAGGATGCTTTTTAATCTCAATAGCCTCGCGTAGCATCCTGGGAAAATATCTTTTTTCTTTGGCAAGGATAGAAGGTTTATCAAACTTAATTGAGTGGTTTGGTTTGTCAATGACATGTTCACAGACTGCAGACCTATTACACCGACGGTGCTTGACATCTGCTATGTGCTCCTTCACCCGGGTTTATACACTGCAATGGAAAGCTGGAAAGCTTCCGAAACGTCGGGAACTAAAATGAGATAATATACGCGATATAATCCGTTAAATTGTTTTATTTCAATGAGTAATAATCGCGGAAACAGAAGAAAATAGTCAGGGTATTGTTAAAATGTATGTACCTTGAAGTTACAATAAAGAATCATTATTATTATTATTATGTATGTCGCACCCGCTCACGGGACAATGGTGTCCCGGACCTTTGGGAGGCGTGCGTGGAGCCGAAGCCAACGCGTAGAGGCCCTTTCGACAATTTAATGAAATGTAAGGTGTACACCGCGCGGGTGCTGTTCTTGCCCGTATCATGGGACGCGCACAGAGACAGCACTCGCTAGATGCAAGAACTATTGGAGAATGATGAGATCTAAATATTCTGGGTTATGGGATTGAAATGATGGACTAAATACTGGGCTATTGCTTGGGACAATCGGACGTCTACCAGGAAAAAGTGTCCCATGGCTAAAGGCACTGGTAGACGATGACTTGCCCACCGCTAGATGGGCCCCCGTAAATAGCGACACATATCGTGGCCTGAGGGCAACATCGGTGCGGAGGGCTAAGGACGGAGAGGTGTCACTGGACTCTCTACCGAAGCCAACTCGCCACTTACGTTCCACGTCCACCCTCGAGCATCAGCTCTAGCGACTCCACTCTGACCGGCCGGTTAAGGCAAGCCAGAGGTGGGGGTCCTGACCCAACACCTTCCGTCAGGGTCCCCCAGGAGCACTCAGGTACGTGTGGTCGCTACTCCCCAACAGCTCGCCACAAGCTGCCCTGCGTTGACTGATTGCCCTGGTGACCCAGCGGGCGGTGGGGTCGTCACATCCCTACGCCTAATTATTATTATTATTATTATATTATTATTATTATTATATTATTATTATTATTAGGCTGCGAAGTATGACGTTTCAGGTGCGGCTAGGACAAGAGGAGAATGCAGGCCTAGGCCGGCGAAGTCCTCTTTTTTAATTTCCATTCCACATAAATTTGTGGCACAGGCATCATGACATTCTGCTATTATGGGTATTAAAAAATAAAATAAAGCTTAAAGCTTTTTTTCTTAGTTTTAAATGAAGAGTCTGTACGTGAAATATTATAACAGTTACTCAATTGCTTACAGGTTTTCTATACCAACTTTGAGCCCCAATTTAACCTCGTTAGGGGATGTATTTACAAAAATACTAAAATTAGTTTTCTTAATTTTTCTCCCAGAGAATGTTGAAAAATTAATGATTATCTACTCCTGATGATGAGATGTGCTGCTGTGTGTACGTGACGTGGATTTCGAGGAAGAAATTGCATCTGTATCTGTATAATCATGCAAACCTATGTGAAATTTTGTATTACATTTTTTTTTTTCATTTGGTGGGTCGTTTTTTTTCTCATATTACACAACTATCGATAACGATAAAAAAATGTTTCTAGCACTAGTTTGATTGCGACAGTCTTTTGTTTTGCTATGGATTTTTCGAGCTCTGATTATAACAGTTACTCAAAGAATTACAGATTTTCTATACCAAATTTCAACCCCAATTTAACCCCTTTAGGAGATGAATTTTCAAAAATACCAAAATTAGTTTTCTTAATTTTAAACGAAGAGTCCATGGGCGAAATATTATAAGAGTTACTCAAATAATTACAGGTTTTTCATACCAAATTTCAACCCCAATTTAACCCCGTTAGGAGATGAATTTTCAAAAATACTAAAATCAGTTTTCTTAATTTTAAAGGAAGAGTCCATGGGCAAAATATTATAATAGTTACTTAAATAATTACAGGTTTTCCATACAAACTTTCAACCCCAATTTAACCCCGTCACGGGATGAATTTTCAAAAATACCCTTATCAATATTTTTCACTGTATATTAGAAGGATGCGATCGAAGTGTTAAGCGTCTAACTTTAAAAATGACATGTTTCCCATACAAACTTTCAACTCTTTTTTATCACCCTTAGGGGATGAAATTTTATAGCAACGCTTAATCTTTTATTTTGTTTTTTAGTAAGAAACCTGAATACAAAGATTCAAGTCTATAACTTTCCAAATGAACGATTTCCATACAACGGTTCAACCCCTATTTCACACCCTTAAGGGTTGAATTTCGAAAAATCCTTTCTTAGTACACGTCCACGTCCTACAAGGAATATACGTTCCAAATTTCATGCTTATATCTTAAGCGGTTTAGGCTGTGCGTTGTCTGTCAATAGGTCAGTAACGCAAAAGTCTTATATACAGGGTGTTTGGTAACAGGATGCAAAGTTGGAAGACGGTGATGGCTTAGGCCATTTAGAACATTTTAAGTGATATATGTGTTAGGCAAATGTTATTAGTTTTTTTTATTTAAGTTTTAAGATTTTTCTGGGAAAACTCCAAAATTTCAGACTACATCGACAATAGTACTTTTTTTACTGTAGGTAGCATTTTTTTGTATTTTTTTTGTATTGTGAAATATCTATCGTACACCATAAAAGTTATTTGAAACATCTGTGTCTAAAGAAAAAAAACTACAGCGATTTAAAAATTAAATAACATGAAAAAAAATGATTTAAGTGTTTTCTAAGGACGGTAAAAAAAACACTAAAATAGCCCCGGTTCTTCAAACCATTTAAGAAACATGCTTGGCTATTGCCCTTACATTTAAGCTATCAAGCACGACTGCAGCTATCGTATCTTTAAAAATAAGCCACTTAAACCAACTAGAGAGCTAAAATGTTTCACTCTACTTGTGATACTTGTGACGAATCTAATTATGATTTTGAAATAAAACATTAGTTCTTAATACTAAGTTGGTGTTTACCTAACATTTGAAATGTTTTGAAAGGGTTAAGTGCAGTGGACAAAATTGTCGCATGCAATTTTATTAAACAAAGGTTCGCGGTGGTGTGAAACAAAAGGGACCGATAGCGGCGGGCGGCGTTTAACAAAGATGACTCAGCCGTTTTACCTTTGAAAATAAGCTACCTGAACTGATAAGTGGGAATTTGTATTTCTTTTTACTTACGACGAAATCAAACAAAAGCATAAAAGTTAAGTTATTTATTTCCACACTTAATTTAAAAACAAGAAACAATCATCAATCGTTTTCAAAATGGGACCCGCCGTTTCGAATACAAGCACGAGCCCGTCTTCTTATTTCCGTGGTGGTTGTTCCGAGAGTCATTTCTTCCCTCATGGTTTCGAACGCTGCTTGGATCCTCTCTCTCAACTCTTCTATGGTATTAATTTCCTCTTCTGTGTAAACTAGCTCCTTAGCCCGGCCCCAAACGAAAAAATCAAGTGGAGTTAAATCGGGTGACCGAGCGGGCCAAGGGATTCGTCCGCCTCTGCCGATCCAACCGTCGGGGAAACAGTTATTTAGGTGTTCCCTTACAGCCAGGGAGTAATGGGCGGGACAACCGTCGTGCTGGAATGTCACAGCACCGGGCAGCTGGGCCTCGTCAATCAGCCCGGGCAAATCGTTTTGAAGAAATTCCAAATAATTTACACCATTTAAATTATCTGGCAAAAAATGTGGCCCAATAAGGACTCTGCTTATTATTCCAGCCCACACGTACCACTCTGACACTCGTAGTCGGATCCTCTGCAAATGCCCGTACAACATCGTCCTCCAAATCAGGGCGATTACGTCCTGGGTTCCCTCCACGTTGCCCAGCAATTCCATTTTCACGTAGTCTTCGGAATGAGGTGTAAAACACTCTCACATTAGGCAACCTCCGGTTTGGAAAACGATCTTGGTATAACCGTCGAGCCATTGCTCCGTTACTTGCTTCACTACTTACTTCAGCTCTGCAGTACATGTAGACAATGTCGGCGTATTCTTCGTTCGTAAACTCCATGTTTACAACGAAGGAATCGTAATTACACGTGAAGGAGCGCCTACGGCAGCTACAACTTGACACGGTAAATTTTGGATGACGGAGGAAATAAAAACACAATGAACGTGTAACCGCAACTGTAATTAGACTAAATTAGTAGTTTTTGCATTAATACGCAAGTAGCAAATCAGTTTATCTTTAACAATAAAGCATAATAAAACGGCTTGAGTCATCTTTGTTAAACGCCGCCCGCCGCTATCGGTCCCTTTATTTTCACACCACCGCGAACCTTTGTTTATTAAAATTGCATGTGACAGTTTTGTCCACTGCACTTAACCCCTTCAAAACATTTCAAATGTCAGGTAAACGCCTACTTAGTATTGAGAACCAATGTTTTATTCCAAAATCATAATTAGATTCTTCACAAATATCACAAGTAGAGTGAAACATTTTAGCTCTCTAGTTGGTTTAAGTGGCTTATTTTTAAAGATACGATAGCTACAGTCGTGCGAGATAGCTTAAATGAAAGGGCAATACCCAAGCATGTTTCTTAAATGGTTTGAAGAACCGAGGCTATTTTAGTTTTTTTTTTACCGTCCTTAGAAAACACTTAAATCATTTTTTTTTTCATGTTATTTAATTTTTAAATCGCTGTAGTTTTTTTTTCTTTAGACACAGATGTTTCAAATAACTTTTATGGTGTACGATAGACATTTCACAATACAAAAAAAAATACAAAAAAATGCTACCTACAGTAAAAAAAGTACTATTGTCGATGTAGTCTGAAATTTTGGAGTTTTCCCAGAAAAATCTTAAAAGTTAAATAAAAAAAAAACTAATAACATTTGCCTAACACATATATCGCTTAAAATGTTCTAACTGGCCTAAGCTATCACCTCCTTTCAACTTTGCATCCTGTTACCAAACACCCTGTAAATACAGGGTGTCCCAAGAAGTAGTGATATACTGAAGCTGGGAGGTAGAGGACCTAGAGGGCTATCTAAATCACCCCCATGTATGTTCCGCGATTTTTCGTATTTTCGGAGTTATGACTTTTTTTTAAATTTTTCCTATCGCCGAGTACGATGAGATTTTTATTTATGGTGACGTGAATTATTGCGGTAGATGCTTGATTTTTTTTTGTGTGCTAAGCTGATAGATAGGCCAATTCAGTATGATAACATTTAGTATCGTTAGATCTTTGAATGGAATAAAAAAAAATTAAATGCCAAGAATGATAAAATTACCCAATATGTTCATAACTTCAAGGGGCTTTAAAAAGATAAAATCACATTAAAAAAATTACCGTTTGGTTTTTAAAAACTTGCTCTATCTATCATGTAGCTACCCTGAAAATTTCATTTTATTATTCATAAAACTTCAATCAAAAAATTGAAATCTAAATGTGGCAAGTGCAAAATTAATAAACTATCTAAATAAATTTCGTTCTAAATCACGCACTGGCCATCAATAGAAAAATAACAAAAAACAAAAGACGGTTGACGCATGAGAAAATTTTCACGTTGTTTGGTCATCGTTGGTCTTTTCAATAATTTAAAAATTGTGTTTTAATACTGCTAATTCTTCGTTTCTCTAATCATTTTGGCTATTCATATGGACTTTCACTTGCATTACGTTTAAGAACATACATGAGGGTGATTTAGATAGCCATCTAGGTCCTCTACCTCCCAGCTTCAGTATATCACTACTTCTTGGGACACCCTGTATATATAGAAGAAGATAATCAATAAAATATCGCATTAGTTTGTTTCATTTGTTTTTGATAGAGTACAGAGAGAGAGTTGGTTTGGTATTCGTTATGAAAGTATAAATTGGACGTAGACCAAATGTCGTTAGAAATTTCGAACATTGGGCATTTTAAACGTAAGTTAACTGAGCGTAGGACAAATGTCGTTAGGTTTTAGTTCCCTAGCGTTTTTGTACGTATGAAATTCTAACCATAGCTGAACTGACCTTAGAATATTTCGGTAGATCAGATTTTTTTTACATTACAATTTTTAAATTGTTGTCTTTAGGAATTCCATGCGAAGAAATTTTGATTGTAGAAATTATGCCACGGACCCAAAGTTTACATCTTAATACTAATAAAGTGTAAAAAGCAAACGTCTGTAGCTTTAACAACATTTTCATAAAAACAAGTGAATAAGACTATTTGAAGGTTACTGAATCGAAAAATAAAGTTTTGGATTTTCTTTATGTAGGTATGTGTGTCTTTGCAGGGCTTAAAAGGGCTGAACAGATTTCAACTATTTTTGGTAAAAGGATATCGACATCTGAGGATGGTTCTAGCATATAAGACATTTTCTACCCGACTTAGGTAAATATCGTTTGTTTCACTGAAAGTTCTGTCTGATACAAATAATATCAAACATAGGACATATCGTAAAGTGATTTTACGCAGACCTTACCTACACGCGGCCCACGTGGGTCTAAAAGCATATTTTTTTCTGAGTTCCTTTTATACGATTATGTATAAGAATTGAATAGCATAGAGTTTTATTCAAATGGAACGAGGTTAAATATTTTCTATGGATCCCATCGGGCACACGGCTAGTCATAATATTTTTCTCCTGATGTATACATTTTTAAATATGTTATTAACATATATCAGCAGCAGACGTCATGACGTTTACACGTCGTAGCAGCCGTCTCTGTCGCTCCGGAAATAACCCCGCGGCCCACGTACGCTCTCTGCCGTCGGATTAGAATAGTGCTCTTAATATAGCCCGCCCTGTACAGCGATAGACTATTACTTGATTTTATCATAGACCAAATAAAACTGTCCGAACCAAACTTTGGTAAAAGCCACGAGCTATATATTTGGGCGGCAAGGAGGCACTAGATGGCTCTTTATAAACGTAAATTGTTATCTACAATTATTTTACACTAAAGTAAGAGGGTTATTTGAAGCAATGTATATGGGTTTCATTTAATTTAGCAATATGCTTGTTTTTCCATCTGTGTCACAAAAGTTAGTACGATATAATATATTTTCAACTTTCGTTACATGTAGGAATCAATAACATTTTTTTTAAAGCGACCTGAAAGGATCCAAACGATGAACGAGATGTCAAGTTAACAAGCGGTTAACATCAAATGACATAGTCGTATGTTTGGCAACAACGTTCAGAGACGGTTTAAAAACAATTTAAGTTTTACATAACGGATGCTTTCGCGTCAAACTTCTCTACTACATAACAGATGATCCCCTAAACAATTAGATATATAAATTATAATTCGTATTACAGGCATAATTAATTAATTTAATCCTCATTGCACTTCAAAAAATATTTCGTACAGGATTGAACGCTATAAGTATAAGCCATTCTCTAAGGGCGAAACAGAAAAAATGTAGGCAATACATATAGTTATAAACTTTTTCGCAATATCTGGTTTGTTTTGTAGATTATAGATTACACGCATATAGAAGATTAGAAAAAAAACTTATGATACAGTCTGACCTATATTTTATCAATCAACAGTACTTTTCGGGAACAAACTTTATCTAAATCATCTTCGCTCAATTCTAAAAAAGCCCTAGAAGCTTCAATCAAGCCGAGAAGCTCAATTTGCGTAATATTAGTCGGTAATTCATACATAATCAGCTTTGCCGTGGATTATCTCCAAACATGATAACACAAATAATGCCATGTTTTATTTCAAATAATTTATTTTTAAATGGCCTTACTAGTACTATGAACACATATTATGCAACCTTGTATTTATATACCCTAGGCTTAGACCTTTTCAGCCGCCCCTCGTGCACGTAGATATATGACAAATCTTAGATTTCTTTTCATCTTGCATGGACATAGGACTTCTTTGGATAAATAAATTGATCTCTATGAAATAGAATTACTATACTATTTTAATATATGCTTTCATTGATCTTTCTTGATTTTTCTAAAATAGGAGGGTATAAAAATAAATAAAATATAATAAAAATAATGAAAAAGAAGCATTGACTATCTAAATTACTCTTATTGAGTTACAGGTGGCACTACGTGGATACATTTTCTTTACGGCCTGACGTTTACTGTTTCTGCAGTCATAACCTGCGCAATAAACGGTGATGGATATACTCCACGTGAACAGAAGGGATTAGTCAAATACTATTTAACGAGATTGCCTATGTGAACAATAATAGTACAATGAACAAATACAGATTCTTCAATGAGTTGAAGGAATTTTGTTTTGAATTTTAGGAAAAAGGATATAAATGGGTATATCAACTTGACATAATTTACAATAAGTAGTTGGATTTTCCTTAGATCACATATTTGACATATCATGATATCACAACGCCCATATAGCGTAAATTTGCATGATCAATAAAATTTTAATTGATAAAAAAACTCACAGTGACATTAAGTCCTTCCAAGTACTCTTACTCTTTGGTTATACGATAAAACTTATGTTTATTTTTTCTTAAAGTATTTTACAATAATAAATCACAACACAAACAGTTACGTTCTACGTCTTTTTTAAACCAGCATTGTGATCAAATGATTCGTTTCGCTTCAGGTGACATTTTTCGTAAGTTGATAGAAATCGATCAAATCGATACATGAATATTCATAAGAAAATACAGTAAAACAAATTACTATTACCAAAAAACAGTACAAAAGGGCTATTAAATAAACAACTAACTAAGTTTATAATGAAAGATTCTTTAAAGGAAATAGTTATCAATGCCAAACTCGATTATGAATTAAGCACAGGATGTATATATGGAGAAACATAGACCAAAATTTGGAACAAGAGAAAGAGCTAAAAACCAGACGAGACAATCCACGCAAAGTAGCAGATGTATGCGGTCCATTTCGAAATTCAATAATGAAGTTTCACTTTGTACTGTTTAAGAGAGAATTTAGAGAGGAACCCTCTAATCCCACAGGTTGAAAAACGCTCTATACTAGGTAATAATAAGTACTTACATAATCTTGTTTAATTTAATATGGCTACAATACGATTAGTTTCGTTGACTAACCTAATAGTTTTAAAAAAGAGCAGGTATTTTTTTGTACATTCCTATTTACAAGCAAAAATTGCGTTAAACTTGAAAATGTACAGATATAGTGAATAATACGTTTCCATCGGTAAAACTGGGATCTCAATCGGAAAACGACGGGACCCGAAGTATCAATTAATAGAATATGGCACTGTATACTGTACTACTTTTATTGTCATTCGTAGAGGAATCACTCTCGTTACCTTACGTTAGCATAAAATGAAGCCAAATAGTGCATACGTATTATGAAATAATTACAATACAACTCAGTACGCTAAGCACTTAAAACAATACCAGCTTATTAATATATAATATTTGGATCAATATCTTCAACATTTTCCATTCCAAAAGTCAGTGCTTTCATTGACGTGAATGACAATACATTCAATATGATCATCCATCGAGTGTTCTTGTGAACTATATTTATTTTCACATTGGATGGCATGATCACAAATTTTCTTCCATTCATCCGGGCCAACCATATTGATTTTTTCTTCAATCAATTTCTTTACTGTAGTCATATTCATGTCTATGTTTCTTTTTGATACGTAACCTTTTACCTGGGAGCATATGTTTTCAATCGAGTTGAAGTCGGGATGGTATGGCGGTAAGCTTGTGTGTGCATGTTGATGTAAAATCTTGTCTATTGAATATTCTACACGGTCTTGTTTATGACGAAAAATAATTTCATATAGTTGTACCTTGGTTAATTAACGATGGATCAAAGGGAATATTATATTTTTCTAACCAGTTTATCATTATTATTGCCGGCTTATAATTGGGCAGGCCTTCTACATATTTATTGTGATAAGCAGCGTTATCCACTACTAATACAGAAATTGGAGACAAGTTGGGAATAACTTGATTTTGTACCCATTTTTCATAATTTACATTATTCATGGCATCGTGATAATCACCGGTCTTATCAGTAGACTTGTTCCCGGAACAAATCCTTTGGCACTACCTGCATGTAGTATAATAAGACGTTGGCCTTTTGAAATTAACAGTTACACTCCTTTATCCGTGGAATCCGCCCAGCATTTTCCTGTTAAATGGGTTGTATGAATATATACTTACAGAAAGAACATTTTGCGTGGTCTGCCTAACTGAACATTATTTGGATTTGATTTTTTTCTTTCTTGTTACGTTCTTCCTTGTTTATTAGTTTTCTTATTGTTGGCAGAGAAATGCCCTTTGCATCTGAAATTCGTTGTTAAACTTTGGCAAAACATTGATCATCAATCCCCTGGCTAGTTCCCTATTTGGGATCAGCCCTCCTGATACTATTACGCCATTCTAGGCGATTTGGTGTCAATTCAGGCACTAGGCCCATTGTCACTAGGTGGGCGACCTCTTCCCCTTTTGCCCTCTTCTATGGCTAAGACGCTTCGGGTCATGTGGTGCCCTTACCACCGGAGGCGGTTCTCTTGCCTCTTATGTTGTATCTCAGCTACTTTAAAGCAAAACATTGATAATTCTTGTTTTTTCCAAATTTGCTATTTTCTGATAAAAAATACAGGTATATATTAAATATAATTTCCTGGACTGGAAGACCTAAGCTTTTCTTCTATTTTGAGGTTTCGGCATGATAATACAAACGTTATATACGTAAACCGTAAATATAACCAAAACTACAGCGAATATTTGGACTAAGTAATAGCCACTCTATATATATATTACTGCTGAATGCAACGTACCCCTACGGTGGTATGATAGGTACTAGTTAATTGAGAGAGCATCTGTACAATACGAGTGGGTATTATGATTACTTTTAAATGCCGGGCGGCTGTTTTAAACCGACTGTAATCGAAAGTTCAAATACTTTAGAATAGAAAATTTGACGTTCCTCTATAAAATTGTAATCTATCGATCAACGTATTCGTTACATATCTAAATGTAATCCGAACAATCAAGCTTAAATTCTGTAATTGGTTAAATAATATGTCGCCACGTTAAACTCCATTTCTCTCGCAAATCTATGACAATACATATGCAACACCTATTCCCGGCTGACCCCATTTCGAGCTGTGAATGAACCGCTTCTAAGAATTGATATTCTAACTTCAAGCCGTTTCTTGCAGCAGTGTATTTCTATATTCTAACATATAAAACGCACGTTATTTATCTATAAACTTGGCTTTTCTCAGACCAATCTAAATTTATGTGAAATCAAGATAGGTAACAAACCCCGATGGAATATTGTTTTCTACGTAAACTTTATTTATTTCTCTGTTTAATCCACTAAAACAACTTTTAAAAGTCTGTCTCAATGTTTTTTACAAGCATTCGATAAGAAACATTTTTTTAAATACATATTATTCATACATCTTCTGGCGTCTAGGCCCACTTTGAGTGTTTTTTTTTTGGGATTACAGTTCTAACCTGACCTACTATACAGGTAGCAGTTCGTTTTTATTGGGGGGTCACAGTTCTAACCTGACCTAAAGTTCTTCAAACTTTTTACCGTTATTCAAAACGATTACTTAAACTTTTAACTTTTTTCAGACAAATTCAAGTACATAAATTTACCAAGATGTAAATGCATTGGTAAAAAATAAATCCATGGTCCTCCCGTGACCATGGAAAGCTGGAAAGCTTCCGAAACGTCGGGAACTAAAATGAGATAATATACGCGATATAATCCGTTAAATTGTTTTATTTCAATGAGTAATAATCGCGGAAACAGAAGAAAAAAATAAATGTTTATTTATTACAAGTGTATTTTTGTAACTTACATCTTTCATTTTTTGTTTTGTTTTTATGTAAGTACATAGTACCAATGTATGTTTTTGTTAAAATAGCAGTGCATTTTTTATTTATGGTATCATGCCGTTTTGCCAATATTACTTTAGTCAAATTTTATTACTCAAAAGAATTTTGTCGTTTTATGTTTTGTCATAAAAATTCATTTGACTAAATGTTTAGTGTGTAATGTTAATTTTTTGCCTTAATAAAGCATTTGCTAAAAGGCCAAATGCCGAAATGTCATTTTATGTAGGAATATTCTCCTGAATAAAAAAATCCCCAAATTAACATTTGCGTATTGTAATTATGCCCAAGATTGCATTGGCCAAAAAAAACAGAATTGCTAAAATTTGTTGCAGTAATTAAATTTGACCAAAAAATCCCGGTAATGAAATATGTGTAAACCAATATCTTCGCCCTAATGGAATCCATATTGAAATAGACCTAACCCGCACAACTTTGGCGGCGTTGCGTGTGACGCGCCCTGAATTCTGAACTATGTGCGAAATTACGGTATTAATAGATTATTTGGCATAGTTCTAGTTTGGTCTGACTTCACTAATCACGCGCAGGTTTGACATTTCAAATTTTTGTTGAAAACTGGGAACTTACATTTTATACATTTAAATAAAACAATTTAACGGATTATATCGCGTATATTATTATCTCATTTGAGTTCCCGACGTTTCGGAAGCTTTTCAGAAAAGAAGAAAATATTACAACAACAACAACAACAATTCTTTATTGCTCACCAACAACAGAAACAGTACAATAGAGCCTTAACATAAAATAGGTAAACAATAGGCGGTCTTGTCGCTAAAGAGCGATCTCTTCCAGACAACCTTTGGGTAGCGGAAATGACATAAAAGAGCTAGAAATGAGTAGGTGGTGAGATAAGATTACATATAATACAAAAATAAATAAAAACAAACATACATATTATACATATACATATACTAAACATACATACTACTATATATATATATATATATATGTATATACAAAGTAAGAAAGAAAACTATGATATAGTTGACATCAAAGTGATTAAAAAACCAGAAGCAGAATTAAAAATATAAATTATGGGAGAGATAAATAATGATCCTTTAACTTAGTTTTAAAAATAGGCAATGACTTCGCTTGCCTTAAATCAAGTTGAAGAGAGTTCCACAACACAGTAGCCCGGAATGTAAAAGAATTTGTATAAAACTTTGACTTTGATGATGGAACAGCTAGAAGAAAGTTTTGAGCGGACCTTGCTGATAGAAGATAACTAAAACGTTCATTGAGATAGCGGGGCGTCGCAGGATGAAAGAGTGTATTATAGAGATGAGAAAGAATGTGAGTGTTACAACGAAGACGGATAGGGAGCCACTTGGAGTTGTGAACGGAAACTTGACACATGATACTTGCGTAACCCAAATATAAACCTAATACAGATGTTTTGAATTCGCTCAAGTTTGTTAACTTGCTCCTCTGAAAGATCTAGATAGGCAGCATCATTACATTTTATATCTAAAAATTGGAAATTATTCATTGTATTTCTTGATCTTATTGAGCAATGGGCATATAAGGCTTTCCCTTCGTGTGTTTGCTTAGCCTAAAGAAACTGCATATAGTGCCGGGGGATAATTAATAATAAGTAGCATTATCTACACATAGATAAGTTGTTCTGGTATACAGTAAATGAAGGAGAAATCAATAAATAAATTTTCAGACTTATTATAGGTATAGGATATGATTAACCCAAGACGCTGATCGATTCGAGATAACATATCTTGAAGAACAAAGATATTGAAGACAAAACAATAAAAACGAAATTGCAAACTATGCACAGCTTTCAAAATAGTCCCGCAAGTACCAACAGTCTGTTATTTTTTGCATAATTTTAATAAAAATTCAAATTGAATTTTTCAAATTCCAAAAAATATTCTGCAAATAGGCCTCAAGAGCACTTTTACATGTCTGATTTTACAAGAAACAGAAAAAACATTCACAGTCTAGATAATAAAACAAATACCTGGGCACACTTTACAGATGTATATTGTCTCCGGTTCCATTCGATTATATAACTTAAGCTATACTTACAGAGATGTAAAGGGTATCTAGACGTCAAAAACAGTAAATAAAATAAATAATAAATAACAGTATATAAAAAAAGCTTATACAAAGTTTAATGTAAGGTAAGTTAAATCTAAGGTAACGTTGCCAGCAAAACTGAAGGTCCTGGGTTCAAATCCCGGTAAGGGCAAATATTTGTGTGATTAGCATAAATATTTGTTCCTGAGTCTTGGATGTTTTCTATGTAAATATATCTATTAAATATATCGTCGTCTAGTACCCATAACACAAGCCTCATTGAGCTTACCATGGGACTAGTTCGATTTGTGTAAAATTGTGCTGTATTGTTTATTTATTTAATAGTGATGTAGAGAATCTCCGTGGTCAAAACTTCAAGTTAAGTTAGAAAATGAGAAAAATCTGCATGGTCAACCATGTTTTGGAGATGTAAGAGTCTTCAAACGTTAAATATAGAAATTAAATATAAATACAACATTAGAGAAGTGACTATTAAGCTAACAGTCATCACAACTAAGGCACAAAATGCATTAGTGTTGCTATGTAATACTGCTTAGCCACGTACATGCTTGAGCCAAAAACCGCATGCTTGAGCATCTGTGAGCCATGCTTACATGGCTCACAGATGACGTAAGGGATAATGCCCTAGCCAAACCTATAATTCGAAGTGACAGGCATGCTGCGCCAGCCAAAATAACAGACGATTGTATTTTTAAAAATGATGCAATAGCAGAGCAAATGTTTAGGGATGAGGAACAGTATACTTTGCAGTACCCATCCACTCAAGGTTTCAGAGCGAAGTTGGCAATGGACTATACACCTCATTATTGAGAAAATTGTAAAAGCTGACGACTTAAGTATCCACTGAAAACTCAACTAGGTACTGTAATAGTTGTAACTAAAAAATAAAGTACCTGCAGTGGTCGCTGGTTTTACAGATTATGATTTGCACATTAGCAGATTTCTATTGAAGATTAATAAATTTATTTCTGGGTAGGATTTAGAATGACACATAAAAGTATGATTTTGGCAAAGTCAAGATACGTAGTGGGCACAACCGTACTTCAAAATCCCCTAAATACCTAAGTGATTTTACACAATATGTCTGTTGTAATCCGTGCCGAAAATCACTGAAGGAACGAATCATTTCCAAATATCTCCAATTAGCCCTCTGCAACAAATTGTCACTGTCAGCAAAATAAACATGTCAACTCGGTGGCAAACAGACACATCAATCTTACGTAGGTAATCCAAGTCGTATGTCTCAAAATGATTATACTTATTTGTATCAATGTGATGCAGCAAACTCCATCTGTGATGCGTCATCCGCCCCCGTCTTGCGTCAGCAACGACCAGTTAAACAGATTTACTGAATTTCTTAAGTATTTTTGATAACTAAAAATATGATATGAGTAATATAGAATATGTACGACCGAAGTTACAGCTTCTGGAAAAATCAATAAGCATAACGGATTACCCCTTGGATTAAAATATCGCGTCAACTTAATACGTCTTCAACGAGTACGAGTGTTGCTTCGAGTTTCTCCTAATTAGAAATGTCTCATTCACAGCTAAACAAGCCTTCCTTTGCTTGGAACAAATACTGCTCCCCTAAAAATGTTTACTCGTAGACAACTCTAAGTTTAAAGCACCCATGCCGCCAATGAATTTTGCTTTATAAGCAAAGCAAAATTCATTGTATATGTACCTACGAGTACCTAACTTGTATAATAATTACATTTCCCGTATCGTTACTTCCTCTATTTTCATCCAGTTAACGAAATAACTCCAACTAAACGGAGCTTTCGGGAAGTGGTTATTTTGAGAAGATCCGCTCCTTACGTTGTTTATTTTAAAAACAGCTTCGATGTTTCCACGTTCAACTCTTGTTCACATTTGATGTCTAAATGCCGCCTGTCCAGTAAAATAATACAACGTTCAGTCTACTCGATTAATATATAAAAAAATGTTATAAATAAATAACTACAAAGTTACATTTAATACTTATTACTACTACGAATTCTCAATTACTTACTGTCATTCACATTTTTAGCAAAATGTTACATACATATATAACGTATACCTGGCTAGAGCTAAAGCTAGGCTACTAGGCTGGAGCTAAGCGGAAATCTCTTTCCAATAATATGTAATAAAAAGAGGTCACAAGCTTTTTTAAACGGGCCCCTGATACAAACTTGTTATGAGACAAAATACAGGTCGTAAAATATAGAACAACCTTGGCACGTTTGCAAAACAATTATCAGCATTAAAGTGCACAAAATCTCGTGTTTTTCACGATTTTTTCTGAGTTACATACAGCATGGGGTGTTTTATCAATGCATGTTGTATTCAACAAACATTCTTAATTCATGCATTCCAAAACCAGATCACATTTTAAAAACGCGTTATCTTACACCAGTTCGATATTGCAATATCAACCTTGCGACTTGCACCTACAGTTTATACTATCTCATATCAAAATAGTAATGTAGAGAAATGCAAACCCTGAATAAAATGTGTTTTTTTTTGTTCAATGTATTCTTCAGTAGACTTGGCGGTAGGCCAAGCGACGCGGGGGTATTTAATAAGGGGGGACGGGGCGCCAACTACGGTGCCAACCAGACTAGAGACTACATTGTATCACACTGCACTGCGCAAGCCACGATCGCTCAATCTCAATTTCTGGATTATTCCCAGCAAACGAAAAAAACATAGAAGCACAACTAGCGTCGCAAAATGACCACACGAAAACTGTGTCGAAAAAGGCGTGGCGTCTAAACTGGGTCAAACGGGCTGTCAGTTGCATATGGCGGCGCTGCATGACTGTCGTATTATTTCACTTCCCAAAGTGATAAAATACGACTTATTGTTGTGTAAAATAGTGTATTAATCATTCTAGAAAATATAAAAATAAAGATGGAATCACTTAACACATGTAAAAAATACCGTAAACATATTTATTTATTTTTTATAGTCGGGAAGAGATTTTGTATAGAAATGGTGTTATGCCACCTTACACCATCAAAATGTTAATATGTAAATGAAAAGGTATTATGATACCTATTGAACATTTGATATATTATTTGATGAGATACATGCTTTCACGCACATAACTATTTTATATGCAGTGTTCGAAAAAGGTGCAACTTGATTTGAAACTTTTACACTAAAAAGCTCAAACTCGGTAGGATTGCGGTGACTTATTACAGAGTTCCTATGCCCACCTTCCGTCTCCATCATCATATCAGCTCGATATTATCATAATATTGCATTGTCACCAAACTTACAAAAGTATGCAAAAAATTAGTACAAACGGAAACCGGCAAGTGGTAATTTAGCTTCAAAGATTTGACCCCGCGCGATTTGAGTACGCAAGCTCCATTTTTGCGTTTTCTTAACGTACTTCAAAAGTTATGATTGCTAGTGGCTGATTGTCTGTTTGTATTTAAGTATTTAGCAAGCTATAATATATAAAATATATAAAATAAAAATATGCATACTCGTATGGTCGTCTAGTATTCACAGTAAAAGTAAAAAAAAAATATTTTTATTTTATATATTTATTTTATTTTATTGGTCACACAACGCGCATGCAGATTTAGAATATTTACCCCGTTTTGTACTGCAATTTTGTATGAAGCTCGCGTTCTATATTTTTTTCGTTCGCTGATTATTCCACAATAATTCCTGGATATCAGAAATCCATAGGCACTCATTTGAATGATTAAACGTTGGAATTGAAGAATAGCAGTGGCGTGCGGTTCATTTAGACATAAAGGCACTGCCTACCCTGAACGTCCATAGCTCCATAGACGTACAGAGAAACTGCCTACCCTGAAGCCCTTAACAACAATGGCTCCATATAGGCACACAAAAACTGCCTACCTTGGCCACAGACCCATTGCACGCCACCGAAGACTAGGGAGACAGCGGAGCCGAGCACTTGAAATATACCACATGCGAATCCGACAGTAAGCGTCTGGCTATGAATTCTTTGGGTCATGAGAAGGCCTATACAAGGACGGAGAAGCTGATGAATATTTGCAGGGATCTAACTTCCACGCCAATGGCTTAACATAACTCTCCGTCGTCTGTTGTCGTCACAAATATCTGCATAATTTAGTTCAATGTAACCTATATTCAATAATCGCTCCCAATCACACAACTAACAACACACAAATAGAATAATATTTGATGCCTTTGCATGTGCAAAGCAAAATCTATCATTAACATTATTACCAGCTATGGTTAATTGATACCGTAAAACCTCCCATCTACATAGATGGGAAGCTGGTAATAATTTTAATGATAGATTCATAAAACGTTACGAACTAACTTATCGTTAATTACTGAACACTTGTTATTCCACGATAGCAGCTATTTACTAATATAGATAACAGCAAATCTATAGAAGGGTAAAACCAAAATGAAGTGAAGCAGGCGATGGCCAAATGCAAGAAAATCTACCAAGTAACTTGTGAAATTTCTACATTTCACTTCGTGTATTGTCTGTGAACTTTGGTGCAACGTCCTCATCTAAGGAACATTTTGTTCTCCGAAAGTCTTCATATCATTATACTGGTAGCGAAAAATCTTAACTAATGCCCCCTTGCACGTGTAGTATTGTACAGAATTGATATAGAACCTATGTCATTTTCTAATAAGGAACGTCAAATTGTCTATACTTACGGACACGTTACTACAATTAAGTTTTTTACCTATAATAGTTTATGCTGTGTTAATTTAATACACTTCTGTTAATTATTACGTCGAATACGTCTGTTTTATATTTATACTAGAAGGTAAACTTCGTTCGCGCAGGAGACTAAGTCCTAACCCCTCTTTTTTGCTACAGCTTAGTCGGGTAAAAACAATCTTATAACCATCTGGAGATATCGAGCTACCCGTGTACCAAAAATAGTTGATATCCGTTTAGCCGATATGGCGTGATGAAGTCACAACGACACATATACAAAATATATATTTAGATTCAGTGGCCTCCAAATAGTCCGTATCAATTATTTTTTGAAAATATCTTTAATACAAATACAAATACATAATGATTTATTGTTTGAATGTGAGTGATTATAAAAGGTGGTTAGTATTTGATTTCATCACAATCAGCCAGAATTTGGCGTACAATTCTTTGACTCTAAATATGCATGTCATTAAAAGCAATGAAAAAAATATTCAAAATATAGCAATGTCAAACTAAAAGTAAATATTGAGAAGTATAAAAATAAATAATTAATGTCATGCATATAAAAAAATATATAAACAAACAATCACAATAATAATTCATTCTTAAATGTCAAGATAATAGCATGTTAAAAAAAAATTGGATAAAATTCATTAGGCATTGTTTGTTCCAAAGTGTTCATTAACAGAGTAGAACATTCTTTGAAAACACCACTTAAATAATTTGGTTTTGAAACCTTCACAATCCAAGGATTTCAAATCATTTGGCGATATTTTGATTGACATGAAAATAATACTTTTTTCAAAATGAGCAGAGGTATGACGTGGATACCTATGGTTAGGTTCCATAATTTTCTACTGACTGATATGACTTTTCACAAAAAGACACATTTCGTAAATTTACAATGTAGGTAACGTAAGAATTTTTAATTTTTTGAACAACGGTCTACATGAATCTGTCGTTTTGGCGCCACAGATCACTCTAATGCATTTTTTTTGTAGTATAAACGCTCGTTGGGCAAGAAGAATAAGACCGTAACGAAGATTTGACATAATGTGGCCATGAAACGCCAAAAGAGCAGCTTCTTGGGATACTACCTGTGATATCCTGCGCAGAGCAAACACAAATCTGTTCAGTTTTTCGACCAGGGACTCAATATGCGCTCGCTAGTCACAATGGCAATCCAGCATCACTCCGAGAAATTTAATGGTTTGAACGCTTTCAATGGCTTCTTGATTATGTTCAATTACCAGATCTAAGAGAGGCTAAAGCCTTGTTTTGGGGGGCGTAGAATGTATTTGGTTTTACTATTGTTGGCTTTCAGTTTGTTGCTCAGCAACCAGGTGTTGATATTATTGAACACTAAATTTGCTTCTGATTGGTAGGTTGCGGGGTTTTCGCCGGGAATAATCACAGAACAGTCGTCAGCGAAAAGAAGGACCTTGTTGTGCGTGACACTGGAGAGGTCGTTGATGTAAACTAAAAATAATAGCGGTCCAAGTATGCTCCCCTGTGGTACCCCCATGTTCACATTAGATTGGTCGGAAAGCATTTTTGATAAAGATTTCGTCTTCGCACAGTATGATGCAGTTCTCTGTTTCCTATCAGATATATACGTTCGTAGCCATTCGTGGCAGTTCCCACGTATACCGTAATGATAAAGTTTGCTTAAGACACAGACTACTATACTAGACTTAAGAGTATGCTATGCGAGACGCAATCGAAGGCCTTGGACATGTCCATGAAGATCGTTGTTACAGGTGTTCTAATGTTTACAACTTTATAATAGTATAGACGTAAATTCTTCTTCTTCATTATTCCCTTATTGGCATGGGCCGTGTAAACCGCGCGGTGCAAACTATCGCCGACCACCTTCTTCATAGTCAGTCCAACCCCTACCCTGAGTATGATTTCCATTATTTTGCCTTAAAATGATTTGCATTGTTCTTTGCTGCGACTTAAGCTGAGGGATTTGTGACATCGCATGGCATGTGTACATCTGCTCCGAAATCAGAGTAAAATATATGGTCATCCGAACACCAACGTGAATGTTACGGTGCTACGTTTCCCGTGTTTCCGGTTGCGAAATGTTCTATTTCGATTGTTACTATTACCGGAGTCCAAGGTAGCCAAGGTGCGCGCTCGCGTTGCAGTGCAAACAAACACGGATACATTAGACTTGTTTATTTTGGACAGACAATTGGGTCATACTTGATGATTCATGTCCATTACGCCTACAATGCGAAACAGAAAAGAGGAACATTCCAGGTTTTAGCGTCATGGGATATGGATGGATGTAATACTGCATCGCTACAAATTTGTTATTCTTACTGCGCAAAAAAAAAGATTTTTACAGTGCCTTAACCTAACAGTAAGAATGGTTGTGTTCATACTTTTAACTCACTAGTACCGTTTTTTAAAAATCCATTATAAATTGTTTAAGGGTAGGCAGTCAGGGTTGTTTTATAAATTTAAGTAAGTAATTATTTGGTAAATGCCTCATCTGTAAGTTTGGTAATATAATGAAGGTTGAAAATTTTTCACCCAAAATTTAGCTCGCTATCACTCAATTTGCTACAAATAGCGCGGTGTCTGCCGAATCTGCGCTTGGCCTGAATTGCAACTGACCGATTTACAGAAGACGCGCAGTCTAGTTTAAGCTGAAATTAACTTTCTTATTTGTCTTGTGTTTTTTTCTTGTTTCTATTCTATATCATAAAAAAAACCAAGACATGGAAACCATCAAGTCGCAATGAAGCTTGCTCAATTCGTACTCTATGATATATATCAATTCTAAACTGGTATATTTCCGTCAGAGTGGAAGTTTGCAAAAGTTGTGCCTATATACAAGTCTGATGATAACACACTTGTTTCTAATTACAGACCGATCTCGATCTTATCTACATTTGCAAAAGTGTTCGAGTCCTTAGTGTGTCCCTTCATTGAATTACAGTTTAAGCAGACCATTATAGATCATCAGCATGGTTTTGTGAAAGCTAGATCGACATGCACGAATTTAACGTCATTTACTGAGTTTGTTATAGAGTCAATGGATAGCCACAAGCAAGTAGATGTGATTTACACGGATTTTAGCAAGGCTTTTGATCGTGTATCTCACACCATCTTATTTCGCAAACTTGTCTCGTTAGGATACTCTGGATCACTTCTCGCTTGGCTAAAATCTTACTTGAGCCAGAGGGCTTTCTTTGTAGTGATCAGCGGATATAGCTCTGAGGTGCATGATATTGTTTCCGGGGTCCCTCAAGGATCGCATGTCGGACCTATCCTATTCAATATCTTTATTAACGATATTCAATCTTGTTTCGCAAATTCATACCCTTTTCTTTACGCTGATGATCTTAAATTTGCAAGGTGTATAGCTACAACTAAAGATATGATCTTGTTACAAAACGACCTGAACAGTTTAAATCAGTGGTGCACAGATAATGCAATGCAGTTAAATATTGCGAAATGTTCACATATAAAATATAATGGCAAAATATTTCGAAATCACAAAACAAATATTATGTTATTCTAATGTTTTGTTCGCAATATCTTAGAATACTGTAGCACTGTGTGGCGGCCACATTATTCTACGCATTGTCTAAGGATTGAACGAGTGCAGAAAAGATTTTTTTGGCATCTATCTGCCAACATCCGACTTGCTCATAAGTCCACATCCTATGGACAGAGACTTGAGCATTTTGGAATTAGCCCGCTCACTAAGCGAAGAGACTCGCTCGATCTTGTGTTTCTATACAAACTCTTGAACAACCATATAAACTGTCCGCAACTTTTACGCAATATTCGTTTTAGAGTCCCATTTAGAT
Organism: Hedya salicella; assembly: GCA_905404275.2. Lineage (NCBI taxonomy): Eukaryota > Metazoa > Arthropoda > Insecta > Lepidoptera > Tortricidae > Hedya > Hedya salicella. The sequence continues at coordinate 20,968,602 of FR990098.1, forward strand.
ATCCTCGCAAAATAATAGACCCCCTTGCCCCTGTATTCCGGAGAACCGTTCTTGGCGCCAATTCCCCCATTCCTCGGCTATGTAGACTTCTGAATAAGCACAGTCACTCCTGTGATATTCATTTTGATTCGCTGCCTAGGTTTCGTAAATGAATAGATATTAGTAATTAATACAATTATCTTCCAATTATTAGCATAGTACTTGTATGCCTGTGTTTCTAGTTTTAAGCACTAAGACAGACACTAACATTCAATAGATGTATTAACTGATGGTAGACCTTAATAAATAAAATAAATAAATAAATAAACTTTTCGATTTCCGCTTTCTAAAATTATATACGCTACAATATATTATCATCAGACTATATAGTTTTGGTTGTTTAATGCATATTCTTAAACATCCTTAATCTCCAACTAGGAGGCAAGGTCCAATAGTTCGCGGAATGAAGCAGTAGTAGATGAAATTATACAAAATCTTTTTGCTAATCTGTTATAACAACAATAAAAAAGATATACATATGTCAATCCAATCCGTCACTTGTTTTAAAGATAGAGAAAAAAAAACCGGAATAAAGTGCGACTATGGAGTAAATTGAATATCGTGCCGTGATAAAATTTCTATCGAAGCAAGGAAAATCTCCGCAAATTATAATTAATGAAACCATAGCCGTCTACGGGGTCGAGTGCCCTGCTAAAACCGTGATTTACAAATGGCATAGCCTCTGCAAACATGGCAGAGAGCCAATTGAAGATGACCCTTGCCCAGAAAGGACGATTGAAGTCCGTGAGTAAGTGAACATCGTCGCATATAGTAAAAATTGAAAAACGCGTACGAAAAGATGCTCGACTTAAAAACGGACTATGCTCGGTGTAGGGTTCCGCAGCCGTTCATGCAAAATAATGCACTACAGATGAAAAAATACGATATGAAAAATTGCACTAACAATAGAACGTATCTCTACGGCACTTATATCCTTTTGCTGTGGCAATAACTCAAAACCGGTAGGTAGGTATATCCGATCCTGTTGAAAGTATTATACGCTTTATCTTTATTTATTTTTTTCATATTTTCAGGACATAAGGTTTAGAAAATATAGAGGAGGACACAATTTATGCTATATTCGGAGTGATTATTTCCAAAAATATTCACTTAATTAAAATTGTCTTAGAAACCTCATATTTTCCTTAATATTGTCTAAATATGTGCCACAAATTGATATTTGCTGAAAAATGTCTTCGAGTTTCGGTTAAATGTATGGGGCACTCCATACATAGTTATTTAACTATCAAACTAAGTAAGACACCCAACTCCAAATTTCATCAATACCTAAACATCTTGTAGTTTTTGAGTAAATTGCCTGTGACATATACGGTCGGACGGTCGGACGGACGGACGGACGGACGGACGGACGGACAAACAAACGGATGGACGGACATGACGAAACTATAAGGGTTCCGTTTTTGCTATTTTGGCTACCAAACCCTAAAAAGGCAAGGAAAGCTATCAAAGGGCGTGTTACTCTTGCATGACGATGCACCGGTTCACAAGAGCCATGTTGCGACATCTGTCTTAACAAGTGCGGCTTTGAGTCGCTGGTTCACTTACCTCACAGCCCGGACTTGGCCCCCAGCGATTATTATTTAATCCCAATTTTAAAAAAATGCTTGAAGGAAAAAAATCGCCGCCGATGAAGAAGTGAAAGAGGCTGTTTCGGCTCATTTTGAGGGCAATGAAAAAAATATTTTATAATGATCTACATAAATTAATTAGTCGAGTTGAAAAATTTACTCGAGGGTAATATTTAAAAAAAATATATTTAAATAAATTTACAAATATTTCATTCCGCGAATTTATAAACACCTCCCCTCGTATATTACAATTGGGCATAATAAGTGTGTAGGTACTGGTTTGCCTTTTAACAGAGCAACGACTCAGCGGATCAGTATAAGAAGAAGCCAAACTTGTCAGCAATTAGATCCAGCTGGTTTCTTGGAAAAATCGCCATGGATGGAAAATTCAAATAAAAGACTTTATTTTCGAAAATGAATGATCCGACAATACTTCAAAGCTCTTCATTCAACAAAAAACTAGACAATTTTTTCTCCGGAGTTAAATGACGAGGAGTCGTCATTCAGAAGATCATATAGACGCTTAGACCTTGCCAGTCTAGTAGTAACCAAAGCCGTCAATAAATAAAAATATAGTTTACTATTTGGTAGCCAGCCAAAAGAGTTAATTCTGTGGGCAGACCGACGTGGACACTGCGTCAATCAGTTAATACGACATGATCGAATGGGTTCTACATTACCTACTGCTCTAATTATTAATTTTAGTATAGGTATATACATATATTCCAGTTTGTCTGAACTGACAGTTGGCCGTCACCTAGAGTCTATCCAATAATTTAAGTTCAGTACATCACCGGGACGTTAAAGCACATCGTCAGCCAGAACATGCTTATCCAAAGGAATCATATTGAAATGTAAGGAAGCACACATTTTCACTGGGCGACAATTGGCCATCCATACTTATTGGCCATCCTTATAAATGCGAAAGTGTGTCTGTCTGTTTGTCTGTCTGTCTGTCTGTCTGTCTGTCTGTTACCTCTTCACGCTTAAGCCGCTGAACCGATTTGGATGAAATTTGGTATGGAGATAGTTCGAGTCCCGGGGAAGGACATAAACTACTTTTTATCCTGGAAAAATACCCTTATCCGCGATAAACGAATTTAATGCGGACGAAGTCGCGGGCAGAAGCTAGTCATAAATTAATATTAGAGACATTTTACACAAACCGAACTAGTCCATTGGTAAGCACAATAAGGCATGTGTTGTTAGTTATGAGTACTAGACGACGACGTAATTTAATAGACACATGGAATGCCCCCCTTGAAATATATATTTTTGGGATTTAACTATGAAACTAATTAGCAGCTCATGCAACACTTACAAATAAAATACTTTAAATTTCATCAATATACATCACGTAGTTTTTGAGTAAAATGCATGTTACATACGGACGAACGGACGGACGTGACGAAACTATAAGGGTTCCGTTTCGGCCATTTTGGCTAGGGAACCCTAAAAATGGTAGATAATCGCTTCAATACAAATTACCTTGTTGAAGTTTAGATAAGAGTAATAAGGGTTTGCTACGTTTGTGAGTTGAAAGTTTTGTTAATTCGCTAGTCATCAATCAATAACGACTAATGAAAACGCAGTTAAACCTGCTTTTGTTCTTGAACTCAAAGCAAGAATTACAATAAAGAGCAATTAATTTAATGAGCTTTTTAATTGACAGACACTTCAAATAACGCGTTGTATAATTACTTGGTCCAACAACCGCGATTGTCGCGGTGCCAATGTTTTGATTGTGTCGTCAAGATTTCGGTTGACGTTAAATCGGCTGAGATGTGATGGTAATAAAATGGTTTGAGGGGTAGAATTCTTCTGAATATAAGTGTTTTGGGTGATCATCGCAGACTTTATAACGACAGTACAAGGCTTTCAGTTACTCTTTGAAATACAATGTCAAACACGTTAGTCTACAGAAAACATCAATAAACAGGGCCATGATCTGTCCCAACATCTTAGAATCATGTCGTAGGCAAGTAGGTATAGTATTTTTGTTACGTAGGTAATATACCTACATATTGCCTAGTATAACTACATTGACATAAATATCGTCGTAGAAAACATTATTTACAGCGGTTTGTTCACGACAAGAAAAGTGTGTCATAGTTGAAAGCCCGCCACGCTATTGAAGTCTCAAAGAAATACTACATCTGGGCTTTACAGCAGGTCTCATTTGCAAACGCATAAAAGATCGTCTGCACAAGTTTACGAGTAGGAAGTAATCGATTTTACAGTCGATTTGAGTTATTTTGTTTATGTAAATGCGTATTTTATTTGTACGTTGGTATTAACTTTACAGTTACGCGTAAACTCTAAAGTTAATACCTACGTACTTGTTTGCCAAAATAGTAATTATGTATAATTACTGGAGAAGGGCATTATAGAAAGTAATTAAGTACTTTATTACCTACATATAGCATTATGACCATACGTCGTTATCGCGGGTACAATTACCAATCAGATAATGAACAGATAAGACATAATGTCTATTTGGTAGAAACGGACGTATTCTGCCTACAGCTACTAAACATCTAAGAAGCTCTTTACATGTGGAGAGTTTTCTCTAGAAAAGATCAATAAAAAATACAGCCGCAAAGGGGTATGGGTTTAAACTTGTCGTATGTTTCCATCTGTTTAGTTAACAAGTTTATACATAGGAAATAAGTAAATTTAATTATCTTTTAACGTCTTTTTTTAACAATTTTAACAATATATACGTACTTGTGTGAAGATAACTGTTATCGTCTACTAATTAAACGCTTACCTACTTAGAAGAAAGTCTATTTAAAAAATAAGAAAACAATGTGTGTAATTTTTACTAACGTGTATTTTTCACATATATTATTTGGTTTTCGTAATAGATTACAAAGATTTTTTCTAAATTTTCCACAGTCAATTTGCGGCGTCTAGCAGTAAATATCCATTTTAATTGACTAAATGATCTTTCAACATCAACTGTTGTTGTAGGTGCATACTTGAAACGATGGAAATAATCTAGAGTAGTGTGACAAACTCGTAATGATGATTCAAGTATTATCTCCTTCCCTTGTATGAATTCATTATTATTTTTTATTATGTCAAATCCAGTATTTTTCTTCAAGACATGTTTCAGCTTTTTAAATATTCTTTTTCCATTAGCACTCAAATTTAATTTCGCTATATGCTTGTATGTTTTTTGAACGATGGTTAAACTTTCACTGAGAGATAGATTCGGGCACTGCAATTTGTTTATAGCGTCTGGAAGTACCTGTAGATATTTCGCTATAAAATTTAAATAATTCCGAATATTCGCACTGCGAAATGCTTTTTTTGCCTTTGTGATACATGCTGCGTCAGAATCACGAAATGTGTCCACAACGCCTTTTATTTCCTCGAAATACTTGCTATAGTATGTCGCAGCCTCAATCCACGTTCCCCAACGAATAATCGTTGGATTTGGAGGTAAGGGTATTCCATTACCCATTTCTTTAAATGTTTTTATTCCTTTTGGCGATTTTCGAAAAACTTTATTTACATTTGATATTAATTTATTCACTTCTGGAAAAAGAACGCGAACTTGATCAGCAACTCTGTTAAGACCATGAGCCAAACATGTAACATGGACTTTGGGTAATATTTTTTCAATGTTCTACCCGCTTTTTGCATGTACCCTACACCATCAGTTAATAATAACAACACTTTCTCATGTTTATTGTGGTCGGGACCCCACAAATTATCCAGTTCATTTTTGACGGTATCCGTTATACTTATATTGTTAGTTTGTTCCAATTTTTTGCTTGACAATACATGTGGAGTTCCGACTGCATCTTCAAGCAATGCACCGACTATCACATTAGCAATTTGACGACCCCTGGCATCTGTTGTTACCTCAACACTCACATAAATAAAAGCATTTTCTAACTCCTTTTTATTTTTTTGCATTTGTTCGTCGTATATTTGGTTTAAATAATTCTGTCTCAACAAACATTCCGAAGGGACCTCCACAGTTTTTTCGAACTTTCCAGAGACGCAGTTATTGATAAAATTTTTGAATATGGGATTTTCTAACTGAGACCATGGTATATTACAGCTTACCATAAATTTGGTCAATTCCATCCTAAAATCGTTTTTGACGGATGTATGCTTTTCCGAGTTGAAATGTCGTTCCATAGAAGCTTTTCTCTGGGGGAAACTAACATTGCACTTAGTGCAATATAATTTTGTATCGCGAGCCTGTAATTCAGGATAATCCTTTGTCCACCACTCCACAAATTCATCGCACGTTTTTTTCCTTCACGGCATTTTAAAAGCACTCGGCAATAAATATATTACACAAAGTAATCAGTACGGATAATTGATAATGTACTTACTAATTAATGACAATGTCAAATAGGAAAAATTATTAAAGACTTTGCATTGCGACTGCATAGTTAATCTATTTAAGTTGTATTGGTACTCAAGTCAAGTATGGAGGTTGGGTATTAGAAATACCTAATGTGTGATACATTTTAAACTCGTAGGAGTAGGTATAGATGTTCCTCAAAATGAGTTTTGCGTCTGTTATTGCTTGTTTTTCATAATCTTTCTGTACCGTCAAATCGTTTTTGTACCCGCGATAACGACGTATGATTATGACCAAAAAATTAATTCATAATAGTAGTTTAAGCAACTGATACATAATGAGAGGCCTTGAAATACGAGTGTGGTTTTATGAAACGAGTGTCAGCGAGTTTCCTTATAGGATCACACGAGTGTTTTAAGGCCTAATTATGTACAGATGCATACACTACTTTATCTACACACATATCATAAGTAGTCTAAGATGGGTCCAGAAGCTGTAGAGAAATGACCTGCATTGTTAGTAGTGCTACTTGTAAAATATCTAGATTATAGATATTAAAATATTGCAATAAGAAAATAATTTGAACATAACTAAAACAAATTGTTTTATTCACATCGAAGTCGTCCGTTTGTTCATTCTCCAATTAAAAAAAAATCTTTGTGCGCCTTCTCTAAGGCCTGCAGTACCGGGTCCGGTTCCAAGAATTTCATTTCCCGGTTCTAGGCGAAACCGGAACCGGGATTCCCGGTTCTTCCCGGTTCCCCGATACCCCGTATATATTTTTTTATAAATTGCTTATTAAGCACATATTGAAATCTAAATAAACCGTGATGCAGAATATTATAAAAAATATGCAATAATCTTTTTCAAGATATTAATTATATATAAATATATTTAGGAGTCGTTTCTTAAAACTGGGATAATTCGACACAAATGCCATAAAAATATAATAAAACAAATAATTTCGATCTCATAATTTCTGTAATCAGCCCCACCGTTTCACAATCAAAAGTTCACAATCCTAAACATTATAACAAGTCACGAGTACACAAAAATAGCAACAAACGAGGGATCAACATCAAAGTTTCTGTCCAACTGAAACAATAGCTAAATAATGTGCCACGCGGTATTGTCCGTTGCTTTTTCAAAGGAGCGTCTAGACGCTTCTTCAACAATGTTCCCCACCACAGAAGCCCCCTAATTAGGAAGGCAGCCGACTATCTTCCGACCATTCCCGATCCCTCAGAGGATCCACTCCCCAGAAGCCGTCTCGAAAGAGGCCGGTACACCCGGCGTCCTAGACACGTGCTCTCTGATCCGGACGACGAGATCACAGCAGCAGCAGCAGCAGATCATGGCAGCTGCGAACTCTTCGGACAATGAAGTTTAAGAGTCGACAACGCCAGTGGGGTTGCTCAACCCGTAATCTCGCAATCTCCCCCACGCCCAATTTCCCTTGTCTCTCTCTCTACCTCGTCCCAACTGGGGTCGAACGGTTCAGGCTCAACCTACTTCCACAGCTCTTATGCCTGGCGCACTGCGTCTCACTCCAACTCTAATTGGCCACAGTGGCATTCCTTTTTGTGCGCTTGCGCTCCCCCCACTGAATCCGATTACTGGTCAGGAGGTCTAACCAGACCTGGACCTTGTCCGCTATCTTATCTCTTGGTCGCCAGGTGCTAGGTGCGAGTGAATCAAGTAAATTAAGGTATGGTATGCGTTAGACAAGGAAGATGTAATTACGCTTTCGCTAAATAGCTCGCAGGTACAAAGTTGCCAATTTCTTACAATTACAACACCTCAATCATTAAGATTTGCAATCCGTAATTATTATGAAGCTATAAAGTGCCACTAAGATACATCGATATGTGATATGTGTCAAAAATATCGCCCGCTCAGCTTTCTGTCACACAGCTAGGTAAAAAAACTCACATCGGTATTTAAAAAAAAGAACCGGGAGAACCGGGATGGCATCTTCGGTACCGGTTCTTTTGACTCCATCAACCGGTATTTCCCGGGAGCAGGCCCTAGCCTTCTCATATTTGGGCCTCGATTTTTCTGGCAACAAGTTATTTGTTACAACCGTGGCTGCATTTACAATATCCGGCCGAGTATTCATATAGTTCTCGGAATCACTACTACTCATATTTTGAACGTAAATGTAAATTACAAATTTTTAAATCATAGATAAATGCAGGAAGTCCTTATTCTCATATCACTCGAAATCAAATGTCGTGCGGTTAATATTAAAAAAACATACTGAATTGACGTTTCGTATCGAGATACTAAAATAGAGATCCACTTGAGTTTTGAAAACTGTTCCAAATTTAAACTCATAACCTTACAAAAATCAATACTGAAATAACATTAAAGTACAGATTTTACCTACTACCACAGACACTAAGTTTTCATAGTAAAACTGGTTGTAATAATGCTGGTCATTTCCTACGGTTTCTGAACTCATTTTAGAGCACTAATGATATGTGCGTAGATAAATAAATTATAATGCATTTTTATTATAAACAAAGATCAGAAACAAATGAAAAAAAAAACGACGATACTGGACTGGAGCGTGCTGCCCCGGTCTGGCTCAAAGCACTGGTTCAAGTCCAAGTTGTTCTAAGCCTTTCGGTCTCGGAAGTAACAAAATAGTACGATAATTGGTAGTTATTGCCTATTATATTCTTTCAATCAACATTAATAATAGTATTGTCCAAAAGTGGAAGTTCCGATTATTTGTAAAACGTCCTAATTAAAACGTTCTCATTAATAATTACATGTACCGTAAGTCATTGTTCACTAGTGGCAAAAATACGTAGTCACCTGAAAAAAATCTACAGCATTATTTCATCAGTTTTACCTCCTATCAGAGGAATCTACCTTAACTAGGTTGTAAACTTACCTTGTAATAACTGAATCGTGAGTTGATACTCTGCTAGCTTCTCATCGACGTACCCTTCCTGTGACTGACTGGCGATGATCTCTGCCGTGGACGGTCCTCGTTCTTCTTCCTCCTCATATATCATGGGCCGCGGAGGCGGAGGAGGCTCCAACGGTACTCCCGCGTAATCGTACTCCCGGACCGGCTCGTACGGAGACGAGTAATAGTACTCCGGACTTTGCCCCAACGTGGGAGACATGGGATAAGGGGAGATAGAGAAGTGGGAGCTCGGCGACGGAGAATGTGGTCGGAATGGAGAATGCAATGGCCTGAACGGTTTAGGTGACGGCTGTACTGGTGGTGGTGAGACCAATGCTGTGGAGTGTCGAGGACCAGAAATAAGGGGGGGTGGGCTTGGGGCCCATGGTGAGGGAGGACGGTAGTGGAGGGGTGACGGGGGGCCCGGGGGCCGCGCGCGTCCGTGCCCCGGCGGCGGTTGCGACATCTCGCGGATTGAGTCTTGTCAACCCGGTGTCACGCCGATATCTGCATCGCTGAAACAATGGACAACATCATGGTTAGTTTTAATTAGATTACAATTAGTTATTCGATTAATTGCAAGAACGAATTCCTTCACCAGATTATTAAAAAAATACTTGCAAGATTGTACTTCTGTTATGAAAAGTTCTGTTTTCGGTAACAAAAATTACGTACGACAGTTACCAAGTGAAGATTAAATGCCTAAAAACGACTGCACCCTCAAAACCTTCATTTGAAAATAGAACACCTACATTTAGTTTCAACTGTGCGTAACAAACTTCACGAAACTAGAGGATAGGTATAATGAGCAACTGCGTGGTAACAGTAAAATTTGAATCTCCTATTATCAAATACCGAGTACAAACGGCAGCAGTTCGGCACGCGCAAGTTTGTAGATTTGTTTATAGCTTTGAAGCGATCGCGTGGCGGATATTTTTGGATATTCCTAACCGAAAGGGTTACGGCCGTTAGGAACAAGCTGATATGTGGAACAGATGCCCGGTATGTTTATTAGGCTTTAATCGATAAGTGAGTCGTTTATATAGTGTTTAATAGTGTTGGGGTGCGTGTGTAGGTTCTTGACAACAAAGTATTTATGTATGTCAATTAATGATTATGACTTGTTACAGGGAATTTTTGACATTCTCAACAAAGACAACACAGATAAAAAAAGTATAGAAAGCTACGAGCTTCATACCAAAATGACATCTCATGAAATGTATGAGTATTTCGTTACAAGACTAAATTAAAGGGGGCATTGATAACGACAAACTGCGTACAAGATCTCCTCAAACATTAAAATAACATTGTGAAAGAAATCTAAATTTTGTTACAAAAACTATCAATCAGCATGGTCATCATGAATTAAAAGATTGGGTAAACAAGCAAATTATGAAACAGACGCAATTGTATTTTATACAAATGGAATACTACATACATAAAATGCGACTAATAACGGGCTTGATTAATTTCATATCATCATGAAGATAAACCAACAATATACTAAGATTTTTAATAAATTTTATTTTAAGCAGATTTAAATAATGGCCTTGGCGTCTAAGCGTTACGCTATGCCTGCACTGCTATGATATTCTGAAAGACATAACTATTTTATTAATTATATTGGCCCCAAGCCAATGTCATACGTGTAACTAAAAATATACAATGTTTTAGTAACTTTTAGTTCAGTTTCAGCGAAAGTTTGAGGTCAAGGAAATTCAAGAAAAACTGTTTTAGAACATTTCCACTCGTATCTTTAACTTTTACATCTGGAGTCTGGGATGTGGTGGTGGTGGTTGGGATTGAGTGAAGCGCATATCAGACTTCGAAACAACTGAAGAGAGAAAACAGCGCTTGGAATCTAGGAAAAAGGACCTGCCACTATCCATCATTCATTACCAGGCTTAAAGTAGTGAAACACTCAAGCTAGTTATCAGGGAATAGTTATTTTTAACAAATTGCCTGTTGAAATGAAGATGCTCTCAAGTTGTAACATGTTTAAGAGTAAGCTGAAACCTTTTTCGCTAAAGAGGTATTTGTACTCTATCGACGAATTCTGTTATGATTTAAATACTGGGTAAGTGTCATTATTATAGATCAAACTTATGACATTGAATTGATTTGTTAGCAATATGTTAGTTTATATGAAAAATATTACGTATGAATAATTTATTGATATAAGGTTTGCAATTAAATTTAATTTTGTATAATGACATTTAGTATTGCATTTAAACAAGCTAATTTATTAATATTTTCTTCTGTTTCCGCGATTATTACTCATTGAAATAAAACAATTTAACGGATTATATCGCGTATATTATCTCATTTTAGTTCCCGACGTTTCGGAAGCTTTCCAGCTTTCCATGGTCACGGGTGGACTGAGAAAAGATGTATTTTCCTCTGTCAAAGTTACAATTTGTGCAAACCACCCATTTTTTGAAAAAAACACAAATAAAGGTGTACATACATGCCAGATGGGCCTAAGCTGTAAAGACAGTTACACATGTGCCAGAAGGGCTTAATTATTTTATTCTAATAATTTACTAAGCAGCATTTCACAAATGAGGCGTACTGAGGAGAAAAGACGTCGGGAACTAAAATGAGTTAATATACGCGATATAATTCCTTAAATTGTTTTATTTCAATAAGCTAATTTATTATTTACCTATATATTATATAAAATTAATAATTTATTATTGTGAACATAATTTTAATTTAATTTGTATAGATACAAATTAAATTAAAATTATGTTCACCGCAATGTATTTTCAAACACAATGTAGATATATTGTTTTTTGGAATAAATGACTATGACTATGTTGCACTACCTTTTTCTCTTAGATATCTTATCTATTTTTTTTCAGTCTTTTGGTCTAAAACTTATTAACGTTGTAAAATAAGGCTAAAATCATAAAATAAGATTGTCTTAGTGATATCCGCAAAAAAATACGTTCATCATAGCAAGGTTGTTTAGGTTTTCAGAATAAATTAAAATATATATACATATAATATGCTTAAAGTTTTAAGGTCATTTTTTATTTCAAGCTTTTTATTTAATTTGCAGCGTTCGTATGTAAGAAAGTATGTATATTGTTGTTTCTAAATCCGGTAAAGTAAAGGTATCCGACTGTGCTAAAATTTGGCATACTTATGTAAATGAGTAATAACCGCGGAAACAGAAGTAAATATTAAAGTAATGTGAGTTCGGTGACAATGCAATATTATGATATCACGTAGGACCCGGATGGTGGTCATAGGCACTCTGTAATAAAATAACGTAATCCTGCCGAGCTTGGGCTCTTTCAAATCGTCTCAGCTAGTAGGTGATCGATGTTCAAAGAAAAATTCAGTCGGCAATTAAGGCTTATCACGAACGATATTTTATTCAGAGAAATTTATTCTTTAATGTGTAGGTATAGTAGTAACGTCAAGAAATCTACCATATTCATTTTGATGGTTCCGTACTAGGGATTGCAATCCGGTCCGGCGGATCCGGTACTTTTTGGCGGCTACCGGATCCGGTAAAAATTTACCGCTCCGGTAGACCCGTAGAGACTAAAGAGACGCACACAACAGATATACAATGCGGACTACCCAACCCAAGAAAGCTGATGTCAAGAGTCAATATGATCTAGATCTAGTTAAGCTTTAAAGAACGATGTCTTTCTTAATTATTCTTTGAGATTAATTGTGTTTAATGGTTAATTATGTTTGTTTGGCCAAATTAGAAAAACAGCTTTTTTCAATTAACGTTATTACAATTATAACATGTCTCTTACCTAGTATTTAAAGTGCAATGGGATGTGATATGTGATTATTGATTAGATTTCTTTATGTATGTTTAATATTACGGGTGTTAAGGGAGAATAGTATTTTATTATTGCTGATGTTACCTTTTATAGTATTAACAAAGTTGATTAAATATTACATAGTAGAGTCAAAGTTAAACGAACGATCATGAATCATGATCCAATAGACCAAATTAGGGGTAAATTCTTAGATTAGGCAATTAAAACTATAAAAGTCCCTTTAATTAAGGTATTTGTTTTATTTTTTATAAAAAACAATAATTTTGTTATATTTACTATGAGACAAGGTTACCATGTCTTCATGTGTGGCTGTAAATAGGTTGATAATGTTATTATTAAGTTAAGGCTAAATATTATTGAAGCAGATGCTTAAATTTTCATATTACTGTGCGTAATTTCATGTACAAAATTAGTGGCTAGTGATATTGATTGTTTACTTAATTAGCGCTAAACCATTGTTACATTAGGTAATTTGCAAAAACTGCTCCGCGTGTCTACTTTACGGCCAAAAAACTGGACAAAAAGCATAATTTTGGATGGACGCAATAGCATAACTTCAATCCGGCCGGCTCCGGCCCGGATTGAGAATTGGACCGGATTGCAATCCCTATTCCGTACCAAAAAGTTCAAAAAGGAACCCTTATGATGCGACTCTTTCTGTCTGTCTGTCCGGCTATAAAAGCGCCATATCTCAAAAACAATTTATGCGAAAAAAACGACGAATATGAGGGGAGGCAAGAATTAAATTCTAGCTACTAGGCCAAGTACTTTGGGGTATCATATAAAAGGACTTGATCTGTACATTCTCAAACATTTTATTTATTATGATTAAATTTCGTTTTATTAAGGTAAATGTAGAAAAAAATACCATTCCTCCCCTTTATCTCCGAAGTTTACCAAGCGAAAATTTTGCAAATTTCATAATTTGTATAAATAAACATAAATATTACACGAAAATTATAACTATGTCTTTAACTAGCACAATTTTCTTTATAGTTAATCTATTTATTCAATGCAACAAAAAACATACATAAAAACAAAACAAAAAAAAGACTTATGAAAGAACTAACCTAAACCTAACCTACTTAATTATTATTTATTGGGACCTAAACTATATCCTTTTAATTTCTAAAAAACCTATTTGAACAACCCCGTTGCGTTAAGTTTGCATCTCATTTGTATGCAACGCTATACATATCAGGTGTTAACTTAACTTAACCGGAACCGGGTAATAATGTTAGGGTAAGTAAAAGTTGGTACCGAACCCTCGTTCCACGAGTCCGACTCGCACTTGGCCGGTTTTTTTTAACTGCTGCCGAATCAAATATCGTATAGAAGTTTTAGATTCGGAGTAAAACCTTAATCAAATGATCACTATGATTTTATTGGTATAGACGGTCCATTTTTACACATTTTTTCTAAAATTACGTGGTTTAATGACCAAATAAAATAAAAAAAGTTAAAAATTTTTGACTGAAATCAAAATGTTGCATCAAGAACAGCTGGCATCGTCGAGGAAAAGATTTGAGAGGAAAAAATTTGGGATGCATTCCAATTCTTACTTTAATTGAATAAACCTTTTATTGATAATGATAAGTATTAGCTGCTTTCCTTGCACTCACACAACGATCCAGCACCTACGTTGTCTATAAAATTTAAATACGGCCTTTGGCTGGGCAATTCCAAAACCCTTATTTTATGTTTTTTAACCGACTGCTAAAAAGGAGGAGGTTCTCAATTCGAACTATTTTTTTTTGTATGTATGTTACTCGATATCTCCGAGAACCGTGAACCGATTTTCAATTTTTTTTTTAATCGAAAAGGTATAACTCCGAGTTGGTCCCGTTAGCACTACGTCGGGATCTGATGATGGGATCTTGGAGAAATCGAGGGAACTCTTCAAATGTTATAGGGACATGTACGGCGCTTTCGGTAATTTATTGATAAAGTCAAGAATTTTCATTCAGAAAGTGTAAATTGGTGAAGTAGAACTGATGAAGAAGACTACAGAATGCCATCGGAACTCCTCAATAATAAATGATTTACGGGTGGCGATAAGATATCTTGATTAATTTAGCTAAGCAACTTCATAGTCACAAACTTAAATGTTCCTGATGAAAATGGTACCATCGAATTGATTTGATGATGGAGCCGGAAGGTAGGCACCAGATCTATGTACTAAAATAATGTATCCTAGCCGTGTTCGGGCTTGTTCGAATTGTCATGATATACACTTTTAAGTAACGAGTAACTAAAAAGTGTAAAATAAATAAAGTTTTCATCAAAAAAATAAAACCGACTCCAAAAAAAAAACTAAAAAGTAAAAAAATAACGCCACAATTCAGTTTCTTCAATTTACTTACAAGTAACCGTTTGTATATTCAATCTATACAGTATATACAATTAATGTTATTTTGGAGTCGGTGCCATCGTGTCCCAACTTACTAAAATCGTCAATTTTCAATATTTTACACATTCTTTATATGGCACCGACGCCAAAATAAGATTAATTGTATATACTGTATAGATTGAGTATACAAACGGTTACTTGTAAGTAAATTGAAGAAACTGAATTATGGCGTTATTTTTTTACTTTTTAGTTTTTTTTTTTGGAGTCTGGATTATTTTTTGAACCACTGCTTTACGAGATTAGCGATATATTTCAGGTCGTGATCTTGCTGATACATAAACGCCCTGCCGGAATTCCGGCGTGCCCAGGGAAGAAAACGTCTCGTAATATTTCTTCATGAACTTCCTTCGTCATCGTGCCGTTAATTCGATGTAATGGGCCAACTCAACTGGCTCTGAAACATACCATAAGGGAGCTGCGACCTTTCACCGTATTTGAATGTAGGAAGCTGCCACTTGGCGCCATAGCAAGCATTGTCTGAACATCGAACGAAGGTAATTAATTCCATCTGTTTACCTTTTTCCACATATCCGCAAGCCAAGAAAGATGTTCTTTCACATATTTTAATCTAAATGTCCGATTTTTCGTGAAATTCGTTGGTTTCTTGGCGTGACGACAAGCACGAAATCCATTGTCTATCAGACGATTTCTGTCAGTCCATACGCACACAGAAACTGAACCTCCATGCGATATCTCTCGTATAATTTCTCGCCGTGAACCAAACGTGAAGTCCATCGTGGTCTACCTGGTCTGTCTAGCTTTTTGACATATCCGAGACCCTATTCGCGTTTTAAAATCTTCGAAATAGTCGACTGATAAAGCTGGAATTGCTTGGTTACTTTCGTTTGCATGAAGCCGTTCTTATACCCATTTATAATTGGTTTTTGCATAGCTACTGCCAAGTTTTTGTTCCAACGAGGTCTTTCCATATCGGCACTGCTAATTCTTTTAATTATTATCACGAAGAATACAAAACTAAGTTTCTAATCAACTTATTTACTACGAGTGACGGACGCTGAATTCCAAGGAAAACAAATCCGAATCAAATTTAATTATTACTAAGCAACAGGTATGTAAATCGATTACGAACAAATCAATGCAATCTTTTTGGTTTGCTTTTCAACAGTTCCAGTTCTAGGTTTCATGTTATTTTTCGCGGTCGCTTTGAGAAAAACTCACATAAGAGATCGGAGATGCACGCTGAGTTCTCTGGGCCAAATAAATGAAATTGTTGTTTTAATGCAATCCATTCAGCAGCCACAATTTAATTGATCATGAAAACTATCAACTATAACATAAGATAAACAAAATACTTAGTTGCACAAAGACGACATCTGTACACGACCACGATATGACATGACGTACCCGACACGTAGGTATATAAAGGTGGTTTAAATTCGACAACAACAATTCCTGCAAGTTTTAATCTTGCTAATAATTTCATCATTGTTACACAATAAATATTAAGTCAACAACCCTTTTACCCGTTAACACGCTACAATTACATCAGACTCAACATCCAGACGATAGTCGGTCGTTAAGCCTTTCTACATAATATTACTACAGAAATAACAATAAGAAAGCAGTAACCGCCGAAGAACGTAAGAGACCTTTTATTATGCGTCCTCACATGTGGCTAGTAGCCAAAAGGTTTTTAGAGTAAAAACTGGTGTTTGGACAATGCACCCGTCCTGGCTTATCTCCAAGCGTGCCAACATGAGGTTATATGATCCAAGATTATGGATGCCAAGCTAATAGTCTTGGCGAAATGATGGATAGGAGCACATGATAGTAGGTAATGGCTTTACGTCGTGACGTAGGACCGCCAGAAACAAACTCGCTTTTCATCTTTACGCAATCATTTTACAACACACTATGCATCGACTAAACTTAATAAATGCTTCCCAGAAATTAGAGCAAGCGTAAAGTTTAGGTAGCTAAACATATGATGCCTAATATAATTTAAAACTTTGATAATTTACTACTGTGTTTAAATTATTAAATACTTGTTTCAATCTTACAATTCTTATAATTTATTTTTTATTCTTGTGAAGAAACCTAAAAACTTGAAGACGATAATATGTTTATGCATTTTTTTTATCGAATAGTCTTGGTCTTTGTGTATTATCCAGAAGTAGAAACTTGTCGTATCTATTAGAGACTCATATACAATATGCTTACCCCGTCTCCAAAAACGAGCCGTCACAAGTCTCGCTAAAATGGCTTCAGCGGAGAGAGCTTGAGAACGAGAAGATGTTTATCTCCGACCTCGACGAGAGCTTAGCCTTCGGCATAAACATCTCAAGCTCGCCCTTGGGGCTCGCTAATTTTCAATTTTTTTTTCGATATATTTTAATACCTACTTATTTATTGCAATCAATTTGCCTTCTTGGATTTAGTAAGGTAAAAAATACTAAATAAAACGAGACCAATTAATACAAATATTACCTGTTTGGTGCCATCGAATTAAAAATAAATAACTTTTTTTAAGTCTGTTAATAAAAATAGGTAAGTATGAAGTATGACTGACATAGTAAGACTGAGAAGTAAAAGAATCTGAGCCCATGGTCACTAGCCAATAGTTGTAGGAATATTGAAGAAGTTTAGGTAATTGTTTTGGAAGACTAAGTTCTCTTTTTGTATCTTACAAAAGAACAAATCCACATTGTAAATTCTAATTTTCATACATACGTTTCATTATCCTCTAACTAGATGATTTTCAAGTCTTTCAGAAAGAGTTTTGTATTACTTAGGTACTTAGCACAGATTTATTATTATTAAAGTTAACATGAACACTAAGCTATATTTCCTAGCCAGTTGTTTTTCCCATAATAACTTGTCTATCGCATCTATTTCAGCGCACATCAGTTTGTTTCTGCTTGCCCACGCCAACGCCCACGTCGATTTGCAAACATTTTTATTGTGTCTGACGGGTCCGTCGTGATCTTGTAATTTTTCAGTATTATAAACATTATTGTGAAGAATGATGGCTAAATCAAAATACACATTACAAGTCATTAGTTGCATGTTATATGTGTAGAGTCTTCGTTTTGTACTAAATCATTACTGGCAGTCCGTTAAGACAATTTATATGGCAATTCGATTTCGGAATAATAAAGGGGTTTCATTTATCAGACCACTGTATAAACAAGCTTTGGATTCTCTATGGGTCAAATGATTTCAGAATATTAAAGGTGTTTCGTTTATCAGACCAGGCTACTTTATTACATGGCTTTGTATTTTCGCGACGGGTCTAATACATGCAAGAATGGCAATTGGACTTCGGAATATTAAAGTTGTTTCATTTATCAGGCCACCTTAAAACATAGCTCTGAATTTTCGATGGGTCAAATGAGTGCATGAATGGTAATTGTATTTAGAATATTAAAGTTGTTTCATTTATCAGGCCACCTTATAATTATAACATTGCTTTGGATTTTCGATGGGTCAAATGGATGCATGTATTGTAAAAGTGCGTCCACATTTGTATCATTTGCCCGTATCAGATCATCGTCGCGTGGCATGATCGCGTGTCACGATCACGCGTTTGGACGTTGCGCCGATCGGATCGCTCGAAATCCATTTTGCTACGCGTATCACAGTTATACCGGACGAGTACGGCATGATCGGCGCGCCGACAGTAAGCGTCCAAGCAGCGCGATACGCAATCATGCCACGGCACGGTGATCGGATACGAGCAAATGATACAAGTGTGGACGCACCTTAAGCGTGTCAAAAGCCAAATTATACCTGCTAGGTACCATATAACTACGTAATGAATGCTTGTATAATAAAAGACGTGCCAATCAGACTTGGATTAGGCTAATGTATCTATGGATAACAGCCTGAGCCTAGCATACATTTATCAATGCAGGTGACCTGAAACAATAGTTCACTAGCGGGACAGAAAACCGCTGGTGTAAAAAAGTATGCTTCCTAAGAATTTGGATTACAATGCAGTGCAGAATAGGCAGCAGTAAATTCTCAATTATCACCCAACCTTCTCTAATGATCCACTCCTACGCCGCTACATCGCTCGCGCACTAAATCATAGAGATAGCGGAAGACAAGGTTATCTGTTTTTTTTAGCTAAATTCGTCGATTATCGCTGGAGTTGCAGCTCTAAAATTAGAGAATCGATCGCTCTAGAATGACGTTTGGCTACTGATGAAAAAACAGCGTATTGACGCAACTTGACAGACTAATTTTGGATGACGGAATCACAATTTGGATGCTTTGTAACTCGAATATAATTGGGAACTGGACTTTAAAAACTCATAAAATAATTCGTTTTTGGGAAGTAGTCAGACGTATCATTACCGAAATTTTTCATGCACTTTTAGCGAAAAGCGATGTAAACAAATCAAGCACACTAGTTACGGAAATATTCCTCTTTCTATAAACGCACATAATAAATAAATCACCTACAAACGAAAAAACACGTACCTATAAACTATACAGCGAAAATTCATCTCATCCCGTAAACTGACCTGACATTTGTCATAAGTATACTTTGACAGAAAGGGATGGGTCCATCTCCATTAGTTTAATGTTCTAAAGATTTAATATATGTCTATCTAGTATATTAATTTCAATCATTGTTTAATTTCCAAACTTGAAAGTCAATCCTTAGTCTCATGCCCACGGCACCAAACCCAAATTAAAATTTCCTTAACATAAATGCATTTTTTTCCTGCGACGTTCTGATGTTGATGAACATATATTGTTGTAAAATAGATAATCTTTCTTCGCGCATCCACGTGATTAATCATAGATAGTTAGTATTAGTATGGGCCGGGTAGTGAAAAAGATGTTTTAAATCCCAGAATATTAAGCGGGCGCAGCGCAGATAAGCTAAACAACTACATAGGCGAAGCCACTTCGCCTAATGTAGTGTTTTTCGATTCCGACTTAACTGACCGTTAAGTCGGAATTAGTCAAGTTAGCCTCTGGTATCTATATGGCGTCGCAAAACGAGTACAAATGTGGGGCAAACAAAAACAATATTGCGAGGCAGCCGATTGAAACAGCGGTTGCCTGAAAGTGTGTACGCTGTTTTTATAATGTCATTTTAATCCCATCCCTCCTGGTGCGATCGGCGGTACTCTGAATATTTATATTTTTTGATTTGCAGTACATTTGGGTTGGACATGTTTACAAATATTTCAAATTTAAAATAGATAGCATAAGTAGTAAGTTTCAGAGACATAGCGGTTTAATAGTCGGACAGACAGACGGAGTCGCACCATAAGGGTTCCTTTTTTATCTTTTGGATAAGGAGCCCTACAAATAAAAAAGGTTGATTTTGATACACAATCTGGCACATAGCAAGGTAACATGGAATTGATATATTCATCCAAGGCAAAAACAGTTTTAAAGAAAAGCTATGATGAGAATAACTATATATTGTTTTTAGCTTAACGTTCGTTTGTCAGTCATTTTGAAAGCCTAGACAATACTCTGTTAAACTCAGCAATATGACGGAGAAAGCCAACCATACAGAAGAGAATTTACGCAGTCATAAAAGGGGAAATTTACTGTTCAGTCGCATGACAATTATGGAGACTATATCGAAGTATGATTCAGTTGCAAATGACTGTGATGCTTTGACTTTATATTTATCTACATCGCAAGAGCTAAATAAAGCTTGTGCTCAAAAATATTAAAGATATTTCAGTACGTCCTTTAGTACAAGTAATTTTAAAACTGATTCACCGTATCAACCTAACAATGTTATATCTAATGCAAAAAGGACTTTAATTTTTGTTCACATGGATACATCAAGATACTGAGACTTGAGAGCCATAAAAAGCCGAACTAACTTTATCTAATTTAATTCCATCTTCATATACAGTTGTGTGAATGAAGTCAGACATTGGCAGAGTCTACTCATACGAAATGGAAGTGGTGATGTCACTAAAAACGTTAGGCGCCTGACGCCAAGCAAGTGGGTGTACCTAGCCTTTGTAAGACAAATTCTAGTGCCAGATTACTGATCTGTGTACAAGACTAAAGATACGGATCACTTCAGCCTTATTATTAACCAGCTCAATCACAACCAATATTACACAATGATGCAATTTCGACATATCAACCCCCACGTCATCATCGTATATTATGATCAAGACGATCAGATCCATCATTTGTGACCAGAACGGCACATGCGTTTGCGCTTTGGAACGAAGCCATCCGGACAGTCGGCAAAAGCGAAAAAATTACCTTCGAACGTTAAAAATAAGACGTCACGCGGCGAAGGTCCGAGTTTCAGTTCGCTTTTTTTTCAAGAATAGGGTTTTACTGTTTTCAGCATTTGTTTATAGATGTATAATCATATGAATATTTCTATATACACTGTAAAATTAGTTGCACTGTCCACACTTTATCTGCTTTGCCACCAAGGTTGACTGGTAGAGAAAGCCCTATTAGCATTAAGTCCACCTTTTGTACGACACGTTATCTCTTGTGCAATAATGATTAAATAAATAAATCCAATTTTATGAACTTCATAATGAGGAACAAGAAGTATACAGTAGTAGTAAGTAAGTATTTGCATTTCAATGTAGCCTGTTACTTTAAACGAGTAATTCTTCTAAATGTATATGTATATATATATATTATTATATATTACTTTTCTGTAATATATGGTACAATTGACTGCAATATAGTACGATACTATATAATTATAATAAATTACAGGTGGCAACCCTAGTTACAAGACATGCATTCAATTATATACATTAGTTACATTACACAATTAAAGTATCTTTTTGCGACTCTCTCTATGTACGTGCTTTTTAACTATGTAGTAGCAAGTAAAAACGTCATAACAGTATATTCACTGTAGTGTTTATGTACATCCCTTCCAATCATTAAGGAAGTTGTAAACTGTCAGACGCATAAGCCTTGCACGCTAGTTCGGCATCAACATGCACCGTGACTGAAGCCAGGAAATAAACCGGGATATTAGGACATCGCGTGACTTTCCCGAAGGAAGTTTTTTCGAATACTGCGGGTAAATGGTGCATTGGATACACCCCGAAGTTTTTATGTTCAACGAACGAACGAAAAATCCGTTACTATCAATATAATCCACACGAGCTGTATAAATATTACGTTGAACCAGAAAAATAATAAAGCATGGGAATGAAACATGCTATAGACCTATAACTTAACATAGCCATAAGTACTTTACCTATCAAAGGTAGGTATGTGTCCACTCAAACGCTTTTATATATCTTTATATCTTTTACGTCCTACATATGTAAAAAAATTAAGCTCTTTTGGCTTTGATTTATGACAGTCTTGCAGATACACTGGCATCAAGATTCTAGTTTCAGCTGTAAATTATTAATAACTCAGTCAGCATTACTATTTATATAGCATATCGTCATGCTGTTTGTCGAATCGTGAAGCGTGCTTGTTAACATGAAAATATTGTAAATCTATGTGACATGTAATTATAGTTATTTTTGGCATGATCAGTGTTTTTTTAATTTTTTGTATTCTATGAAAATAATGAACTCTGTCACTACATTATTAGAGTGGGGTGTTAAATACATATTTCATTGAAATACGGTATTTAAGAATAATTGCCAGCATTTCTCAAATATTACCAATAAGCACACGTATCGTACAGGGTTTGCCAGATTAAGCGTCCTAGTTTTGTATCACCAATTTATGTTGTATTTTTTTATATTGTTTACAACAATGAACGGGAATCGCTAGGTCGTTGTTTTATACAATCCAAAATTCCGACCGTGCGAGATATTTAAGAAGCATTTAGATATCAATGTGAGTAGTGATGTGCCGAGGGAATTTCCTTTGTTCCCGGGAATATTCCCCAAACTGGGGAACATTACAAATAGTATAACAAAGTAAATAAAATATGGAATAAGTTCATATTGGGTAGAAATAACATGTTTATAACCTAAAAAAAACCGTAATTATTTATTCTATCTAACAGTTCCTTATATATTTTCATTAATATTCAACTGATGAAAAAGATTGTCTGTGTCAGTGAGGCATATTGAATAAAACAAATCTTACCGAATGTTACATTGCATATTTTAATGAGAAATACATTTAAAATATCATTAAAATAATAAAATAACACTATCTGTGTTATTTTATTATTTTAATAATATTAATA
Source organism: Hedya salicella (assembly GCA_905404275.2). Classification (NCBI taxonomy): domain Eukaryota; kingdom Metazoa; phylum Arthropoda; class Insecta; order Lepidoptera; family Tortricidae; genus Hedya; species Hedya salicella. The sequence goes on from FR990098.1 coordinate 20,991,845, forward strand.
TAAAAAAAATATTTAAAAAGTATTTTGCGACGTACAATGAATGTTTGTTTGAGCGTTATGTGTTTGCGTCTTTTTCCTCAATCCCAACACGTTTGGTGTCCCTTTTTCTCCTGTATGTAGCAAGAATAAAAATCGTAATCCGTAAGAATAAAATCACTTTGATTTTATTCCCGCCAACATTATTAAAATTATTTCGTCGTGAATATAAAGTTATCGTTATTCTTAGTCAACTTTCATTTACGATTTTTTTATTTCAATTAAATTTCATGACGGACGGGTTTATTATTCCAGGGCAAATGTATCTTATGTATTAGGTGTAGGTTGAATTAGTAGCCGGCGGCGGCTGTGTTTAACCGGTATTATGCGAGGAACAGTGATGCCCAACGGTAGGTGCTGATGGTGATGGTGATTGTGATAATGGTGGATGGTCACTACCATCCACCATTATGAAGGTGGTGGTGATGGTGATGATATAGGTGATCGTGGTGATGATGATGGTGTAGGTGATAGTGGTGATGGTGATGAGGGTAATGATGGTGTTGATTGTGGTGGATGGTGATGATGGTGATGAATGTGATGATGGTGAAGATGGTTGATGGTGGTAGATCATGTTGATGATGGTGATGGTGATGAGGTCATGATGGTGGATGGTGGTAGTGATGGTCCATCACCATCATCACCACCACCATCCACCACCACCACTACCATCACCGCCACCATCACCTCAACACCATCACCACCATCATCACCAACACTATTATCACCATCATCACCATCACCACCATCATCACCACCATCCACCTTCACCACCACTACTACCACCATCACCACCATCACTACTATCATCCACCAATGATCATCTTATCCCGAGTTCCAGTAGGTACCTCTAGAGTCCATCAGAATCTGAAAAAAAAATGGTTGACTGTCCAAAATATAATCGATTGTATTACTTTTTTTTTGCAAATAACATTTTAGTTGAATAAAACGTTAGTTCGAATAATCCCATTACTCGAATAATTAATCCGATTCTTATTCTTAATCTAAACTAAAAGTTCTAAGATTTATTCACATTCATTTTATATAACCTTTTATTTTTAGTCTCGAGACCAATTGGAAATTCCCCAGAAACATGGGGAATATTCCCGGGAACATTGGGAATATTCCCGGAAACATTGGGAATATTCCCGGGAGCATGGGGAATTTACATTTAAAGGTGACTTTTTACTGTGCTTGCTTGGGTTTTAAATATAGTTAAATATTTGATTTTGTGGGAGAAACCATAAAACATTTTCTGCAATATACAAATATAAAATTCCCCTATATTCCCCATATGGGGAATATTCCTGGGAATATTCCCGGGAATATTCCCGCCTGGGGAATATTCCCGGGAACGGCACATCACTAAATGTGAGTAATGGTCATATCGTGGATCATTTAGCCATTCAAAGAAACGGGATCTTCAAGGGTTATATTAAGTGTTTGAAATCTGAGCGCTTCTCGCCATTAAACGTCACAGTTTGGCGAGTAATAATTACTTTGTAAAATGTTATTTTTATAAGTTAAAAAAAGAAAAAAGTATAACCCTCTGAAACCTTAAACTCCTGAAAACTGGTCGAAAACCATCGTTCGCGTCAAAAATATAAGTAAAAACGTTCGCTAAAGAAGATATCAACAAAATAATCGTGTTTATGGTGCTTCATTGAGGGATATCCCAGTAGAAAAATATGCCGTACAACGGTTACAAAGTGCCTCGGATGTACTCGGCCGCGATATTACCTGGGCCAAACTACCACTGCTGTTCATAGATCGGAGAGTAAAAATTAATCAAGACTATATTCAGGACGTGTTGCAGGGTCATTTGCTAGAAAATAAACGTTCAACAAAACTATATGTTCACAAGATTGGTGTCGAACAAATTTGGCAGATTTTATACCTTGGCAAGAATGGCCTGCATGTTCACCAGACTTGAATCCATTGGGTTTTTCAATATGTGGATACATGCTGAGGAGCACACAGGGAATGAATTTAAATTCATTCAAGCATACGTTGGTTAAGATATGGGTCGATATACTAAATGAGGCAGTGCCATGTTAAAAATCTGTTAAATGTGATATTTATAGCGATAAATAATTATTTTTTACGCACACGTTTTTTCTCACTATTAAAAGTAATTAATTATCAATCCTTCGTAATTCCATAACTGCATTTAAATATGGATACTAAATTCAGACTATTTGTTTTATAAGTAGTACATTGTTATCCCATCCAACCATAATAATCGTTGCGACATATCACAGTATGTCGAAATAATACCACACCTCAACGCTGGTGTAGGTAAATGAGCAATTAATTGAAAGGGGTAGATATAGCCTTATCAGGCCTAGTGGAAATCTGCATGTTTGTAAAGAGGCATATGTATTTATTTAAATCAGCTGAAAGCATTTCTAATAGTAACCAACGGAATCCTGGACAGTTGGTTCATAACTATATTCCTAGAACTGCAATATACTCGAATCATTGCTTTGTCATGTGCATGAAAATGTTTCACAAGTATCCAAATGTTTACAAGAGCTATTTCTAAATAGATTTAAAAATGAATTAATCAAGCTACTCAATGAAAAATGCTATTATAGAGTGAAGGATTTCCTCTCTCATGATATGTTATAATAATATCTGAGATTTTTGCATGCTAGTATATAAGTACATATAGGATAATATTGTCACATAACATGTAACCACACTAATGTGCCTACTTATTCTTTGCAAATAAATATATATCTATCTATCTCGTTCTTGCAACAATACTGTAGATGTGGATCGAGTTGTAGGAATGAAATGTGTGAAATGTGGAATTTAACGTAATTTTTAAACGACTTCAAAAAAGGAGAAGGTTCTATCTATGATCCACTATATGATTTTTTTTATTTATGTATGTTCACCGATTTCTGAGTCAATTGTGGACCGATTTTCAAAATATTTTTTTATTCGAAAGAGTATACTCCTGAGGTACTCCCATTTTCACCAAGTCATGATCTGATGATGGGATCCCGGGGGAATTCAGAGCAACCCTCAAATTTTACAGTCATATATATGTATCGATTTCAGTATTTTAAGAAACAAGTCAAGCATTTGCGTTCAAAAAGTATCAATTTAGTGAAGTAGAACTTTTGAACAAGACAACAGAAGGCCACCGGAATTCCTCAATACTAAGTGATTTACCGGTACCTTTACCCGGTACCTCAATAATAAGATATTTCGATTAAGTTAGCAAAGAGATTTCAGTCAACATTTTAAATGCGCGTGATGAGAATGGCATCATCGAACAAATGAAGGAGGTAGGAAGTGTAGGTAAGCACCGGATCAGCGTAATAAAAATAATGTATCTTAGCCGTGTTTAGTGTTGTTGAAATCGTCACGAGATGGGGTTTTACGGAACGATTCGTTAAAAAATAAGAAGTAATTCAAAATATGACAAAAAACTAAAACTGACTCCTACAAATCACTGAATAAATAGTAAAAAATAATTAGTCGTGATTTTTATATTTTGTTAATGAAATAGATTATTTTCGACTTAATTTAAGAGAAAACGCTTCCTTTTAAAAGTAAGAAGAAACGTTTTTTTTTATTTGAAAAGAACTTAATTTCAAAATAAAACAGACTACAGCTATATGCGTACCGACTCATTAGCTAATAAGCAAAGATAAACGTTAAGAAGCTTTATCATCGTAGGTCAATAACATCCAGGATCAGCCAATGCGGCAATCTCCAGAAATAATCTGGCTAAGTAATAAAAAAAGTTGTGTCTAGATCAATAAGGCAGCTTCCGCACCGTCTCGAACTGGCCGTAACGTAACGCAATGCGGAATACACCCAAAGTAAAAATACCGCAAACGTATGTGCTGCACACATATGCAGTAATGTTTAGCATATAGTAAGTCCGGAACCATATAATGAAAATTCATCATCAGCCGAAACGAAAATTATGTTACACCATCGAAGCCACTATTGGGAATTTTGTAATTTGCAACTTGAAATAAATTCAGTCATAAACGAGTCAAGCCGGAACACTAGTGAGAGAAGCATCGCAAGAGAAGCAATCAAGGTCATTATACTAAATAAAAATAACACAAATAAACAATACATATAAACTATTCAACAAATACAATGTATACATTATTTAACTAATAATGTACTTTTTTACCCTTTTTTACATGTAAAAAAGGGTAGGTAGATTTCCGATTACTGTTAGCCAAGGAATCTTTAAATTTTTGTACTGAGATATTATGACACAAATGCAAAACAAGTAAAAATACACTGAATACAACGCCAATAAAGCTTCTATACACGATAGAATAAGTTTTTAAAAAGAAAATTCTAACTAGAGAAATAGCTTCAATCGTTTTTGAGGTTAGGAAAAACCCGGCACATGCATTAAACTAAATAGTCGACATACTGTGTTTTATCCTTTATTTTTTTGTATTTAAAACAGAGAAGATTGGACGACCTCTCGATTTCAACTGTCGACCGGAAAAAATATTCTGGAAGGCGGACATATTGAAACTTAATACGGGCTTCCATAGCGTTATCGAATGTTTGCTAAGCATTGATACATTAAAATAAATTTAAATTATTTACCGGTAACAAACAACAATACACCACACTGGCACTGCACTGGAAAATCCAAACTTTTGAATTCACTTCACTTTGGTGCTCGGAAGTTTTTGCCGTTTACGATAACGGTTACCGCGATACGTTTGGAAATGTCGGGGCGGCAGTCTGTGATGGACTGAGGCGGGCGGGCGGCTCGGCGGCGCTCGGCTTCTTTCGGCCTTTAAATTTAGATTTTGGCTCTCTCCCTGGTTTTATATAGCAGTGAGTACATCGTATAAACCGTATCCGAGTCTGAGATGCGGTCGCCGCTTGTTTATATATAGCAATTACAGCTTTTTATTGAGGATTGTGAATTTTTGCATGCCGCGATCTGTCGGATTGTGACGGAAGCCTTATTTGGGCTTATAGCTGCTTATTCACTCATATAACTCCCACCTAATCATAAAGTTATTTGAAAACAATTATACTTCACATTCATACTTATCTAAATTTAAATTTTACTTTTTCAAAATTATATACGTTCATTTTCTTACATTATTGAACTACGACTTCTGTATACTTGCATTTTTGTATAGGTACTGTACAGTGTAAAGACTTTGCCCTTTACGAGTTTCCGTAATGGGAACATACCTATATTAAAGTATTTTTGAGAATTAGGCATTTTATTCTAAACAGGTATTTTAAAGAGATTCTTAAAAGATCGAACTATCTATCTTCCATTGAATAAACAAACATGTAATAATTCTTAGTATACACTTACAGTAAAACTTAAGATTTATGGAATTAACTTCAATAAAATCTGCTTAAAAATATCGTGACTAAAAATATTTAGAATGCAGAGAGAAACTATTGACACTTTTCAAAGATAAGATGTTTTTAAGTTTATCCCGTACATACTAAAGATCCAACCTATACAATGCTCTGTTCATGAAATAATATTTTAGGTCTGCTTCTGCTGCGTCTGCTTGCAGTATAACGCTGTTTAATATGTAAGTCTTGATACAAACTTACCTTAAAAAAGCGGCCAAGTGCGAGTCGGACTCGCCCATGAAGGGTTCCGCAGCCGTTTATAAAAAAAATGCACTACAGATGAAAAAAAATACGATAAAAAAACACTAACAAAAGAGCGTATCTCCCCGGCAATTGCGTCCTTTTGCTGGGAAGCGCAGTTTTTTGGCAATAACTTAAAAACGGTATGTCCGATCATGATGAAAATAATTTTCGTTGGAAGTATTTGTTAAGCTTTATACTTGTAAAAATTTTCATATTTTTTGAACATACCGTTTAGAAAATAGAGGGGGGGGGGGGGACACAATTTTTGTTACTTTCGTAGCGAATATTTCGGAAAATATATACTAAATCAAAAATTGATTTTTTAAACCTCAAAGTGTTTTTAGAAGAGCTGTCGTATGATGTGCCACACATTGATATTTGCTGTAAAAATGTATGTAGTGCTCCCCCTAGAAATATATATATTTTTTATTTAACTATGAAACTAAGTAGCGGTTTGCACACGACACCTATGCTCCAAATTTCATCAATGTACATCTTATACTTTTTGAATAAAATGCCTGTGACATGACGGACGGACGGACCGACGGACGGACGGACGGACGGACGGACGGACGGACGGACGGACGGACGGACGGACGGACGGACGGACAGACAGACAGACAGACAGACAGACAGACTTATAAAATATGATTCAAATTGAAGAACATTAAAGATAACATTAGTCTAATTCTTCACCAGAACTGAAATCAAAACGTCCACAAAATTTAGGGCAAAAATTTCCTAAAAGCCTATTAGGGCTAATGAATTTAAGTCTCCCCGAACTAGAAGTTGGCGACACAAATATGCCCAATAACCCTGTCCTAATTAAGATGGCTCTGGTACAGCAAAAATCCATCTGGAACTTGTCACTTATGGGCTCTCTGGCACCTCTGTCTGTGCGCTCTACGCTGCGGTACCTCGAGCCGCGAAATTTTGGATTCGGTTTTGAATAATGTTATTTATGTAAGTAGGCTTAGTTGTAGTAGAATTAAGTTTTTGACAAATCAGATAGGATACTTTATTTAGAAACTTCAAAACTGTAAACAAAACAAAAATACTGGGTCGTCTTAAAACGGAAAAACCATTTTTTTTATTACAATGGAGACAACCCACCCTAATCAGCAGAGGAGTATCTAAGTCAATTTAAATTAATCGACATCTTCAAAATTACATTTTTTTTTATATTAAAGGAAGTAATTTCGCCGTGTCACACAGTGTCGTTATAATTTGTGTTTCTCTTATGACAGACAGACAGACAGACAGACAGACATGACGAATCTATAAGGGTTCCGTTTTTGCCAATTTGGTTGTAAAAGTAATAAGCCATAACTCCGCATCAATTTAGTACAAATTATCCTGAACGAAATGCTGTAATTTGAAATGTCCTCAGTGCTACTGATTGGGCTAGTTCTTTAATGCGTTTTAAACTCCGTTGCTATGTTTTAATTAATACGCAGGGGTAACTTACTCGATGAATCATGTCTTAATGGAACTATGGTGGTAACCAAGAAGTTCAATAAATAAAATCCATCGACATGGAAAATTATCTACGCCCATGATTGGTGCTGTAAAGTCTACGACACGACTAATGCTTCGTAGGCAGTTGTACTAAATCCGCTAACCGCATCTTCATCTCAAAAACGTCATGCAATATCGAACCAGAACAACGTCCCACAACTAAAAAAATCAATATAAACTTTATTTACACATTATACAACAAAACGCGACGTAATTAATATAATTTATACAATTACCTACCTAACGACGATGTTGCGTTACGCCCATGGTCTCGGAGCGACTCTAGACTCTGATTCTTCTGGGGTTGAATGTAAAAGCAGGAACATAATTTAAATTAAAACGTCGTAGAATTACCAACGCAAGGTATTTACATTATTTATTTTATGTTTAGATCCTGTTGTGTAATTATATAATGGAAACACTCAGGACCAGATTTAGAGGAAGGCATCCGGGGCTAGGGCCCTGGGCGGAGGCCCAAAAGAAGACTTCATAGCAAGTACAGAGCAATACCGAATTCTGATTAACAAATTATCCGAGAAAAGAGAGTTTTACGTCTTGAAAAACCTTAGCGACGATGGGACAAAACCGTCTATCGAAGTTTCTCTCCTGAGCATTGAAATTTAATTTCGCATAATTCTTATTTTTGATTATATTTATATATGTTTCTTAAAATAATTTATTTGGTTTCACAATACATTATTTATTGAAAAACTGGACTGTAAAAAATTGTGCATTTAATTTGGAAAATAATTAGGTGCCAGGCAGGGGCCCTCCACTCCTTTGTTGCCCTAGGGCCTCCACACATCTAAATCCGGCCCTGGAAATACTGAATGGAAAGCAGAAATTACTTAGTTCAAATGTAGGAAAAGCGATGCCATCAGTTATTCGCTTATACCTTGCAAGAAATTAATGTTCAAGTGCATCGAGCAAGGTTAATTTGATTAGCGGGTCGGGCCGGTAATTTCGACAAGGTGCAAACTGACTCACGCCTTGATCGATGAACAAACAGCATCAAATAACTGTAGGTGTTTCATTGTTTCTTAAGATATAAGGTACAAGTGTGATCTTTAAGGGTGTACAAAAAAAACTTATTTTTAAAATGGCCCAATTTTAAGGTTCCGTAGCCAAAATGGCAAAAACGGAACCCTATAAGGGTTTCGTCATGTCCGTCCGTCCGGGTTCCGTACAAACATTCACTTAATAAATAAAATAAAATAAAAATAAAAAGCCTTTATTTCTTACAGAATTAGGTACCATGATTACAAAAATGCTTACGTTAGTATGTATATTAAATCTAGTGTTAGTAGGTAACTATTTATATTATTATTGCTTAAATATTTATGTTTCTTAGAAATTTACTTATATAATAACTTTTCTCTATTATAATTATTCTGCAAGAACCCCTCTGCAGGTAAAGGCCTCCTCCAAAGTATGCCAATCTTCTCTGGATTTTGCAGATTGCATCCAGTTGGAATCCGCTGTGCGTTTGATCTCGTCTTCCCATCTGTTCCGAGGTCTCCCTTTCTTTCTTTTACCTACAGGTCCATTCCATGAAGTCACGCAATTGGTCCATCGCTGGTCTTGAAGCCGTGCCACATGTCCAGCCCACTTACATTTTATTGCAAGAGCTTGTGTTAGACCGTCAGCTGCTTTGGTGGTATTGCGTATTTTTGAATGCCGGATTTTATGTATTTTTTTTATATTTAACATACTGCGTTCCATTCCGCGTTAGCAAGTCGTAATTCTATGTCTTACGTTTTGATTAAACTTCCTGAAATCGGATACACTACACTGTGCAACCTGTAAATAGTGTATCCGTCTTAAATAAAACCTTGTGCCATACGATTAAATAAATAAATTAAACTTCCACGTCTGGCAAGCGTAGGTTAAACATGGTATAAGCCAAGAGTTCATGACCTGGGTCTTCAGTCTGGTCGGCATGTTGCTCTTAAATATTTCCTTTAAGCTCCAGTATATGTACTGTTCGGTATATTTGAGAGCTTGGTCGTCGACATATATTTGTACCTTGGTGCTGTTTGTCATTAGGTATCATTATTTACAAAAAAAAGTTAAACCAGCGAGCTTACTAGCGGTATTTAATGACTCTACCATGTCTTGCAATTCAGTACCGTTCTTTGATATCAGCACTAAATCGTCAGCAAAGCGTAGGTGGCTTAAGTGTCTCTTTTTTATTTTAACTCCACATCTATTCCAGTCAAGATTGCTTATTATTGACTGTAATACGGCTATAATTACAAACAGTAAAGGTGATAGGGGGCGCCCTGTCTTACCCCTCTATTTACGGGAAACCAGGGACCAGCTGTTTCCAGTTTTACTCTACTTTTGCTGTTGTTATACAGGGTGTTCCAAGAAGTAGTGATATACTGAAGCTGGGAGGTAGAGGACCTAGAGGGCTACCTAAATCTCCCCCATGTATGTTCCGCGATTTTTTGTATTTTCGGAGTTATGACTTTTTTTTGAATTCTTCACCTATCGCCGAGTACGATGACATTTTTATTTATGGTGACGTGAATTATTGCGGTAGATGCTTGATTTTTTCTGTGTGCTAAGCTGATAGATAGGCCAATTCAGTATGGTAACATTTACTATCGTTAGATCTTTGAATGGAATAAAAAAAAATTAAATGCCAAGAATGATAAAATTACCCAATATGTTCACAACTTCAAGGGGCTTTAAAAAGATAAAATCACATGAAAAAAAATTACCGTTTGGCTTTTAAAAACTTGCTCTATCTATCAGGTAGCTACCCTGAAAATTTCATTTTATTATTCATAAAACTTCAATCAAAAAATTGAAATCTAAATGTGGCAAGTGCAAAATTAATTAACTTTCTAAATAAATTTCGTTCTAAATCACGCACTGGCCATCAATAGAAAAAGAACAAAAATAAAAGACGGTTGACGCATGGGAAAATTTTCAAGTTGTTTGGTCATCGTTGGTACTTTTCAATAACTTAAAAATTGTGTTTTAATACTGCTAATTGTTCGTTTCTCTAATCATTTTGGCTATTCATATGGACTTTGACTTGAATTACGATTTGGATTTGTGTTATTACCTGGAATCGACGACTTGGCATTATTTAACTGGACTTGAGTTTGCGTGTAAGTGATCATGTTTACTTCACGTGACTACGCAGAAATGCATTACTATTACGGTTATGCTAGGGGGAATGCGGCGGAAGCTTCAAGGCTGTACCGGGAACATGTGGAACGAAGAGGCGGGCGTCAACCTGAAACGTTTCCTGACTATCGCATGATATTAAGAATACATAATGCGTATTTGGAAGGTTACATACCGGGTACCAGATCAGGCCGTATGACCACTATGCCGGATCCTGATGTAGTAGATGCAGTGGTTGAAGAAGTAGAAAGAGACCCCTCGACCAGTGTGAGAGTTATGGAACGTCGTACCGGACTTTCTAAATCTCAGGTACACCGTACACTACAGAGCGAAGGATATCATCCGTTTCACATTAGAAAAGTGCAACAGTTTAGAATTGAATTCTGTCAGGAAATGCTGAGGAGACAAGCTGAAAACGAAAACTTTTTAAACCAAATCTTGTGGACGGATGAATCCCACTTTAGACGCAATGGGATTTTTTATATGCACAATTCTCACTCATGGGCAATTGAAAATCCAAATTTAGAAAGGGAATCGACATTCCAAGAACAATTTAGTGTTAACCTTTGGTCTGGCATACTTAACGGTCAGCTAATCGGGCCCTTTCAGCTGCCAGACCGCTTGGGCGGCAATCACTTTTTAAATTTTCTACGCGTCGATCTGCCCCTGCTGTTAGAAGATGTGGACTTGGAGACACGCAGAAGCATAGTACTGCAGTGAGATGGTGCACCATGCCATTTTGCCTTGGACGTAAGAAACTATTTCAATCAAAGATACCCTGAAAGATGGATTGGTCGTTGCGGCCGGGGTGACGCCTGCCTTATAGCTTGGCCTCCACGGTCCCTTTACCTAAACCCCATTGATTTTTTTGTATGGGGATGCTACAAAGACCTCGTCTACTCAAGAGAATGCCGCAATTTGGACGAGTTAACCCGGAAACTGAGAGTAGCAGAATAAACCATTAAAAATAATAGAAGTGCATTCAGACGTTTAAATGACAACTTTTTTCGGCGATGTCACACTTGCATTGAGCAACAGGGGGGCCATTTTGAAAATTTCTTGTAATTAAACACCTTGTAATTGGTTTTACTTTGTTTGTATTAATCATCATGTACATTAAAATTTTGCACTTACCGCATTTACATTTCAATTTTTTGATTGAAGCCTTATCAATAATAAAATGAAATTTTCAGGGTAGCTACCTGATAGATAGAGAAAGTTTTTAAAAGCCAAACGGTAATTTTTTTTCATGTGATTTTATCTTTTTAAAGCCCCTTGAAGTTGTGAACATATTGTGTAATTTTATCATTTTTGGTATTTGTTTTTTATTCCATTCAAAGATCTAACGATAGTAAATGTTACCATACTGAATTGGCCTATCTATCAGCTTAGCACACAAAAAAAATCAAGCATCTACCGCAATAATTCACGTCACCACAAATAAAAATCTCATCGTACTCGGCGATAGGTGAAAAATTAAAAAAATGTCATAACTCCGAAAATACGAAAAATCGCGGAACATACATGGGGGTGATTTAAATAGCCCTCTAGGTCCTCTACCTCCCAGCTTCAGTATATCACTACTTCTTGGGACACCCTGTATATATACTTTTTATTACTTGAATATATTCTTGTTCTACATTCTGTGTCGATAGAGTTTCCCAGATATAGTTATGTGACACTGAGTCGAATGCTTTTTTATAATCTATATATGTCTAGTACAGCGGCCAATTTCTCTCCTGGTACTTCTCGATGAGAAGTTCTACCGTGTGGATATGGTCAATCGTCAAAAATCCTTTCCTAAATCCTGCCTGTTTTAAGGGTTGTCTGTTTTCAAGCGTAGAGCTTATTTTTTGTTAAGGATTGTGGAAAATAGCTTATATGTACAAGGCGGTAAGCTTATCGGTCTGTAGTTGCTTATATCTTTTGGGTCACCTTTTTTGTATAGCAAAATGATGTTCGATTCGGACAATTGGGCGGGCGTCTTTCCAGTCTCAAGGTTAGAATTGAACAGATTAGTAAGGGGTGCGGCTAGTATGGGGGCAGTTATTTTTAGAGCTTCGTTTGTTATGTTGTCCGAACCTGGGCTTTTCTCTGATTTTAGTTTCTTCAATTCCCTGATGACTTCGTTTACTTAAATTTTTGCTCTATTTCCTTTGCTGCCTTCCGGGGTGATATCTTAAATTTCGGTGCTTGTGTATTCTGGCTCCTTTGCGCTGTATAATTCCTTGTAGAACTCGGTGGCTATACTTATGACGTCAATGCGGTTGTTTTTGGTTGTTTCACCTCGTTTTAGGCCGTCGATCCAAGTTTTTTCAAGGTTTTAGCTCTTTATATGCCTTTTTCGTACTTCCAGTGCAGCTCAGGTGTTGTTCTATAGTGATATATGTATAGTGACTGTAGTCCTTTTTAATATATTTACAAACCAGCTTGTAAAGGGCCGAGATTTCGTTTCTTATAGCTCTAGTTTTGTTTCCCTTTTTTTGCAGTTCCTGTCTTCTCGTCAAAAGTTTTAGTGTGCGTTCTGACAGTATTTTGTGTTTTTTCTCAGAGTTTGGTGTTTCTCGTGCGTATTGTAGACTTGTGGTAATAAGTCTGATTAATATATTGTAGTAATTTTGGACTGATGTAATGTTCTGTGTGGATATTTGATCCTTCATTATGTGGGAGTTTAGGTATTCTTGGAACTTCAATATTCCATCTTCGCTGTTCAGTGTTGGACCTTGAGGGTTGGTATATCGTGTCCTACTTTTATTTGTTTTTGTATCATAAGTTATTGTAGCTCTTACTGGCCTATGGTCCGAAGGGTAGTTAATATTTATTACTTCTACTTTTTGGAAAATAAGAGGTCTGTTTGATAGTACAAAATCAATTTCGTTTTTATATGTCCCATCCGGTGATAGCCAGGTCCATTTATTTTTTTGTGTTTTCTTGAAAAAGGTATTCATAATTGACAGCCTGTTTTCAGTAGCGAAATCGATTAATTTTTGTCCCCTCTCGTTTCTAACTCCAGATCCATGTGTTTTCATGATTAGACGCTCCTCATTTTTTGGTATCCCAATTTTCGCATTTAAGTCACCCATCAGTATGTAGTCTTTATATGCCAATTCTATTGCCTTGTTTACTGTCGTGTAAAAGCTGTCCATTTCGGAGTCGCTAGCTGTTGTTGTAGGTGCATAAACTTGTATGATGGATAGACGGCCAATTCCAAATTTCAGGTTTAGTATTGCTAGTCTCTCAGAAAGGCCCTGGTAACTTTCTATATTACTTTTGAGATGGGTTTTTATTATGAAACCTACCCCATATTGTCCAGGTGTGTGTATGACAAAATAAAGCATTCATGTTCTTCGATTTTGTTTCCTAAGCGTCTCGTATCTGCTAGGCCAATTATATCATATTTGATTTCTTTGAGAGCTTCAGTCAGTTCTATTAAACGTTCGTATGATGAGAGCGTTTTGACGTTGTATGTCATTATGTAAAAAAACTTTCACTTATTCCGACTGAACTTGCCGCTTGAGTTAAGTTCGCCTCTGATATCTATGGCGTCACATACAAATGAGAGGCAAACTTAATCAAACCGGGTTATTCAAAAATGAATTTTAGTGATTTAAAAATGTAAGACAAACAGATAAATGTATGTTAATTTTCGTGTAATACATCACATTTTCCTTAGTAAAACGAAATTTAAGTACAATAAAAAAAATTGTTCGAAAATGTACAGATCAAGTCCATTCATATGATAACCTACTTGACCTAGTGACTAGACTTAATCCCCCCCCCCCCCCTCTCATACTGGTAGTTTTTTTAGAAAATAAAAATATATTCTATAATGTTTTCTTCGCAATACCCACATGCTGACCATGTTTATAAATATTCCAAATTTCAAATAGATAGCATAAGTAGTTTTTGAGATATGGCGCTCTAATAGTCGGACAGACAGATAGACAGAGTCGCATCATAAGGGTTCCTTTTTTACCTTTTTGGTGCGGAACCCTAAAAATTACGAGAAAGATTTCAAGCTCTATAAAAAGGTTGTAAACGCCAAAGTAACTGTAATTACTTATTACCTTCTGGAAGTTATCGATTACACGCGCCAGATTGAGCAAATGTTTTAATGCAGTAAGTATGGCACTTAACTAATATGTGTAACGTTCGTTGGAAGTACAAGGACACCGCGCGGCACTTACGTCATTTGAAAGAAAATTATGAAATTTTGCGATAACTCAAAAATGGCTTGACCGATTATATTCAATATAGTTTTCATTAAAATTAATTAGAAGGCCTCATTTTCATGAATTTTCCCATAATTTTTTGACCAGTGGATGAAAAGTTAGAGCGGGGGGGACGCTATTTTTTTGATTTCCGGAGCGAATATTTACAAAACTGCTGTCTTTATCAAAAAATGATGTTTGGAGACCCCTATTATGTTTAAAAGACCTATTCAACGACACCCTACACAACGAAAAATTTGGTGCTCTTGACTGCATGTGTCGTTGCGGCTTCATCAAGCTAAATCGGCTAAACGGATTTCAACCATTTTTGGTACACGGGTACCTAGTTGGGTATCTCCAGATGGTTATAGGATACTTTTTATCCTACTATGCTAAAGAAAAAAAGAGTATTTATTACTTTTTCTCCTCCGCGAACGAAGTTGCGGGCGCGTTCTAGTATTTAATATTTTATTTTCTGTCTTTAACGTTTTGATACACTTTACACTTCCAAAACGGCAACCTATCTCAAATACATAAAATCGTTGACCGAATTTAATTTGTCCTAAAACTATTCGAATTATTATCGTTTCTCCGATAACGGGTTTCGTACATTTTTCTTTTTACCATTTCACGTTTAATAATCCTTTGTACGAAAAAAAATTACCGTCACATTTACTTGCCATATGAATTGTTACCTATTTTGTTTAATAACTTATTTTTCATTTACCCAATGATACTATTGCCATTGCATACGTTGGACGAATTGTCAGTTTAACTTCTCTACACCTCCAAAACATTATGTGTTGAGACCTTCGGAAAACTTTTTCATATCCTAATTTAAAGTTTTATTCATGGAGACTCTACATTTACATTAAACTTAGTAAATATAAGTTTTTTTTTTATATATACTGTTATTATTATTATTTCTTACCTTTTTTGACGCCTAGAGACCCTTCAGATCTCTGTAAGCTGTAATTATAGATTAAGTTATAATCAAATGGACCCCAAGATAATATACATCTCCCCATAAAGTGTGCCCACGTATTTCTCTGTTGCATTCATTGCTATGCACTATAATGTCATTATCTAGATTGTAAATGTTTTTTCTGTTTATTGTATATGCCCTTGAGGCCTACTTGCAGAATAAAGTATAAAATTTTGAATTTTTAGAATTTTGTTCTTTTGTATGTTTTCATATATAGATCTGCACCCCTTGTTATAGGCTGAAAGATGAATCTTTCTTTTTGTTATGGTTGTGTGCTAATATTAGCCTGCATATTAAATTTCAGTTTGCTAGAACTTTAAGAAGTAGCATGGTATTACCTGTTTCATTACAACCTGAAACCACTTAGCTTCCAGAGAGATGTTGGCTCTCTGTGTTTGTTCTACCGTTTCTACAATGGGGAATGTTCTGAAAAACTTTTTGAGTTGGTGCCACCTTCACATTTCTATTATCGCACCTCCCGCCTCATAAACAAAGTACGTCCCCATTATATGGAAGCTTGGCATCCCAAAAATAAATGGGCATCACACTCATTTTTACCACATACTTGCAAGTTGTGGAATCACCTTCCCCCTGTGGTGTTTCCAGAGTGCTATAACATAGGATTCTTCAAGAAGCGACTTAACAGGGCACCCAAAGGTTGGCAAAGTATGAGCGATTCCTCCAGTGTTGCACTTACTTATGGGTGACAATGACTACTTTCCATCAGGTGGCTTGACTGCCCATTTGCCACTAATTTCATAAAAGAAAACCTGAAATTTGGTATGGAATCTATTGTTATGCAACCCCTTTGTAAAGGTTGAAGGGTTAACTATAAATAAAATGTGAATTATTATAGCTAGCACATAATACTTTGAATCACAATCATAAGTTTGCTAATTACAACTTATCCTAATAGTGAGGCTAAATATCCAGGCCGGAAGTATGAGGGTTTGAAACTACGACGCAATGTTGCGAGAAAATGTACTTAATAATGTAGAGCCCTGGTTTCTTCTTTATTTTAGCTCACATGCAGTTCCTGGATAGTAAATGCAATTACCAAGTGAAAAGTTTAATTTAAAGGTTTCTTTGATTAAACCCGAAAATGTATGCCGCTTCACTAACATGATGGTTGCACCTTGCAAATTAGAGATGGGTAAATGCGGAGTTGAAGATTTAAATGATTCGAATCGTTAAGCGGAATCGGTACCGAAAGCGGAATCAGATTTAGTGATCAGAATCACTTCCCAGTCTCGACTCGACATTACCCACCTCTATTGCACATACTAGACTTTTACAGTTTCCGTATCACTACATTACTTTAATGTTATCTTTTCGTACACTAGTACAGCAACCGCAATCTTTTTAGATAAATGTTATGGTTATACTTACATTCATTTTCCTTATTATGGGAGCCACAAACCTATAACGTTGCTTAGAACTCATTAGCAGCTAAACTTGTAACAGCTTTGTTATTATAATTAATTAATTTAACCGGTACGTTGTGTTCAAACTCGCGCTAAAAGTAAAATCAAACTATGATTTTGACAGAAAACAAGCGCAGTTCGTTTGTTTTTAATGGAGGTACGTTCAGATTTGTTGCGATGATTACTATTGCGACAGCGCTAAATAAATTACCATGCCCATTTTGATGGCAACAGCAATGTTGGCCATAGAAAGACGATAAAGAAAAACTTTTTATATCAATAATTCAGTAAAAGTCAGTTACAGAAAAAAATCACTTACACTATCCAGTCTTAATTGAACACACCCCGGTCTTCATATTCCTCATTTTTTTAGTATAGCAACACCGATTAACAAACTTCATTTTTCTTCTCTCTTCTTGGTCGTGCTGTCAAAAAGTAAAATAAACATATTTGTTGACTTGACTTATTTATTTATATTCTTATAGACTGATTGAATGTAATAAAAAATTTTTCCAGTGCCATTATTTGTTGAACATGATATTTTGACAGTATTGTAGCTGTATATTTATTTTATATTTCTGTCAAAGAAACATTATTTTTACTAATTTTACTGTATTTGCGATGTTTAACCCCGATTTTAATGACTACCAATTGACTTCGATCATCACGGAATGCTGTGGGGGCGTAGCTGTAGTGTACTCAGCCCTTTACAAGCCTAGTAAGCAGCATGTTGCCGTTAAAAGATACTTTGTTGATAAGAGCAAGGAAAATGCTAACTTGATACAGGTAAAGCTGGTGTGTGGTGAAGAGCCGTTTGTAATTGTTCAAAGATTCATAACAAACTACATTTGTAGCTTAGTTGGTAGAGCATGTTGTCCTAACATTCCACAACTCTCTGATTTGTCAATAGTTGATTGTGAAATTATATGTTCTCTCAGATTTTCCATTTGGTAATTTTGCTGTTAATGCTCTGTCAATGACATGTAATGATTGTATGTAGCTACCTTGTACCTAAAGTGTGTATGGAACACTTTTTTTTTTTTCTGATAACCTTAGCTGAAATCTAATTACTTACTAACTTCTGCTAGAATTTTACCAACACATATCTATTTTCAGCAAGATATCTTAACCCGTAAAGAACTCCAACACCACAACATACTTCCATACTTGACATCTTTCGTCCATGGCCGGGAGCTGTATGTAGTGTCTCCGCTGATGACATTTGGGTCCTGCAGAGATGTCCTGGACCACTACTTCCATGAGGGTTTACCGGAACTAGCATGTGCCATCATACTGAGAGATGTGCTGTGTGCATTACAGTATTTGCATAAACAATTGTACATACATAGGTGAGACTTTTTACCTTCAACTATTCTAACAGATTAGCATACATTGTAGGGCAGTAAATCCACCTTTTCACATCAAAATTTTCACATTTATGACATCAGTATGTAATTGATACTTGGGTCTGAGTTGGGAGGTTTTATAAATACTGTGACTTTGTTGTGAAATAAAATAAATTTATTAGATTAGCTAATTTTTGTACGAGTCAACTTATTATTATTACATTTGTATAGAGAAAACCACTAAGTATTGTATTAACAGTGTGGCCATTAAATGACTTTGTGTTATACATTCCAGAAGTGTCCGCGCGTCTCACGTGCTCCTCAGTGACCACGGCAGTGTGCGGTTGTCAGGGCTGCGTAGCGCCGCGCCGCTCGTGTTGCGCGGGCGCCGGCAGAAGCGCCTGCACACGCTGCCGCCGTCCGACCCCGACAACGCCAACCTCATGTGGCTGAGCCCCGAGCTGCTGGAGCAGGCAAGTGACTGCAGTAACGTCAGGTCTGCGGGCGCGGTAGGAGCCCTGCATACGCTGTCACCGCCTGACCCCGACAATGCCTATCTATTATTTATTTATTTCCAACTGCCATACATACGCAATTCGCTATATATAAAGTCTTGTACTTCTACAACCATCATATAGGAATCGGCAAACCACTTTCAACTACTTTCTAAATGGAATTGCATACCTATAGAGATACTATCTCCAACTGCATTAACATTAAAATACAAGTCTTGACTAGGTCATTCATACATTATGTGCATAGCATTGTCAAATTTCATGCTGAGGTCAAAGTAAAAATAAAGTTGAATATTGTACAGTCACCAGCATTAGTATCTGCCACAACAAAGCGCGCATAAATATCTGACATGATTCTATTTTTATACCCGTTAGGACCTGACAGATATTTTCGCCTGCTTTGTTGTGGGAGATATTGATGCCAGTGATTGTACCTGCAAAATACGATGATTTATAATTAATATAATGATCTTTATTCTGTAAAGTATAAATTCTCCAAGAAAATATCAAAACTTATAAAAGTAAATATATAATAGAAGGAAAAAAAGCAAAATATGATATTTTAAAATAACCTACCTACGTTTGATATGCCATCTTATAAGACCCATATCCCAGTAAAAGTAAATTATTTGGTTTCAGTTTTGGGCCATGTATTTCGTCTGTTAAATAGTCCTCTACCATACAATATGCCTTTGTTATTAGAGACTTTTTGACAGCTGGAAAATTTAATTTTAAAGCATCATCTGGTAACTTATTATAAATGGCCTACAAATGATTTGGCTAATTTACGAACGCGGAACTTTCTAATGGCAATTTTGTTTTTATTTCTAGCATTAAAATTTTGGATACCTGAATCCTTAATAAAAGAGCATAGGTTCTTTATAGCATAAATAATACTCTCGTAAATATATTGACACGCTACATTAAATATATTGATGTCTTTAAAAATAATATCTTAAGGAGTCACAGGAATTCAGGTTATATATAGATTAGAACGAATCACTCTATTTTGTAGCACAAATATATTCTGTATGTCAGCTGCTTTGCCCCAAACCAGAATACCGTATGACATGATACTATGAAAATAGCTATGATACACTAAGCAAGCAGTATCAACATTGGTCAATTGTCTAATTTGTCTAATAACATAAGCTGCTGAACTTAATTTACCTGCAAGCAGGGATCGGAACCGATATTTTTTAAATCTTCTAAAACGCACTATTTCTGGAATGTTTTAAAAGATAAATTAATCACAAAACACCTAATTCCAGTTTTAGACATTTAATAAAATATTCAAAAATCTCGTAATTGAACGAAAAAAATTAATCGTTATTTCGGATATTTTGTATGAAAAAAATACCGGTTCCAATCCCTGCCTGCAAGTTCTGTAAATTGGGACTCCATTTCAAGTTTTTGTCTAATGTTATAATAATGCCCTTATCCACCATTTCTAAATATTCACCATTGAGCGATATAGTGGAATCCACTGCTCTAACATAAGGTAGAGCAAATCTAACACATTTCGTTTTCTTAGCATTCAACAGCAGTTGTGAATGTTTTTTTCTTCCATCCCTCTCTACTACCAAACATCTCGTTGTTTAGATTCTTCGTTCCCATATCATCTTTCACACAATCTAACCATTTTTTCTTCAGTCTTCCCCTTCTTCTACAACCTTCCACATTCATACCTAATGCTTTTCTTGTCGCCTTTATCCCCCCTCATTACATGCCCATACCACGGTAGACGGTTTCCTCGTAACTTCTCTGCAATTACTTTACGTTACTTTCAGATTTCTTGTCACATTTAGTTATCCGTCCATTCTCGTCACGCCTTACATCCATCGCAACATTCTCGTTTCGGCCACATGCAACCTCATTTACCCTTAGGTCAAAGCGGCAATCGAGGGTCGCATACTGTTCCTGTGACCTGTCGCCATTTCATCCATCCTGCGCTATTTCGGTTTTTCACATCTCGTTCAATGCCACTGTCGCTATGTATTGTGAACCGAGGTACTTAAAGCCGGAGCGCGTGGAGTCGTTTGGTCAATAACATTGGCCGGTTGGCTTGGTTGTCCAAGGAAACATACGTAAAACAAAACATATCGCTGTTCCAATATTACAGGGTTCTATGTTTCACTTTTAAACAATTGAAGTTTGAAAATTGTCATAGTGACATATAGTCTAATTTGAACTGTCCTGAAAATGTAACATAGATCCCTGTAATATTGGGCCAGCGATATACATTTCAAACGAATCGTTTGAATTCTAACATTTTATTGATTAAAAGTGCAATAGATTCCAGTGTAGTGTGTGTTCTACATAGAATGTAAAAGCTTATCCTGTGATATTTTAAAATAAAATAAAACTTAAAGTCTAATTCCCGAGTGATAATAAATCGACGCCCATTTTGTTAATCCATTACTTGTCCAGGAACCCAAATAAAAAGCTTATATTTTTTATAGCTACTAGTTTTGAAATGTGAAAGAGGCATATGATCCACTAAATGATGTCACTAGGCGGATATGCGAATGTCACAGCAATTCAACTTTATACTAAATATATGATTTTCTATGCTGTGACTGTCACCTCCGCCCCTTCAAAATGAGGAACTTTTGAAATTGATTTTTTATATGACTACGGGATATTTCCGAAAATTTGAAATTTTGGTTTAAATTAATCCTGCATTTGATTTCATTGGAAAAAAGCCTGTTTAAAAAAAATTATGATGTCAATTCAATATACTCATTACTCAGTCTAGTAGCATTAACCATTATTAGTCAAATGAACGTATTTGAATGTATTATTTATCGTTTTACAGAATCTGAGAGGCTACGACGAGCGCTCCGACGTCTACTCCGTGGGCGTGCTGTGCTGTGAGCTGGGGAACGGCGCAGTGCCCTTCGCTGAAGTTCCCACCACGCTCATGTTCACGGAGAAGGTGCGCGGCGCGCGGCCGCAGCTGCTCGACTGCTCCACCTTCCCACAGCCCGTGGACGACGAGATGAAGAGTGAGTGTCGTGGCCAGTACTAGCGGAGGTGTCCACCACGAATATCTTCTATATACATATAATAATGGGACGAATGTCTAAACAAACTTATAATTGATAACAGAACACTTTCAAACAGTTTATAGAATGTTAATCTGTTTATTTGTACGCGCATCACGTGAAAACGGCTGAACAGATTTTAATGCTAACTTTAGTAATCTGCCTAGAAAATCCCTGACCAGGCCCCGTATTGCCTAACGCGTTTGACGCTCGCAATCAGAATCAAGTGTCATGATTTTGTATGGGCTATGACAGTTGATTCCGATACCAAGTGTCAAAATTTCGTTAGGCAATAACTCCGCTGGTTTTAGGCTATAAAAATTGAGCTACCCTCCCTTTTAGGGGGTATGAATTTTGTAATATATGAATCTTATGGCGATACGTAGGAAGGAGGTGCAAACTTTTCTCAAATATGTGCTACGAGCCAACGACTATCGAGTACCCTGCTAAACTAAGAGGTGGCGCTAAAACTAATAACTTGTGATATGAATTAAGCTACCGAGGAAGCATTTTGCCAAATTAACTCCAAACTCCAAGTTTAGAAGAGGGGTACGGATATCAAGAAATTTAATTGAATAATTGATTTAATAAAACAACAAATTACGAGATAAGTGGCTCGACGGTATCAACAATGAGGAGGCTCACATTTGCAAGATTTCGCCCAGGTACTGCTTCAGGTTGGAGAAGGACTTCTGGAGGAAACCAACGTCCTGGTTCGATTACCAGAGACATTATGCAGGATCGTTCCGTCCGTTGAAGACCACATGCGGAGACCTGAGCCAGGTGACGCGACGTGAGAACTCTTGGGTTTGTGAGAGAGCCGATTAGTTCCTAAACTAATTGAGCACTTCAGGACTCCCAGCACACACATTAACCCTGAAAATTAGAGTTCCAATCACGCTTCTTCGGAATTTGTCGCCTACTAAGTTATGCAACGGAACCTGGCTAAAAGTAGTGCAGCTGCAGCGAAACCTCATCGAGGCGTAAGTTCTGACGTGGTGCAGGCCGGAGAAGCCGTGTTCATCGCCCGCACCCCCCTCATCCCGCTTACAGCGCCTACAGTTCCCCGTGAGCGTCTGCTTCGCCATGACCATCAACAAGTCGCAGGGGCAGACGTAAATTCAAAAGTTTGTGAGGAAGTATGGATTCCTATGTGTATTTTTTGTTACCTTTTCATGCTTAGACTGATTTGACTGGAGGACCGATTTGGATGATATTTACGATGGGACTTGATTTGGATAGTCAAGGAAGTAAAAATAAAAAAGTGGTACTGTATCGTACGATATACACCTACTATTTATCTGGACTTTACTTCAAGTTTCGCCTGCAGGAGAGAGGGGTGAATTAGCCGCTTACTGACACAGACCGAATACCACGCGGACGCAGCCGCGGGCACAGCTAGTATAATAATATAAATATAAATTGTAGTTAAAATAATGTTTAATTGAACAGAATCAGAATAAAAATCTAGTTTTGGCTCGATGCCAAAAGTTTAATTGCTCAACACATTTTTTTTTATTGCGAACGCGTTTCCCACTTCCTTGAGAGTTTTGCTAGTTTATTCTGATTGATATAAGTTTGGAAACTGTGAACAAGGGATTACCCTCTCGCAGCGCATGGTTTGTTACAGACCCGTCTGTCTAGACCAGGTTCTTGTTATGTGTTGCAAATGTCAGGCCTCCGTTTACTGAGCCTGCTAGCGTTAGCTGAGTCTGCGGTATCAAAGCGCAGTGAGAGAGTAGCGGGCGTAGATAATGATGGAATTATGTCATGTTACAGGCATGTACAACACGGACAGCGGTGTGGGTGACAGTGCGGAGGCGGCGGGTGTGGCGCAGCTGCGCGCGCTGTACGCGGCGCGCAAGCTGTCTGACACTTTCCACCACATCAGCGAACAGGCGCTGCAGAGGTAACACACACACACACATCTGGGCGTGGCGCGACTACACGCGTTGTACGCGGCGCGCAAGCTGCCCGACACCTTCCACCACATCAGCGAGCAGGCGCTGCAGAGGTAACACACACACACACACACCTGGGCGTGGCGCGGCTACACGCGTTGTACGCGGCGCGCAAGCTGCCCGACACCTTCCACCACATCAGCGAGCAGGCGCTGCAGAGGTAACACACACACACACCTGGGCGTGGCGCGGCTACACGCGTTGTACGCGGCGCGCAAGCTGCCCGACACCTTCCACCACATCAGCGTGCAGGCGCTGCAGAGGTAACACACACACACACACCTGGGCGTGGCGCGGCTACACGCGTTGTACGCGGCGCGCAAGCTGCCCGACACCTTCCACCACATCAGCGTGCAGGCGCTGCAGAGGTAACACACACACACACCTGGGCGTGGCGCGGCTACACGCGTTGTACGCGGCGCGCAAGCTGCCCGACACCTTCCACCACATCAGCGTGCAGGCGCTGCAGAGGTAACACACACACACACACCTGGGCGTGGCGCGGCTACGCGCGTTGTACGCGGCGCGCAAGCTGCCCGACACCTTCCACCACATCAGCGTGCAGGCGCTGCAGAGGTAACACACACACACACACCTGGGCGTGGCGCGGCTACACGCGTTGTACGCGGCGCGCAAGCTGCCCGACACCTTCCACCACATCAGCGTGCAGGCGCTGCAGAGGTAACACACACACACACACCTGGGCGTGGCGCGACTACACGCGTTGTACGCGGCGCGCAAGCTGCCCGACACCTTCCACCACATCAGCGTGCAGGCGCTGCAGAGGTAACACACACACACACACCTGGGCGTGGCGCGGCTACACGCGTTGTACGCGGCGCGCAAGCTGCCCGACACCTTCCACCACATCAGCGAGCAGGCGCTGCAGAGGTAACACACACACACCTGGACGTGGCGCGGCTACACGCGTTGTACGCGGCGCGCAAGCTGCCCGACACCTTCCACCACATCAGCGAGCAGGCGCTGCAGAGGTAACACACACACACACCTGGGCGTGGCGCGGCTACACGCGTTGTACGCGGCGCGCAAGCTGCCCGACACCTTCCACCACATCAGCGAGCAGGCGCTACAGAGGTAACACACACACACACACCTGGGCGTGGCGCGGCTACACGCGTTGTACGCGGCGCGCAAGCTGCCCGACACCTTCCACCACATCAGCGTGCAGGCGCTGCAGAGGTAACACACACACACACCTGGGCGTGGCGCGGCTACACGCGTTGTACGCGGCGCGCAAGCTGCCCGACACCTTCCACCACATCAGCGTGCAGGCGCTGCAGAGGTAACACACACACACACACACCTGGGCGTGGCGCGGCTACACGCGTTGTACGCGGCGCGCAAGCTGCCCGACACCTTCCACCACATCAGCGAGCAGGCGCTGCAGAGGTAACACATACACACACACCTGGGCGTGGCGCGGCTACACGCGTTGTACGCGGCGCGCAAGCTGCCCGACACCTTCCACCACATCAGCGAGCAGGCGCTGCAGAGGTAACACACACACACCTGGGCGTGGCGCGGCTACACGCGTTGTACGCGGCGCGCAAGCTGCCCGACACCTTCCACCACATCAGCGAGCAGGCGCTGCAGAGGTAACACACACACACCTGGACGTGGCGCGGCTACACGCGTTGTACGCGGCGCGCAAGCTGCCCGACACCTTCCACCACATCAGCGAGCAGGCGCTGCAGAGGTAACACACACACACACCTGGGCGTGGCGCGGCTACACGCGTTGTACGCGGCGCGCAAGCTGCCCGACACCTTCCACCACATCAGCGAGCAGGCGCTACAGAGGTAACACACACACACACACCTGGGCGTGGCGCGGCTACACGCGTTGTACGCGGCGCGCAAGCTGCCCGACACCTTCCACCACATCAGCGTGCAGGCGCTGCAGAGGTAACACACACACACACCTGGGCGTGGCGCGGCTACACGCGTTGTACGCGGCGCGCAAGCTGCCCGACACCTTCCACCACATCAGCGTGCAGGCGCTGCAGAGGTAACACACACACACACACACCTGGGCGTGGCGCGGCTACACGCGTTGTACGCGGCGCGCAAGCTGCCCGACACCTTCCACCACATCAGCGAGCAGGCGCTGCAGAGGTAACACATACACACACACCTGGGCGTGGCGCGGCTACACGCGTTGTACGCGGCGCGCAAGCTGCCCGACACCTTCCACCACATCAGCGAGCAGGCGCTGCAGAGGTAACACACACACACCTGGGCGTGGCGCGGCTACACGCGTTGTACGCGGCGCGCAAGCTGCCCGACACCTTCCACCACATCAGCGAGCAGGCGCTGCAGAGGTAACACACACACACACACCTGGGCGTGGCGCGGCTACACGCGTTGTACGCGGCGCGCAAGCTGCCCGACACCTTCCACCACATCAGCGTGCAGGCGCTGCAGAGGTAACACACACACACACACCTGGGCGTGGCGCGGCTACACGCGTTGTACGCGGCGCGCAAGCTGCCCGACACCTTCCACCACATCAGCGAGCAGGCGCTGCAGAGGTAACACACACACACCTGGGCGTGGCGCGGCTACACGCGTTGTACGCGGCGCGCAAGCTGCCCTACACCTTCCACCACATCAGCGTGCAGGCGCTGCAGAGGTAACACACACACACACACCTGGGCGTGGCGCGACTACACGCGTTGTACGCGGCGCGCAAGCTGCCCGACACCTTCCACCACATCAGCGTGCAGGCGCTCCAGAGGTAACACACACATACACACCTGGGCGTGGCGCGGCTACACGCGTTGTACGCGGCGCGCAAGCTGCCCGACACCTTCCACCACATCAGCGAGCAGGCGCTGCAGAGGTAACACATACACACACACCTGGGCGTGGCGCGGCTACACGCGTTGTACGCGGCGCGCAAGCTGCCCGACACCTTCCACCACATCAGCGAGCAGGCGCTGCAGAGGTAACACACACACACACACCTGGGCGTGGCGCGGCTACACGCGTTGTACGCGGCGCGCAAGCTGCCCGACACCTTCCACCACATCAGCGTGCAGGCGCTGCAGAGGTAACACACACACACACACACCTGGGCGTGGCGCGGCTACACGCGTTGTACGCGGCGCGCAAGCTGCCCGACACCTTCCACCACATCAGCGAGCAGGCGCTGCAGAGGTAACACACACACACACCTGGGCGTGGCGCGGCTACACGCGTTGTACGCGGCGCGCAAGCTGCCCGACACCTTCCACCACATCAGCGAGCAGGCGCTACAGAGGTAACACACACACACACACACCTGGGCGTGGCGCGGCTACACGCGTTGTACGCGGCGCGCAAGCTGCCCGACACCTTCCACCACATCAGCGTGCAGGCGCTGCAGAGGTAACACACACACACACCTGGGCGTGGCGCGGCTACACGCGTTGTACGCGGCGCGCAAGCTGCCCGACACCTTCCACCACATCAGCGTGCAGGCGCTGCAGAGGTAACACACACACACACACCTGGGCGTGGCGCGGCTACACGCGTTGTACGTGGCGCGCAAGCTGCCCGACACCTTCCACCACATCAGCGAGCAGGCGCTGCAGAGGTAATACACACACACACCTGGGCGTGGCGCGGCTACACGCGTTGTACGCGGCGCGCAAGCTGCCCGACACCTTCCACCACATCAGCGTGCAGGCGCTGCAGAGGTAACACACACACACACCTGGGCGTGGCGCGGCTACACGCGTTGTACGCGGCGCGCAAGCTGCCCGACACCTTCCACCACATCAGCGTGCAGGCGCTGCAGAGGTAACACACACACACACACCTGGGCGTGGCGCGGCTACACGCGTTGTACGTGGCGCGCAAGCTGCCCGACACCTTCCACCACATCAGCGAGCAGGCGCTGCAGAGGTAATACACACACACACCTGGGCGTGGCGCGGCTACACGCGTTGTACGCGGCGCGCAAACTGCCCGACACCTTCCACCACATCAGCGTGCAGGCGCTGCAGAGGTAACACACACACACACACCTGGGCGTGGCGCGGCTACACGCGTTGTACGCGGCGCGCAAGCTGCCCGACACCTTCCACCACATCAGCGTGCAGGCGCTGCAGAGGTAACACACACACACACCTGAGCGTGGCGCGGCTACACGCGTTGTACGCGGCGCGCAAGCTGCCCGACACCTTCCACCACATCAGCGTGCAGGCGCTGCAGAGGTAACACACACACACACACATGGGCGTGGCGCGGCTACACGCGTTGTACGCGGCGCGCAAGCTGCCCGACACCTTCCACCACATCAGCGAGCAGGCGCTGCAGAGGTAACACACACACACACACCTGGGCGTGGCGCGGCTACACGCGTTGTACGCGGCGCGCAAGCTGCCCGACACCTTCCACCACATCAGCGAGCAGGCGCTGCAGAGGTAACACACACACACACCTGGGCGTGGCGCGGCTACACGCGTTGTACGCGGCGCGCAAGCTGCCCGACACCTTCCACCACATCAGCGAGCAGGCGCTGCAGAGGTAACACACACACACACACACCTGGGCGTGGCGCGGCTACACGCCTTGTACGCAGCGCGCAAGCTGCCCGACACCTTCCACCACATCAGCGAGCAGGCGCTGCAGAGGTAACACACACACACACCTGGGCGTGGCGCGGCTACGCGCGTTGTACGCGGCGCGCAAGCTGCCCGACAACTTCCACCACATCAGCGAGCAGGCGCTGCAGAGGTAACACACACACACACACACCTGGGCGTGGCGCGGTTACACGCGTTGTACGCGGCGTGCAAGCTGTCCGACACCTTCCGCCACATCAGCGAGCAGGTGCCACAGAGGTAACACACACACACACACACACACATGTGGGTGCAAAACTTTTTCTACTTTATCTTTTGTATGGGGAGTAGAAAACTAAGGAGAATCATCTCTATACATCCAAAGTGCCGTCAAATGGCGTAAAATTGGTGACGCCACAGTAGCAAGTGCGTAAATAAATAACCATAATAATGCAAAAAAAATCCACAAGGGCGCAAGAAAAAATATTTTGAACGCTATTTAATATTTACATTAGAAGAAAACCGAAGAATTTAGTGGCATTTCGCCATACATTTTTTTTATTCATGGTTGACTTCAAGCATGACAGAATCTTGCTACTCTGACGCCATTCTGGATGGATGTGGAACTATTATTTGCTGCTTCCTGCTGGATACTTTTTCAGCTGTTATCTTATGTGAGATTGGCCTCCATACCTTTGTATACGCCATGATGTATGGTTTACTTAGTAATTAAATTCGCGTCCACTTGCCAGTGATGAAAACTATTTCTTTTTTCAAAAACATGGAAACGAAAGTTGCGGTATCACAGACTTAAATAGGTAATAAAATATGTTCGTTCACAAGATTTAGTCACTAAATATTATGTTGATAAGAGATAACTATAAATAATAAAAAAAGGGCATTGTTTTGTTAATTTGGTAACAATTAATATTCGATTTAAAGTTTGTTAGATACCACACCAAAATTTACTACTAAACTTTGGCTTAGTAATCTGTGGCACCCAATAACGCTTTTTTGGCACATTGTAACACTGTTAAACGCATCGATGAATGCTAGAATCACCCATAGACTATATACTTTTACTCGGCCGTCGTAATGTATGTCTATATATTAGTGTTGGTGGTTATTTTAATGACAGAAAAAAGTACAGTCGAGAGTTCATAAATATATGAGCAAATCCAAGGCTTCAGAAATAATTGAGCATAGAAAGGTACATAGGCATCTGAATAGATTTACCAATCAAAAATATGTACACATATCACCTATCATATTAATCTGAGCAAGTCCCACAATAATATGTAAGCAACTGAAAAATTACAAATGTATGGG
Source organism: Hedya salicella (assembly GCA_905404275.2). Classification (NCBI taxonomy): domain Eukaryota; kingdom Metazoa; phylum Arthropoda; class Insecta; order Lepidoptera; family Tortricidae; genus Hedya; species Hedya salicella. The sequence goes on from FR990098.1 coordinate 21,021,556, forward strand.
AAAATATTTTTCAAAATTATTTAACCAAGTGTAAGTACACAAATACCTACGCAAAGGTTTTTACAAATATTTATAAACATGTAGTGGAACAAAAATATATGTACTAAGGTTTTACAATTTTATGTGAACACTTGGAAGTTCATATATATCTGACCAAACATAAGACTTAACATTTTGACAATGATGTGGCCAGTCATTATAGTTGATAGCAAGCAACCTTCTTTAAGTCAATCGTAATCGAAAGCAGCAAAAATTGGTAATAAGCCGTAAGCAAACACTAATGACAGTTATATGATGACACACTTAAAGTGAAAAAAACAAATGTATGATTTGACAGTATGGTACTCTTTTCGATGATTGTCAAAATGTTAAGTCTTATGTTTGTTTAGATATTTTTATGAACTTCCACGTGTTCACATAAAATTGTAAAACCTTAGTATAGATATTTTTGTTCCACTGCATGTTTATAAACATTTGTAAAACCTTTGCGTAAATATTTGTATACTTACACTTGGTTAAATAATTTTGAAAAATATTTGCTTAAATATTTATAATTTTTCAGTTGCTTACATATTATTGTGGGACTTGCTCGGATTAATATAATAGGTGATATGTCGACATATTTTTGATTGGTAAATCTGTTCAGATGCCTATGTACCTTTCTATGCTCAATTATTTTTGAAACCTTGGATTTGCTCATATATTTATGAACTCGACTGTACAGGAGTAGAAAATATGAATATTTAGTTGGCAAGTAAGGATATAGGGACCACCACATAGAAAGCATGTTTTTTTCGTCACGTTAATTGCGTGCTACGTTTGGCCCGTTTTCATACGTTTATCCATCTGAGCAAGCGTTGTTATTTTCCCAGAGAGCCAGAGAAGCGACCGTCGGCAACGCAGCTACTGAGCCATCAGTTCTTCAAACAGATCCGCAAGACAGACTTCCTGCCAAGCCTCATCGGTCGCGTCAAGCCCATCAAACCCGACCCAGGTATTTGTCTCAATGGCACATGCTTATTATCTATACTATTATAAAGTTGTAAAAATGAAATGTTCTGTACATTGAAGATATTTTCAAAAAAAATGATTGTTACGGACTAGTTTTACTAAAACGATTTTTTTTTGGGTTTTATGTATGTTTGTATGTGTCGTTGTGGCTTCATCACGCAAAATCGGCTAAAAAGATTTCCACAATTTTTGGTACACGGGTAGCTGGGTATCTCCAGATGGTTATAGGATACTTTTTACTCGACTACGCTGAAGAAAAAACGACGGGTTATGACTTTTTCTCTTTTTTATCTTTATTTAAGGAGCTTTGATCAAAGGCAATGAACATGCCAGCTACTTTTTCTCTTGCGCGAACGAAGTTGCGAGCATCTCCTAGTACTTACTATTACTACTATATGATACTTGTTATATTGGATCAAACCAAAGAGAAGTCTATATAGGAAAGATGCATTTTTCTTTATTCTGCATCAAATATTTGTGTGACGAGCTCGAATTGGAATATTCCTGGGCCTTTTGTATGTGACAAAATCAGGGACCGGCCCGCTATCCCTTTCAAAGGGTTTTGCATAAGGCTAACCTTAAGAACATCAAGCCCCAATCAGTTAGCCTTAAAAACCCTTATCTAAGCGCTAACCCATATGAACAAGCGGTATCACAATTCCCCTTAAAAATAAGAATATTTGCTCACCCATCCTTACTAAATGGTTAGCCTAACAAAGGGTTACCTTTATTTTATAAAGCTTACGACGCGTAGGTAACATCGAGCGAGACTATTGAGCGCTTTATCGGCGGCGGCATTCTTGATTTTTGCGCGAGACCGCTTCAAACCAGGGATGTTACTGATATACGCATCAGGTTTGTGCGCGTGAAGTTTGTTTATTTTGACAAGGACTGCCGCTTTTGTTTTCTTTTGTACGGTACCTATCAATGCTTAGAATCGGGTTAAAGTACTATGCGATATTGTCATATTTAGTTAATTTTTTGTTGTGTTTTTGTACTACAATGCCACCACCGACACAAAGTGGAATATGGGCATATCAGCACGTGAAGTACTACTTCATACCTATTACTTATACCGTAACATCGCATCGTAATAAATAAATTAGTATTTTCTTGTTATTATTATTAAGTAGTCAATTTCTTGTGCCGAAAATAACAATGTATTTTTTTTAAATCCTGTGCTAAATTTAAATGTCTAAAAAATAGGAGGTTCGTAGTTCCTCAAAAATCGGATTTTTTATGTATGTCGGTTGCTGATCAACTCAAAAACGGTTGGACCGATCTGTATTTTTAATCTTTTAAGTAGTTTTATTGCCAACAAATTAGGATCTTATGGTGGAATCATAGATGAATCGAGGGAAGTCATCAAATATTATGGGCATTCATTCCTATACTATAGCATTTTGGGTATTTTACAAGTATTATTTTACAGTAACTTTTGCGTTTGCTTTCGTAATGTTTTATTTATATTTTATATTGTTTTTTAGCAGATTCCCCAGATATCGATCCGTCACCTGCAAACTCATTTTTTTAATCCGATATTTGAATGGGAATCGATTAGAGTCCTTTTTTCAGATAAACTTGCCTGCCACCCTCTTGCAAGCAGCAATAGAACAGTTCTATAAAGGGTTAATCAGGGATCGGAAAACGTTTCTTTTGGCATACCGGTTTCGGTCATTGATCCGCGAACGAAAAGGGTTTAGTTTCCGTTTGCAGTTATCGGTTAAAGAACTGTTCAATTGAGCTACCCGTTATTGCCAAATTCGTTCGTAATTCGTTTTTGGGAAACGCAATGAACCGGTAAATAATTTCAACTTCACCGGTTAATTTCTCACAATGACGACAAGATAGGACGAGCATTGCTATCTCTTTTATACCACTACTGAAGGAAGCCACACCGTCATCAGTATTAAATTACCTACTTCACTGGATTTTGTTTTGACCTTGCTGCTTGCTGAATGAATTGCTTTTTGGCGTGTGGCTTTTGTTTAGCTTGGCGTGTCTTGTTTGTGCTTTGTGCCTATTTTTTAAAGTATGAAGTCGCAAGAATATAAAGACCTTCTGGGCAGTCAAGCATTTTTCAGTGAAAAGGAGTATTAACGATTAATAGGGTTCTAATGATGGACCTTGGAGGTACCTACTGGATCACAGTGAAAAAGTCATCACAGGTGTCGTTTTCTAGGTTTTTGGGGGTGCCGATTCCGAAAATGGCGTCCATTTAGGAATTCAAGTTAGCTGAAATCATTTTCTATAAAAAAGTCATCATGGGTGTCATTTTCTAGGTTTTTGGGTGTGCCGATTCCGAAAATGGCATACATTTTGGAATTCAAGATGGCGGAAATCACTTTCTATGAAAAGTCATCATGGGTGTCGTATTCTAGGTTTTGGGGGGTGCAGATCTCGACAATGAGGTCCATTTTGGCATTCAAGATGGCGGAAATCACTTTCTATGAAAAGTCATCATGGGTGTCGTTTTCTAGGTTTTTGGGGGTGCAGATCTCGACAATGAGGTCCATTTTGGAATTCAAAATGGTGGACATCACTTTTAGTAAAAATATCATCAGAGGTGTCATTTTCGAGGTTTTTGGGGGTGCTGATTCCGAAAATGGCATCCATTTTGAAATTCAAGATGTCATTGTCATGATCTGCACCCCCAAAAACCTAGGAAACGACACCCATGATGACTTTTTCATAGAAAGTTATGTCCGCCATCTTGAATCCTAAAATAGATGCCATTTTCGTAATCGACACCACCTAAAACCTAGAAAACGACACCCATGATGACTTTTTTTATGAGAAAGTGATTTCCGCCATCTTGAATTACAAAATGGATACCATTTTGGAATCAGCACACCTATAAAGCAAGAAAACGACACTCATGAGAGTTTTTCATAGAAAGTGATTTCCGCCATCTTGAATTCTTAAATGGACGCCATTTTCGGAATCGGCACCTCCAAGAACCTAGAAAACGACACCCATGATGACTTGTTCCCTGAAAGTGATGTCCGCCATCTTGAATTACAAAATGGACGCCATTTTCGGAATCGGCACACCTATAAAGCAAGAAAACGACCCCCATGAGAGTTTTTCATAGAAAGTGATTTCCGCCATCTTGAATTCTTAAATGGACGCCATTTTCGGAATCGGCACCTCCAAAAACCTAGAAAACTACATCCATGATGACTTGTTCCCTGAAAGTGATGTCCGCCGTCTTGAATTCAAAAATGGACGCTATTTTCGGAATCGGCACCCCCAAAAACCTAGAAAGTGATACCCATGATGACTTTTTCACTGAAAGTGATGTCCACCATCTTGAATTCCAAAATTGACCTTATTGTCGAAATCTGCACTTCTAAAAACCTATAAAACGACACCCATGATGACTTTTTTATGAGAAAGTGATTTCTGCCATCTTGAATTCCAAAACGGATGCCATTTTCGGAATCAGCACACCTATAAAGCAAGAAAACGACACCCATGAGAGATTTTCATAGAAAGTGATTTCCGCCATCTTGAATTCCAAAATAGACCTCATTGTCGAAATCTGCACCCCCAAATACCTAGAAAATAACACCCATGATGACTTTTTAAAAGAAAGTGATTTCCGCCTTCTAAAATTCCAAAATGGATGCCATTTTCAGAATCTGCACCCCCATAGACACCTAGGATGAGTTTTTCACTTAAAGTGATGTCTGTCATCTTCATCATCTAAGTCCATTAAGCTAAAAAGCACTCGTCTATGTTGATCCAAACCTGTGTTTTGTAGGGGTACCCTCAGGGTCCATCATCAGGACCATTTGGTGGCACCTTATATTAATTCTAAGTCTATTTAATGAGTTCTTCACTGAAATTAAATGGGACGAAACTGCCTGGTGCTTTTAAACAAAAAAAATTAAATGCTTTGTGAATGACGGAGAATTTCTTCTCTTCTTCTATCTTCATAAATATAATCGAATTGAGACCCACCTCCGTTTTTGGGAGTCTGTCAAAAAGTGTTAATATCTTCAAAACTGGATTTGAATGGGGTTCATTAAACATTTTTGCTCCTAATGACATAGAATACGCAGTTAAAATCTTTCGGATTCCTCGCTGGCACCGTGTGTAATAAAATTAACGATCAAAAATTACCATTAATTGTGTCGTGTGATAGCGCAGCAAATTCGCAAATTCCACATGAACAACTGGCAACTAAATAAATCAAAACAAACAAACAGACCAGGCGAGAAGGCGAGGCACAAAGGTATAAACTAAATGAAGTGAGTGTAAAAGAGATTGCATGATCACGCGACCGTCGCGTTGGGCGTCGCCGTTGCTCGCATAATACCGGTTAGAACTAGTCTTGTCTCATTCTCTTAAGGCTTAAAGTATGACATGTTGAAAAGGAAACTTTTATATTAAGCGCTATGAACATAAGGGTAACCCTTTAAAGTGGATAGCAAGATAAAGAGAATATCGGTTAGCAATTGTAAAGGGTTAGCCTTATTCTTAGGTTCCCCTTATAATATGGGATAGTCAAATGTATGGGTTACCAGTTAGAATCTGTAAGTCTTTTACTGGGTTATACATTACAAAGGGAAGCCCATTGAAAGGCTTTAGCCAGGGAAAGGGTGGTCCGGTCCCTGGACAAAATATGCATATTTATGAAAGAAAAACATTATTTTGGATTTTGCTGTTACACTCAGATCAAATAATAAAAAAATATAAATGTAGTTTGTAAAAGGAATTAACTCAGCATAATGCACGGATCACCACCACTATATATATATATATATATATATATATATATATATATATATATTAGCTTTGTGCGTAGAGGAGGAAAATATCATAACCCGGTTTTTGCTTCAGCGTAATCGGATGAAAAGTATCCTATAACCAACCACCTGTGGATGCCCAGCTACCCTAAATATACAAAAAAATCCCAAAAAAATATTTTTCTATTCAGTGACCTTGAAATAGTCTGTTTCACTTTTCAATGTACAGACATTTCAGTTTTACAACTTTACAATAAACTAGAAGGTGCCCGCAAAGTTCGTTCACGGAGGAGAAAAAGTCATAACCCCTCTTTTTGTCTTCAGCGTAGTCGGGTAAAAAGTAACCTATAACCATCTGGAAATACCCAGCTACCTGTGTACCAACAATAGTTGAAATCTGTTGAGCCAATTTTGCGTGATGAAGCCACAACGACACATACAAACATTATGTTTGTATGTGTCGTTATGAAAAAATATATTTTTAGGATTTTTTGTATGTTTGGAACATACAAATATCCTAAAAATATATTTTTCGTTTTAGTGACCTCCAAATAGTCCATTACAATCCTTAGTCCTTTTTACTCGACTACGCTGAAAAGTTGAGGGTTATGATCTTTTTCTCCTGACGATCTCGCTGACGAAGATGTTCCAGTATTCATTATAGGTTTATAGGCAAATTAACTCGTACCGTAAATGATTCCTAGTACAAAGTATTGTACTCAATATGTACTAAATCAGTAAAAATATTATCTATCATAAATTTCACGTGTCATTGATTATTTTATTTATTTATTTGAAGTTTATTGCACAAAACAAAAGTAAGTATAAATGGCGAACTTAATGCCAAAAGGCATTCTCTACCAGTCAACCATAGGGCCAAGAGCGTTAGGACACACACGCAAATAATGCATACATAATTACTTGTACCTATATTATATATGATATACAATATATATATATATATATTACATATAAATAATAAATACAAAATATTCCATCTACTGCATGGAAGATGGACTTGAGTTCTTGTTTATTTGTTTATTAAGGATAAACAAATAAAGTTACAGCAGGCTACACATATGTAGAAGATTTTGACGACATTTTGAATTACGAAACGTTTTATTATTTTGGTCAAAATCCTGACTTTTCTTTCACATAAGTGACATTGGAAATTGAAATTATACGTTAGAACTGGGAAATTATGCAAATCATTAATTTTTATTTTAAATTGCTGCCACTAGAAAGTGTCCAGTATAAAATGGACTCGCAGCCACCATTCAATTTATATATCACTAGCTGCTGCCCGCGACTTCGTCCGCCTTAAATTCGTTTATCGTGGATATGGGTATTTTTCCGGGATAAAAAGTAGCCTATGTCCTTCCCCGGGACTCAAACTCCATACCAAATTTCATCCAGATCGGTTCCGCAGTTTAAGCGTGAAGAGGTAACAGACAGACAGACACACTTTCGCATTTGTAATATTAGTATGGATAGAATGAATTTGATTTATCTATTTAATGTAAGGTCATCTTTTTTGATTGTTTTTGCTTCAAACACCATATTTCGCAGCAATATAGCATTTTTTGGTTTACTCTATTTTCCATGAAATGTAATGATGTCTAATCACTGAAGTTTTTTTACAAGTTGTAGTGTAGGTACACAACTTTTTATTTTTAAATGCTAGCTAGGCAAGCATTTTCGCTTCAATCTCACCTGTAGGTAAGTGACGATGAAGCCGACGATAGAGCATGTCCACCTAGATAGTGCCTATTCACTCTAGATCCAAGTTATATTGTTCTGGGAAAAGGAATGCTTAAATAGAAAAATTGTAAAATGAAAAATTCGTAATAATTCAAATAAAACAACCATTAAAAATTAATAGTTTAAAAAACACTAGAAAAACACGCTTTTCAAGATTTTTCTAACAAATCCAAACACAGTTATGATACGATATTCCATCATGAAGTTCCAGTTCATATCTTCCGGCTCCATCATCAGATCAGTTCGACAGTACCATATTATTATATTGTCATCAGAACTACATACAAATGCCAATTTTCATGATGCTACGATCCTTGGAAGATGGTTAAATTAGTTACCTTAGACTCCATTACGTAATTAGTTACATACAGGTCCACGCGCGACTAATAAAAGCGCGTTAAAAAAAATTGCAATGCGCGATGTCAATGAAAGGTATTATAAAAGCGGTTTTTTTTTTCTATTTCCAGATGACATGTCCGCTCTCCTGCTGCAAGAGAAGTTGTCCGAAATGGAAATAGAGAAGACAACAGAATGGGACTTCTAGATCTCTCTGAACTACTGACAATATGAATTTGGGCACGTGCTTCCGACTTCTGCAAGGAAGCTGCGAACATGCGAGCACGTATATATCAATGTCTAGTGTAATAATGTAGAATTTAAATCGCCTCGTCTCTAGTCTAACGTGAGTATACTAAATAAAGGAAGAGAAGACTTTTAAAAACTATCCAACTAACTATCTAAAAATGGAAACATCCATTCTGTAAACAATACTACGAGTATGTCTGTGTGTAACCATTTTATTGTACAGCATGTAACAATTGTAATATGTTAAAATTTAACATATTACGCAATATTAACCGACAGAAATGTTTTGTGTACGACAAATGTGTCTATCCATACTAGTAATATTATAAATGCGAAAGTGTGTCTGTCTGTCTGTCTGTCTGTTACCCCTTCACGCTTAAACCGCTGAACAGATTTGAATGAAATTTGGTATGAAGATAGTTTAAGTTCAGGAGAAGGACATAGGCTTTTTTTTATAGCGTAAAAATACCCTTATCCGCGATAAACGAATTTAAGACGGACGAAGTCGCGGGCAGAAACTAGTTCTGCTATAAATACCAAAATTAATGTTATGTATTTACAGTTGAAAGACTTTTTGTTTTCTAAATAGCTTCTGAAAGTATCTTGGTCCCAAAGGAATGTCAATAACGGGAAGAAAGATGAAAAAAATGTAAGAAAGTATTTATCACTACGATACAAACCTGTGTATAGGAGAATTTTTACAAACTATCTACTGCCATTCGCTGCGAGTATGCGGTAAACCTGGTGTAGCAGTGGAAAGATTGCGGCATGTTTAAAAATATATATATATTTGTTCTACTCATATTAGACGAGCCGGGGTTCGCCATAGATTAAATAAATAGAACAATATCATAATTTGATACCTGTAGTCGTTGCCACTGTGATTATTAAAAAAATAATGTCGAATCCAGACTTTTTGATATAAATGTCTTCTCCTATCCAATCCAATCCAATGCTTAGGGTGATTTGCATGGAGGAAACGGACTGCTTCCTAAAAAACGTAAATTGCCCATACTCCACAATTTAATATACCTACATGCATAACTTACGATTGTAGACTGGTTGAAACAACTGGTCAGTTTTTCACTGTTCACCATGGTTTCATGAAGTGAAATTGCTTTAAGCGCAGCTTGCCTAAGTTGGTCAACTTACTCATAAAGTGGCATTCAATAGTATTTTATGCAATCCCTATATCGTGCTGTATGTCGAGTATCGCGTCTAGCTTAATTAAGATACAACAGCTAAAAAGCGAATTACACAACTATTGTATACAATACTTTATCTTACCACATATCATTAGTGCTCTAAAATGCGTTCAGAAACCGTAGGAAATGACCAGCATTACTACAAACTATTTTAATATGAGAACTTTCTTGTCTGTGGTAGTAGGTAAAATCTGTACTATAATGTGTATTTTAGTATAGATTTTTGCGATTTTTGTAACGTTATGAGTTTAAATTTGGAACAGCTGTCAAAACTCAAGAAGATCTCTATTCTAGTATCCATAGATATTAAAACAGTTATCGATATGAAACGTCAATTCAGTATGTTTTTTATATAAAGCGCACGACATCTGATCTCAAGTGATAAATAAGGACTTCATTCGTTTGAGTATATTTTTAAAAAAATACATTCGTTTTGACGGAGGACCGAATTGCCGCCATTAATGTTGTCATTTATTTGTTGATTTTTTGCTGTTATTATATTCTACTTTCGAGAATTGTGAAAAGATGTTTTTAATTTACATTTAAGTTGAAAATATGAGTTGAAGTGACTCCGAGAGCTATATGAACACTCCGCCGGATATTGTAAATGCAGCCACGATTGCAACAAATAACTTGTTGTCAGAAAAATCGATAGCCAAATTTAGTACTAGTCAAAAAGTATAAAGATTTTTTAGATTGGAGAATGAACAAATGCACGAATTTATGTGAATAAATAATTTGTTTCCTTCTGTATTTGTTCAAGTTTTTTTTTTTATTGCATTATTTTAGTATCTATGGCCTATTGATATTTTACAGGTAGCAGTAGTAACAATGCAGGTCAATTCCCTACGGCTATTTCTGAACCCATCTTAGAGTACATATGATATGTGTGTAGATAAAGTAGTGTATGCATCTGTACATAATTAGGCCTTAAAACACTCGTGTGATCCTATTATGAAAGTCGGTGACGCTCGTGCCATAAAACCACACTCGTATTTTAAGGCCTCTCATTATGTAACAGTTGCATAAACTACTATTTCAATACACTTGCTCGTAAAGTGGCTCTTATTACACCGTTTTTATGTCTGTAATCCAGTCCATTACTCACGTAGCTTTTTACATTACATACTTTTTAGTCGCACTAGTGCCTTTTCATTACAGTTTTTTTTTAAACTTCAGCAAATAGGTTTTAGGTACAAGAAATATTTTAGGTTATTTTAATAAATCGAAACTGGTACCTGTAAAAAGCAATTAATTTCAAAAAATTATAAAGTTTTCTAAACAAAATAACATTTCGATTGTACTAAAGTGATATAATTATTCAGTTTATTATATTTTAATGTTTGGCTGATTGGCCTATTAGCCTTTGCCTCAACGGGACGCTCGTGCGTGCGCATAGACAAATGCATCGGTCGCTTCGCGTCATTTTGATTTGATTAGACATATGTAATATTTACAAATATTTCGTATTGAAGTTTGATTATTTTTTTAAAATGTCATATGTAAATAGTCTCAAGCAATGATAATTAAAATATAATCATTATGAAGGTACGTAAATTTGAAGTAGGTACTCATGACGGATTAATGTAAACGACTTACGACTACAGGATTGGTTACGCACGTATAACCTAGACCAAATTTTAAGTAAGGTACGCTTGTTTTTTTGCTTTTTTCCTCGCCAGTGTGTTGAAAAACGTCGTATGAAACTCGTGTGCATTGGTCATTACACTCTCGGCTTTATACAGCACTCGTCTACGACTCGTGCTGCAAGATATAGCCTCAAGTGTAATTACCAACGTACCACACTCGTATCATAATGTACTATTTTCTACGAGATATCTATAAGTGAAACACATCTACAAAAGAAAAGCAAGAAACCTACGTTTTTTTTTTCAGATTCACTGTAGTTCTACGCGGTGTTGTATAACATTTTATCATAGTTCAGTGGCCTATAATACAGACCCTAGAGAATAAAGTGCTGGGCCAATATAAAAAGTATGCCTTTGCAGTATGATTCGCGGAGTTATAATTCACAGATTGTACACGAGTAGAAAAACGTTTTTTTAATACAGTTGCCAAAGTGCTACTTTACGTAGCTGTTTAGCGTGCGGAAAGTTGGTTTTCGCGAGCTAGTGCTTTTCACTTTTTCAATTTTTTTAAACTTATACTTGTTCCAATTCATGACTATTACTTATTGATGACTGTTAATATCAGTTCTCTTTAAACGCCTTAATCAACATGAAAACCTACTATTAATGTATGAATACGAAAAATATACATATTTCATATTTTATCACTTACCTTTTCGTCATTATCATTATCACACTTATACTTTTAATATTGAATATTGAAAAACCGTTATTAATAAGTTTTCTGAATGTAACGGAATAGCTGCCGAAACGTCTTGTCAAAAAAGAGGCGTTTTTTTTTACTGCAAGCATGTTTTAAGTTTCGAATTCCTTACTTGTTATTTTCTTTATTTTTTCGCAACTGTATTAAAAAAAACGTCGTTTTAGACACGTGCGGAAATGTCATTCTTCGTGACATACTGTCCGCACTACCATCGAAATGTACTATTTTACCGCCTGTTGAAAAAGCGCTGGTGCGAATGAAGCCTGATTTCACAGCTCATTTGGCAGTGCTCGTAAAGGTTGGTTAGGTGGAAAGAAAATACAATAGAATGGGGCATCAACGTGTATTGGTGAGAGAGGTAAAGATGGCGTGCAGCCAGACCGCGGCGCCGCGCGCACCCGCGTCCTCGTCGCTGGCGTAGTGCGCCGCCACGTACGACGCGCGTCCCGCTCTGCAACACGAACACTCCACTATTTTTCTCTCAAAGAGGATACGAGATCTCGAAATACCGAGATTTTGCCTTATTTTCCTGTCCCACAAGAAGGGGGATTACCTGTCTCCTCTCAACGACAACGGCTCGATCAATAAATAACAAATGGCTTCGTTGCGGGACTGAAAATCTCAGGTCCCGCAAATACCGAGGTTACAAATGACATGCAGAATTGGATGCCCACTATATTTTGTGCTGTCTTATACCGAGCTCTTGCGAGGAGGAGGATTCTCGAAGGCAGTGAGAACTTGCGCGCGCTAGGGATATAGTTTGTGGTGTTTAGACGGCAACGAAAATAAAACCGGGCTATTATAAAGCAGGCATTAATGAAGTACAAGTGGTAAGGTCTAATAGTAGTCTATTGATTGTGCTCATGGTATGTCTTCAAGACTTTGTTTCTTAATAAATGAAATAACATTGTGAGCCTGATGCCTCCGTATAGAAAAATGATGCCATGGTATCAAGGATTAGAAAAAATAATAGTCTATGCGTAGGGAAGAAGTTAGGCACAGGCAGTCCCACGTTTCGGACCGTATAACCAAGACCGTTGAAAAGGCCATGAGAGGTGGTGGGTTTGTCCTTATTCTGTTATAGAACAGGTTCCAAAAAGTGACTTTTAGCCAGTGAAATTCGTAGTATAGAAATGTAGATGGTGTTGATTACCTGGCGACCATGTTGGCGGTGGCCTGTGCGCCTCGCTCGGCGGCCTCGTCGACTGCCGCGAGCGCCACCTTCAGGTCTTTGGACAAGTTCTGCTTGAACGCCGCGGCTGACGCGTGGAGGGTGTCCAGCTATAAACACAACAAGTCTAAGTTGCCTGCTTATTAACTTCAAAATATTGGCAAATCTCGGTAAAATCTAGCACCACCCCTCTACAAGCCCCCTCCCAAATGGCGATTTATACAATTCATGGCACATAATTAGCTAATAATTTCGAAACTGTCTCCACTGGCTAGTGTTTAACGGGACAGCAAAACAAACCTAAACTCATAAAAATACGATCGAGCAGCTAAAATATAATTTTAACCTTGGTCAGCTAGTCCACGGGCAGCTCGCTGACAAATAATTAAATTAGCTGCCCAAGTAATTCAAATAAAATTAATTTTATTTACTTTCAAAAGTACTCCAAATCAGGGAAACTAGACATAGTATTTTCTTTACGGTAAAATTTAGTCGTCAATTGGGAACATTTCCCAGATCTGTTCATATTATATTGTTTCTGTATCGCGTTTTGCGTTATGTGGATGTGCTCAGATCGAAATGAGTATTATTTTAAGGACCTGGTTTATTCAAATTAGGTAACCAAGTCTAAACTGATTACTATATGACAGATAACAGTGCCAACATTAGTTTAACTTTTGGCCACTGTGAGCGTTGCGATCGATTATATTATCCCCACCTAGTACTTCGCACCCAGCGAATACATTTTTACTTTGTTCTGTACGGATTAGTAAGAAGAAATTAAATATAAGTTTACAATTTTTTGTCATGTTTTTTTTCAATAATATTTAAATATCTAAAAAACGATACAACATAAAAATTAACTATTTGTAGATTTTTGTCCATGTACGAGGGTGGTCCCAGAAGTAGCCGGCCTAACGAAGACACAAAATAATTGGAAAAGAACTTATTTATTTCTAAATATGTCTTTTTTTAACGCAATACACTTTTCCCATCGATGTTCAATAGCTTCGATACCCTATTTAAAGTGATCAGTTTCAAGCTCCTCAAAATAACCATCACCAGGCAGCACCTCCTCCTTATTGGTAAATCTTTTACCGCCGAGCCACTTTATTTTCAAGTTAGGAAAAAGAAATAATCTGAGGGAGCTAGATCTGGCGAATAAGGTGCACGAGGAAGCAATTCGAACTTCACCTCATACATTTTAGCCATTACAAAAGTGGACGTGTTAGCTGGTACAATGTCCAAATGAAACATCACCTTGTTTTTCGCTAAATGTGGCCGTTTTTAGGGTTCCGTAGCCAAAATGGCAAAAATGGAACCCTTATAGTTTTGGTCATGTCCGTCCGTCTGTATGTCACAAGCATTTTACTCAAAAAATAGAAGATGTACATTGATGCAATTTGGATTATAGATGTCTTGTGTAGGCCGCCACTTAGTTTGATGGTTAAATAATAGAATAAACAAGAATTAGGGGGGCATGTATGGATACATGAAACCGAAATTGAAAAAAAAATCAGCAATTATCAATGTGTGGCATATACTCTTACTTGGACAGATCTTTTAAAATGATTTTAGGTTTCTAAAATTTTTTTTTGATTTACTGGATATTTTTGGAAGTTATCGCTCCGAAAGTAGCATAAATTGTGTCCCCCCTCTATTCGGTAAGTATGTCCATTGTCCAATAAATATGAAAAATATTCAAAGATAAAGCTTACAACGAAAATTGTTTTCAACATGATCGGATATACCGTTTTTGAGTTATTGCCGAAAAATGGTGTTTCTCAACAAAAGGACTTAAGTAGCCGAGATACGCCATTTTGCTAGTGCACTTTTTTATATCGCATTTTTTTCATCGGTAGTGTGCATCTTTTCGTATGAACGGCTGCGGAACCCGACACTGAGCATGATCCGACATGCTCTTGGCCGGTTTTTTCTTAATTTCGTCACTCAAACGCTGCAATAGTTTTGCGTTTACTCGTCGCCGTTGATGGTTTTGCCGTTTTGAAGATAATCAATAAAAATTATCCCATGCGCATCCAAAAATACTGACGATAGGACCTTGCCAACAGATGGAACTGACATAGCCTTTGTTAAAGCCGGTTGTCCCTTTTCAGTCCATTGTTTGGCTGTTCCTTCGTCTCAGGGGTGAAGTGGTGGACCCACGCATCGTCCATCGTGGTGAATCATCGTAAAAACTCTGCTTTATTGCGTAGAAAACTCTCCAAACACTGGATTGAAACATCGTCACGCAAGATGCTGCTTTTATTCAATGGTGAGCAATGGCTGCATCCATCTTGGGCACAGCTTTCTCATGTCCAAATTTTCAGTCAATATGCGATATATAGCACTTTTAGAATTGCCTACCACGTCTGCTAACTCGCGCACTTTTAGTCTACGGTCTTCCAGTACTAATTTGTGGATTTTTTCACCATTTCTGGAATAGTCATTTAATTTGGTCGACCGCTGCGATGTTCATCTTTGCAGCTCGTGCGACCTTTTAAACTCAGCAACCCAATATTTTACTTTCATTTGTCCATGTTTGCAAAATCGCTCAGAGCAATCTTTATTAATGGCTGTGAAATAAAAACAAAAGAACGAAGCATTCTTTTTTCAAATTAACGCGCCGTATAAGATTCGTAATTTTTTTTGTCTCACTTAGTATTGCTATCTATAAGCGAGGTCGGATATTTTTGGGACCAGCCTCGTAACGTTTACTACAGCGTAATAAATAATATAAAATATATACCTCTGGGAAATGAATGTGCCTAATTTTCTATCAGGGGGCGTTCAGTAATAAATATCACCGCAGACTCAACTCAGTATAAGTATAGTGATTATTGTTATAAGGTTTACCATCGTTCTATCTCCCGGCTCCGCGCCGCCATACTTAGTGATGGCCTGCATAGAGGCCTCCCACGCTGCCAGCCATGCCGCCGCGTCCACTGCGCTAGCGCTAAAACATAAAATACTCGCACTCAGCACTGCGGGTTCTCTCGACTTAGATCTTTGCATACCAATAGGTACCGGTCAAAATTCAAAACTTTATCCTGCACTAGAAGATTCCCGCAACAGCGGAGGTTAGGAAAATTATAACCGTATGTGGATGTCAAGCTACCCATGTACCAATTATAGAAGTAGGCTTCGAGATTGGTGAAGTTTGCTGGAGTCTGCCGGACGCGGGCGTCGCAGGACCGGTCTTGGTAAAGTTTTTTTGAAGACGCCCTACCAGTGGACGTTTTATATTGCTGGTACTGAGGCCTCAAAACTCACATTTTTTTTTCATAAAACAGACTATAATAACACATTCAACCATAAATTTGTGCGAGTGACAACTTAGCGCACAAAAAGTTTCGCAACGAACCCCGCAGGAGAGATACTTAAAGAGGCGAAAATCGTTTTTGCAAAAGTTTGAGACGATCAACTTGAAGTGAAGTCAGCTTATTCGTTACTTACTTGAATACCATAGCTTCTTCTGTAATTAGTATGAAGTATTTACCTGGCGAAAGATTGCGACGCAGCAGACAGGCCCAAACTGTAGATGCCCCCGGACGTGCCGCCCATATCTGTCTCTGCGATTTCGGAGAGGTCCCACAGCACGTTGTACGGGTACTCCACAGATGCACTCTTCAGGTACGACAGAATAGCTACAAAAATAATCAGCAGCGTGCCTTAGTAAATATATGTTTAAATTAAAGATCTCAGTTTCGTACGCGGTTTTATTTAAGTATACCTATGTATACTGTCATCGGGTAGCAGCATTTGGCACAGTTGTCCAAAAATAAATGGACCTATGTACATTGCCAATGTCTGCAAACATCTGACACCTTGGACCTGTTACAGTGAGCCTTTTTTAACGCATTGGGAAAACTACATGGATGTCGTTTTCAGATTATGCCTTAGTGCATATTTCGAAGAGAACATTTCTCACCTAATCCGAATTTCTTGATGGTTATGCCACAGTCTCCGTCCCCGCACCCGGAATCCAACCTGTTCAGTAGTTCTTCCTGTGTCACCAGCTCTTCCGCTGCCTTCGTAAGGCTGCTTCGGAATAGCTCTTGGTCTTTAGCCGATAAAGAGGGGCCAGTTGATGCCTGGAATTTTCAAACATCCAGCATTACAAGTAAATCTTCGTAATTGTTGCATATTTCTTAGGGAATAGGCTGATGAAAACTGTAATATGAAATATTGTCTGTTCCTCACAGAAACAAGTCAGCATTATAAGACAGTAATGTACTCGTGCGTATATACTTATCCCATTTCCTGGTTTTACCGCAATTCCTAACTAGTTAAGTATTCGTTGCCTGAAGCCTGGTTCAAATCAAGCAGGGGCATCTGTGCGTCACATAAAAATCCCGTGTTCAGCCAAACTCACCTTTCTAGCATCGCTGTTCAACAGCGTGTCATCATCAAAGTGTGGCTCGTCGCATCTCTTGGACACGGTCCCACCAACCCAACCCACAGCTACAGTAGGCGCATCAAGCAATTCTAACCACAAGTCGCCCCGGGCCTGATTCAGATGCAGCAGGCAGATCTGGAAGCCGTGCATCTCTAGTGAGGTCTTGAAGTGCCCAGAGTATAACCGTTCCACTGTAATTTTCTTGCTTTCTGGAAATTTCGTTCGAACATTTTAGCTTATGGTGTATGATGTGGTGCCTTCATTCACACTCCTTCCATTTGAGTACTAAAGGCAGCAAATTATGTCAACAGAAACCTGAACCTGCGACGCCAAAACGTCATTTGCTGATATATTTGGATTATTGCTTGGCGTCTCTGGGGTACAGTTTTTCGTCAACGAGCTGGGCCCTCAATGTGTTCTTACCTAGATAGTCTTTAGTTTCTGCACTGATGATATTCATCTCCATGATCGAAGTGCCTCCAAGATTGTCGATCATAACCGCCACTCTGTCCCCAGACTTTAGTTTCAGATGCGCAACTACCTAAAAATATTTGAATAGTAAATACACTGAAGTTCAACCTCGATTATTTGAAAGAATCATGTTCAGGATATACCTAAGTCGGAAAAAGACGGAAAGATAAAATATGAATAAACCTGATCAAGTATAACGGAAACGACTTCCTTGGCCGTGCCCAGTTTCATCTTCTTGATGCCGGCCTCGCCGTGCACTCCAGCGCCGAGCTCCATCTCATCGTCAGCTATTTCGAATAGCGGCGGTTGACCTAAATTCAAAAAATATAATCGGCTTATGATCGTAAGATTGTTTTATCGTCAGTGCGAACAATAAATAGGGGATGAATAGTTTTCAATGTTTATTTTTTCGAAATACAATATCTTTTTTCTTCATTGCTTGTTTGAAGGGAAAAGAGACGAGCCTTAACAGGCACAACAGACTATGAAGCCAGTGGGCTGATTATGGTCGATAATATAGCGTTTAAATACGATGATAAAGTATCCGACACTCCCGCACTCACATACTTGTCAGAAGGTGATACGAGTACGTGTTTACTATTTGGCTACTACTCGGTTAACGCGACCATCACAAACCCGCTGGATTGAGGTTAGAGCACTGGCCTTCTTTTTAGTTTGGTTATGATTCCAACTTCATACTAATATTATAAATGAGAAAGTTTTGAAAATGGTTGTTACATACCGCATAAACATTTGAACGGATATAGCTAAAACCTGGCACGTATCGATCAGGTCATAGGATATATTTTAATACCCGGTAATGCGGGTGAAACCGCGGGTAAATGACAATAGAATGATACAAAAATACTTAGATGATTTTAATACCTGGTAGTGAACAGGCACTCAGACAGACGCCTAGAGTAGCCATAGACTCGTTGGCTTCAGCGGCGATTTTTTTTATTGTAGCCAAATCGTAGTACTTGTCCGCCATGGCCCCGCACAACTGTAATTTAAATGAAGTCATGTTATTAGAAGAAATTTAAGTACCTACTAGATACGTCTACAAAAAGTTTAAGACAAATATGTGAAAGGTGGCTCAGTGGAAAGATGTATTGCTAAAGGATATAGTAATAGTATCGAGTATCTGAGTTTGTCGTCAAAGATAAAGTGAGGTGGAGAAGAAAAATAAGGAAACCTAACCCCACCACCATATGGGACATATGGCTAGGAAGAGGTATGTAATCATAAGGAAACCTAACCCCACCACCATATGGGACATATGGCTAGGAAGAGGTATGTAATCATAAGGAAACCTAACCCCACCACCATATGGGACATATGGCTAGGAAGAGGTATGTAATCATAAGGAAACCTAACCCCACCACCATATGGGACATATGGCTAGGAAGAGGTATGTAATCATAAGGAAACCTAACCCCACCACCATATGGGACATATGGCTAGGAAGAGGTATGTAATCACAAGGAAACCTAACCCCACCACCATATGGGACATATGGCTAGGAAGAGGTATGTAATCATAAGGAAACCTAACCCCACCACCATATGGGACATATGGCTAGGAAGAGGTATGTAATCACAAGGAAACCTAACCCCACCACCATATGGGACATATGGCTAGGAAGAGGTATGTAATCATAAGGAAACCTAACCCCACCACCATATGGGACATATGGCTAGGAAGAGGTATGTAATCACAAGGAAACCTAACCCCACCACCATATGGGACATATGGCTAGGAAGAGGTATGTAATCATAAGGAAACCTAACCCCACCACCATATGGGACATATGGCTCGGAAGAGGTATGTAATCACAAGGAAACCTAACCCCACCACCATATGGGACATATGGCTAGGAAGAGGTATGTAATCATAAGGAAACCTAACCCCACCACCATATGGGACATATGGCTAGGAAGAGGTATGTAATCACAAGGAAACCTAACCCCACCACCATATGGGACATATGGCTAGGAAGAGGTATGTAATCATAAGGAAACCTAACCCCACCACCATATGGGACATGTGGCTAGGAAGAGGTATGTAATCACAAGGAAACCTAACCCCACCACCATATGGGACATATGGCTAGGAAGAGGTATGTAATCATAAGGAAACCTAACCCCACCACCATATGGGACATATGGCTAGGAAGAGGTATGTAATCACAAGGAAACCTAACCCCACCACCATATGGGACATATGGCTAGGAAGAGGTATGTAATCACAAGGAAACCTAACCCCACCACCATATGGGACATATGGCTAGGAAGAGGTATGTAATCATAAGGAAACCTAACCCCACCACCATATGGGACATATGGCTCGGAAGAGGTATGTAATCACAAGGAAACCTAACCCCACCACCATATGGGACATATGGCTAGGAAGAGGTATGTAATCATAAGGAAACCTAACCCCACCACCATATGGGACATATGGCTAGGAAGAGGTATGTAATCACAAGGAAACCTAACCCCACCACCATATGGGACATATGGCTCGGAAGAGGTATGTAATCATAAGGAAACCTAACCCCACCACCATATGGGACATATGGCTAGGAAGAGGTATGTAATCACAAGGAAACCTAACCCCACCACCATATGGGACATATGGCTAGGAAGAGGTATGTAATCACAAGGAAACCTAACCCCACCACCATATGGGACATATGGCTCGGAAGAGGTATGTAATCATAAGGAAACCTAACCCCACCACCATATGGGACATATGGCTAGGAAGAGGTATGTAATCACAAGGAAACCTAACCCCACCACCATATGGGACATATGGCTAGGAAGAGGTATGTAATCATAAGGAAACCTAACCCCACCACCATATGGGACATATGGCTAGGAAGAGGTATGTAATCACAAGGAAACCTAACCCCACCACCATATGGGACATATGGCTAGGAAGAGGTATGTAATCACAAGGAAACCTAACCCCACCACCATATGGGACATATGGCTAGGAAGAGGTATGTAATCACAAGGAAACCTAACCCCACCACCATATGGGACATATGGCTAGGAAGAGGTATGTAATCATAAGGAAACCTAACCCCACCACCATATGGGACATATGGCTAGGAAGAGGTATGTAATCATAAGGAAACCTAACCCCACCACCATATGGGACATATGGCTAGGAAGAGGTATGTAATCATAAGGAAACCTAACCCCACCACCATATGGGACATATGGCTAGGAAGAGGTATGTAATCATAAGGAAACCTAACCCCACCACCATATGGGACATATGGCTAGGAAGAGGTATGTAATCACAAGGAAACCTAACCCCACCACCATATGGGACATATGGCTAGGAAGAGGTATGTAATCACAAGGAAACCTAACCCCACCACCATATGGGACATATGGCTAGGAAGAGGTATGTAATCATAAGGAAACCTAACCCCACCACCATATGGGACATATGGCTCGGAAGAGGTATGTAATCATAAGGAAACCTAACCCCACCACCATATGGGACATATGGCTAGGAAGAGGTATGTAATCATAAGGAAACCTAACCCCACCACCATATGGGACATATGGCTAGGAAGAGGTATGTAATCACAAGGAAACCTAACCCCACCACCATATGGGACATATGGCTAGGAAGAGGTATGTAATCACAAGGAAACCTAACCCCACCACCATATGGGACATATGGCTAGGAAGAGGTATGTAATCACAAGGAAACCTAACCCCACCACCATATGGGACATATGGCTAGGAAGAGGTATGTAATCACAAGGAAACCTAACCCCACCACCATATGGGACATATGGCTAGGAAGAGGTATGTAATCACAAGGAAACCTAACCCCACCACCATATGGGACATATGGCTAGGAAGAGGTATGTAATCACAAGGAAACCTAACCCCACCACCATATGGGACATATGGCTAGGAAGAGGTATGTAATCATAAGGAAACCTAACCCCACCACCATATGGGACATATGGCTAGGAAGAGGTATGTAATCATAAGGAAACCTAACCCCACCACCATATGGGACATATGGCTAGGAAGAGGTATGTAATCACAAGGAAACCTAACCCCACCACCATATGGGACATATGGCTAGGAAGAGGTATGTAATCACAAGGAAACCTAACCCCACCACCATATGGGACATATGGCTCGGAAGAGGTATGTAATCATAAGGAAACCTAACCCCACCACCATATGGGACATATGGCTCGGAAGAGGTATGTAATCATAAGGAAACCTAACCCCACCACCATATGGGACATATGGCTAGGAAGAGGTATGTAATCACAAGGAAACCTAACCCCACCACCATATGGGACATATGGCTAGGAAGAGGTATGTAATCACAAGGAAACCTAACCCCACCACCATATGGGACATATGGCTAGGAAGAGGTATGTAATCACAAGGAAACCTAACCCCACCACCATATGGGACATATGGCTAGGAAGAGGTATGTAATCACAAGGAAACCTAACCCCACCACCATATGGGACATATGGCTAGGAAGAGGTATGTAATCATAAGGAAACCTAACCCCACCACCATATGGGACATATGGCTCGGAAGAGGTATGTAATCATAAGGAAACCTAACCCCACCACCATATGGGACATATGGCTAGGAAGAGGTATGTAATCATAAGGAAACCTAACCCCACCACCATATGGGACATATGGCTCGGAAGAGGTATGTAATCATAAGGAAACCTAACCCCACCACCATATGGGACATATGGCTAGGAAGAGGTATGTAATCATAAGGAAACCTAACCCCACCACCATATGGGACATATGGCTAGGAAGAGGTATGTAATCATAAGGAAACCTAACCCCACCACCATATGGGACATATGGCTCGGAAGAGGTATGTAATCACAAGGACAGAATATTTACCTTGTAGAATAAAATAAGGAAACCTAACCCCACCACCATATGGGACATATGGCTAGGAAGAGGTATGTAATCACAAGGACAGAATATTTACCTTGTAGAATAAAATAAGGAAACCTAACCCCACCACCATATGGGACATATGGCTAGGAAGAGGTATGTAATCACAAGGACAGAATATTTACCTTGTACAATAAAATAAGGAAACCTAACCCCACCACCATATGGGACATATGGCTAGGAAGAGGTATGTAATCATAAGGAAACCTAACCCCACCACCATATGGGACATATGGCTAGGAAGAGGTATGTAATCACAAGGAAACCTAACCCCACCACCATATGGGACATATGGCTAGGAAGAGGTATGTAATCACAAGGAAACCTAACCCCACCACCATATGGGACATATGGCTAGGAAGAGGTATGTAATCATAAGGAAACCTAACCCCACCACCATATGGGACATATGGCTCGGAAGAGGTATGTAATCATAAGGAAACCTAACCCCACCACCATATGGGACATATGGCTAGGAAGAGGTATGTAATCATAAGGAAACCTAACCCCACCACCATATGGGACATATGGCTAGGAAGAGGTATGTAATCACAAGGAAACCTAACCCCACCACCATATGGGACATATGGCTAGGAAGAGGTATGTAATCACAAGGAAACCTAACCCCACCACCATATGGGACATATGGCTAGGAAGAGGTATGTAATCACAAGGAAACCTAACCCCACCACCATATGGGACATATGGCTAGGAAGAGGTATGTAATCATAAGGAAACCTAACCCCACCACCATATGGGACATATGGCTCGGAAGAGGTATGTAATCATAAGGAAACCTAACCCCACCACCATATGGGACATATGGCTAGGAAGAGGTATGTAATCATAAGGAAACCTAACCCCACCACCATATGGGACATATGGCTCGGAAGAGGTATGTAATCATAAGGAAACCTAACCCCACCACCATATGGGACATATGGCTAGGAAGAGGTATGTAATCATAAGGAAACCTAACCCCACCACCATATGGGACATATGGCTAGGAAGAGGTATGTAATCATAAGGAAACCTAACCCCACCACCATATGGGACATATGGCTCGGAAGAGGTATGTAATCACAAGGACAGAATATTTACCTTGTAGAATAAAATAAGGAAACCTAACCCCACCACCATATGGGACATATGGCTAGGAAGAGGTATGTAATCACAAGGACAGAATATTTACCTTGTAGAATAAAATAAGGAAACCTAACCCCACCACCATATGGGACATATGGCTAGGAAGAGGTATGTAATCACAAGGACAGAATATTTACCTTGTACAATAAAATAAGGAAACCTAACCCCACCACCATATGGGACATATGGCTAGGAAGAGGTATGTAATCACAAGGACAGAATATTTACCTTGTAGAATAAAATAAGGAAACCTAACCCCACCACCATATGGGACATATGGCTAGGAAGAGGTATGTAATCACAAGGACAGAATATTTACCTTGTAGAATAAAATAAGGAAACCTAACCCCACCACCATATGGGACATATGGCTAGGAAGAGGTATGTAATCACAAGGACAGAATATTTACCTTGTAGAATAAAATAAGGAAACCTAACCCCACCACCATATGGGACATATGGCTAGGAAGAGGTATGTAATCACAAGGACAGAATATTTACCTTGTACAATAAAATAAGGAAACCTAACCCCACCACCATATGGGACATATGGCTAGGAAGAGGTATGTAATCACAAGGACAGAATATTTACCTTGTAGAATAAAATAAGGAAACCTAACCCCACCACCATATGGGACATATGGCTAGGAAGAGGTATGTAATCATAAGGAAACCTAACCCCACCACCATATGGGACATATGGCTAGGAAGAGGTATGTAATCATAAGGAAACCTAACCCCACCACCATATGGGACATATGGCTAGGAAGAGGTATGTAATCATAAGGAAACCTAACCCCACCACCATATGGGACATATGGCTAGGAAGAGGTATGTAATCATAAGGAAACCTAACCCCACCACCATATGGGACATATGGCTCGGAAGAGGTATGTAATCACAAGGACAGAATATTTACCTTGTAGAATAAAATAAGGAAACCTAACCCCACCACCATATGGGACATATGGCTAGGAAGAGGTATGTAATCACAAGGACAGAATATTTACCTTGTAGAATAAAATAAGGAAACCTAACCCCACCACCATATGGGACATATGGCTAGGAAGAGGTATGTAATCACAAGGACAGAATATTTACCTTGTACAATAAAATAAGGAAACCTAACCCCACCACCATATGGGACATATGGCTAGGAAGAGGTATGTAATCACAAGGACAGAATATTTACCTTGTAGAATAAAATAAGGAAACCTAACCCCACCACCATATGGGACATATGGCTAGGAAGAGGTATGTAATCACAAGGACAGAATATTTACCTTGTAGAATAAAATAAGGAAACCTAACCCCACCACCATATGGGACATATGGCTAGGAAGAGGTATGTAATCACAAGGACAGAATATTTACCTTGTAGAATAAAATAAGGAAACCTAACCCCACCACCATATGGGACATATGGCTAGGAAGAGGTATGTAATCACAAGGACAGAATATTTACCTTGTACAATAAAATAAGGAAACCTAACCCCACCACCATATGGGACATATGGCTAGGAAGAGGTATGTAATCACAAGGACAGAATATTTACCTTGTAGAATAAAATAAGGAAACCTAACCCCACCACCATATGGGACATATGGCTAGGAAGAGGTATGTAATCACAAGGACAGAATATTTACCTTGTAGAATAAAATAAGGAAACCTAACCCCACCACCATATGGGACATATGGCTAGGAAGAGGTATGTAATCACAAGGACAGAATATTTACCTTGTAGAATAAAATAAGGAAACCTAACCCCACCACCATATGGGACATATGGCTAGGAAGAGGTATGTAATCACAAGGACAGAATATTTACCTTGTAGAATAAAACTTCTCCGCACATGCTTCTTCCTCCGGTTTTGCTATGACTGGAAGCGACATCTTCGCCAACTATAAGGCCTTCCACCTGAAACCATAATAGCCTCAACTTCTTAAACATGTTTTTTATTTTATTAAATATGTTTTTTTTTTCATGCATTAATTTTAACTATACCTGCCTACATAGGAAGATATTGCATGTACTTTACCTATCTAAGAGTATCTACTGGTACACTTCCATGTCTACACCTTTACTTGTGATTGATCGCACAACACAGAGAACAATTTGATTTTGTGGTCAATTAAATCGAAAAGGTATGTAAATGTAACGCGATGTTACCTTTATACCAGCAATCTTGGCTTTCTCAATAGCTTTCCCGAAGTTCAGTCTGTCTCCAGTATAGTTGCCAATTATGACGAGCACGCCACCTAAGAAAATAATGAAATACCAGATTATTGAATCTACCTCTGGAATATAATATATGACGTATATATGTATAGCCTTGCTTAGTTTGGGACTAGGTCGATTTGTGTAAGATTGTCACTGATATTTATTTATTTATATATAATAAAACAAAACAAAGTCCCCAGTCGTCAGTCGTCGTCGTCAGTCGTCGGCGTCTGTCGTATGATAAATTCCAAAACTAGTGGACCGATTATAATACGCCTTGACTGAATAGGATAGCTTAATTGTTATGGCTGCTTTTAGTTGCAAGTATGTGTATAGACTGTATAGGTATACTATTTTCCTATTTGGCCAATAAGTTTAAGGTCAAATAGGTACCTGAATTGTATTTATAGAGCTGCGCGATGGCGTAGAGCACTTGCCTCGTGGGCGGCGACGCGAACACTCCTCCGGCCACCGCTCCGTCCAGCATGCCACTCCCCACCAGACCTGGACACAACTTCTTATGTTGGATGTCTACGGATAAATCTCGCAACTTCGAATTTAATTTCCATAATGTTTCGTTTATGCGGATATTATTTTAAACTGAACATTGAATACTCTAGTATTACCGCGTGCAAGACGACAGAACTTAAGGTGGTAAAGAGGCAACCCAACAAGATGAACCGACAATCTGGTCAAGATCGCGGGAAACCGATGGATGAGGGCGCACGACCGGTCGTTGTGGGGATCCTTGGAAGGCCTTTATTTAGCAGTGGAGTGCACGTCACATTATGGACTGCTAGGATAATGTAGTGTTAAATACAGGATAGTCCAAATAGAGTGACCCGTGACCCACATTTTTTTCACATTTCTCGCACCTAGGTGTATCCGAAAATACCCCTTGTATATTAAGTGATATTTCATAGTTTAAAAGGTACAATTTTTTGATTGTGTTATTTCGTAATTTCTGCCGGGGTGGCTTAAAAAAATCATTTTTTTTTAATAAACATGAAATCTTGTTAATAAAAAAAATTAGTCAAACTAATGATTCGCGAGCTGCAAATGGAATCGGTCTCATGAACTCATGATAAACAAAAGCGAAACAAAAATCATGACCAACATTCCAAATGCAACGATTGTATCTCACCAGCCAAAATCGTAGACCTTTATATACACCTACCGAGGTCATATAATCACATTGGCTACGAAAATCAAACAGCCGAAGTTGATCGGATTGATAGGATAACTAAAGCCTGGTCTGCTTATAGGGCTAAGAAACGCATATTAAGATCCAAAAGTATGACACAACACCTCTGCAACATAATAGGGAATATGCATCAATCTTTATTTTTGCTTTTTATCTAAAAACTCATTCATGTAACAAACAGAACACAAAAATATTTTTTTCGAATAGCTATAAAAATAACCAAGATATAAGCCATCAAACATTTCATTCTATCTCTTTCTTTCAAAACTGAATTTAATATGGAGTTTATATGGCCGGAGTGCACTATGACGTAACGTGCATATCGGACCTCTCTGTCCAATTACTAGTTTAAAATGCCGATATTATGCGTATTTCTTGGCCGATTTTAATTTTAATTTCACCTTTTGAAATATTTTTTACGGTAATTTCATATTTAGTTTAGAAAAGCGATAAAAAAATTCATGCGTGTACCTATGGCCTTGAATTACTCTCCTTTACTTAAAATGATCAACAACCTACCTTTGATACAAATTTGTAAATAAAGGGTCGGAAGTGAAAATTTTGGGTTAGAATTACACGAAGTCAAATTTTCAAAAATCTCAAGAAAGTAGAAAATTGTGGTTTATTTACGTTTATAATAATTTTATAAAGTTTAAGAGTTGAACAGGTTACTACTATTCGAACTTAGTCAGGTGAAAAATTATTAAGAAAAAAATAGTTCCAGAAAAAAATTCTTGACTATGTTTTTCATTCGTATGACCAACATTATTAAGAAATCATCAAAAGCATTCAAGCAATAAAAGAAAATGGGATCACTATCTATATGGACCACCCTGTAAGTATATTTCCATAACTTACATACGCTCGTATAGAGATATGAAGATGAGTGATAGGTCATTGTTTGTGGATATAATATAGGTACCAAAAAGTATATGCGTGGGTACTTGTGGGTAACCTATAAGCACGCTATCCTCACACGTTCAAGGCCGCGCGATAAATACCGATCTCTAAGTATTTCCCAGAGGACACATTCTTTCTTTCTTTTTTTCAAAATTAATGATTCCCGCGTAAACGATCTCGCACGCAGCGCGTGCGTCCTGTGTTATGCCCAAAAACAAAATTTCGGACTTTTTGTTTGATTTACAATATTTACTACGATTAGATTTAATAATAAAGAATTCAGAGAGGGGAGAAAGCAAATCAATATTTTTTGTTGATTTACCATCATTTAATAAAATCAGCCTAATTAAAGTACCCAAATATACATGTACATACATAGAAATTCAATTACTAGTTTCTTTTGTGGAATCACCTGGTCCCTGAATACCTAAAATACCAAACGAGCGAAGGCGCGAGTAGAAGTTTAAATAACGGAGGCAACCCTGGCGCTCGTTCCAGTGACGTTGCGTCACCCGTGTCCAATAGGAGCGGTAGGCATCGATAGCGGTGAGAACGCTCTCCATCCATACAACTGGTGTATCTGTTACGTAGTAACTTGTATATAATCTGTGTTATAAGCCTATAAATAAAAGGTTATACCTACCTACCTACTAAATATAGTTACCAGTTAAAAATGTTTTCCAGACAAACGAAACATTGGAAAGACATAGCAATAGGGAATATGCATGAATTTTTAATTCTGCTTTATTAAAAGCTCATTAATGTAACAAACAGTAGACAAAAATATTTTTTCGAATAGCTATAAAAATAATCAAGATATAAGCCAGTCCACCCGTGACCGTGGAAAGCTGAAAAGCTTCTGAAACGTCGGGTACTCAAATGAGATAATATACGCGATATAATCCGTTAAATTGTTTTATTTAAAAGATATAAGTCATCAAACATTTCATTCTATCTCTTTCTTGCAAAACAGAATTTAATATGGAGTTTGTATGTCCGGAGTCCATTGTGACGTAACAGTGCACATCGGACCTCTCTGTCTAATTACTAGATTAAAATGCTTATATTATGCGTATTTCTTGGCCGATTTTAATTTCACATTTTGAAATAGTTTTTACGGTATTGATATTTAGTTAAGAAAAGCGATAAAAAAAATTCATGCATGTACCCTATTATCACTATATTTGGGCTTCAACTGTTATAAAATACCTCCTGCAAAGGGTTCATGACCGGAACCACCACCTCCAAGAACAGCTACACGCTTTGAATCAACCTGAAAAGATATTTTCTTCATAACTATTGCACGTAGTTAATTTAATTTAGGGATTAATTAAATATTTTTACTCCTGTCGAACCCATTTATTTAAAAGATAATTATTTTCATGTGTTTACCAAAACGGACAAAGTTTTGATGTTATATATTACGTTTTTATTTTTTCCTTAATTTCATGGAGATAGATAGTGTTTAGGAAAACGTTTAGGACTTAGCTGGAGACTAAAAGCTACTTAATCAACTAGAATACGCTTGAGATAAAATATTAACTTTAGATTCGATTCAGAAGGTATTTTGTCGACTTCTGATCATACGCTGCGAGAAAGAGCAGTACGTACGTACTTAGGTAAACATTAGTTTAAATTAAAGGAAGAAGGTAACAGTGAAAATAGTGAAGTCAGTTTTGTATACGAAAATAAAACAGCAACTTAAGCAATGCGCGAATAATTATTTTTTATGTAAGGCTGCAAAGTTGTTATTTGGCGCGAGTGCTTGGATCAAAAATTGGATGTAGATTCCTGAGCGTAGCGCGGCCAGGCACGAGAAGCCAAATAATTTGTAACCGTGCGGAACGCACAACTTTTTACGTCACTACAGCAAGGACAATTTAAGAAAATAAAACTAACAAAGTCAGTATATTTATCATTTAAAATTAGTGAAAATTAAGCTACAAAACACACCCATAACTTAATAAACCCATACACATATTTTCGAACCTTAAAGTACTTATACTACGCTAGCGGGGACAATGGATATAAACGGAACTTTTACCGAACTAGTGAGATAAAAAAGTACTTGCGACCCCGTTAACGATGTAAAACTCAATTGGTTGCCACACGCTCCCATGGGCGGACTATTAAGTATGAGGCTAAAAGAATATCATAAGCTTTTTTGAAGTTACATTTTTTTTATGTTGTTATTATTTGAAATCCGACTATAAGATTTTTTAGGTATGATGTAAGTACCTTGTTCCGAACTGTGACCACCCTGTTCTTAGGGTGCAGGCGCAGCGAGGGGTAGGTGGCGACCACCCCGCGCAGGTTGTCGTCAACGCATGACTCCGGGGAGTTTATCACCTTCTTCGTCACTGGTTTGCGAGACATTCTGGAACTGTATTAAGTAGGTTTTTGCTTAACAAGTCATTGATAGAACGATAAAACGGCTAACTTAGAAAAAAGCTGCCGACAAACGACACATGCGGTACATTAGGTACAAACATAAAAAAAAACGTAAATTTAATTTTTTCGATTCAGTGACCTTTCAAATAGTCCGTTTCACTTTTTTAGGGTTCCGTACCAAAAAGGTACAAAAGGAAGGGTTATGTTATAACCCTTATGGTGCGACTTTGTCTGTCTGTCTGCCTGTCTGTCCGACTATTAGAGCGCCATATCTCAAAAACGACTTACGCTATTTATTTGAAATTTGGAATATTTATAAACATGGTGAGCCCACATGTATTGCACAGGAAATATTTTAAATATATTTTTATTTTCTAAAATAACGGCGAATATTAGGGGTTTTTTTTTAATTGTCATAAAATGTATCTGAACAACCCGGTTGCTCATTTTTATGCAATGCTATAAATAACCTAAAATCAGGGGCAACTTAACTCAACCGGTACCGGGTTATAAAGTAAGGGTAAGTGAAAATTTGTACGGAACCCTCGGTGCGCGAGTCCGACTCGCATTTGGCCGGTTTTTTTTAAATCCCCAATGTACTGACATTATTTTTTTTTTCAATTTTATTAGCGCGGCAGAGGCGTCATTTACACCTCCGTCACACATTTTTAACCCCCGACACAAAAAGAGAGGTGTTACAAGTTTGACCGCTATGTGCGTGTGTCTGTGTATCTGTCTGTGGCACCGTAGCTCTTAAACGGGTGAACCGATTTGGATGTGTTTTTTTATTCGAAAGCAGCGTTTCTAGCAGTGGTTCTTAGATATGTTATGATCAAAATCGGGTCAACCGTTTCAAGATCATCACAGCCCTTTTGTTAGCTACGGTAGGGATCTTAGACGCATAATGGGTATTCAGTATTTACTTTACTTTCAAAGACACATCTATAATATTATAAAGTTGTAAAAATAAAATGTTTGTATGTGTCGTTGTGGCTTCATCACGCTAAATCGGCTAAACCTATTTCAACTATTTTTGGTACACAGTTAGCTGGGTATCTCCAAATGGTTACCTAGGATACTTTTTATCCGACTATGCTAAAGAAAAAAAGAGGGGTTATGACTTTTTCTCCTCCACGAACGAAAAAAAAAACACTGACACAAAAAACCTATAAGGAGAAAGAAATCTGTGCCTGGTCGTTTAAATTTAATCTTTATTATTAGTAATAATTTGTGATCAAGTGAAGCTTCGTCGTGTCAAGGGACAGCTAAATAAATAAGATAAAAAAAACAGTATGAAGCCGTTGTCGGTATAAATGAAAAACGACCTAGCGCACCAACGCGAATTAACTAAGGCGCATATAAATGCGCCTATTATGCGGTAATAAAAAATCGCACTCGCCTTGTGATGACCACTCAACTGCTATGACAACTGAATAACCTAACGCCAACTTCAAACACAAAGCAAAATTTAACAACTTCAGAATTTAATGTACAGATTATGTAATTCTTTAACAGATAGCGCGTACAAACTAACTAACGCTTCTGTCATAACATCATTACGGTCGCATAATCTTAAGTAGTATCTTATCACTTCGAGCCAAAGTTTACGACCTTTGTGATAGCATTGTTTATCTGCCTATAGCTCAAAATGTGTTTCCTTAATGAACCACGTACCTAAACACAATAAAATTGTAGTTTCATGTATTTATACCGGAACATGTTTGACACCAAAAACAAAACTTATGTCGATTTCATAAAATTCTGCTGTTTGTACGAGAAAATAAAATAAAAACAGCAGTGTTATTCCAAACGAATTATAATAAGAAATGAATCGTATTTACGTACGTACCTCATCTTGAATGACCATGTATACTGTAACTGAGGTATCTCACAACCGGCTTCCGTTTTTCGTACCTACTTGTTATCGTCACAAATATTTATAAATATGTCTAAGACAAACTGTCGTCCAACTCACACAGCACTTTACATATTAGCGAAACACTTTTAAAGTAAATGCAAAATTTGCACAAGTAGGGGAAAAAATAAAAGGAAAATGGAATTCTATGCATAATGCAACAACTAAGTTTTAAACATAAAATCGTTTATGTCGCGTAAGTCAAGCTATGATTGTATCGGTACTTTTCATAATACTGAACGTTTGAAATACTTTAACATGTAATATCCTTCGTCTTAAGTATAAAAGGAAATTTAATCTTAACTCTCATGTAGTTGGGTCTATATTCCTTACATAATTAGTTAGCTCAATTGAGTTCATAAAACGTTCTCATAAGACCGTGTCGGCCGTCGCGTTAGCCAATGAATGGTAACGTTATTTTTAGGCCACGCACAAGTTCTAGGCTACCTGTGAATGAAGGTCTCATGTTATAAGTACCTACCTCATCACTAAGAACTCATTGATACGTACGGTCGATTACACTCACTAGATAGCGCTAATTATTCAGTAATCAAGCTGTTTAACATGAACCAAGCTACGGATTAAACTAAAATATTATAAAAAGTGTGCACCGTCATATTGAGAAGCACCCATGCACGGATATATAACGCTTTCTTAATTATCGCCTAACAAAGTAGGTAGGACATATTCTGTTGTTCGCAACCATTCACTTACTTTACCAGTAAGCGTCCGTGAAAAGTACCGTGCCAGTTTATTTAATAGTTGTAGTTGGCTGTTTATGGACATATTTACCACGTTTCTTTTTTTAAGATAACCTATGTATTACTTACCAGTGTTGGCCAAACGTTAGTGTGATTGAACACTGAACACTAATGATTGAAAAATTTAGTTGTGACTTAAGTATTAATGATTGACGTCGGTTAACTAATTCTCCGTTAGTGTTCAATCATTTGAAAACACTAATGATTGAAATATATTAATCTTTAGTGTTTCGAAAGTATTAAACAAACGAAATTAACTTTTGGTATATATTAAATCCTGTGATTGATATTAATGATTAAATGGCCATATTAAAGTTAAGTCGTGATACTTAATTTCGTCGAGGACAAAGTACGTCAAATATAAGCGTTCGGCACCTTATAGACTCCCGAGTCCATGTTGAAAACTTCCATGCTGGATGGATCCCGTGATGGACCCTGGGGGTACCTACTGGATCTCAGGATTGGTTCAACATAAACGAGTGTTTTTTTAGGTTGATATACTTCAAATGAGGAGCAATTGAATGGAGTACCACAAAATGCTCCTGATGATGGACCCTGGGGGTACCTACTGGAACTCAGGATTGGATCAACAAAGACGAATGCTTTTTAGCTTAAAGGACTTAGAATGAGCAGCATTAAGATAAGGTACCTCCAAATACTCCTGATGATGGACCCTGGGGGCTCCTAATGGAACTCAGGACTGGATCAACAAAGACGAATGCTTTTTAGCTTAATGGACTTAGAATGAGGAGCATTTAGATAGGGTAGCACCAAATGGTCCTGATGATGGACCCTCGGGGTACCTAACGGAACTCAGGACTGGATCAACATAGATGAGTGCTTTTTAGCTTAATGGACTTAGAATGAGGAGCATTTAGATAGGGTACCATGAAATCGTCCTGATGATGGACTCTGGGTGTACCTAATGGAACTCAGGACTGGATCAACATAACCGAGTGCTTTTTAGCTTAATAGACTTAGAATGAGGAGCATTTAGATAGGGTACCACCAAATTGTCCTGATGATGGACCCTGGGGATACCTAACGGAACTCAGGATTGAACCAACATAGGCGAGTGCTTTTTAGCTTAATGGACTTACAATGAGGAGCATTTAGATAGGGTACCACGAAATGGTCCTGATGATGGACCCTGGGGGTACCTAACGGAACTCAGGACTGGATCAACATAGACGAATACTTTTTACCTTAATGGACTTAGATTGAGGAGCATTTAGATAGGGTTCCACCAAATGGTCCTGATGATGGACCCTGGGGATACCTAACGGAACTCAGGATTGGACCAACATAGGCGAGTGCTTTTTAGCTTAATAGACTTACAATGAGGAGCATTTAGATAGGGTACCACCAAATTGTCCTGATGATGGACCCTGGGGATACCTAACGGAACTCAGGATTGAACCAACATAGGCGAGTGCTTTTTAGCTTAATGGACTTACAATGAGGAGCATTTAGATAGGGTACCACGAAATGGTCCTGATGATGGACCCTGGGGGTACCTAACGGAACTCAGGACTGGATCAACATAGACGAATACTTTTTACCTTAATGGACTTAGATTGAGGAGCATTTAGATAGGGTTCCACTAAATGGTCCTGATGATGGACCCTGGGGTACCTAACGGAACTCAGGACTGCATCAACATAGACAAGTGCTTTTTTAGCTTAATGGACTTACACTTTATATCCCAGAAAAATACCCTTATCCGCGATAAACGAATTTAAGGTGGACGAAGTCGCGGGCAGAAGCTAGTGGATATATAAACAAATAAATTGTATTGATGAGTTCTTTAACATGACATAGCAATGATATAAATAATTATATAATTTATTAAGAATATTTTCAGGCTATTGGGATTGGACGTCCTCCACGGGTCCAGGAGAGCTGGTGGAAGTAGACAGCCGAATGAATGGTCAACGCTACTTGGAGGAAACGTGAAGCTACCGACAGTGCACGTTGCATATGAAGCAAGAGAATGCAAGATGCCATTACTGTGTTCGTGTGGCCGTCTAAAAATCCTGACCCTGAACCCAATAGAAAATCTGTGGGGTGAAATTATTCTTAATTGGGCGGGACTCCACTGAAATCCGGATAAAACAAAATTTAAACGAAGAGGCTTACAGAACGTGGGAACTGATAAGAAAAAGTAACGCATGCACGAACATGGTCGCGAGCATGTCAAATCGCCTTCAGCACACCTATTGGGCGCATGTTTCAAGTTTTTATGTCTAAATTAATCAATTAAGTAGATATGGAAATTGTTATCCTACTTACATAATATAAGGTTGCAATTTCATTTTAGCTAGAAAGTTTAATTGGTCTAAAACACCAATGTTCTTTTCCTAGAAGAATACATTATAAAAAAATACGTTCTTCTGAGTAGATTCGCGTTTGAAAAGGCACCATAATAAATAATCACAAAATAAAAATTTTATGATGCTCAGTAATATTAAAAAAGCACAGGAATTAATTATCAGTGTCGACCTAAGTCGCTACAAATAATAAAGTAAATTAACCATGCAAATTAAAATGCTAGTCAATTATAGATACGGTGCTGTTCATATATTTGACGATTGTTGACCCCCCCCCCCCCCCCTCCCTACCAAATAAAATGATTTCATTTCCAAAAATTTCGTTATTTTTTTTTACTCATTGATGCACTTTTTAAAGATGCGAATGAGTATGTCACCTTGTGAATGCCTCCCCCCCCCCCTCCTTCGTCATGCTACCATCATCCGATATCCAGCCCCCCTCCCCCCCCCCCCCCCCCCCTAATTTGAAATGACGTAATTTATGAATAGCCCCTAGTGTGGTTTTTAAGGAGTCTTAAACTGTGATAAATGCGAGATGTAAATTATTAGCTACCTACCTAATCCGTAGTTGGCGTGCTGGTTTTCTCATATCAAATACAGTTTAAGATAAGAAATGAATAAAATATAAGAATTTATTTCTAGGAAATGTTACCCTAACTATAGCCGTATTTGTATGCCATTACTACAGAAATGTGTAAATGGTGACAATAAATAAAAGTTCATTGCACGACAGAAAATCAGTTTTGCTACGTTAACATAAATTTATGTGAAATTTTATGAAAAATTTAAATGGTTACTGTATTTAATAATGTCTTCAGTTTCATTTATTTTATCTAGGCGAAATTCTGTATTGCTCTAATGGGGAATGGATATACATTTTCAAAAATCTTCAAATTTTATTTATAGGTAGGAATAAGCCTCGTTATTGTCAGAAAAAAAAATTATGATTTTTCTGTGGCTTAGAAAAAATAAAAAGATGGAAAGGTGTTGGTGGGACGGCAAGAAAACAGATATTTACAGCCATTTTAATCGAAAATATCAATGCTGCCTTTGCCGTACCGTATAAGGCACATATAGGCCCAAACACCTTTTCATCTTTTTATTTTTCACTAAGCCACAGAAAAATCTGTAATTTTTTTTCTGACAATAAGGAGGCTTATTCCTACCTATGAACGAAATTCAAGATTTTTGAAAATTTTCATCCATTCCCCATTCACATATTGTATTTGAAGAAATAAATAATGTAATAAATAAACAATACTGACTAGTATATAGTATATACATTATACATATTAATTATTCTACAAATGCATACCTTACTGGAGTTTTAAGTAAATAAAGGAATATGTTTTCAACTTATTGTTCTTTTTTTTGCATTACTTTGATAATTTTAATAACGACACA
The DNA here is from genome assembly GCA_905404275.2 of Hedya salicella. Taxonomy (NCBI): domain Eukaryota; kingdom Metazoa; phylum Arthropoda; class Insecta; order Lepidoptera; family Tortricidae; genus Hedya; species Hedya salicella. The sequence goes on from FR990098.1 coordinate 21,058,516, forward strand.
TAAATTAAGCTTAATAAAACATTTATATCAACACTTTTTGTTTTACAAATATCATGATAATAATCACAATTTTTGCAATTTATTAGTGGATCACTCCACTAGCGTTATTATTATAAACAAAGATCAGAAATGATCAGAAATGAAGGAAGATGGTAGAGCGTGCTGCCCCGGTCTGGCTCAAGGCACTGGTTCAAGTCCAGTATCGTCGAAAAATTTTTTCATTTGTTTCTGATCTTTGTTTATAATTTATATCAACAAATAAAATAAAAAATAAAAAAATACAAAAAGTTTCACCCACTGGGTTTTAACGCACACCTCTCGATTGATAAGCAAGAGGTTTGACAGCTTCACCAACCTGACATTTACTAGACATTTAAATTTGTATACGGTTGTAGGTCCAAACTGGGGTGGATACTTTTCTGTGATGCTGAGTGTACCATATCTAAATGCTCCTCATTCTAAGTCCATTAAGCTAAAAAGCATTCGCTATGTCGATCCAATCCTGAGTTCCATTAGGTACCCCCAGGGTCCATCATCAGGACGATTTGGTGGTACCCTGTTTAAATGCTCCTCATTCTAAGTCCATTAAGCTAAAAAGCATTCGTCTATGTTGATCCAGTCCTGAGTTCCGTTAGGTACCCCCAGGGTCCATCATCAGGACCATTTGGTGGTACCCTATCTGAATGCTTCTCATTCTAAGTCCATTAAGCTAAAAAGCATTCGTCTGTACTGATCCAGTCCTGAGTTCCGTTAGGTACACTGGACAGCATAATTGCATGGACATTTGTCAGAAAGTTTGCTCTGCAGCGAAACGAGACGCCATCTATCCGGTAACTACATTGGTTTCATAAGATCTTACTAGATGGCGTTGATAACAACAAAATATTAAAAAAAATCTCGGCTGAACTTACGATTGCCAAACACACACGGCAAGTCACTCAAATATTCAATTTACATTATGGAACGTATTTTCAGAATCCAGTATTTTTGAATGCACCTTCAATTAAATATTACTTAGATTCACCGTCATAACCAAGGCTATCGATGATTTTGCTAATTCAAACACAAAATACAAAAACGCTTTTTTCCTATACGAGAGGATTTGAACCCGGAACATTTGTCGTATAGATCAACTCATTAAACCCCTTAGCCATCGAGCCATATTCGACGTGGATGAAATTTATAACCGTATTTGTAATCACTAATCACCTACGTTTGCAAGGCATGTGTTTAGTGTTAATAGTTTGTTTTCTACTGAGATTAATTAACAGCTGCTTAAACAAAACATTTTTATTTAAAAAAAAAATATGTATAATTAAGTCACATGTTGAATAGTGCAACAATTATATAAAAGTAACAGTACATGCTTAGAGGGTAGACTTAAGATTATGAATATACCGTAATAGTTATTATACAAAGAAACTGTTAGTTCATTTCCTTGCGGCTGCCGTCCGTTCGATTGTATTTTTAATTGAGTTTTAGTATTTATTTAGTTCTTTTATTTTGTAATAATGGGTTCTTGTTGCAATATTGACTTAGCCACAATGTTACAAATAATTACTTTGCATAGTCAAGGCAAAAATGTGACAGAAATTGCCACAGAAACCGGTGTAAGCGTAAGTATTATTGTTTACATATCTTTCTAGATTTTTTATATTAGTGATATCTGTATGCTAATTTAATAACGATTATACATTTCTGAAAATTGTTACAGAGGAAAACAGTCGTGTTATGGGTGGGTGCGACAATTCACAGAGGAAGGATCATATAGGATCTGCACCGCCAAATGATCGGTAGACCTCGACTTATAAGCGCACAGCGGCGTCAAAGCATGGTCCAGGAATACGAAGAAAATGGTTTTCTACCAACAACCCATTACACCCGTTTATTTGACACAGGCGTGGACACTGTTCGCCGTGTTCTCTACACAGTGAGAGTTTACATCCTCGCAAACATGCAGTCAAAACCTCGCTGACTCCACAGCACAAAGAAGCGAGATTAAAGTTTGCTCGAGAATAATTAAATGCCGATTGAAGTAATTTAATTTTCACTGACGAAAAAACATTTCACTACTCAACACGGACGTTTAAGCTGGTGGCGTTGAAATAATACGCGTTATAATAACGATCACGTAGTGCCCAATGTGCAATGTGGTCGCATTACAGTGAATATGTGAGGTTGGATGAGCGGGGCTGACCCGGGAGAACTCGTCAGAGTGCCCAGTCGGGCTAATTGCTGATTACGTCAATGTGCTGGAGGAGACCATGATTCGAAATGTGTATCCGGAGGAAGAATTACCCATAATTTCATTTGTGCAGGATAATTGTCTTATACATCGTTCCAAAAGTGTGAGTGAGTGTTTCCGCCGGCGTTATAATAGAAATATCATTTCGTGGCCTGCTAAATCACCAGATTTAAATCCCATTGAAAACCTGTGGCTATACCAATTAAGGACAGAAGTAAGTGGAGATAGGGTTACACTGATGTTTATTAGTAGTTAAACAGGGCGTTATTGCGTTTAGTATATTTTATTTTTATATTTTACTATACTATGATAGTAAATAACTACATTTTTATACTATAAAACGGAAATCAATCACGTATTGTTTTTTTTTGCATATACGCAATTTTGTGACATTATTTTACGATATTTTTTTCATCACTTAGTCTGAATTGTTAAAAAATGATAAGTTAGTAAAACAGTAAAAGGTAAATGTTAGAATGCGTTTGCCTACAATGATAACCAGTCTCAGATTTGTAATTAATTGTATTCGCTTATAATACTGTTTTGTTGAAGGGAAGTTCAATCCTCTTTCCAATTTTGGAAATGAATACTTAAGCTATACCCTCAACAAAATCTTAAGAAGAGATTTTACTTAAATTACATACTAATAAATTAAGTTATTTTTCATTTCAAAGTTGTATTATTTCTAGTTGTAGGTATAGATAGTTATTAATTGGTTGTAATGAAAAAATAAAAAACCCTACTTTAGAGGAGTGTCATTATAAGAGAACTTGTGACTATTTTTCTTTTACCTTACCTTTTATGAATACACACAGTCAATTGTAAATTTTCTTGCAATAACTATATAATTTAATAATACTAATATTGAATCAGTATTTCGATTGCTATATGTGTAAACATAGTCTATGTCTATGTGTGCATAGTCAATATTCAGGCAAAGATCCAGGCACAAACAATGATTATTTTGTTTCAGCCTAGTCTATGTATCAATTGACTAGCTCTTCATATTATATCCTTGATGACTTTCAAACAACTAGCAACGCAAGTTTTTACGGAAATTTGCATCCAAGGATTCCAAAGTAGAGTACTTTCCAAAGGAGGGTATTCTAAAGTTCCACCTTACTTATTATATTATTTTTATTAAAGTATAGTGCCGTAATATTCACGTCATCACATATGTTATTAAAGTGTGAATGAAGTTAAGTATGTTTAAAAACCTCGTAGTTGCATGAAAAAACAAAGTGTGACTCTGTTCTGTTACGATACTAACAATACGTTTGAAAGACAAATTTTAAAACAACCTTACTTAAAGTCCTCCCGTGACCATGGAAAGCTGGAAAGCTTCCGAAACGTCGGGAACTAAAATAAGATAATATACGCACTATAATCCGTTAAATTGTTTTATTTCAACCTTACTTTAAAAAAAAACATTCCGACGAATTGAGAACTTCCTCCTTTTTCTGGAAGTCGGTTAAAAAGAATCGTATTCCAAAAGTTAAATACAGGTGCCGTTTTAATTTCAGTGGAAGCTTTTTTTTAATAGTAATTATATTTCATCCATGTAGTACATTATTCTATTACAGAAGAATTTTAGTGCTTGTGAGACTTAGATATCAACAAACAAAGCATTAAATTATTTGGTCGTTTTGATAACAACGCCATCTAGTTTATTTTTCTGTAACCATCATGCAATGTTGAGAGCTACGTGCTCTCAGCATCTTAAGACGATGGAGGACGACGCCAAGCGATTATCGTCTTTGCCATGTCCATGCAATTATGCAGTTGATAGTACCCCCAGGGTCCATCATCAGGACCATTTGGTGGTACCCTATCTAAATGCTTTTCATTTTTAGTCCATTAAGCTGAAAAACACTTGTCTATGTTGATCCAATCCTGAGTTCCAGTAGGTACCCCCAGGGCATCGTCAGGTCTATTTTGTGGTACTGCATTCAAGAACCGCCACCAGATCCATCTTATCTTCTGGTACCTATATAAATTATAATGAAAATTTATTTTCGGGCAGAAAATACATCGTTAGTGTTTAGTGTTGGAAAATATTAAATTAGTCTGACTAAACATTAGTGTGACTAAGCGTTAGTGTGATTTGTAGTCAATCAGATTGACGGTTAGTGTGATTGACCCTTGCTCAAATTCAATCATACTAAACGTTAGTGTGATTGACGCTTAGTCTGATTGATTAGTCCACTCGGTTAGTGTTTAGTGTTATTTGTTAGTGTTTACTAATGATTACAGCCAACACTGTTACTTACACGTTTCCACTCACTTTTTTAACGAATTTAAACTTAATCGAAAGACGAGAGTTAAGACGAGATGTATCTCGTCAAAATAGCTAAGCTACTTCATAGTCGTAAATTTAAATGGGCCGGATGAGATTGGTACCATCGAAATGATTTGATGATGGAACCAAAAGGTAGGGTATCTCTTTAACGAAATAGGTATAGGTAATGTATCATAGCCGTGTTTGGGCTTGTTCGAAATGTCACGAGATATAATTTTAAGTAACTATTGATTAAAAAGGGTGAAATAAATTAAGTTTTTAACAGAAAATAAAACCGACTCCAAAAAGAAAACACTAAAACAACCGTCTTCCTACTCTTTCTATCATGTATTAGGAACATTGGCGGCGTCCATATAAGCCGATTCTTACCGGGATGCCCAAGGAAAGACTTATAACCACCTTCGTCTTTAAATATGAGTAAACGCCGTATTCATCGGCTTTCCTTTTAATTTTCCTGTTCCTGACGCCGCGCCTCTGGTAAGTAGAACAGTTTCTTTAGATGGCACCGATGGCACCGACGCCAAAATAAGATTTTTCTACTCGTGAACTATAAATCTGCGACCTCCGTAAATCATACTAAAAAGGCATAATTTTTAGATTGGACCATCACTCTATACTCTATGGTTTATTATATGTCACTGAACTATAACACCTATATTTATACAACTCCGCACAGAACTATAATGATAATGAGTATCAAAAAAAGAACGCAGTTTTTTTTGCAATACTTTTTTTGCTAGGAATGTTTCATTTACTGTAGTTTATGGTTTACTCGTAGAAAAAATATTGTATATAATAGTTACATAATTCGTTTTTTAAGTCTCGTACATTAACTCAGCAAGCTTTGTGGCCTAAACGCGGTACTCGACTGAAAAAGCGTACCTACATTATATAACGATTGCATAAAATACTATAATTGTATATACTGTAAAAGAAGAACTTAGGTATATGAAAGTCGGTCACTTGTAAATAAATTAAAGAAACCAAATTATGCAGTTATTTTTTTTACTTTATAGTGTTTTCTTTTTAGAGTCGGTTTATTTTTTTGTTAAAATCTTATGTTTCCTCTTAGTGTAAACAATGCTCTATGTAATCTGCAAACATTTGTAGTTTATTTATAGTTTCTCATTTACGTCGCCGCTATTGTCCTCATTATTGCTCATACAGTGCTCATAAACTCGGTAACAGTTACTTATTTAGGCGGTACAAATCGTTTATAAAGTCTAACTTTTAAAAATTTATTTTTATCTTATTAAATACAAAGTAAGGTAGGTACATAAGTTTTATCTAGAACAGTTCCCTGCAAAACTGTATTGAACAGTTTGCAGGGATTTTAAAACAGGGAACAGATTGCATTGTATATTAATAATACAATATTATCCTAGCTATTTTTGTATGATGTATTTGGTTCCTCGGAAACGGCTCTAACGATTTGGATAAAATTCAGTATGTAGTAGTTTTACCTTCCAAGTTTACATTGATAAATTTCAGGGCCCAGGTTCTATAATGTATAATCACACAACACAGTTTCACAATTACTTGCCAGCCGATATTGCCCCCAGTGTGGAGTTCTTCAAGATACACGCGATGCAAGTGTTGTGGAAACTGTTTAGTATCTGCGTTATCTATCTACTATATACTATCACGCAGGCAGTATGCTTGTTTGTCTCCATCGTAGTATTACAAAAAACTCAGGCATGGTTATCGAGGCTTCTGTCATCTTCTTCCCTCTTTTTTCGGACGTGACGTGCACTGATGGTATGCGATGGAATTAATAGACTCGGGTATGGATTTGCAAAAAAGACGTATTAAATATAAATAATTATTGTCATACAGTGTGGGTTAAAGTGTGTGAGATGGCACTCAGACCCGACTACTCCTAACGATGAGTGTGGTTGTGCACTTCTAGTGGGCTAGTCGCCGAGGATGTTAAAAGTTTTGAAATAAGACGCCCTAATATAAATAATCAGTGTAATACATAAAAGCTGTTGCTGTATCCAGTAAACTCGGTGATGGAGCCCAAGAGACTGCGAGAGGCGCCGTAGTAGACTATCCGGTGCGGCGCGGCCAATGCGACTTCTGGGATCGTCCACTCGAACGTGGCTGTGCTCGTGGCGAGGAGGGTTGATGTGCGATCCCAATGAAATCTGTGAATAAAGGGGAGCTGTTAATCGATGTATTAGGTTTTACACATAACTAAGTATTCGTTCACTGTCGCGGTGTGGAAAGGTGTGGTAGGGGTAGAGCTTGACAGCCGATTCATACTTCTTGCACGCCATCTGTCACGTCTCCGCCTCGGGAACAAATTGTACTCGACGTTTAACTTAAATGGAAGACCTTTGTTGTAGTTACGACCTCTACCTTGTTCCCACCAAAAAACTGGCATCGAAGTATTTTATCAAATCTAGGGTTCCGGACCGAAAAGGAACCCATATGGTGCGACTCTATCCGTCTGTCAGTCTATAACGGCGTTATATGAGTTATATGTCAGGAACTGCTTATGCTACATTTGAAATTTGGAATATTTATAAATGTGGCTAGCCCAAGCCGCCCAAGTGTATTACAAGAAAAATAATAATATTAAAAAAAGAAAATACAACTGACTTGCGAATCACGTTTAAATTAGTTAGTCGCCACCAATAATTACATTTTAGTTTAATTATTGACTTAAATTAGTTGAGGCATTTCGATTACTGCCTTTTAATATTATCAATAAATGAGTATATTTTATTTTTAATTGGATTTTTCTTCAGCAACCGTGCATTTTTTAAGAGTTTGAAAGTAGCTGATATCACTTTTTTGTGTTTAAGTATGTAGCATCACAGAAGAATGGCGGCGTGTTGTGAAGCTTGCCACCAACACCTGAAATGATGACCACGACCACTCTGCCAAGAGTAAAACCGTCGAAGGAGTAGATATATATGTATATGCTATTACACCACGTGGGGTTTATTATATACTTTACAGACGCATTCCGCGTTTGTATGCCATCTCCAGTGGATTAATGCTTAAAAGGTATGTTTCTCATCTTATCTTACTTACAAGATTCCTTACTGATACACTTTGACCCAGTGGGATCTTTTGTGTAACTACCCCCTCTTGCTACACAATGGTTTGTGTTTCCTTCTCCATAAACCGAATGATAGACTTGGGTACCCAACACTAAATTCCTTCATTCTCTGTCTGACGAGGGCATAACACTCACATAGTATGTACGTAAAGGTACGTTAGATGTTGCGTAGCTTCCTGAATCGTTTTTGGGAGTCGGTTAAAAACAGATTTTAATTTGTAATGAAAAATTACAAATATTATATTGGTAATTTTTCATTAGAAATCCCCTCATATTGGTAAGGCCAGTAATAAAAAGTTGACATAGTTACTTGGTTTCCCAGTTGGCGTCGGTGGCGACGGTCACCCACTCGCCCAGCTCCTCGCGCTGCACGACCGCGTGGGAGGAATCTTGCCGGAGATTGTTGCGAGGATTCGCAGCCACCTGAAATCATACGCAAATATTACAGAGATACAGAAAGTCTGTTTATTTCTTAGATTCAGCAATGCCGTCCTGCCGATGGGCCAAGCCACACCGGATGCGTGTGCAGCACGTGCACGTGCGCGTGTGCGTGGCGTGCACAGCACCCCTGTCAAACCGAGAGCTGCGCACGCAGAGCTGCAGAGCTGTGCACGCAACGGTGGCGCACGCTGCAGCACCGTTGCGTGACTAGCCGCCGTTTTGTTTTGCGTAGTCTTTTCATTATGCTCGATAGCAGTTCATCAGACGAAGAAGAAGCTTTACTGCTTCTACTTTCAACACAAAAAACTCGTGCAGCGCCAAAAAGACTGTGGGTTCATGACATAAATGCAAGCAGACAAAAATACAGTGAATATCACAACCTGTGCCGCGAACAAGAATCGTATGAAGAACTCCATGGTTTATTGGAGCCTTGTATATTGAAAAATGGTGCGAACTACAGGAAGGCTAGTTCCCATAACAAGCTTTTATACGGCGAGTTTTTATAATGTTTGTGTTTTTTGTTATAAATACATTCGTATTTGCGCACAGGTTCTATATCTTTCCCTTTTATTTGGCAATCCATTTCAAAAACCTCCACGCGCCCCGGCTAATTTGTAAATAAATACAAGAGAGCTGTGCAGCACCTGCGCAGCACCGAGCAGTGCGTGTCCCGACCTGTTCGGTTCGCCGTCTCATAGGGAACGCCGGTAAATACAACGTCATCACAGCACTCCGCTGCGTGAGCGCCTGCACGCAGCACGCAGTCGGTTTGTCTCGACGGAGCTGCGTTGCGTGCAAGTCACGCGCACGTGCACGCCACGCAAGCGGTGTGCCATCTACTATGACATTTCATACGATACAACGCGCACGCCACGCACACGCGCACGTGCAAGTCCTGCGCACGCATCCGGTGTGTTTCGGCCTTAACAATGCCATCAATATCATCATTATCTGTCAAACGACGACGTCCACTGCAGGAGATAGATCTCCCACATATATGACGCCGCCGTGGGCGATCCTGCGTCGTCTGCATCCAGCGGACTCCGGCCACCTTCAGCAGGTCGTTAGTCCACCTTGTGACAGCATATCATCAAGCCCGGAGGGTGCGCAATATCTTTTCGTCCATATCCTACAGTGTCTCAAGACGAAAGCCATCAATATACTGCGAATAAGATACATATCAATGGGCGACGGTGATAGCTTATAGCTTACCATCAGGCGACCCGTCTGCTTGTTTGACTCCTATGTCATAAAAAAAATATTAAGTAATAATACAAAATGTGTCACTTACAAAGGTAGCACTAACTATCTCCCCTCTTACAGCAGAGGCGGGAGGCTGCTGTAGGACATCTCCGAAGTTTCGGCCGATGGGCGAGTTGTCTGTGACTACAGGCAGAATCAGCGAAATCGTCCTGTTGCGGTTGTCGGCTGGCTCTGTTCCCGGCTCCACTGCGCCTCCCTGCAAAGGTTGTAAAAATATTGGATAATAATTTATCTTAAACACCTGGGAGTCCTTCACCAACAAAATGACGAGAAAATTAACCAAATATAGATCGTGCCATCCACGACGGCGCGCCCCTCCACCAGCTTATTCGTACAACAGCCTTCGTTAATCACACATTACACATTGGTTAATCAAGCTTTTTATTTTTATTATTCATATGTGATATTTTATATGAATGAGTAATTAACAATGCACCAATGGCATACTGGAGCTCAATAAGAAACGTGGACGCACCTGAATTGCAACAGTGGTAAACTCATCAAACTTATTCAGGAAGATGTCCAGCGTATTGGGGCCAAAAATCGTAGAGGCTGCCTCGTATCTTTGCACCTGAAACACGAATATGCCGATTAAGAAAATGTTCATACAACGTTAAAATTACCCAACAGTTATTATACACCTCGATATACTAAGTACTAGTATCTTCTATGCTGTCGCCCACAACATCGCCCAAATGCGTGCTGTCAACGATAGTGGAATCTCTCCTGGTTCTCGACCAGAACACTCTAATTTTTACACTTCAATCGTGGCTACATAATGTATAATCATTAGACAGCCTGACGATATCGACCCTTGGGATTATCCCAAACACTCCGTCACCGACAACGTCGCGCATGCGCCGCTCTGCTATGATGGTGGGCTCCCCAGGCTCGTCCGTGATGGCTAGCCCGACCACATGGACCAATCTTATCCTTAGTCGCTGGGTAAGTCTGTTTTATTTGGTTTCTTACCGGTTTCTCAGCAGCTCCATGGCATCACCCACGACGTCCGTTCACCAGGCACACCTGCGATGACCAGTCTACCCAGCCAATGCAGCCTTATCCTTAGTTTGCCATAATTTGCGACCTTCAAACCTTCAAGAAAAGAGCGTACTCCCACCTGAAAGGCCGGCAACGCACTTGTGACTCCTTTGGTGATGCAAGTGTCTATGGGCGACGGTCATCGCTTACCATCAGGCGATCCGTTTGCTCGTTTGTCCCTTTCATAAAAAAAAAATCTTACCTGATACTCCTCAATCGTAGCGACATAATGTATGTATTCATTTGTAAGCCCCGAGACGACGACTCTACGCGGTTGTCCCAGCCTTTCCATGGCATCACCGACGACGTCACGCATGCGCCGCCCGGCCATGGTGGTGGGTTCCCCAGGCACGCCTGCGATGGCCAGCCCACCCAGCCAGATCAGCGACGCTGACACGATGCTGGGGTGCCAGGGAAGGGGGAAGTTGGCCTGAATAGAAAATACTCTGCTCATTCAATACCAAAGTGGCGTATTTAGGACTTCTTCACTTGCCACTACTCGAATTAAGAACGCAATTGAATTTCTCAAAATACGGAGGAATTCAATTCTATATGCATTCCCATTGTAACACTTTTCAGTGTTTAAATGTGGAGACATGCTAATGTTTGTATTGTGCAGGTAACTAAGAAAACTCTGTGTATTGTAAATATTAGTGCTATTCAAAATTTTGTGGTTTTCAAATTGTAACAGGTCATGCAGCTCAGTTTGAGCATTAGATTAATTTAAGAGCTGTATAAGCTTTTAATAAAGCTTATTTACAACTTGTTATGCCGATGACATTCTTAATAGGTACTCACTCGTCCGGTCGCCAGCAGGATGGGCTTAGGTGCATGACACTCGATATCTGCATCAGTGGCTTCAGCTACAATACCGCCAATAGCCTCGAGGAGAGGATTTCCCGTTATAGTACCCTGGAAACAAGAAACTTAGAGATTACTCATCAATAATTAAATACATATGTGGGAGGGATTTCTGAACACAACTGAACGTATCATTGGAGTGGGCGACGATGAGCCAACATTTAACCTTTATCGTTGTCTACAGTCGTTCCATTGTTAGTATTTTTGATTAGTTATCTTAAACTAAACTGTTATTTGATATACGACACCTGAGTAATATTCAATGTGTTGGCACCATCAATTGTTCCAGAAGCGAAGCTGTACCCCAGCCCCGCCACGCAGCCAGTGACTTGGTCACTCTGAAACCGATAACAGAGTCATTGGACGTAAAGTGAATACGTAACGGACGTAAGAAAGGAGAAAAAGGTATAAATATTTAAATAAAGCAATTTAAACAGGTTATAGGTATCCCGTATATTATCTCATTTGAGTTCACGACGTTTCGGAAGTTTTACAGCTTCCGTGTTCACGGGGTAGATTGAGAAAAAAAAATTCCGTGTCGAAGTTACAATTTCTGCAAACTAACTACCCACTTTGAGAAAACAAATAATGGTGTACAATACACACCAGATGGGCCTAATGTTTGAAGACAGTTACATATGTGGGCCTAATTATTTTATTTTTACAAAAGAACCAGCGTTTCATTTACAGAATGAGGCTTACTGAAGTGAAAGAAACGCCGCAAAGAAAACCCCCAGACTAACTCTTTCTCAATTATATTATTTTAAAAATAAGAAACTTGTTCTTTAGGTAATAGTATATTACTGCAGAGGCCGGGAAAAATCATTTCGTGGATGAGTACGGTTTTGAACTTCAATAGATACGAATCCACGAAATGACATTACTGCCGAGGCATGTATACTGCTTTTCTCCAAATATGCGAGGAGATTTGACAAATGTTTATGTAACTATTTTCGTAAAAATAACACGACAGACATTTGACAAAATGAAATTCACGTTCCCGACTGAATTTATTTTAAGGATATTAAAGTTAAAAGTTTTGGGTCCGAATTGTATATTTGGTTCCGCATGAAATATAGTAATGAAAATAAATAAAAAGAAAACCCAAACCAATAGTTAAAATAAATATGTACATTATTATTTTTAAATAAAACAATTTAACGGATTATATCACGTATATTATCTCATTTTTAACCGACTTCCAAAAAAAGGAGGAGGTTCTCAATTCGACGGAATGTTTATTTTATTATTATTATTATTATTTTTACTGATGTTCACCGATTACTCGAAGACTATTTGACCGATTTGAAATTTTTTTTTTTTGGTTTTATAGAAGGTACTTTCTAGTTGGTCCCATTTAATTTTGGTGAAGATCTGATGATGGAATCCGTGAAGAATTGAAGGAACTCCTCAAATATTGTTGGCATACATATAGCGATTTTGGTATTATAAGAAACGTAATAAGCATTTTCATTCAGAAAATGTAAATTGGTGAAGTGGAACTGATACAGGAGACCACAGAATGCCATCGGAACTCCTCAATGATAAATGATTTACGGGTGGCGACAAAATATCTTGATTAATTTAGCTAAGCAACTTCATAGTCACAAATTTAAATGTTCCTGATGAGAATGGTACCATCGAATTGATTTGATGATGGAGCCGGAATGTAGGCACCAGATCTATGTAATAAAATAATGTATCCTAGCCGTGTTTGGGCTTGTTCGAATCGTCACGAGATACACTTTTAAGTAACGATTAAGTAAAAAGTGTAAAATAAATAAACTTTTAACCAAAAAAATAAAACCGACTCCAAAAAAACTAAAAAGTAAAAAATAACGCCATAATTCAGTTTCTTCAAATTACTTACAAGTAACCGTTTGTATACTCAATCTATACAGTATATACAATTAATGTTATTTTGGAGTCGGTGCCATCGTGTCACAACTTACTAAAATCGTCAATTTTCAATATTTTACACATGCTTTATATGGCACCGACGCCAAAATAAGATTAATTGTATATACTGTATAGATTGAGTATACAAACGGTTACCTACTTGTAAGTAATTTGAAGAAACTGAATTATGGCGTTATTTTTTACTTTTTAGTTTTTTTGGAGTCGGTTTTATTTTTTTGTTTAAAAGTTTATTTATTTTATAGTTCCAGACGTTTTGGAAGCTTTCCAACTTTCCATGGTCACGGGTGGACTGAGAAAAGATGTATTTTCCTCTGTCAAAGTTACAATTTGTGCAAACTACCCATTTTTGAAAAAACACAAATAAAAGGTGTACATGTAAAGACAGTTACACATGTGCCAGAAGGGCTTAATTATTTTATTGTAATAATTTACCAAGCAGCATTTCACAAAGTAGTTTTATTTCAATGAGTAATAATCGCGGAAACAGAAGAAAATATTATTACTTTTAGTTGAATCGGCAATTCCTAAACGCATAACATTAAAAAAAAACATACCTTTGCTAAAAAAATATTTATCAGTTCCTGAAGATCATTAAGACTAAATAAACTGTATTATGATTTGGACACAATAATTATTGTTTTTTTTTCTATTATTATTGGCATTAACCATGCAGTAACTAAACGCAGAAAACAATTCAAGTTTTTTTAAATCTCGGTTTGTGTACTATTGGCTGTATGGTGAATTTTCAAAATCTTGGATGAAATTAAAAGTAAAAACCTGCACAATAATGTACACTTCCCGGGCCTCTCCGCGAAGTAATGCCACTTTTTTTTAAATTGATTATCGTATCAACGTATATAACGATGGACTTCGCGGTGTGTTTTTACTACATCACGATGGATAATAAAATCAACTGGTCCAAACATATAGCTAATCTCCGTGTTAAATGTGCCCAAATCTTGGGTGCCTTACATCCGGTGATGAACAGAAAAAACATCCTTAGCCCCAAAACTAAGTTACGAATTTATACGACACTAGTTCGCCCATGCCTAACATATGCGTGTCCAGTATGGAATAGCACATGCATCAGTAATTATAAAATACTTCAAACAATCCAAAACAAAGCAGTTAAAATTGCCTATAATACGCCATTTAGGACAAATCTAGCCAAGCTTCATTCTACTATAAGACTCCCCTCAATACGTAATTATATAATTAATTTATCTTCAAATTTTTTTACCAATAGTAAACATAGAAATCATACCAATATTCTGGTTTCGCGCACATGCCAGTCGCGTATTGTCGACCTGCCGTATATCGATGGATATGGTACGTATCGCCTGCCTCATCACTACATCTTGTTCCCGCCTGGTAACTACACTGCCGGTCGTACTGCATAGCCGTGACCAGCCTAACAAGACCCCCGAAGCGGCGGGCATCACCGCGAGGCTGCGGTGGTCGTGAAGGCTCTCATTAACTTGGACAGTGCGCAAGCGCGATTTTATACGTCCACCCGAAAATCGATATAGTGTCGAATTGTCTTAGTGTTTTGTGTAAATAATGAATTATTCGATGCCGGAAGTGAATTTACAACTAATAGATTCACAGTATGTATTTTATGTGTATAATTAATGCTTATATTCTAAAGATATGTTAAATTTGTACTAACAGAAATATTAAGTGATAAACTTTTATAGGCGCTGCAGTCTGACAAAGTATTTGTTAACGCATGATTTGTATCGGACTGTCGAATGTTAACAGTCAAATACCGTGTATTTTGTATATCATTATTGTTGAAATAAAGACCATTTAAAAAACAAAAACAAAACAAAAACTACATTAATGGGAACATTTCCGAGCAAGTTGGAGAAAACTAATTTTGACCGGATTACATATTTTACACTACACCGTTCAAAATTAAGGTTTAGCAGCCGGGTCTTGCTTTGCTTGTTCCTTGATGAAATGTATCACAGGATCCCAAGCTGGTATTAGCGACAACCCATCTTCTTTATTGAAATTAGGGTGTTTTTAGGGTTCCGTAGCCAAAGGGTAAAACGGGACCCTATTACTGAGACACCGCAGTCCGTCCGTATCTGATAAACCGTGATAGCTAGAAAGTTGAAATTTTTACTGATGATGTATGCAGTCTGCGAATATGTCACCGACAAACAAAACAATGAAATTAAGTTTGATAGTACTTTCTATCCGTGCCAAAGAGAAGATATATTTTTCCAGAATGCTAGGCGAGGCTATGTAATAAAAAACCAGCCAAGTGCGAGTCGGACTCGGCACTTAGGGTTCCATACAAATTATATACTACCATCAAGTGTTAGCAGAGGCCTATTCCTAAGCAAAATGTAGGTACGGTAACGGTATGCCGCCCTCGCGCTCTAATTACGCAGCATGTAAAACTTTTGGCTGAATATCCGGGACCGCCCAACGGTTCCGGCAGATATTCGGTGTCTGTTGCATCTCTAGTAGGTACACCTTTATTTGTTTTCTCAAAGTGTGCACAAATTGTAACTTATGGCAGAAAAAAAAATCAAATAGAACTCAAATGAGATAATAGATATAATGTGAATGCGATATAATCCGTTTAAATTTTAGATCGTTTTATTTAAATGAGTGATAATCGCGGAAACAGAAGAGAATATTATGATATAAATATACCTCATTGAAAGTCCTTGTCAAGGGATCATATTTAGCTACAACTTGCTCGTGCATGGGCAGGAACTGGTGCACAACATTGAGCTCGCCTCTCAGCTCCTCGCCAGGAGTGTTTAGCGCTTCCTGAAAGCAACAAAATAATCCTTACAGTAAAATAGGTTCGACATGACTTGAATACAATAGAATTTTATAAACAACATCCACCTATATAGGTTAGATGTCTTGAAAATACTTAATATCACTAGGTTAAGTAACTGACCATCGCCCCTTCGCACACAGCTGTCCCGATGATCCTCGTGCTCTCGAACATATCGTCTCCAGGCCCCAAGGAGTAGCAGCGCTCGCCAGCTCTACACAGCAGGAAGTGATTGTCACACTCTTCACCGCTGAACTCGCAGCGCGCGCCGCGAATGTTGGGCGACACGTCCCCGAGGTTAGATGCGAAGAAACCGGCCACGATGTCTGCCTGATACATTATCGGGGGGGTATTACTAAAGTTCGTATTGCCCCATCACACTTGTTCTCTGTATATAAGCACTAGTTAAATGAAACGGGTGGTATGATACGAAATTCGAATATCGAACTACACACAGAGGTATGTACCTACACACGTGCTTAGTATTTATCATTTTGAAGCAAAAATGATAAATACCTTTCCAACAAGAGATTCGGGGTTTAACATCGCCTCCATCTTTATCGACGCATAGCCCAAATTGTCTGAAGATATCAATAGATTCGTCATGTTCATACTGGTAGTGTGAACAGCGAACCAGTTGAGGACACCGTGCAAGGAGCCGTCCTGCTTGACAATCCGAACCTGAGTCAGAAGGTCGTCAGTGTCTCCTTCATACCTGGAATTATTTCACGTTTAATCCGTGTAACGTTTTTAATACTTCTAAATAATATATTACTTAGAAGTGTTAATAAGTCTCTCTGAAACAAATAATGTTTAAAAAAAATACAAACAAAAATGAAACTCCGTAGACACACATGCATTACTACTATTCGTTTTCATCCGACTAATCTTATGAATAAATAATTATATCTGGTATTTATGACTAATAATACCAAAAATACCAGAGTATTTATGACTAATATTACCTTAAAACTTACCTTTCTCTCTCCTCAGCTGGATTGTAATTGTAGGAGTACGGAGATCGGTTCATGTGGGCATTTTGAACCCTCGCCGTGCTATAGAACAGACGAGCGGTAACCATGTTCTCATGAGCTCGGACTATACTCTATAATAATAAACAGTCCAATTGATTCGCGGTAGTGATATTCGCTAGTAAAATAAGAATTGCAATAAATATCGTCAACCTCCGTTAGGAGATGGTATCGGAAGAACAAATTATTCGATCAAATATCGATTTATTATATTATTATAATAATTATACTTACGTACAATTTGGCTACTATAGAAAACTATCTAAGATAGAGTTTTCCTTACGTTTGTGATGCCGGTAACGTAAGCGTCGAAAGTTTCTCTCGAGAAGCCGAGGATGCTGACGTCAAGAATGAAGTCCACCAGATATCCGCCCGGCGTGGAATGAGTGTGAGTCCCTGTCAGGATCACGTTCTGCAGTGTGTATATGTCGCCATATAAAGCCTGGAGGTTCCTGACAACCTGAAGCCAGAGAGAAGATATTTAAACATTAGGAATTTCTAAGCAAACCTTCTAGTTAATCCTTGTTAGTTAATCATGAGTGCATAAGATACTTACATGTTTCTGCTCAATGTACTTTAATGAACCAGAACTTCCTGTAACCTGTACCGGGACTCCATTGCAAGTTTTTGTCTATTTGTAAACATTCACCATTTAGCGATATAGTAGAATCCTCTGCTCTAACATTAGGCAAAGCAAATCTAACACATTTAGTTTTCAGATTAAGTATTAATAGTTAACGAGTTAAGTACTTATAACTCTAGTATACCATTAATTTCAGCATAGTCTGTTGCTTATAGGTCAACTTTTCTTTGCTTTTGGTAACAAAATTAGTGATGTATAATTATCATCAGCAAATAGTACTATATCACAGATTATTTTCTATAGATAAATAGTAAATCATTTATATACACCAAAAGTTGAAATAGTCCTAAGATAGAGCCCTGTGGCACTCCTAGCTTAACTGCAGTTCCACTAGATTGGGTTCTATTTACTACAATCATTTTTCTATCGCTAAGATATGAACACATAAGGCTTAATGCATTTATACACAGACCCTTATATTCTAATTTCAAAAGGAGCACCTTGATCAACGCAGTCAAATGCCTTAGAAAGGTCACAAAAACTCCAATTGCATCACTAAATACAGACTGCACAGTACAGATGCTGCATCAGCCGTGAAACGTCCCCTAGTGAAACCAAACTGTTTATAGTAAGCAGTTTTATTTGTATTAAAGTGTACTAACAGATCTTTCAACATTAATTTTTCGATAACTTTATTTAATACAGGTAGATATTGGACGGAAATTTCGTGATCAGTTGATCACGAGTGTTGATAGCGACTATTTGACAGACGTAATCGCCAAAAGGTGCGTCCACATTTGTATCATTTGCCCGATCAGATCTTCGTCCCGTGGCATGTTCGCGTGTCACGATCACGCGTTTGGACGTTGCGCCGATCCGATCGCTCAAAATCCATGTTGCTACGCGTATCACACACTTAGATCGGGCAAGCGCGGCGTGATCGCCGCGCCGACAGTGAGCGTCCAAGCAGCGCGATACGCAGTCATGCCACGCCACAGCGATCGGATACGAGGAAATGATACAAGTGTGGACGCACATTAATAAACAGCCATTAGCAACTAATAGACCTTGGTGAAATTGGGTCTTAGCTTTTAAGGTATATAATTGGGCCGCAAAATTTCGTATTGAAAATAGTATAGTGAATTTAAATACCTCTCGTCTGACAGCAATGCCTATGGCTTGTACGTCGGCAGTAACAAGCACGATCCTCTTGCCATCCTTCTCAAATATGAAGGAACGAGCGAATTGCCTGAGATGGATGCCAGCACCTGACTGAGACAACTCAGCGTAGCCCATCTGTAGACAGAAAATAGTGACTAATTAAGTAAACACAATGTTCTTAATTTCATGCATGACAGACGAGAACAATATGAACTTTATTCGTCGTCGTCAACAATTCTATATTTTACAAATAGTTTCTGAGCGTATTTCTAGCACAACAGTAACATGCATCGCGCAGGGGTATTATTATGTCTCTCTTTTTATTCATTATAGTGCAAGAAAAACTTTTGATAACGTATGGTCTGCATCAAAAGTAACTGACAATTTTGCTAATGGAATATGTCAAATTGAATACTATAAATATTACTTATTTTTGATGCTGACTGCACATGACGACTGCTGTTGCTGCGGTAAGCTGAGGGCGATTATGAAATAATAATAATATTTTATAGTTCTCTTGTGTATAAACACGTGCACTAATTAGATTGGTATGCAGTACATACGAAAGTAATCTCGACACACGGGCCGGTCATATCAGCGATTCCCACACCGACTTCATATAACAGCGCAGTTTGATCCACAGGCTCCTCGGTGATTGGGCTCTCCGTGGTCCCCTCAGTCGTGGTAGTGACGTCATACACTCGGTCCTCGTCTGTCAGAACCAGGTACACTGTGGCCGAAATGCCTCCGATGACTCCCAGGGTCACCACTATGATGATGCACTTGGCAAGAAGTGAGAGTGCCATGGTTTCTGGAATGTGAACATGACGCATTAAGCTATGGATGGTCCCTTGGCTGGGTCGCTCTAAACACAAGAATGCCATCTTCGGCACCTTTTACTGCAACAGCAAGTTGTTGTCCAACCCCCTTCTTAACAAAGACAATTTCTTTTTAGAACATGCATACAGTCTCACCACATGGACTTTTTAAACAGCAGATTTTAAGCAGAGCACCACGCCTGACGCTTCAGTTCACCTGTTCACAGCTCTAGAAGTGCCCTAGAAAGTAATAACTCTGCGTGTTTGCAGTGTCAGTGTATTGGTGTTGGTACTCCCTTACTAATTCTGGTCACGGGTAGTATTTTTGACCCCTCTGCTGAGACTCCAATGCCTTGGGAAACGAAACGTGTTGGTGGTCTACAGGCTAAGTAATTTTTAACAGTGTGGGCTTGTGTCATGATTTGTTTTTTTTTCTATAGTAGGTACAGGTACACCTTTCCAGACACCTTTGACAGTTTCCCTATAATTGCTATCTTGTAGTATTTCCGTATTTTTCCCCATTGAAAAGAGGCGCACAGTATGAAAAATATGCTTTCTAATGAAAATCGGTGAATGCAGTATTTTTTAAGTAAAAAAAAACCGGTCAAGTGCGAGTCTGACTCGCGCACCGAGGGTTCCGTAGGTACAAACTCACTTATTCCGACGTAACTTGCCGCTTGAGTTAAGTTTGCATCTGGTATCTATGGCGTCACATACAAATGAGGGGCAAATTTAACCTAACCAGAGGAGTTACTCCGAAACTCAAAAATCGAAGTTCGTACCGTGCAGTCCCTCTCGCTCTCATGTTATGCTGTATTTGAGTGAGAGGGATGGCGCCACACGAACTTCGTTTTTCGGATTTCGTAGTAACCCCTCAGGGGGGTTATTGTCGAACGAAATATTGACACTTGGTATCCGAATCAACTGTCATAGCCCATACAAAATCATGACACTCGATTCTGATTGCGAGCGTCAAACGCGACCCCCTATTGCCTAACGATACAAAAATGATTTATGGTGTTAAAAAAAAAGTAAGATAGATAGATATATGGTTATAATTTCGTGTAATATTTATATTAAATCACATCATTTCAGAAAATTTCTGATTTTTCGATAATGTACAGATCAAGCCCTTTCATATGATACCATACTTGACCTAGTGACTAGACTTTAAATTCCATCCCCCCCCCCCCCCCCCCCTCATTGGTCGTTTTTAGAAAATAAAAATATATTTAATGTTTCCTTTGCAATACATGTGGGCTTACCATGTTTATAAATATTCCAAATTTTAAATAGCGTAAGTAGTTTTTGAGATATGGCGCTCTAATAGTCGGCCAGACAGACAGACTGAGTCACACCATAAGGGTTCCTTTTTTACCTTTTTGGTACGGAACCCTAAAAATAGTGTTATGGTTCCTAAACCTACCTTCTCTACATCTTAGTATCTATAGTTTCAGACTTTACCATGCCGACCCGTTTGGATTGCTCATTCTTTATATATCTACATCCAATTCCGGGGTTCTCTGTATGGATCACGTATGGATGGGCAATACTAGGATCCCGGTATGACCCATGATCATAGGTACAATAGATTCCAATATTGGAAACGTTTATTGAAATCGGGCGTTCTGGCATGGAGCGTACATAAGGTCCTTTTGCTCCTCACTTTAAACTGGATACATCAGGAAGGCCTCTTTACCAGTAATACGATTCAGTGGGGGACCGCAAACCCAAAAACGAGATCCATCCCAGGTCACTAAGAGTTACAGTAAATGTAAAAGCCCTTATTGTATAATATTGTCTTCTGTGTCCGCGATTATCATTCACTAGCTTCTGCCCGCGATTTCGTCCGCCTTAAATTCGTTTATCGCGGATAAGGATATTTTTCCGGGATAAAAAGTAGCCTATGTCCTTCCCCGAGACTCAAACTATCTCCATACCAAATTTCATGCAAATCGATTCAGCTGTTTAAGCCGGAAGAGGTAACAGACAGACAGACACACTTTCGCATTTATAATATTGTACAGACACAATTTCGCATTTATAGTATGGATTTAAACGGATTATATAATTTGAGTTTCCGACGTTTCGGAAGCTTTGCAGCTTCCATGTTCACGGGGTCGACGGTGTAATATACGCGATATAATCCGTTTAATTTAATTGTTTTATTTAAATGAGTAAATTACTTACATTTTTGTGTGACAATCCTTAGTTCACTTTCCTTTATCACTTAG
Organism: Hedya salicella; assembly: GCA_905404275.2. Taxonomy (NCBI): domain Eukaryota; kingdom Metazoa; phylum Arthropoda; class Insecta; order Lepidoptera; family Tortricidae; genus Hedya; species Hedya salicella. Next base: position 21,080,286 of record FR990098.1, read on the forward strand.
ACGTTTTATTTTTAACTGGTACATATGACCTACTATAAATAATTATGTACTATTTATTTTTAATTTACAATACCATTTTGCTACATGTGCTTATAACTAAGGTGTGAACGTAAAGAGAAAATTAAAGCATATCAATCAAATAAGTCAAATGATAATGATAATCTGAATTTATCGTAATTCATGATAATTTGGACGAAAAGACAACCGGTACTTAAGTATACAGGACGTGTATTTAAATTAAATAATATAACTACTGCTTACTACATCGGTAGGTAAACTAACAGAAATTTCTAATGCTATTATTCTAATGCTTTTGCCTGAAACACAGGATAATCCTAGTTCAGGCGCGTAACATTGTTATCTAATTATAAGTATGTTTAGCCCGTAGTCATTACAGCTGTAATATGTTTTTAATAAATTTTATTATTATTTTCTGAAGGAACGTTTTTCTCAGCTTTGGGCTGGTAATTACATTTACGGGTTATCCACCAAGTAAATGTAGAAGGGTGTAAGTTATTTAATTAAGGAGATTGTGGTATATTAGGTATATTATCATCGGGGTCTAATTGCATGAACTTTCTAAAAATTCGGCATGTATTTAGTATAGCGGCTTTCTGTAAAATAATGTAAATAGAAGATTTTAGGCCTAGTAATTTTAAGCTGTGGTGTAAATGTTTTGGGATTACGCCTGTTGTGGATAGGATTACAGGTATTACATACACTTTCTCTTGTTTCCATATTCTAGCAACTTCGTCTTTTAGGTCTGCATATTTAGTTATTTTTTCTGTGATGGTCTTCTGTATATTGTGTATATTAGGGACTGATATGTCTATGAGGTAAGTGATTTTATTTATTTTATCTATTAATGTAATGTCTGGTCTATTATAGTGAATGGTGCGATCTGTGAGTATGGCGCGGTCATAGTATAATTTATGTGTGGTGTTTTCTAGTACTGTCTGCGGAGTATATTTGTAGTATGGGCTGTGCGTGTCTTGAATAAGATTATGTTTGTGTGCCAGGTTTTGGTGAATGATGTTTGCGATTTGATTGTGCCTGTGTGTATAGTCTGTCTGTGTTAGCGTTGTTCATGCTCCGGTTATGTGCTGTATGGTTTCTGATTGGGTGTGACATCTGCGGCATTTGTCGCTTGTAGCTGAAGTATCTTTTATAATGTATTTTCGGTAGTTTTTAGTATTTATTATTTGGTCCTGGATTGCAATAATGAAACCTTCTGTTTCAGGGTATAAATTGCCTATTTTCAACCACGCGTTTGATGCATTGGTGTCTATGTGAGTTTGTTCTAAGTCGTGGGGATTTCGTCCATGAAGTACTTTTTTCTTCCAATTGTTTATCTGTTGTGCTTGTGGATCGTTGTTGTTACTTTTGTTAGGGTTTTGCGCTTCAAGTTGTACGTTTAGATTGAGTGGAGTGAAGTTGAGGTCATTTTGGACTATTGCGTTGTGTATATTGCTTGTGTGGGATTTCGCCTGAAAGAATGTCTGTAAGCCGTATATTTGTTTTTGCCAAAGATGCTTAATATTTATCATGCCTCTTCCTCCCTTGTGTCTTGTAATAGTGAGTCTTTCTATTGCTGATTTAGGGTGTAAATGGTTGTGTTTTGTTAGTGTTGTGCGTGTAGTTCGTTCTATGGCTTCTATATCCGTTTTGGACCATTTTATAATGCCAAATGAATATGTTGGGATGGGAATGGCGTAGGTGTTTATGGCTTTAATTAAGTTTTTGCCCGATAATTGAGTTTTGCATATTTTACTTAATCGGTTTTTGAATTCAGTAGTTAATGTTTGCTTCGTGATATTATGGTCCAATCCTTTTAACTGTTTGTATCCAAGATATTTATATAGATCGTTCGCTTCCATAGCTGTTATACTGTTGTTGTCGTCTAACGTATAGTTTCCTGGTTGTATTTTTCCTTTTATTATGTGTAGTGTTTTACATTTATCAATGCCAAATTCCATGTTAATATCTTTACTGAATGTTGTGATATCTACTAATTTCTTCATGTCTTTGTCTGTTTTGGCGTATAATTTTATGTCATCCATATATATAAGGTGAGAGATGTATGTATCTATAGAAGAGTTTCTGAAATTATATCCGACTCGGCTTTTGTTCAGTAGGTGTGATAAGGGGTTCAGGGCGAGGCAGAACCACATGGGAATCAAGGAATCGCCTTGATAGATACCTTTCTTTATAGAGATAGTGCGTGTAGTTACTGTACTATTACCGACATTTACTTGAAGAGTGGTTTTTGATTGAGACATAATATTACGTAAAAAGTGTATTAATTTCGGGTCTATTTTATATATTTTTAAAATTTGTAGTAACCAGGAATGATGGATGCTATCAAAGGCTTTTTTGTAATCAATATATGTGCAGTGTAGGTTTCTATTTTTTGCAGTCACGTGTTTGTGGATGGTAGAATCTATGATCAGCTGCTCCTTACATCCCATGTGGCCCCGCCTGCATCCCTTCTGCTCCTCCGATATAATCTGGTTGTGTTCTATATGACTATTGATTTTCCTAGTTATTGCTGACGTTAATATTTTGTATATAGTGGGTAAGCATGTTATTGGTCTGTACTGGGATGGATCTGTGGAATGAGTTGTTTTGGGCAGCATATATGTTATACCGGTAGCTATAAACTTAGGTATATTTTGTTTGCCTAATATAATATCAGTCAAATTTTTTGCGATATATTTATGTAGTGATATTAACTTTTTATACCAATAGTTATGTATTTTGTCTATCCCCGGTGATTTCCAATTGTGAAGTCTCGCTGTAATATTCCTTATGTCTGTTTCTGTGATATCCTCAAATGCCATCTCTTCTATTGTATCCCATTTACTTCTTTCTGTCTCTATCCAATCTGCTTTGTCATTATGTTCTACTTGTTCTTCCCATATGTTGCTGCAAAATGACTCAAGCTGTATCTGTGTTGGCATGGATGTATCTGTCTGTGCCCGTTGCGTATTACTGCGCATGTTCCTGTAAAATCCTTTTTCATTTGTGGTAAATAAAATATTGTCATTTTTCCGTTTTTGTGATTTCATATATCTTCTGAGCCTATGTATAGTTCGTCCGGCGGGGTAAGAGCTAAAAGCCATAAAGATAAGTTAATTAGTCATCTATTGTAAAAAGAGCATAAGTGATTTCTTACATATATTGAAAGCTAACGTAAACGTCTGCATTAGGGTTCAATATCAAATGACATGACTAAAATTGCAAATGCAATAACAAACATCTGGAGGGTAGGGCTGCAACAAACGGGAAATTTCCATCTAGTATTCCGTTGGAACTGATTTAGTGATAACGTGTATATGCTATTTAGTTGTTTCGGTAAAAATGTTTCGTCCGTGGGAAGATAAAAAGGAAACCAGCCGTACAAGTGCTCGAACTCATTTAAACAGTCAAAGTAGGCACATAGTTCAAAATGTGTACAATGGACTTTTTAGAGAAATTGGACCCGCAGCATTAAAAAAAAACCTCTGAACTTACTCAGGTGCCATATGCAACTGTGAAAAAAATTATCTGTCTCGGTACAAGTGAAAGAGTTACCAATACCAATGTAGAAGCAAAAAAGTTTCCGAAAATGGACAACTTCACAGAAGATCTTATAAGTCGAATAATTTATGACAGCTATAGACAAAATATTGTTGTGACTATTGATAGCCTTCTGAAAAAAATCCAAGAGTCTGATGAAAATTTTCCTTACGGCAGAACGACACTTTGTGAGTACCTAAAGCATGCTGGATTTTCCTATAAAACCCTTGACAAACGTCACAAAATCATGGAATCACCTCGACTTGTAGACCTCAGAAAAGAATATTTTAAAAAAATACGAGAATTTCGGTCCGAAGGCCGAAATATAGTTGTGACAGATGAAACGTGGTACGACACTCACGACATTGTGAAGAAAGGTTGGGTTGATACGACCGGTAAATGCTGCCTTAACGCTCCTTGTTCCAGGGGACAACGCGTTATAATACTTCTTGCTGGATCTAAATACGGAAGTGTACCGGGGTCCCTTCTTTTATCTGCTAAGAATATTAAAACCTGTTCAGCAGACTACCATGAAGACATGACAGCGAATCTTTACGAAAAGTGGTTTCAAGAGCAATTACTGCCGAACTTGCCACCAAATAGTGTTATTGTGCTAGACAACGCCTCCTATCACTCCAGGCAAGCTAAAAAGATTCCGAACAGTTCTTCAAGAAAGGCTGATTTAATAACATTTTTACAAGAACGAGATCAAATAATACCTCTGAAGATAAAAAAGAAGGCTCTGTTAGATCTCGTCCAAAGCTCGAAGCCTGAGAAAAAGATGGTTATTGATGAAATGGCAAGGGAGAGTGGTCACACGGTTTTAAGATTACCGCCTTATTATTGCCAATTTAACCCAATTGAGTTGGTTTGGAGTGAACTTAAACAAAGAATACGACGTAACAATACCCAACCACAGCTACATTCGAACGTGGTCGAATTAGTTCGCAAGGAGACGATGCAAATTTCTAATAATGTATGGACCGCATGTTTTAGCCATGTTGAGGGTATCGAGAACACATTTATTACTCAAGATCAGCAACGCTTCGTTATTAACGTGACAGAGAGCTCAGACAGTGAATAATTACATTATTTTTATTAAAGTAGGTAATATATGATTAAATAATTTATGTTGTATTATTTTTACTCCATTCCATTGTTACATTTTTGACAACCCTATGCAGAAGTGAGGATGTCTTTTGTTAAAGAAACATAAAGTGCATTATAAGCTTTAATAGAAGTGTTTTTGGGTCGAATCTCACTCCGTCGTATTACGACTTCACACCTTTTGAAATAAAAATGCCATTGTAACAAGTTTTATGGCTTCTAGCTCTTAAACTGTCGGACAGACTATACTTTAAGCGCCAATTTCTGCTTTAATGTATCTAAGTATTCTTCTGGATTTCTATTATCTGTTTCATGTCTAGACATATGTTTACACATATCTAGACATATACCTACTTCTAAATATCTCTTCCACTCTTTTCACTACTTTCCGAGACCTATTATTATTTATGTATTGGGTGAGTTTACCGCAGTCTGCTCTTAGTTTTTCAATATCTTTTTCTGGTCTAACTTACCACGGAGGCTTATTAATGTCTTTTTTCCTAATGTTTGTTGAGTGTTCTGATATGTTATAATTCAGCTCTTCAGAGATGACTACCACTGTGCAGTAAATAAGAGTATGAATATCTGTTAGTTGCGTGTCGTCAGACAGGAATCGGTTCAGTATGTCTCGATCAAATAGGTAAACAAATTGAGAGAGTTGATTACTGTATTTTAATTTTGGTAATTTCGGTCTACTAGCTGGGTCCATTCCAGAGTAATTAGCGATTGCAGTATAAAATTTATCAAGATTTTTTTGTATAGTTGGTTCCGTTATAGGGTTGGGGTCAGCTAAGGCTTCTATTTCGTTTTCTAAAGTTAACGTTATAGTTTCAGTTTGGGTGGATCTGTGCGAGATGTCTGATTGTGTGTAAATGGTTTGCTGTGGATAATGTTGTGTATCATCTTGATTAAGCGATGGTGTAGTAGCGGTGGTATTTAAATTATGTTCTATGTCTTCATTTAATTGTGCTTGTAATTCTCCTTTCAGTTGGGCTAGTTCTTGATCACTTAGTAATTTATTTCTAATAATTGCTCTTCTTTGGTCGGATACACGTTGTTCGGTAACTTTAACAGTGGGGTATTGGCGTGAGAAAAGTTCATGCAACTTTTTACGATAAGTGGTCATGTCTGTCTCTAGTTTAGTAATGTTGTAGTAGGTGCGCATGATGAATAGGTTTACATCTTTGTTCCAGCTCATGCGCACCCTCGGTTTCCCAGCCTTAGTGGACGCAGGCAAAAAGGCATTATTATTATTATTACTAAGCTAACCAAACTATAGACCGTAGATATTTTGTAGTATTTACGGTCTAGTAACACGGCACATTCAGCCCCAAACGATTCGTGTGCGTATATTTAAATAATTCCTATATTAATATTACACATCCGGGCTGGAAGTCGCACATAAAAGCAACCCTGGACCACACAACCGGATTAAGATAAGGTTTACACGTGTTCGATTTCCGTAACCCGATGTCTTACACTCTCTCTCTGTCTGTCTCTTGAACACTCCTAAAAAGCCTAGCAGGCCATTGATGTTACCATATACTTGTATTAAACTTTAGCTGTATAATCCTTATTTCTTACAATAGCAGATTATATTACGAAATAGTAGTAATAATAATAACACTATTTAAAAGTTGCTCGTAGAAGATGGCCGCTGGAGCATACAGGTTCATCTGTGCCGAGGGTGTATAGAACGCCGCTTCGTGAGAGTGTGCCCCGGTCTAACCTTGTCCCCACATGTGTGTCGGCAGCGGGCCACGTGCAGCAGCACTACCGCGGCGCGGGCGGCGACTTCCCGTGCGTGTAGGCTCCCCAACAAGGCGCACCGACGATCTGGAGGATCGCAAGAAGCAGATGAGGGCGGCGTACGACCGACCGTCGTAGAGATCCCTGGGAGAGGCCCCTGTCCCGCGGTTGACATCTTTTGGCTGATATGATGATGACCTTTTTGTTTTATCTACTTTATTATTTATTTGTATAACACTGTAGATATTATTCCCTTCAGGGGTTCAATGATAAGGAAGCGACGATTATTTACACTCAATGAGATTAACAATCCTTATTTATAGGTACGTGTCGTAGTTGAATCGTTGATTAGCTGAAATTAATTTGTTTTGTTACAAAACGTAGGTACGCCTGTTACAGTCTCATAAATAATGGGGTACGAAATAATGGCTGGACAAAATTAAAACTGAAGATAATCTAGTTGTTATTAATTGTAGTCTTTATCTTTATAGATATGCAGATCCATTGTGCCAGGAAAACTGGCGAAGGATGTAGAAGATAATTAATAATTAATTTTTGGAAGCGAAATGTGGGGGTTTCCTACATACTACAACTACTAAATTCGCTTAGCAATGCTTAGTGATTTATGATCTAGCCTATTATATACCTACTTAAGATACATTTTTTATCAGATTAATATGAGTGATTATAAATGTGTTTTAACGTGCGCATGTTAATTAACATATTAATCTGTTATTTTAATTATTTATCGACATTCCAAAGTACTTAGGTAATATTACCTAGGTACCTGATTAATGATTGAACATTAGTACCTATCCATCTAGCTTGCTTAAAGGACTCATGCGTTCAGACTTATATTCATCATCATTATAAAATTACCAATGTTTCTTATGGAATTTAAAGGTTTTATGATTTAAAATCATTAAGCTACATACCAATAGTTATTAAATTCTTAAAACATTTATTTATAGCCAGATGTAAGGCAGTGTTGTAATAACTCAGCATATTCTATTGCCATCTGTTGTTCACCCAATCTTCTTTTCACAATTTCGATACATTCTTGAACTGGTAGGCATGTGAAGAGAGACTGGACATCAAAACTGACCATAACTTCATATATTATATTTTATGTGGAACCAAATATACAATTCGGACCCAAAACTTTTAACTTTGATATAAAATAACACGATAAACATGTGTCAAATTTCCTCGCATATTTGGAGAAAAGCAGTATACATGCCTCGGCAGGAATGGCATTTCGTGGATTCGTATCTATTGAAACCGTACTCATCCACGAGATGACTTTTCCCGGCCTCTGTAGTAATATACTATTATTACCTCCTTATTTAGTATAGCAATTCCATTCATTACCGTTTCAACCGACTTCCAAAAAAGGAGGAGGTTATATGTTCGATAGTTTGTATTTTTTATTTTTTTTTACTATATTTTATTTTTATTATTAGAAACCCTCAAATATTACAGGCCCTAACAATATTTTGTATATATTTTTCTAAAGTTATCAGTTATTTTCCTCTGGTTGTCATCATTTCATGCTGAGCTGATGATGGAAGGTACAATGAACTAACCAACTTTTACATTTCTTACTTCCAAAGACTCGAGATGCGTGCAAAGTGCCTCCTCAATCTTCCCATTCTTGGCTGTATAAAATACTTTATATCACTACTAAAATCTATCACTAAAAAGCAAAAAATAAAAATTTATAAATAAAAAAAGAACCGACTTCAAAATAAACTAAAAAGCCATAAATAATCTTTTATGTACGGTACGGATCACATTTGAATCACCTTTTGAAGTCGGTGCCAAACCTGAAGTAAATAAAGTTCTTTATTCAACAAAAATACGAATTACTATCACTAAATATATATGTAGGTAGATAATAAGTAAAGGCTTGCCGCCGCGGTTCTTAATAGTAATAAATGAATGGTTTGGCACCGACTTCAAAAGGTGATTCAAATGTGATCCGTACCGTACATAAAAGATTATTTATGGCTTTTTAGTTTATTTTAAAGTCGGTCCTTTTTTTATTTATAATTTTTTTATTGTCATGTGTCACGCCAAACTTCCAGTCGAGGACATCCACCTTCCATAATATTTATGTAATATATAAACACAATAATTGGAGCGGAATAACAACAACAAACTTTTAAAATGCTTTTAATAATTTAAATTAATTCATTGGCACATTTCACTTATGGTCGTATAGGTAGGCAGCGCTCATGAGAAAAACGACCCTCAAGAAAATACATCATAAAGTAGGTACCTAAATATGACTTTATCATTAACATCTCACTTGAATGCAATCTGTTAATACTGGCCTTAGACTGGCTATTTACCTACTAATAAGCGAAAATCCGAGAGCTAATAGACGGGATTACAACTTTCCACATTTAGCATTAGTTTAAGCCCAATTTCACCAATCGCGTAGCTGATTAACCAAGAACCCCTGGGCAAGACAAAAGAATGAGGTTTGTGGGTCAAAAGACAAAAGGCCCATGAGAGCTTGGGTGCCCTGGTGCAAGACACCGTCTAGCTCCGCTCAGCTCCGCCTTTGGATTTCACCATAATAAATAATAATAAATAAATAAAAAATAACAGAGCAAAGCGAAATTGGGCCAAGGAACTTAAGTATTTCATGCTAATTGTATTTGCACTGCACAACCGGATTACGAATATTACATTTACTGGTCACAAAACAATTACAATGAAAATAGAAATAACATCAAAATAAATAAATTGCCTTGTAAAATACACTTAACGGCAAGTTTAAGACTTAATTAATAACGAGTCGAAATACATTACCAACTCATATTACATTATACATATTACATACTACACATATCTAATCCGTTGGTAACATATATAATTAAGTAATAAAATATAGAACACCAAAACACCAAACTTTACATAAGTTTGTAGTCTTATATTATACTAGGGAATATAGTATACGAGTAGTATCATTAATAGGAATAACAGGAAAAAACAAAGAGGTAAAATTTACAAATATGTATATCAAAAAGTATAGTCATCTGCAGTCTTATTATACAGATCATATTACAGACGCTATAAGAACTTGGGAAAAATAGCTAGTGAGTAATATAATAATCGCATTAAAACACATATGTATGACTATTGAATGCTAATAGTACATTACTGCAGAAGTCGGGAAAATAGGGATTGCCACCCAAGTAGGTATAGCCGATAGTGTAATGAGGCCAGATAGGTATTACGAGGCTGGTAATCCCTTTAAACTTCAAAGTATTTAAAGTGCTTTCCCAAATACTCAAAGAAATAAAAATTTAATTAAATCAACAACAATCAATGAAATCGAATCACATACAGGAAATATTAAATTTCCCCAGTTTTTTTTTTAAATATATACGCCACCGCATTGGCGACGCTCATACCGGATTAAAACAAATGGCGTGAGACTTCGAGGCCTATTATAATACCTAATAAGGTTTATTACAACGTCAATATTTTATTGCATGTTTGAGAAAAGAAAATTATATTAATAGAATCTATTATATTTTTTCCTATTTATTGTATTATAGAAAATCTTGAGAAATTGCGGAAAAAACGCAAAGGGCTAAAGAAATATTATAACCATATCTAAACAAATATGTATAAGACTAGATAAGCACTGCCCGCTACCTAACCTCGAAGCTGTTAGTGAACCCGTGGTAGGGGTAGATGCCGCCGAGGATGTACTTGTAGCTTCCGTAGTGGTGCAGGCGGTACGTGCCCGGCGCCGTGCCCGCGGGCACGTGCCACTCCACCTCCGCGTGGCTCGTGCCCAGCACCTTGTTGTTGCGGTGCCAGATAAACCTGCAGTACAAAAAATGCATTAAGAACAGAAAGCAACTCTTTCTTGCTAACCAACTAAGCGCAACAGTCATGATAGGCGGTCTGCGCTCGAAGTGCACACCAACGAGCTCGTTTGACAGCTTTTTATGGGATTTTAATGGAAACTCTAACTGCTTCTCAGAACACCGGGATCTCCACTAGCTCGAAATGCCAAAAAGACAATAAAAGAAGTGAGGAGGTTGCAACTCTCGACTAACGCCGCACAAATGCTTAGTACGTAGCATCACGTAGTAGGTTGAGGTTGGAACTCCCAAAAAGATCGACAGTCAGGGAACGTCATCTTCGCCATGGCGCTGACTGCACGACGCGCTGTCAAACTTATAGTAGTTAGGATCGCGTTGATCTTGATTTAAACATCCTATTGCTATTATTTACGAGAAAGGTTGTCAATGGAATCGATCCGTAATGTATGCAATACAAGTTTTTGCCCGCAGCTTCGCCCACGTGCTAAGCGTAATGTCTTCATTGCAAGTTTCCCCATACAAACTTTGGACTCCGATTTCACCCCCTTAGGAGGTAAATTTTGAAGTCCTTTCTTAGTGCACCCCTTGGCCTTAAAAGGAACCTACGTGCCAAATTTGGAATCCCTAGAACCAGCGGTTTGGGCTGTGCGTTGATATGTCAGTCAGTCAGTCAGTTTCTTCGTTTATATTTGTAGAGATGGTAAATACTCGTATATCTATGTTCCCAGAGTACTCACGCCGTATCCGGCTAAGTTCGAAATAGCCAAGCAACACTGCAGTGGGTACGCGGATTACGCTAACTTGGCCTGTTAAGTATTATATGAAATCTCACTTGGTCTCCCAGTCGGCGTCGGTAGCGACCACCGTCCAAGCGTCGTCCGCTTCCGACTCGAGTCTCTCCACCGTGGCGTACCAGCTCCCGTGCCGGATATTATTGCGGGGGTGACCAGATACCTAGCAACGTAATATTGGGTTTAAGAATAATTCAAAATTAAGTTAATTGCACTGCACTGCAGCAAAGGGCGTCTTCTAGTAAAGGGACGATGGTGACGAAATCCTGCTTTTAATTTTTGTCAGTTAACTACACCATTGTCCAGCCCCCATTGAAGACTTGGTTAGTGATTATTCACTAGCGTCTACCAAATGGAGTCAGATTTTGCCATTGTCAATTATGATTGAATTGATAAACAATAAATATCCTCCCTAAACTTCCGAGCAATACTATTTTGCCCCACGCAGTTGGTTCAAAACGACTGTAATCGTCAGTCGCTCGGGTATATTTTTTCTTGTTCCTTCTCGCTGGCTAATATGCTGCGATGACTGCTTAACATCAAGTAGGCTGCACGCTTGTTTTCTACCGTAGTAGTATGAAAAATAAATTAGCAGTGCGGATGACACATCTGAATGAGAACTGCACTGCGCCTGCAGCAGTGCAGCTGGATAGTGCAGTTCCGGTACGTTTAGTTGTGAGGACCACAGCTCGCAGCTCGCAGAATACTGTAAAGTGAAGATTGACCTTCACGGAGGGTGATCTATTTAAATTAAGAATAACGACTGTCTCGTTCTATTTTTACAAGCTTTTATGTAACTTGCGATGTAACTAAATATTTATTTTCGGGTAGAATCTTGCAAGTTAAATTTGACCTACTTTCCGGTTTCCAATTGAGCTAAAATATGGTATACTTACTTGTGATGTGGTGATGTATGTTTGGTGACAATGCAATAGTATGATACCATCGAACTGATCTGACGATGGAGCAGGAAGGTTGTCTTAGGAACTCTGTGATAAAATACTACCGAGTTTGGGCTCTTTAGAATCGTCTCGGTGAGTAGTTTAAGCGTTGATGGATGTTCAAAGAAAAGTACAGTTGGCAAGAAAAGTTTTTCACATAAATTATATTTTTGATAGAAACTTATTGATAATAGAAATTAGTCTTAAGTCAGCTTTCGAACAAAAAAGATATCCAAAACCTCTATACATATTGTTTTTACTGCTTGCGGGCTTCAGCCGCAACCCCCACAGTACTCACAAACAGCGCAGAGACCACGTCCCCGTAGCTGTACCGCGGCTGCGGCTGGCGCGTGCAGTCGCCGAACTCGTGGCCCCAGGGCGCGGCGTCCCACAGCACCGGCGGCACCAGCGTGATCAACTGGTCGCTGAAGTCCGGCGGCTGCGGACCAGGGTCCAGGGACACTTCCTGAAGAAGTGACCAGGTTTTTTGAACTCGAATAGTTTAAGTTTTCTTAGATGTATCAAATTTCAAGTCAATGCGAGTGAAAGTGGATGAAAACCAACTCCCACTATTTTGGGCGGATGGCCTTGTACGCAGGGGACCGATTCGACGTCACAAAAGGTGCCATCATCCCATATAGAATCTGATTTTAACAGAACATATTTCACAAATTACAGGCGTTGATTTTTTTAAGCAAATAGCCCTTCAAGACTAAATGTAGGTATGATCGGTCTTTTCGTAAATGTAGGATACATTAGGAAATTAAATATACAGAAAATGTATTTCAACCTTACCTTGATCAAAGCTTCAGTTAGTTCAACATACTTGTTCAGGTAAATGTCGAGGGTGTGCGGGCCGAATATCGTTGATGCAGCCTCATACCTTTGTGCCTGTAAAAGCAAACATATTGATTACTAGCTTCTGCCCGCGACTTCGTCCGCCTTAAATTCGTTTATCGCGGATAAGCGTATTTTTCCGGGATAAATTGTAGCCTATGTCCTTCCCCGGAACTCAAACTATCTCCATACCAAATTTCATCCAAATCGGTTCAGCGGTTTAAGCGTGAAGAGGTAACCGACAGACAGACAGACAGACGGACATACTTTCGCATTTATAATATTAGTATGGATTCAAGCCGGGCACTCACTCAACTCGTAACACTGTAATAACATATAATCTGCCAACGTAAAATTTCACGGTTATATGTGTGTTTTGTAGTCCTAGTAACTGTTGTCCTCGTTGTGTAGACAACTCAAAGAGGAAAACTGTTTTTGTCCTGCCTACCCCGAGACAACTGGATATCCGGACATAGTGATTCCCTATCTTTAGTAACACATCTTTCTCAAAACAGTTAGCAGTCGTAATTTTCAAAGCTTAACCTACCTGATACTCTTCAGGAGTTGCAATGTAATCCGAATAGATGTTGGCCAAACCCGCGAGCACCACTCTCCTGCCTGCTCCTGCGACTTTGCCCACGACATTGCGCAGGCGACGCCCGGACATGGTGGTGAACTCGCCCGGGACGGCGGCCAGAAACAGACCACCTATACGGGCCACGCTGCAGGACACGATTTTCGGTTGCCATTCGTATGGAAATTTTGCCTGAAATTTATAGACATGAATAATAAAATTAAAATAATGTTGATTCCTTCATAGTGACTCGATCCTGCATGTGGATGTTTTTTTTTTAACTAAATACCGTAAAAACGATTTCAAAATGTGATATTCAAATTTAAATCGGCCAAGAAATTCGCATAATATAGGCATATTTTAATCTAGTAATTAGACAGAGTGGTCCGACGTGCACTGTTACGTCATAGTGCACTCCGGCCATATAATCTCCATATTAAATTCTGTTTTGCTAGAAAGAGATAGAATAAACTGTTTGATGACTCATATCTTGGTTATTTTTATAGTTATGCGAAAAATTCTGTTTGTCTACTGTTTGTTACACGAATGAGCTTTTAATAAAGCAAAAGTTAAAATTCATGCATATTCTCTATTCCCATCATTGAGGGCGATGTTCGTATCCATTTTAAAAGGATTCAGCCTTTAGCATTAGCTATGCTCAAGGTTCTTAACCAAGTAAACCATTTGTTCGGCTCTCTTAAGAGAATTGTGGCTCTTTTCCTACGATGCCGTACCATCAGCCACACGCCTCACTGACCATTGGTAGACCTTATCGACATTGACATAAGGCCTACAGATGATCACTGTTTGTACCTGACTTTCGTGTCATTCAAACGTCAACATGATGTGACATTGAGTTTGGCGGTAAAAAAAACAATTTACATACATGAACATAAATAAATTAAGAGAAATAGAGGGCAAAACTAGAAAGTTTTGCCCTCTATTGATTTGCTTAGCTGAGCTGAACCGTGCGACAATTGACTTTGTCTTGAAATTATTGGCAAGCGTTTTCTCATTCCTTCTAGTGAGCTTTAAAACATTTTAATTTCATAATAATGTCGATAACTATCGACTCACTGGCCCCGTTGCCAGTAGAATAGGCTAAGGCGCACGGCATTTGGCACTTGATATCCTCGTCGGTGGACTCGGCAATGTAATCGCTATAATATTATAGTCGCGCACGGCGTTCCGCACCAGGTTGCAGGTGGTGGTGCTCTGCTTGAAGTTGAAGTCCCGTCCAGTCCATCATGTGACCCATTGCCGTCAGACAGCAACATAATATCATACACTGATACTCTAGTTTCATCGTGATGTTGGTAAAAACTTACCCGCCCTGTTGCTAATAAGATAGGCTTAGGCGCCTGACATTTAATGTCTTCATCGGTAGGCTCTGCGATGAAGTCGCGCACGGCGTTCCACAGCGGGTTGGTGGTGGTGGTACCCTGCTTGAAGTCGAAGGCACCCGGCCCGTCCGTCGTGCCGGCCGCGAAGCTGTAGCCCATTGCCGGGAGACAGCCTGACACTGTTTCACTCTAGACGAATGTATGAATAATACATGTCAGGTCAAGGAATAACCAGGCCAAAATTTTACCCATACTTTTGTGAAAGGCTAATCCAATACATGGTAGAATACAACTTCATATTATTCAAACGACTCATCAATTAGTTTTTTTAGTACTTGTTTAAAAATAGTTTAGACTGGAAAAGCAAGTAATAAGTAGCATAGTTTCATAAGGTTATTTTATCCGTTGCATCATAGAATTTATTGTGATATCAAATACCGCGTATAAAATGCCAAATGCACAATAAATTTAACTTCATGATTATATATATATGTGTGGGTATGATTGATTGTATAATTTAAAAAGCCACTTGACCGCGCGGAACTAATGCTGACAAATGTATAATTAAACGTATGACCAATTCGATTACAAAAACGGTCATTCATGAAGAAAAGTGAAGTTAGCAGTTGGCTTTCCGTATAATACAATACAATTCAATAATTTATTTCCGTCAACTTACTTTAATGATCTTTAATTTAATTACAAAAAATCTTAAATAATAGGCATTAAGCGTGCATAAAAAATAAGCACATGTATTATTCCTGCTATGCCGTCCTGTTCGTTCTACTTACGGCGTTGAAAGTCTCAGTGACAGGGTCGTATGGCTTAACTTTCTGGTTCGGCATGTCCACGAACTGATGCACGATGCCCAAGGGCCCCGTCAGATCTTCTCCTGGTTGATTGAGCACTTTCTGTAAATTTCAAATTCTGAGTAGGGGTATAAATGTTATATACAGAATTATAGGAAATTTAGCAGGTGTAGATGCAAAAAGCGAGCTGACACAGAATTCAGTAAATAGAACTCAATACGAGTCTTCTCAAACAGAATTTTTTAATCTTACCATAGTCTCGAACATCTTGGTGGCGATGATCTACGTGCTCTCGAACATGCCTCGGCCCTCAACTTGCAGAGGAGCTCCTGTCCTCTACGAAAAAGCTTCTGCTGGTTGCAGCCCTTACCGAAACCCATACCGGAGATAAGCGACCAAAGAACTCTCTTACCATAGCCGTCTCGAACATTTTGGTGGCGATGATCTGCGTGCTCTCGAACATGTCTCGGCCCGGGCCGAAGGCGAAGCACTCTTCACCATGCAGCTTGCATAGCAGGTTCTCCTGGTCGCAGACCTTGCCGGAGATGCTGCATCGAGGACCGCGCGTGTTGGGAGACACATCGCCGAGGTTGGTAGACGCGAAGGCGCATACTACGCGGCCCTGAAATGAGTCGTATTTAATTGACTTAGCGTCGATATAAGAAAGGGTGTAGAAAGGATTCAAATTATGTTGCCCACTGCCTCACAATGGTAGATCGTCCTTACTTTTGTCTGAAGGAGCCTCATACAAAAACATGTTTAGTCATTTTAAAACATTTTTTGTGACATCCTCATAAGTCCGTATTTAAGTTTGAACCAGCTTATTTTCTCGATTTGAAAGTTTTACTTAATACGTATAAATTAGGCTATACACTTAAAAAGAAACGGTACCTAGTGTGGCCCCATGACAATTCAGTCAATGCGATCCTTTACCTGTAAAATTCAACTCCAGTCATCTTCCAAAACTTACCTTTCCGGGCAATGTCGCATTGCCGTTCAAGGCCTTTTCCATGAGCACAGAGGCGTAGCCCACGTTGTCCGAGGAGATCAGCTTGTTGGTGTTGTTCATGCTCGTGGGGTGCACCGCGAACCAGTTGATCACGCCGATGACGCGGCTGTCCGGGGCCAGGAACCGCACCTGGGCCAACGTCTTGTCGGTGTCGTATTTGAACCTGAGATAAGACGGAACAGAAGATAGTCAATCTTGAACACATTTATAATATGATTGATCACTTATTATTGTTCCAGAGTTCTGAGTAACTTACGTACTCATGTATAGTAACTTAACTGTAGTTTATATTTATTATTGATTTGTTCCGGAGGGGTGTTCAGAATATACATGAATAGGGGAAGCAGGGGTAACACCAGTCACCGGGTAATGGCGCTGACCTCAATAACTTGATAAAACTAGTGCGTATAATGGCGGCTTGCGGGTGTAAGGGAGCGGGGAGTAACGCTTAAGCCAGTGGCAACAGGCCCCACCAGCCCGCTCGAAATACTTGAGAGTGAGAATCGTATGTTTGTTTTGAGCTACTTCGATCTTATTTTTCAGAGGATGTTTTTGTCGGTAAGTTCAAAATTGACACATTTACATATTATATTTCTTGTTATTCTTATTCTTAAACTATTTAAGTTAAAGGCCAAGTTTATATTATTGTACAATATTACTAGTATAATTTTAGATTTCACTTTGAATACGAGACGGCTGATTGGGGGTAATACTGCTCGGATGAACGAAATTACCCCTCCACGATCGCCATTACACACTATGTTTTAAATTGTCAAAGAACTACCGGCATAGGGCGAGTAAAACTTAATCAACGCAAAAGCCGCTATTGAACGGGGGATGTCTAAAAGAAGAGCAACGATTTCATTCAACATCCCATTTTCTACGTTAAGAGAGAGAATGATGAACGACAACCTTGTTAGTCCCCAACTTGGTCGTAAGCCAGTGTTTACTAGATATTAAGAAGTGAAATAGCTGAACAGGGAAAGCTGTTCGGTTAATTCTATTTCGGGTTAACAGTCAAAGATTTGCGAAAACATATGAGATCTCTGTTCTTAAAGTTATACCAATTTTCGTATGTTGATTTTACCAAAAAAAAATCCTGGTTAGCATGTATAATTTAAACATGACTATGATAAGCAACGTTAATTTAGTTGTACGGGCTGATCTCTTGTTGTTAATTAATGAAAGTATATCTTAATTATATTATTTGGACTAATGTCGGTTTGAGCGTTATAACCCCATTGCCCGAATGGCATTACCCATAGCTGATGGTAATGCCGTTAATTTCTTTGTTTTTTAAAGTTTTTTTCTCCTTATCTGAGAGATTTTACTATATTTTGTGTTTAAATTCTAATAACTGATTAGATACACTTGTGTTATGTTTGATTTTCTCTTAATAAACATTGATAGTTGCAAAAATACCGGCATTTTCCCTTAAGTGAACGTAATTCCCCCTGCTTCCCCTACTTAAAGAATTTCATACTTGGCCCTCTCTTCAGGTGGATTTCGCAAGTAGGAGGTGGGTGACCTGTTGATATTGGCATCAAGTAGCTCAGCCTCACCATACTCCATCCGAGCTGGCGTCAAGTTGTTGTGAGCCATGATTATACTCTGCAAACGTGACGACGAACAAGAAAATTAAACAGTCATTAAACAAATATTCGCCTACACTTATCAGTCTCGGTGAATAAAATCTGTAATTAATTGTGTATATGATGTCTATTCCCAGAGTGACTTGCCTGATGGTAAGTGACCAAGGTTTAAATTAAATATCGAACCCAAAATAGGTTAATCAAACAAGGATAATCAGCATCTGGTGAGCCAAAGCATACCTTTAATATCCCAGCAATGTAACTGACATAAGTCTCCTTGACGAAGCCAAGGATAGGCAGATCGAAGAGGAAGTGCATCAGGAACCCTCCAGGAGTGGAATGTGTATGAGTGCCGCTTATTATGACGTTGTTATCGCTGTAGATGTCACCGAAGCGCTTTTGAAGACGTTTTACTATCTAAAATCAATAATTGTCAAAAATTAAATATGGTCTTAGTACACAGCTCAAGATAGTATCGCACTGATGAAAAGATCCAGTCTGAATGGATAAGAATATGAGACGAGGCGAAAATAAAATCCAAACTCAGTCCGTATTTTCAGGGTTCTGAAACCCTAGTAGTGTGTAGGTGAGCATTAGTAACCGTGTGGAGATGAGAACCATAAGTATTTCGTACTAAGTGCCGTTTTAGACGCGGTGCCGTAGATACCAAAAGGCTAAGGGGACGTCCATTAATTATGTGAGCCGTCTGGGGGCATCGGGAGCGGGTCAAGCTGAATCTCACGTAATTTAATTAGAAACACTAATTTTAAAAATCTTACGTGTGTGGGGGGACGGGGGGAGAGGCTAAGCCCAATCTCTCAAACGCCTCACGTAAATAATGGACGCCCCCTAGAGCCGTACATCGGGGCCCCCAATATTTCGGGGACCTCGAACAGACATGGGGCCCCAATCTTATTTTTGCACTGGTTACCTACGCCACTAAGCTATTGCTAATAATGCTAAATACACCACATTAGGTGCAAAGTAATTGATGACTGACCTCTTTTCTGACTCCGTGGCCCATCATAGGCGCGTCTACAGACACGAACACGAGCCTCTGCGTGCTGTTCCCACTGTCATCGGCCAACACGAACGCTCGGGAGAACTGCCGGAGGTGGATGCCGTGCCCGATTTGTTGAAAGTGGGCGTAGCCCATCTGAAATGTGAAAAAAATCACTCAGGTCGGCATTATTTGCAACGTAGTCAAGTAGGCAGGGTAACAGTGTGTCTATTTATACAATGGCTGCGATCCTATTGGAGCTGCATCACTTTAACTTTTTATTTTTTATGCGGTTTTCAGCAAGTAAGCTGCAGCCAAATTACGAATATGTTACACATATCTATATTAGATTAGATTTTGCCCGCGACTTCGTCCACGTACAATTTGCATGCAAATTTAATTGCCTCTATTATATTTTTAGTGCACCTCTACGTTTTCAAAGGTATCATCATCATCAGCCAAAAGACATCCGATGCTGGACGTAGGCCTCCCCCAAATAACACCACAATGACTGCTCCCGCCTCTTAAGGTATATTAGTTTTAAATTTCATGTTCATACATTCAGCGGTATGGGCTGTTTGTGATAGAGGTCGCATGTGGATCGGGTAAATGCAGGCTTAGCAGACGTATACACGGAGATCAGAAAGGCCGAAGAATATTGAAGAAGTGCTGAAAGCTCTTGATAATGAAAACAGCTTGAACGATTTAAGCGGATTACTTTTATTACAGAAGAACATAAAAGTTTGGTACATTAACAGAGCAGAGGTTTCTGACAGTAAGCGGAGCTATATTGTTTTTTTTTTAAGTTACATAAATAGTGAGGCGGTCAGACTTAGTGATGCACCAACACAAAATTATTTTACGGTTATTATAATTATAATGCATACATCAAACTCAACACGCCCTCTTATGCTTTATAATGGTTACCCAAACAAGACATAGAGCAAATAGTCATGCGAAAGAGCTTAGAACATATTTACACATATACCTATATACACACTAAACCCTAACAACATTACAGGCCTTCACAAATTTTACATGTTTGGTAGGGCCTAGCGCCTTAGTAAAAACGTCAGCTATCATAGTATCCGTGGGAATGTACATAACATGTATAGAATTATTTAGCACTAAATCCTTTACATAGTGATACCGTAGGTCTATATGTTTTGTTTTCTTGTGACTGTATTCCTTGACTTGTAAAAGCTTCTGGGCGCTAAGGTTATCGTTGTGTAAATTTATACATAATTCTACATTTACAATTTCTGAAATAAAGATTTTAATGAAGCAGATATCCTTACAAACATCACTCATCGCCAGATATTCTGCCTCAGTGCTAGAGAGTGCTACACAGCGCTGTTTCCTTGACTCCCAATTGATGGTGTCATTTCCAAGTTTAATGATAAAGCCTGTGTAGGACTTTCTATCAGTACAGTCATTCGCCCAATCTGCATCGGCATTGGCATTTAAGTTACAATTGTTATTTTTTGCAAAAACCAAACCATAATCAATTGTCCCAGCTAAATACCGTAACACACGTTTCGCTGCCAGCCAATGAGTTTCATCGAAACAATTATTAAATTGCGATAGTTGGCTGCAAGCGAATTCAATATCAGGTCTTGTACATAACACACAAGTACATTAAGGATCCCAGAAGTTGACTAAAGTTGAATACATCATCAATTTTTTCTGGGATATGTAACTTACTATTTGGCAACATGGGTGTTGACACAGATTTACAATTTTGCATTCCATACTTGAAAAGTAATTTTCTTACATACTCGGACTGGTCAAGTATTAACATTCCCTTAGACCTGTCTCGAGTGACATTTATACCTAGACAACTTTTCAGAGCACCCAGGTTCTTAACATTAAAATTGGTTTCCAAAAGTTTCAACAATATTTTTTTAATTACTGCTATCTTTACCATAAAACAAATAGAAGTCATCAACATAAAGAGCTAATATGACTAAATCATTTTGTGACTTCTTTGTATAGACACAGGGTTCACACTTACTTTGTACAAATCCATTGGAGGAAAGTAAGTTATGAACTTTGATATCCCAAATTCGACTGGCTTGTTTTAATCCGTAAATACCTTTTAGTAATAAACATACTTGAACACCACTATTGAAACCAGGTGGCTGTTCCATGTAAATTGTATCTTGTAGGTCCCCATTTAAGAAAGCTGAGGTGACATCTATATGATCTATGTTTAATTCCATTTTATTGGCTAAGCTTAACAATATACGCATACTTGAATGACGGACTACTGGGGACGAGATGTCAGTATAGTTTACTCCGTGAACTTGAGTAAAGCCTCTGGCAACTAGACGAGCTTTGAATTTGTCGAACTTACCAGAAGCATTGCATTTCGTTTTATATACCCACCTGCACTTCACCACATCCTCTCCCACAGGACGATCAACCAACTTCCAGACATTATTGGCTAGCATAGAGTTATACTCATGCTCCATGGCAGCTTGCCAATGCTGACTGTTAGGACCAGATATTGCTTCCTGGTAGGATTGTGGCTCATTGAGCGACATACAATAAGCTATCAGTGAGTAATCTGTTTCGTAATCATCATACCTGGCCGGGAGCTTGGACCGGGTACTACGCACCGGGCGCGCGTTGAGTACAGGCGACACGGGATCTGCAATACCTTCCCCTCCAGCTGACGCCTCGTACGATGACGTCACACGCTCCAAGCGCGCGTCATGCAGTGGCGAGTCAGCAAAGACCTGGACATCTTCATTTTCGCTGCCTATGCAGTACTCCTCCAGAGCCGGAATCACTATCATTTAAACTGATTTTTTGACTAGAATTTAATAAACTTAAATTATTTTCACTATCACTAATGGCTTTCTTAGTACTATGATTAGAACCCGGTTCCATATAATTACTAGAAGACGAAATATTATCATTTTTATTATTGTGATTATCAATATTTAATTGACTATTATCATTATTAACATGAGACCATTCATAAAAAGATAATTCACAGTCAAGTTTATTAAATTAAATATTATTCATGTCACTCTTTTTATAAAACTTATTTTCTAAGAAAGCTACATTCCGAGAGAAAATCACTCTATTTGGATTCATGGGGTCTAACAACCTATACCCTTTGGAATTTTCACAATAACCCACAAAAACACAGGGACAATCTTACACAAATCGACCTAGTCCCAAACTAAGCAAAGCTTGTACTATGGGTACTAGGCGGTTATAATACTTAAATACATAGAAAACATCCAAGACCCAGGAACAAATATTCGTGCTCATCACACAAACACTTGCCCTGGCCGGGATTCGAACCCAGGACCGTCAGCTTCGTAGGCCGTTGTACAACCCACTGAGCCAAACGTGTCGTCAGAGATTTTGCTTTTAGGATCTAGCTTTTGGCGTTTTTGCTCAGGCACAAGCGAGTACGCGATACAACCGAATACGCGTAAGTGACTCAGGTCTGGTGTAGAGCCAGACCACATACCTTCTGGAGTCAGTCCCGACAAAACAGATGTAGGACTCCTATTTTTTAAATAAATTGAGCACATCACAGCCTCACCCCAGTACTTATTACACAAACCGGCATCCTGTAACATGCATCTCGCTATGTTCAAAATCGTCCTATTTAGGCGTTCTGCAACACCATTTTGCTGTGGACAGTATGGTATGGTAGTTTGATGAATAATGCCATGTTTAGCTAAATATTCAGAAAATTTCATATTGCAATATTCACCACCCCCATCGGAACGCAAAACTTTCACTGGCAGGCCTAACTGCTTTTCTACAAGTGACTTAAATTTAGTAAAGCTGGACATTACCTCAAATTTATGCTTTAGTAGGTACCCAAAGGATTTCCTTGTGCAGTCATCTGTATACGTAACCAAGTACTTCGCACCGCCATGGCTGCTTACTTGCATTGGTCCAACAACATCTGTATGTATTAGTTCCAATGGTTTGCTGGCTCGTGATGCTCCTCCCGCAGGGAAAGGTTGAGCGCTCAACTTCCCCTCAAGACAAGCCACACAGTCCTCTAAGGGCTGTTTACTCTGAAACAGAACACCAGTAGCAACGCCATCTTTTAAGGAACACATACCTTTAAGATTTAAGTGGGCCAAGCGCTTATGCCAAGTGTTTACTGGCACATATGAAGCAGCAACATTTGCACTCTGTGCTTCCTGCCTATTACACAGGAACATAGAAGAATGCACCTCCTGCGAAGATACACCAAACTGACAAACACCTACATTTAACTTGTAGATACCATTCTTATTACAAGCAGTGTCTATACATTTGCCAGAAACTTTATCAACAATAAAACATCCACTGTCATCAAAAATAACCTTAAAGCCCTGTTCTGATAGTTTACTTACAGACAAAAGATTTGTTGAAAGTTCAGGGACATACAACACATTTCTCAAATGTTTTACAAAATTTCCATTTAAATTGATGTTACCAACACCACAACATTTCAATTCTCCTCCATTAGCTATAGTTTATAGTTTGACTACTAGATGTTTTGAAATTTGACATATATTGCTTATTATTAGACATATGTGTAGAACAACCAGAGTCAATATACCAATCATCGGCTTGATATTTCACCATGAAGGCAGACACTAGAAAAGTCTTATCACCATCATTTAATATCTTCTTGTCACGCTTTAATTTGAAACATTTTGATCTGATATGCCCAAGCTTCTTACAGTAATTACAAGTCACTTTCTTCTTGCTAATAAATGCAGTGTTGGTAGTAACAGCATCATTTCCATTGTGTTTCCTGAACTCCTCTTGAAGGATTCGGGCACGCACCATTTGACTGGATAATGTACTCGCCATACATGCAGTCTCAAGATTTGACACCAAGGCATCATATTCAGTAGGCAAGCCACTAAGGAGCATCTCCGCTACTTCGCTATCATCTATTACTTTGCCAATATCGGCTAGTTGTTGTACTAATGTCATAACAGCTTCAATGTACTCACTCATAGATGCAAATTGATTAAATTCCATGTGATGGAGACGCCTCAACAGCAGTACCCTTCGATAAAGGCCCTTGTCCTCAAAAACTTTAGCGAGCTTTGTCCAGGCGTCCTTTGCAGATGTAGCATCCCGGACATACTGGTAGCAAGCCGTCTTCATAGATAAACAAATCCTAGCCAGAGCGCGTTGATCACGATGGATATCCCCATCAGTGCCTAGTACGCAGCCCCAAAGGCCTTCCAAAGTTAATAGCATTTTCATAGTGAACTTCCACGTGTTGTAGTTCAGCATGCCTTCCAATTTCTCAATTTGCACGCCAGCACCGCCAGCGCCAACCATAGATGAAGGCGGCGCGGCAGGCACGGCGGCCAAAGTGGGCGTTCCAGCATTGATCCCCATAGGATCGGCGGGCACGTGGCCGTCGCCGGCGTTTAAGGTGTCGATATCGGTACTAGACATATTTTAACGTCAGCACGAACAAACGTACAAATAATATTATACGTACACGAACACGATCACCAGCGCTTCTCGCTGCTCCCTTAAAAGCCTTTAAATCGCACTGGGCCCATAACCTGATAGAGGTCGCATGTGGATCGGGTAAATGCAGGCTTAGCAGACGTATACACGGAGATCAGAACGGCCGAAGAATATTGACGAAGTGCTGAGAGCTCTTGATAATGAAAACAGCTTGAACGATTTAAGCGGATTACTTTTATTACAGAAGAACATACAAGTTTGGTACATTAACAGAGCAGAGTTTTCTGACAGTAAGCGGAGCCATATTGTTTTTTTTTTAATAGTGAGGCGGTCAGACTTAGTGATGCACCGATGCACGATGCATTATAATTATAATGCATACATCAAACTCAACAGTTTGTTGTCTGTCAAAACTATAGATGTTCCGATTTCTTTAACAAATGTCTACCTACATTTGTGTAATGTAAAGTGACTTATCAATTGAGGAACGAGATACTTAAGTAAAATATTTATACTTAACCGTTTTTATTGAGTAGACACAGTGAGTTTGATCCGATTCATATGATAGTCTTAAAATATAATATAAGAGCACAAACATGTATGGGTCGCGTGTGCTTCCACTTTAAACCTTCTGGACGCTTTACGTTAAACGCTAAAGTGTCACTCGCACGCCACTCTGAAGCAAGAGAGCCAAACTAGTCCTTACCTGACAGCAAATAGGTTGATTCTGCACTGTAAGTAGGTAATACTTACACTTATAAGTGGCGTCATGGTCACGACAACTCGTAACACCTTTAGGGGTTCTTGGCTTTCAGGGTAAATCGGCTTATAATATACACCTATAGTAATGCCGACGATCCTACGAACGTTCCTAATACATAATACCTAACTAACAGTTAATAACTGTTAAGTTATCATCATGGCTTCAGCTGTTAAACTCACGCTTAGTAATAGTGATGCAGAAGATCACTGCATGAGAAGAGTTCTAAGAAACCTCTCTAAGACGAGTGTTTAGTTCAATAACACACAGTCAATAACACACAGGGGACAATCTTACACGAATCAACCTAATCCCAAACTAAAGCCAAGCTTGTAGACGATATTTAGATAAATTATTAAGTATACTTAAATACATCGAAAACATCCAAGACCCAGGAGCAAACATTCAAGGTCATCACACAAACACTTTAGGTTAATTAATATTTAGGTTCTGGAGATATTTACATACGAACGTACATTCCAAGTTCGTATATTTGAAAATATATAATTCGTTTGAAAAAGTGATTTGTATACGTATCTACACATAAGTAGGTTAGGTACTAGGTACCAACGAGATCTGATAAATCTTGTTTAAGCAAAATTTACCAATATATTTGGAACACATTTTGTTCACAAAGCGCATCACCTTACGCACTATGAAGTAGATGTACACGCACAATTTTAGGTAAGTATGTAGGTCATACGTTCGATACAAGTCAGCATTATTATTATTAATCTATCCTAATCTAACAATGTTAATATTTGTATCAGTGTGCCTCTCGGTGGCATGTGTCCTAAACGAATGTATCTACGGATATCTTTAGGGTTCCGTACGCAAAGGGTCCCAACGGAACCCTAAATATTATAATTATCTGCTGACTCTCCGTCCGTCTGCCTATCATAGAGCTCTAATCCTTGAACTGTGATAGGTAGACACTTGAATTTTCACCAAACTCTGGCCGCTGTGACCGTTATAAAAAACAAACGTTAAAAATGAGATTAAATTTAAAAGAAAAGCGGCTAAGTGGGAGTCGGACTCGGGCAAAGGGGGGTACAAATTTTCACTTACCTTAACTTTATTACCCGGTTCCGGTTGAGTTATGTTTGCACCTGATATCTATAGCAGTACATACAACTGAGGTGCAAACTTAACGCAACCAGGTTGTTCAAATACTTAGGTTATTTGAAAATATAAATAAAAAAAAGCGGCCATGTGCGAGTCGGACTCGCCCATGAAGGGTTCCGCAGCCGTTTATACAAAAAAATGCACTACAGATGAAAAAAATACGATATGAAAAAAAAAACACTAACAAAAGAGCGTATCTCCCCGGCACTTGCCTTTTACTGAGAAGCGCAGTTTTTTGGCAATAACTTAGAAACGGTATGTCCGATCATGTTGAAAACAATTTTTGTTGGAAGTATTTAAAGCTTTATATTTGTAATTTTTTACACATTTTTTGAACATACCGTTTAGAAAATAGAGGGGGGACCCCATTTTTGCTACTTTCGGAGCGAATATTTCGGAAAATGTTCACTAAATCAAAAAAAAATTTTAGAAATCACAAAGTGTTTTTAGAAGAGCTGTCGAAATATGTGCCACACATAGATATTTACTGATTTTTTTTCTGTTTTGGTTACATGTATGGAGTGCCCCCCCTAGAAATATATATATCTTTTATTTAACTATCAAACTAAGTAGCGGTTTACACATGACATCTTTGCTCCAAATTTCATCAATGTACATCTTATAGTTTTGAGTGAAATGCCTATGATATACGGACAGACAGACAGACAGACAGACATATACCCTTTTAGATTCGTCATGTCTGACGAATCTATAAGGGTTTCTTTTTTTGGCCATTTTGGCTACGGAACCGTAAGTTAGCCGTGAACATGGTTATAATTTTCGTGTAATATGTATTGTTTTTTTAAACAAATTGTGAAAATTTCAAAATTTTCGTTTGTTAAATTTCGGAGATACTCGTAAAGGGAGGATGGTGTTTTTTTTTTACATTTTCCTTAATATTACCAAATCTAATCACAATAAAAAAAAAATATTCCATAATGTGTAGATTATGCCCTTTCATATGATACCCTACTTAACCCAGTAGACCTTTAGTACTAGACTTTTAATTTTCGCCCAATAATATTTGTCGTTTTTTTAGAAAAAAATTTTTTTTTAAATATTTCCTTTGCAATAGTTGAGAATCTCTCATTTATTGAAGTCGGGTAAAACAATAAAGTAAAGCCACTCGCTGCCGTCCACACAGGGACAAAGCCACAGCTTACCCTGAAATACCAAAGATCCATCAGGATCAAATTCAACTACCTACAGTGAAATGATAATGATGGTGATTCAATAACACGAATACATCAATTTTGCAAGCACATTAAACTTGTGATGATTTACTCTCAAGCAACAAAACCATGATCACTACATGCCGCGGTCAAAGCCGCGGTCTCGAACCGGCGAGGAATGCCCGTTATAGTCACACCGTGTCGTATTATGAGCTCTTTATTAGTTAACATGAGCTGGTAGTAAGAGTCCGGAGATTGACCTGACCGGAAATAAACTTTTTCTACTCGTCAACTATAATCTGATAATAAGAACTCCGCAAATCCTACTATAACGGCATACTTTTTAGATTGGATCATCACTCTATACTCTATGGTCTATATTATATGTCACTGAACTATAATACCTATATTATACAACTCAGCACAGAACTATAATGAATTTCAAAAAAAGAACGCGGTGTTTTGCAATTGTTTTTTAAGCTATGTTTCATTACCTGTAGTTTATGGGTTACCTACTCGTAGAAAAAGTATTGTATACAATAGTTATATAATTAGGTTTTTAATTCTCGTAACTTAAAACGCGGTACTCGACTGAAAAAGCATATATTATACACCGTGACCGTTAATAACCCGAAAGATTTAAGCTAACGATACTACAGCCTAATTAGAGTAGGTATATAAAGTTATGTAACATATAGTCCAAAAACTCATAATTAAGGAGATATTCATTATTTACAACAAATCAACAGTTAAAAAATCTCCAGTGTAACACCCCTTAAGGGCGTGAGCATGACGTAGCCACCTACTTCTTTTACACGTAGATGCACTAACTGTATGGTTGTGTGCCAGTTTCATAAAGAAGTTTGGTATCTATCTACAAAAAGTTTTTACTACGGAAAATATTTTCATCACGAGATAAAAGGATATAACATGCAACTAAAATACAGTGTAGTGTATTAATCCGAATAATTATAATATCTTATCTTACACACTTCAATCTCAAGTAGCTTTTTTGTTATCACTGAGAATAGAGATAATTAGGTTTGTTCTGTTCTAAGTCGCGAGAGTGGTTCTTCTTATAACTGGCTAGTTTGAAATTGATTGTCACTAAAATGACACATTACAAATGATAACTAATTGTCACGCAAGATAAAATAACATTGAACATTTTATTGACTAATAAATAATATTCGCTATGCCGCATTATCCTTCGGCTCATTTAGCAGATATCCACTTTGTGTACGGATTTTGTGATGGGAACTCGCTCCAGGCAGTCGCCGAATACCGAAGACGATACCCAAACCGTCGTATACCTCACCATTCGACTTTTGCGGATGTCCATCGACAGTTTCGCGAAAAAGGGCTTGGAAAAGTTCACAGAGAAAGGGCTATAAATCTAGATGAACAAGCAGAGAACAGAATAATGAACATCATAACAGAAGACCCAACTTTGTCATCAAGAGCTGTAGCAAGAATGGTCAATGTTAACTATAAGCTCGTATTAAGGCTATGGAAAAGGTACGGCCTGCATCCTTTTCACTACAGGAAAGTACACGGATTAATTAACAATGACGGGCTAGCTAGAGTTGCCTTGTGCCAAAGGTTAAATCAGAAATTAGTGGAAGATCCTGGATTTCTAAATCAGATATTATGGACAGATGAATCGTTGTTCACGAGAGAGGGAGTTTTTAATTCCCATAATCAGCATATGTGGTTAGAAGAAAATCCCCATGCGAAAAGGGAAAATTCATACCAGCACAAATTTTCCGTAAACTTGTGGGTTGGCATTATTGGGAATAAAATAATAGGTCCCGTCATATTTCCAAATAGACTGAATTCTCACAACTATTTATTATTTCTAAATAATGAATTAAACGACCTGCTAGAAGATGTCGATTTGGAAACCCGACGAACTATGTGGTTCCAGCACAATGGATGCCCGGCCCACTTCGGCTTGGATGTTCGTAATTGGCTGAACTAACAATACCCCGAGAGATGGATCGGCCGTGGGAGCGAAGTTTTAGCATGGCCTGCCCGGTCACCGGATTTAACTCCGCTAGATTTATTTCTATGGGGAACTCTGAAAGATAAGGTTTACTCAACACCTGTGAACTCCAGAGAAGAGTTGTTAATAAGAATTCAAACGGTTTCAGAAGAAATCAAGAACACTTATGTTAACTTGAATCATGAAATCCGTTCAAGATGAATATTTGTGCTGAAAACGGTGGTACACATTTTGAAAATTTAATTCATTAAATTACTCGTAATTAAAATGCGTAACTGTTTCATGTTGTTGTTTATTTTACTGTAGGTACGGGTTAGCATAATCGCTGTTACAACAAAGTCCCATTCCTGTATGAGGTAAGAGGTAAGTAGTATTAGTAGTAGTAAAAATAAGTAGTATGATTTCCTTCGAATATTATCATGCCTAACAATTTATGGTTGTGATTGTTAGTCAAAAAAGAGATACCTAAGACACAAAGTTTCAATAATAATGTAAGAGCACTTTAATGTCGTAGCACCTAATAAAGTTTGGATACAAGAAGTATTTGTGGTATTTCGTGGTGCCAATAAATAAAAATAATTTCAACACAAACATCGTGCTAGACATAACTTGACACTTCTTGTCATTCATGGAATATAAATCACGCCATTCGCCTTTCATCGTATGATTTCGGAGCGATTCGTGAAGTGTCATGCTCCCTCTCTGTTCTTCAACTTGAGATTCCCACCTAAAGGCTTGTTCACAAAGAAGCGGGCAATTAATAAGATTTAATTCGTACTGAAATAGTAATTAAATTAAGACACATAATTAGACCCATGTTGATATAACATTATTTACTCGTACAGTCGTCAAAAATATGTGGTTTAAATCTTTCGGGTTATTAACGGTCACGGTGTATAACGATTGTATAAAATACTAATCCATTAACATTGTTGTCGCTTATAATACAATTATGGTATGCATTAACGGTACTAACGACATAACTAGCAGTGGCGTATCTAGGTAACCAAGGGCTCCGATGCAAAATAAAAGATTGGGGCCCCATGTCAGTTCATATTTTAGGGTTCCGTAGCCAAATGGCAAAAAACGGAACCATTATGGATTCGTCATGTCTGTCTGTCTGTCCGTCCGTATGTCACAGGCATTTTACTCAAAAACGATAAGATGTATATTGATGAAATTTGGAGCATAGGTGTCTTTGTAAACCGCTACTTACTTTGATAGTTAAATAAATAAAAGATATATTTCTAGGAGGGGCACTCCATACATGTAACCGAAACTGAAAAAAAATGTTTTCAGCAAATATCAATGTGTGGCACATATTTCGACAGTTCTTCTAATAACACTGAGGTTTCTAAAAAAAAATTAAATATTCAATCCGAAAATAGCAAAACTTGAGCCCTCCCCCCCCCCCCCTATTTTCTAAACGGTATGTTCAAAAAATATGAAAAAAATTACAAATATAAAGCATAATAAATACTGCCAATGAAAATTGTTTTATATATATATATTAACTTATATAGAAAACATCCAAGACACAGGAACAAATATTTATGCTCATCACACAAATATTTGCCCTTACCGGGATTTGAACCCAGGACCTTCAGCTTCGCAGGCAACGTTACTTGCGCTTAGCCAAATCGGTCGTCAAATGTTAATCTGTT
This sequence comes from Hedya salicella, assembly GCA_905404275.2. Lineage (NCBI taxonomy): Eukaryota > Metazoa > Arthropoda > Insecta > Lepidoptera > Tortricidae > Hedya > Hedya salicella. The sequence goes on from FR990098.1 coordinate 21,111,633, forward strand.
GACTTGCCTTGCCCATGATATTGGGCAAAATCAATTCTCTGCTTTTTATTTCTTTATATACCTGCCACATCATGTTATATTTCCTCTTGACAGCTCCTGAGCTATCAGCGCCTAAAATTAGATCATTATTTCAATAGCACATTGTACTCACGAAGCCGATCTCTGCGGGTGGGCCGGTGACGTCAGCGATCCCGACGCCGACCCGAAGCGCGCGCGCCGACGCCAGCGCCAGCGCGCAGGTCAACATGTGCAGGAACATGCTGGAACAACATTGGATGACTTTAATTATAATAATAGATAAACAACATGTATTACAACACTGGTTCACAAATTCTGTGTCATCTAACGAGCTCTAAGGCTGTAGTGGTATTTTCTCTAAAGTAAAGGATGGAATCTGTGATTCACAAGAAGACGCAAGACGCAACAGACAATAAATATCATCAAATCAAATCAATTTATTTTCACTTCTCCTGCTCAAAAAGTACGTCATATTAGGTTCGCGAAGCGACACTAAAATAGTACATTTAGCCCCTAGGGTTTAATAAAAAGCCATATAATCCCATATAAATTTCTACGACACTGAAAAAAAACTTGCGGCCAGCTACATACTCCTTACGAATACTCAAAATAAAACAAACCAACCTGATCAGATTGGCCAAACTTTCTGATAGAATTGCTTAAACTGTACTTTTAGTTTTTCATGAAATATATAATTTTAATGTTAAGTCTTTTTTATTTTCTCGCAGTCGAAGTGAAAAGCAGAGTGTGTATGATTATGACACAATGAGACATATAATCACTTCGTGTCATATGGCTTATTTTAGCCCCTTGTCAAACAATCTACTATTATTTGCAAGAATGTAGTAATATATAACATTTTATTTTAGTGAATAAAATAACAAGTTGTGTTAAAACACGCATTAATTCACATAATATCTACAACAAAAATAATAAAAAAAAACTAATTAATGTCAAATTGATAATGAAATAATAGTAAAAGTACAGTCTTCGTTGTAATATTTAGTCAATTATAGACTTAAAGAAAATGTCACAAATTAGATAAGGACTATAAAGTAAACGTCCAATAATAATAATCAATAACGGTCGGGATTGTAATTAAAATATTCAATAAAACTTTTAAAACAACGTAGTAGTAGCCAGTTTGAAACATTTTTATTAAGAGACATTTCTTTAAAATCTGTAGGCAGCTTGTTATAGATCCGAACACACACGTAATCTACATTTTTTTTAGGCCAAGCTAGAGAGAGATAGTGGTGTGTCATGTGTGCTAACCGCGCTCGAACTTAGGCTATTCCTGAACTGAGGAGTTCACGGTGTTAGTGCCGGCATATTGTCAGAGAAGAGCTTGGCGGCGATCTGTTTCGAACTCATCCTACGACTCCCTTCAATTTGTTATTTCGTATCGTAGTCGGCAAAAAGGCTCTTTTTTACATAAAAATCGTTAAGGCGGTAATATAGACAATAATAATGTGTGAACTAATCCCTTATTGAACTCTCTGAATTAATTATATTGAGGTTGATACCATATCAGCTGGTATAGATAATGACGCACAATGGGCGGCATCACCATTCTACTCGCGTGCATCGCGTTGACATTGACCGTTCCTTCCGCAGCGCGTGGCTTGTGTCGGAAAGTGCTTTCTGTAGTTCCTACTGCTGTCCTTCTGTTACGGAAATAGTCAATAATTTACAGCCAATGAAGCCTTTATAATCTACTATAGTGGAGCATTGAGCAAGAGCATAATGGTAATTCGGGATAGCAGAAAAGAGCACATTTTTCCATCTGTATTTTCGCAAAAGAGAAAATGCCAATCGGATATGGCCAACCTACAGTTAATCCAAATTTAATTGGACCAAGTTGTAGCCTTTCAACATTTAAGTCTTTTGTGCTTTAGATTCAGAATTCAACAGTCAATGATTCTTCCCTAAATATGGACGTTTTCCTAAAATATTTCGACAAATTTCGTAACAGTATTGATTTTTTTATCGTGCGGCACTCGATAAGAAAGTTTCCTTCCTTTTTTTGGTATCCGTATTTTCTTTGCGGTATATTATTATTTACATTATATTTCTTATCCCACTATTCTGTTTGTCGCTCTACCTTTCGTATAATTCTCACTTTTCATTATTTGTCGGACAATTAAGTAGGGAACATTGAGTTATAATTAATATCGTACTGGGTACCTGAGACAACTGAACATAAAAAATGCAAACAAAGTACTTAATGTCGCAGTGCGTCGCAACTAACGTGAACAGCTGCAATCGACTTCTATACTATACTATTATAAAGTTGTATTAACAAAAAAATAAAACCGACTCCAAAAAAACTAAAAAGTAAAAAAATAACGCTATAATTCAGTTTCTTCAAATTACTTACAAGTAACCGTTTGTATACTCAATCTATACAGTATATACAATTAATCTTCTTTTGGCGTCGGTGCCATTTAAAGAATGTGTAAAATATTGAAAATTGACGATTTTAGTAAGTTGTGACACGATGGCACCGACTCCAAAATAACATTAATTGCATATACTCTATAGATTAAGTATACAAACGGTTACTTGTAAGTAATTTGAAGAAACTGAATTATGGCGTTAATTTTTTACTTTTTAGTTTTTTTTGGAGTCGGTTATATTTTTTTGTTAAAAAGTTTATTTATTTTACACTTTTTAGTTAATCGTTACCTAAAAGTGTATCTCGTGACGATTCCAACAAGCCCAAACACGGCTAGGATACCTTATTTTATTACATAGATCTAGTGCCTACCTTCCGGCTCCATCATCAAATCAATTCGATGGTTCCATTCTCATCAGGAACATTTAAATTTGTGACTATGAAGTTGCTTAGCTAAATTAATCAAGATATTTTGTCGCCTCCCGTAAATCATTTATCATTGAGGAGTTCCGATGGCATTCTGTGGTCTTCTGCATCAGTTCCATTTCACCAATTTACACTTTCTGAATGCAAATGCTTATTATGTTTCTTATAATACCAAAATCGCTATATGTATGCCTACAATATTTGAGGAGTTCCTTCAATTCCTCATGGATTCCATCATCAGATCTTCACCAAAATTAAATGGGACCAATTTGAAAGTACCTTCTATAAAACCAAAAAAATTTTTGAAATCGGTCAAATAGTCTTCGAGTAATCGGTGAACATCCATAAAAAAAAAATAAAAAAAACATTCCGTCGAATTGAGTCCTTTTTTTGGAAGTCGGTTAAAAAATGAAATGTCTGTACATTGAAAATATTTAAAAAATATATATTGTCACGGAGTATTTGGAAGGTCACTAAAACGAAAAATACTTTTTTTGAATTTTATATATATTAGTATGTGTCGTTGTGGCTTCATCACGCAAAATCGGCGAAACAGATTTCCACTTTTTTTGGTACACGGGTAGCTGGGTATCTCCAGATAGTTATAGGATACTTTTTACCCGACTACGCTGAAGAAAAAACGACGGGTTATGACTTTTTCTCTTCCGCGAACGAAGTAGCGGGCATCTCCTAGTACCCTATATAATTGATCAGCTCTCCCTAAGTAGCCACATAGCCTGTCCTATAAGTTTATCCACTGGAAAATAGAAAAACGACAGCCAACGACAGACTAGTTAGTGAAAGCGAAACAAGGCTGGTAAATTGCATTAAAAGCCGGCGTTTTACCAGGTTTCTCTTAAGATATTTCTAGTTTTAAGAAGACGATATATTTCTGAGTTTCCTAAACTTTATAAGAAACTAAATAAATAAATGGCTAAAGCCTTGAATTGAAGCCAATCGACACATCTTAAATGTGTTATGTGCAACCCTTTATTGCATATTTAAATGACGCGGATTACGTTTGAATTCGAAGATCGGAACCAGGTTTTTCGGAGCCTACATGACAACACATCGTACAAAGTACAAGCTAGTCCTCCATCTCACTCACAAGTTTAATCTTTGCTTTTCTGTAATTCAACTTAATGTTAACTAACTACCTAATGGTAACTAATTTAAACCCATGACAATCAAGTTCTTCAGATGTAGCTTCATAGGACTGCGAGGTCCTAGAGGACAGACAATCTATACTATTATAAAGTTGTAAAAATGAAATGTCTGTACATTGAAGATATATTTTAAAAAATGGTTGTTACGGACTATTAGGTGTTCACTAACACGAAAAATATTTTTTTCGGATTTTAGGTATGTTTGTATGTGTCGTTGTGGCTTCATCACGCAAAATCGGCTAAACCGATTTCAACGATTTTTGACACACGGGTAGCCGGGTATCTCCAGATGGTTATAGGATACTTATTACCCGACTACGCTGAAGAAAAAAAAGAGGGTTATGACTTTTCCCCCTCCGCGTACGAAGTTGCGGGCGCCTTCTAGTATTTTATAAAGTTATATGAAATGGGTAAGTAATACGATTTTTTTTTCACCTCATTCGCTCGGAAAAGCTCCATTTACAGCACCAAATCAGCATGGAAAAGTTTGTTTTATCCGCTAGCGTGGAAAAGTTATTTGAAGTTCGAATTTATATTTTTTTGTATGTTTATTTGCTTGTTTTGTTTGGGTGTTGTAGGTTCAAGTTTTAAATGAAAAAACCGGCCAAGAGCATGTCGGACAATTCATTCAAAAAAATAGGCTGAACAAAATACGATATGAAGAAAAGTGTACTAGCAAAGGAGCGTAAATCCACGGCACTTACGTGCCTTAGCTGAGAAGCGCAGTTTTTTGGCAATAACTCAAAAACGGCTCGACCGATTTTATTCAATACTAGTTTCTGCCCGCGACTTCGTCCGCCTTAAATTTGTTTCTCGCGGATAAGGGTATTTTTCCGAGATAAAAAGTAGCCTTTGTCCTTCCCCGGGACTCAAAGTATCTCCATACCAAATTTCATCCAAATCGGTTCAGCGGTTTTAACGTGAAGAGGTAACAGACAGACAGACAGACAGACACACTTTCACATTTATAATATTAGTATGGATAGGTTCCATTGAAATTACTTATAAGGCCTCATTTTTCATGAATTTCCTATAATTTTTTGACCAGTGGTTGAAAACTTGGGGGGGGGGGGGGGGGGCTATTTTTACGAATATTTACAAACTGCTGACTTTATCAAAAAATAATGTTCGGAGACCCCTATTATTTTTAAAAGACATATTCAACGACAACCCACGCACTAGTGTTGGAACGAAAAATGTCACCTCTACTTTAGGTGAACGAGAGGTACCCATCAAAAGTTTATTTTTTAAGTTTTTATTTTACCGTTTTGTCGGCGTGATGCATACACATACTCATACCAAATTTCAGCTTTCTAGTACTAATGATCGCGGAGCTAGGCCGCGGACGGACAGACAGACGGACCAACGGACATGGCGAAACTATAAAGGCCAAAACACACCGGATGCGTGGGCGTGGCGTGCGCGTAGACCTGCGCGTTGTAAAGTACGAATACCAATAAGACATGACACACCGCTGCACACGTGCACGCCACGCAAGCGGTGTGCCATCTACTATGACATTTCATACGAGACAACGCGCACGCCACGAACACGCACACGTGCACGTGCTGCGGACGCACCCGGTCTGTATCGGCCTTAAGGGTTCCTAGTTGACTACGAAACCCTAAAAACTAATCGAATTGTCATAATTTCATAGTTTTTCTTACATTTTCCTCGCAGTTGTGAGGTAAAAAGTTGTGTGTTTCGTACGGCTGCAAAATTATTTGGCTTCGCGTGCCTTGAAAGCCTCGCGCCAAATAACAACTTTGCAGCCTTGCATAACAAATAGCTATTTCCAGTTTGGATCATATTAAAGATGTATTAGAGATATATACATTCTTTATACTATGCTCTTTTACGTTCGAAATAAAAGTTGCCTAATACCAAACAGAAAGGTACTAAACAGCTTTTTCGCTATCATCGATGTTTTACATTGCCAGTTTTGTTACTATTGAAACAATGTCACGTACTTTTAAATCTACCTATTTCCTCAACATTTTTTAAACATGCACTTTAGATCAGTACAGTATGACCTAGATCCAGTGCAGTTTATCGCGGCAAAACAGCTTTCAACTACTCGCATTATTCGCATTAGTGCACTTTATTCGTCCAGCACTGCTACCTAGCAAATAAAGAAGTTTTTTGTGTTGACAAAAGCTTATTTGGCCTATATCCTCCACCTTATTTGATAAAATTTATTTTCATTACAAAAGACTGTAAGTGTGGAACTATCTCAAACTTCACAAGTTGTTTGCTTGTTTTGAATACCGAACCTAACTAATATTATGTCAATACAGTTGAAACGCCATAGAAAACGGGGTATCTTAATTTTTAATCAGCAACTTTTATTAGCTAATGGCCCCTTTACACGATCGCCGATCATCGGCGAGCAGGCGGGACGCAGTCATACGTTCGAATGAGATGGAGATATACGGTGCTCTTTCTTACGTATAACCGCGTCCCGCCTGCTCGCCGATGATCTCTAATCGTGTAGAGGGGCCATAGGAAACTGTATGGAGGTTTCAAAAAATATCGCAGCAGGTACTAATAATATTCACCCCGTGTACAATCGCGAAATGTAGGTACAGGTTCATCACTTTTAAAGCTTTACACCATCATATAGAGTCGAAAAGTCACGAACCTTTTTATTCCTCGACTAAACATACTTACCCATGACGACCTTGTACAGCACAATATTTGTCCTTAAACGCGACAGCGCTTACTCTAGATACTAGCTATATAGTAAGTAGTAAGTAGAATAATATGTTTCTGTTTAACCCAATGGTTGACTGGTAGAGAATGCCTCTTGGCATTAAGTCCGCCATTTGTACATTGTGCAATAAAGTTTAAATAAATAAATAAATAATAATTATATAATAAGAATAAAGCCGCTTGTTAACCCAATGAGAAATGACCTCCTTTAGACACATTTTACATCACATTAGGCAAGTGCAAACCATAGGTATTTATTGGACTCTCAAAAGGTGTTTCGTTTTTAGGGTTGCGTAGCCAAAATGGCAAAAACGGTACCCTTATAGTTTCGTCATGTCCGTACTTCCGTCCGTATGTCACAGGCATTTTACTCAAAAACTACAAGATGTGCATTGATGAAATTTGGAGTATAGGTGTCTTGTGTGAGCCGCTACTTAGTTTAATAATAAAATTTGAGGGGCACTCCATACATGTAACCAAAACTGAAAATAAAATATGTCAGCAAATATCATTGTGTGGCACAATTATTGACAGATCTTTTAAAAACATTTTGACGTTTCGAAAATATTTTTTTGATTTAGTGGAGATTTTCGGAAGTAATCGCTCTAAAGTAGCACAAATTATGTCCGCCCCCCTATTTTCTAAATATGTCCAGAAAATCTGAAATAAAAATAAAAAGATGAAGCTTAATGACTTCTTTCAACGAAAATTGTTTTAACCATGATCGGTTAAACCGTTTTTGAATTATTGCCGAAAAACGGCGCTTCTCAACAAAAGGACTACTTAATATTAGCCTTGGGAGATATGCTCTTTTGCTAGAGCACTTCTTCATATATGAGCCTATTTTTCACCTGTAGTGTGCATTTTTTCGTATGAACTGCTGCTGAACCCTAGACCCTACAGCGAGCATGGTCCGATATGCTCTTGGTCGGTTTTTATATAATGTTGAGTCCCAAAAAATATTTCTTCTTGAGCTACGTAATAAGGATAATTAAACAGGCACATGAGTGGAACAAGATACAGAATCCAATACATGTATGTGGGCATGAGTCATGCCCGATTTGGTTTCGTCCCGCTCCCGGCAGTCAACGACCGTGCGTCAGCTAACCTTGCCCGTGAGCCCGTGACCATATTGACACGGAAAATTTAGATCGACCTTGTAACAGCGGTTTTTTCCTTAAATCGGAACAGTGTGCATTTGATTAGGCGAGTGTTGTTTTCGTTACGATCGTACGCTTGCCACATATCGATGTGCCCGGTGCGATATGAGCACAGAATAACATTGGTAAAACTATATTCCTAGGTGCATATAGCAATTCTCCGGATCGTTGACTGAGACTGCACTAATAATACCTATGCACGTAAGGTGGTACTAACTAATAGTTGCTCGACACTGACATTAATTGGCGCCTTCAACCTTAGTCATGGCAATAAATAGTATTCAAACAGCAAAACACGACATGGCCTTGATCTTATTTTGTTCTCTATACAGTACAATCGACTACTACAGCATCGCTAAGGTAACAATGCAACGGCAACGGCATCATTATTTAATTTAGTCCAAACAAATTTTTGGATGGAAATTATTTATATTATGCTTCAAGTGAGACTCAAACCTTTGTCGGCCGGGAAAAGTCATTTCGTGGATGAGTATGGTTTTGAAGGACGAGGCGTGAGTCCTTCAATAGATAAGAATCCACGAAATGACATTCCTGCCGAGGCATGTATTCTGCTTTTCTCCAAATACGCGAGGAAATTTGACACATTTTTATGTAACTTATTTTCGTAAAAATAACACAACAGACAATCTTTGACAAAATGAAATTCACGTTCCCGTTAATTTTTTTTTTTATTATATTAAAGTTAAAAGTTTTGGGTCCGAATTGTACATTTGGTTCCACATGAAATATATAGTAATGAAAATAAATAAAAAAAAAACCCATAGCAATAGTTAAAATAAATATATGCATTATTACTTTTAGTTGATTCGGCAATTCCTAAAAGCACAACATTTAAAAAAAACATACCTTTGCTACAAAATATTTATCAGTCCCAGAAGATCATTAAAGTAAACTGTATTATGATTTGGACACAATATATTTTTTTTTTTTCTATTTTTGTTGGCATTAACCATGCATTAACTAAACGCAGAACACAATTAAAGTTTTTTAAATCTCGGTTTTTGTACGTTACTATTGGCTGTATGGTGAAGTTTCAAAGTCTTGGATGAAATTAAAAGTAAAAACCTATACACAATAATGTACACTTCCCAGGCCTGTCCGGGAAGTAATGCCACTTTTTTTTAATTGATTATCGTATCAACGTATATAACGATGGACTTCGCGGTGTTTTTTTACTACATTAATGGGAACATTTCCGAGCAAGTTGGAGAATATTACATTTTAATTTGTTTACCGTCAGGGGCAAAACACGCTCAACTATTTGAACCAAGCAATTCGTCGCGCGAATTCCTGCTTAACAAAAGGGAAAACGAAATTTAACGTGTTTATTGTTTTATCTCTACGAAATAAACAACCTATAATCTTTCTTGTAATTTGTAATGACCGGTGTTCTAATATTTAGATTCATTCGTTCTTATCGTTCAGCATTCTGTTTGATAAAACAATGTTAGGAGAAACACAGCACTGTTTTCGGGTTTTTTAATAAATTTATGTTGAATTCATTCATTTAGCATAAATATAACGTTTTTTTGTAATATCAATATCTACAATATCTGGATACAATACAACTCCAGCGGGTTTTGCACGCGTTAGGTAATCGGGAATATGCATGAATTTTAATTTTTGCTTTATGAAAAGCTTATTCATGTAACAAAAAATAGACAAAAAATTTTTTCAAATAACTATAAAAATACCCAAGATATAAGCCATCAAACATTTCATTCTATCTCTTTCTAGCAAAACAGAATTTAATATGGAGTTTATATGACCGTAGTGGACTGTGACGTAACAGTCTATGTTGGACCTCTGTCAAATCGCTGTCTAATTAGTAGTTTAAAATGCTTATATCGTACGTATTTCTTGGCCGATTTTAATTTTAATTACACTTTTTGGTATAGTTTTTGCGGTATTTTGATATTTCTTTACGAAAAGCGATGAATAAATTTCATGCATTTTACCTATTGGCTTCTTAATGTATATCCTGTAAACCTGTTTCATTGTCGATCGGAAAACAATGACCGCAGTTGCATTTATCAAACCATACTTTCTTCGTTTGACCCAATATATTGGAATCGTAATTAGTAGTAACCTTATACATTTTAACTTTTAATAGAAAGAGCCGAGTTGAATGCATTGAAATAAGGAAGTCGGGCCTTGAACTTAAGGCTAGCGACCTCGGCGTCATGCACGAAGGCCTTTTTGTTTTCCTTTACTCTTATTGCGGTAGTTCAGTGTTACGTTTCGACCCCAGTGTGCATAGAACACACTCTATTCAAAATCAAAAATATCGCCACACGTACCTTTCTTCTGGTAATATAATAGATCTATCAGAGTTAACGGACAATATGCAGTAGGAGAAAATTATACATTTCGAACATTAAACGTAGACTAGATAACATAACACTGAACAGTAAAATAAATAGAAGTTTGAATTATAAAGGATAATTAATAAGTTATCTAGTATACAACTCTATGAGTATGTTAAACTTACATAGTTAATGTATATTAAAAGGTTTGGTATTTTCACGACACACATGCATTTGTACTATGATAAACTTCTGGTAGGCGCCAATAAATTATCCTCTCAGGATGAATACAATTACCCTCCCGTAAATAACTTGATACTTGAATATAAAATGTGTTCTTACTTGTAGATACATGTGGATTATGTCAATTTAAAATTACGTTATTGCATCAAGTAATAGTAAGAATTAAAGATGAAATGAAAACGACTGTGTTAGTGACAAACGTCGTATGTGCAGCAGAATTGCAATATGCGACCGTCCTATTTACACCCAACAATAGCAGGTGCATTAAGGTGCGTCCACATTTGTATCATTTGCCCGTATCAGATCATCGTCGCGTGGCATGATCGCGTGTCACGATCACGCGTTTGGACGTTGCGCCGATCGGATCGCTCGAAATCCATTTTGCTACGCGTATCACACAGTTATATCGGACGAGTACGGCATGATCGGCGCGCCGACAGTAAGCGTCCAAGCAGCGCGATACGCAGTCATGCCACGGCACGGTAATCGGATACGAGCAAATGATACAAGTGTGGACGCACCTTTAGAGTCAGATGCACCGAGTTTCACAATCACAACGTTGCACATTCGTCGGGGCCGGCTGTTGCAGCTAGCTAACATTACATTGCATTACCTGCACAACGACTTACATCCGTTTTTAGGGTTCCGTACCAAAAATGGTAAAAAAGGAACACTTATGGTGGGACTTTGTCTGTCTGTCTGTCTGGAGGCAAAAATTCAGTCTAGCTCCTAGGTCAAGTAGGGTATCATATGAAAGGACTTGATCTGTACATTTTTGAACATTTTTTTGTTGTGAGTAGATTTTGTTTTATTAAGGAAAATGTGAAAAAAAAACACCATCCCCCCCCCCCCTCCTTTATCTCCGAAGTTTAACAAGTTAAAAATCTGGAATTTTCTGGAATATATTACACGAAAATTATAACTATACATCTATCTGTCCTACTTTTTTTTTAATCACCAAAAATCATTTTTGAATAATCCGGTTTGATTAAGTTTGCCCCTCATGGTAACCCTCGGTGCGCGAGTTAAACTCGCACTAACCGGTTTTTATTTATTTGAAGAACAGTATTCGCAATATTTACGAATTTGTGTCTATTAGGTACCCGACTTAAAAATATCAGAATCTTAAATCAGCTGCACAGTCTAAGAATCGTATGGTTCCGTCAGCTTGTTTGTATGGGTGTTATCGGTTATATCTACGGCAGTTGTAGACGATTTTGTTCCATTTCAAGACTTAAAATTAACTCGAAGCGGGTTTTTTTGAGTATGTAAGTATATTTATTTATGTAGGATATTTTTTTCTCCAAATATCAATGTGTGGCACATATTTCGTCAGTTCTTAAAGAAGACTCTGTTTCTAAAAAAAAAATGATTTAGGGAATATTTTCGTAAACAATCGCTCGGCAAGTTGCATAAATGGTCCCCCCCTCCTCTATTTTCTAAACGGTATGTCCAAAAAGTATGAAAAAAATTACAAGGATAAAGCTTACTAATAATAAATACTTTCAACGAAAACTGTTTTCAACATGATCGAATATACCGTTTACCCCCTTAGGGGATGAATTTTGAAAAATCAAGAATATAAGTTTCTTCATTTTAAACGCACAATCTATTCACGAAATTTCAGGTTTCTAAGTTCAAAGATTTTCCGTTTCCCATCCAAAGTTTCATCCCTTGTTTTACCCTATTAGGGGATGAATTTTGAAAAATCAAGAATATAAGTTCCTTGATTTTAAACACAATATCTACTCACTAAATTTCAAGTTTCTAAGTGCAAAGATTTCACGTTTCACATACAAAGTTCCAACCCTTGTTTTACCACCTTAGGGGATGAATTTCGAAAAATCAACAATATAAGTTTCTTCATTTCAAACATACAATCTATTCACGAAATTTCAAGTTTTAAGTCCAAAGATTTCACGTTTCACATACAAAGTTCCATCCCTTGTTTGTTTTACCCCCTTAGGGGATGAATTTGAAAAATCAAGAATAGAAATTTCTTGATTTTAAACATACACTCTATTCACGAAATTACGTTATAAATGTAACCGACTATGAAAAAATCAATTCTCTAGCGTTATTAGTTTCGGCTGTGCGTTGATGAGTCAGTCAGTCATTCAGTCAGTCAGACAGTCAGTCGGGACTTCTTCTTTTATATGTATAGATACTTAAATAAAATTTAAGTGATTGACTCGAGTAGGTAACATTGGTAACCAAAAAATAAGTATCCGTCAAAATTTTAATCCTTTTTTTTTTAACAAGCTTTTTTGCCGACTGTACTTTTCTTAAAACATACGACGGCTAAACTCATCGAGACGATTCTAAAAAATCCAAACTCGGTAAGATTCCGAATGTTATTACACAGTTCCTACGACAACCATCCGACCATCACCGTATCAGCTCGATGGTTAATAATATTGGATTGTCGAACTTACAAAGGCGACCTATACAAAATTTTAGCTCCATCGAAAACCGGGAAGTGGGTCAAATTAACTCGCAAGTTTTGACCAAAACTAACATACATATAAACTAACACGGCAGTTGGTTTTATTTTTGGTTGTTAATTACAGTACGTTTTCTGAAATAAACAAAGATAACTGAATTTCATCATAGTAATTTGTGTTAATCGTCCTAAGTTGATGAAATTTCACAATTTTGCCTAGAAATGCCATCTTGAAATATTATGACTTGTGATGTAAGATTGACTTTGACCCAGTTGCAAGACGTAAACATTCACGTTCTTTAAAATATCTTTGTATACAATAAGCTGGCATAGGTATGTACTTTTTTTTAATAAGAACTATACTGGAAACTTGATGTATAAAATATAGGTAACCTACGTATAATAAAAATATAAGTCAGGAACGTATGCACAAGCAAGTTATTAAATTAGGTTGTATGTCAGCATGAATTAGAACTAAATAAACCTAAGTAAGGATCGGACATAGGGGCAGAAATCTGGGACACCCCGTTTTGGGCATTTTTGTTCCAAGTTAATATTTGTTAGTAATGCATAGTACCTATGTAGATCTACATCTATGTAGGTACTCCCTTTAGTTAAACGAGTGTTGTTTTACTGCTTCGCATAAAGATGGATAACGAATTATCCATATGAAGCAGTGTAGTTGTTGTACGTAGTTACTTTCCCCCAGTCAGTATAGTCAATTCCTGCAGCTATTTGGACAAATTGGACATAAGATCCATATGATATTGAAAAACCATAAATACTCGTACATATTACCCGCCTTACTGCACAGCACACCTCATAAAAAAATTAACATTAATTTACATTGTTACTTAAACGCAAATACATGTTTAAAATAATACTGTATATTTTGCATTTAGGTATGTATACACTACTGCTATTATCTTGCAACAAGTACTCCATTGAAATTTCATCACACAGATGGCAGTGAATTGAACCATTATGTTTGACCTGACGTTTGTTTAAGCTTTATAGCTAATCTTACACGAACACTTTCATAATCCTCCAGACTACTCTAACCAGTTCACCGTCGTCAAATTTTTGTTTTTATTAGCCACCAGTGGCGTGGCGTCCATATAAACCGATTCCCACCGGGTTGCCCGTGGAAAAGCTTATAGCCACCTTTTTCTTTAAATATGAGTAAATGAATACGCTTCGGCTTCCCTTGTCATTTTCCTGACGCCCCACGCCTCTGCTAGCCACATATATATCTTTTTTACGCATAACTGTCCTGTCCTCGTATTACATGTACTTGTAATGCACTAAAGAGCTCAAGAGCCAACTCTGTATGACAGACAGTGTAGTCAACAGGTGGGCAAAATTTATTCGAATGACGAATAACGATTGAGAATAACAAAATTATTCTCATATGACGAAATCTTTATCGAATAATTACTTTTATTCGTATAGATGGCAAATAATTTATTCACGAATAATATTTGGGTCGAATGGTAGCCTATTGAAATAACTATTTAGCCGTTTTCTATCCCAATAATATGCAGGGTTTCCCACGGCTATGCGACATGAAGAGATAGTACATTACATATTGTAGATACGATATTTTGCTGAATCGAGTCATTATTTTATTTTTAAAAGTAAGTTAAGTAATACTACAATTTAAAATAATCTCATAATTCTTTAACGGTTGTAACTTGGTGATAATGAAATCAGGAAGAAATCATTCATTATTCGAAAGTGTGTAATCATTCGCGAATAATTTTATAACGAATGATTGTTTATACAAATAATTATTTAAATGAAAAAATATTCGAATAATGCCCAAGTTTGCCAGTGGATCAAAATGTGATTCAGTTTAAGAAAGTAGTTACTGTGAGCATGTGATGGATGTAGCTCTTGGTACCTATGTACGTCGTATAAGTATTACTAATAAACTTGGGTCAGAGAAAGTGTTATTCACAAGAATAAGGTGATGTGTGACACCTTAATTACTGGCACCACGTTTGTCATCTCTATTGCTACGTACGGGACAACGTAGAGCATTTTTACCTTTAAATTAGAATTAGTGTATGATTAAGGCACTCGCGCGAACAACATTGTAAGGTACTTATAAAAAAACTTTGGGTCTATTACTGTCCAAATTTTGACCCATAATCTAATAGCACATGATTTGATATTAAAACAAAATGCTTATCATATTGATTACGATATCCTTTCCTTTGTTTGAGAAGTGCTTCATATTTTTTTATCAGATAGCGAATTCGGCCCGCATTTATAATGTGAGTAAAAAGTAGATGAAGTTATTTTTTGTATAATCCCGTTGGTTCCATGGCAGAGAGCGCGGTACCTCCTGTAGGATGCAACTTTTTGTGTTAGTG
Source organism: Hedya salicella (assembly GCA_905404275.2). Taxonomy (NCBI): domain Eukaryota; kingdom Metazoa; phylum Arthropoda; class Insecta; order Lepidoptera; family Tortricidae; genus Hedya; species Hedya salicella. The sequence goes on from FR990098.1 coordinate 21,126,904, forward strand.
AGTTTGCTCCATATTGCATTTGAGTCACACCATGAGATCAGCTGGATCAGCCGCCGAGTTTGCGGCTAGACTGAAACACTCTAAGTCACTCTTTAGCCAGTCAACGTGGCAGCGCTGCCAGTGTGATGGAACGTTTAAGCCAGCTTCGACGACGCGGGCATTTTTAACGATAAACTAACTTTTCAACACACTTGCTCGTAAAGTGGCTCTTATCACATCTTTTTTATGGCTGTAATCCAGTCCATTACACACCCGTGTTTTTTACATTCCACAATCACGCTAGTGCTTTTTAAGCGTTAGTAAATAGTTTTTATGTACAAGAAACAATATGTTATTTTAATAAATCTAAAGTGGTATAAGTACCACAACAACTAATTTCAATAAATTATAAAGTTTTCTTAACAAAATAACATTTTGTTTGTATTTAATCGACATAATTACTCAGTTTATTATACACATTATTAAGGTTTGGCTGATTGGCCAATTAGCCTTTGCTTCATCGCCCTTGCGCGCGCATAGACAAATGCACCATCGCAGCGCGCCATTTTGATTTGATATATTTAATACTTAAAAACATTCATATTGAAGTATGATTATTTTCTAAGAATGACAATATGTAATGTTTGTGTTTAAAGCAACGATATATAAAATATTATAATTACGTTATTATGTAGATACGTGAATTTGAGGCACTGATGATGGATTTATGTAAAACCTACGGACTACGGGATTGGTTTACCCAAGTATAACCTAGACGAAATTTACAGTAAACTACGATTTTTTTTTGTGTTTTTCCTCGCAGGTGTATTGGAAAACGTCGTATGAAACCCTAGGGTTTAAAAGGAAGCCATATAATCCCATACAAATTTCTATGACACTGAAAAAAAAACTTGCGGCCAGCTACATACTCCTTACGAATAATTGATAACAAACAAACCAACCTGATCAGATTGTCCAAACTTTCTGATAGAATTGCTCAAACCGTACTTTTAGTTTTTCATGAAATATACAATTTTAATGTTAAGTCCTTTTTATTTTCTCGCAGTCGAAGTGAAAAGCAGTGTTTTGACGAAATTACGTGATAAAATTTTATCTTTTTTAGGAATATGTGAGAAAAAACACCATTCCCCCTTTATCTCCCAAGTTTACCAAATAAAAATTTTGAAAATTTCACAATTTGTATAAATAAACATAAATATTACACGAAAATTATAGCCATGTCTCTGGCTATTTTTTTATTTGAAAAAAATCTATTTGAACTACCCGGTTGCGTTAAGTTTGCACCTCATTTGTATGCATGCCATAGATATCAGGTCCGTTCGTCCGTCCGTACGTCACAGGCATTTTACTCAAAAACTACAAGATGTATATTGATGAAATTTGGAACATAGGTGTCTTGTATAAGCCGCTACTTAGTTTGATAGTTAAATATAAAATATATATATGTATAAGGGGGGCACTCCATACGTGTAGGTAACCGTAACCTAAAAAAATATTTTCAGCAAATATCAATGTGTGGCACATCATTCGACAGCACTTCTAAAAAAAAGTGAAGCTTTTAAAAAAAAAAAATTTAGTAAATATTTTTTGGAAATATTCGCTCCGAAAGTAGTAAAAATTGTGTCACCCCTCTATTTTCTACACGGTATGTTCAAAAAATATAAACAAATTTACAAATATAAAGCTTAATAAATACTTCCAACGAAAATTGTTTTCAACATGATCGGACATACCGTTTTTAAGTTATTGCCAAAAAACTGCGCTTCTCAGCAAAAGGACGTAAGTGCCGGGAAGATACGCTCTTTTGTTAGTGTTCCTTTTTCATATCGTATTTTTTGATCTGTAGTGCATTTTTTGTATAAACGGCTGCGGAACCCTACATTGAGCATGGTCCAACATGCTCTTGGCCAGTTTTTTAAACTTAATATCTTCAGACATTTCATGTTCACAACTTTATAATAAAGATTACCAGTGAAAGTGAAAAAAAAACTTATACATATATTACTGACATTATTGACCCGGATTCGACTCTATTCACAGGTAAATACCTAACTAGGATCAAGTATAATAAGTAAACAGCAAGGTCAACGTGCGAAAACAAAATGTTGTCAACCTAGAAATTCAGATGTCAAGTTCACCAAGTCGATTTTAAACTTAGTTGTATGTTTACTCATTGTTTACTTCATTACTTAAGTATTATGTGCTTATTCTTATCTTATTACCTGCGTAGTAGCATACCACAATTTTTTTCTGGGGGGACACAAGTTTTGCTACTTTCGGCGCGAGTAATTCCGAAAATAAACTCTTAATCATTCTTTTTTTTTAGAATCCTCAACGTGTTTTTATAAGAACTTTCGAGTGATGTGCCACACATTGATATTTGCTGATTTTTTTTTGCAGTTTCGGTTACACGTGTGGAGTGCCCCCCTTAGATATATATTTTTTTATTTAACTATTAAACTAAGTAGCGGCTTACACAAGACAACTATGTGCCAAATTTCATCAATATAGGTACATCTTATAGTTTTTGAGTAAAATGCCTGACATACGGACACACGGACGGACGGACATGACGGAAGGGTTCCGTTTTGGCATTTTGGCTGCGGAACCCTAAAAACGGCTTCACAAGATTGTTCGTAATGTCATGTCTATCTTTTTTTCTTGGTCTGAGCCTTGTATAAATACATTTTAACTAGTCTCATCTCGACCTACCTCGATTTGTTGTTATAATGTAAATGGAACTATGTCATTTTATTATTCCTGATATGAACCCCATTATGTAATACATCAGACTACAAAACAAAACACAATTACCGGCCTAAAAGACACGATACCTACTTCCTTTATTCTTATAATAACAACAAGCAAAGACAAATAATTAGGTATTTTATTATAAAAACATGTTAGGTAGGTATTTAATTAAATTACTAACTTACATGTAGTCCAGGGCAGCTCAATTTAAACTAATATTTTCCTGTAGAAAATCCAACCACAAACAAACAATGCTGTTCCGTATTCAAATTAAATAACACAAGCTGCGCATCTTTTTTTATAGTCACATTTTTGCCGCGAACTCAGGCAATAGAAAATAAAACAAAAATAGGTGCGATCCGATTCACGAATTAAAATTTGCCTCCAATTAACCCGCGCGACGTAGGTCAATCCCGAGTAGAAAATTACGATGGGAGTATTCGCTGGATACGAGACGTACGGCTTCGCGCGTCGTGTGTTACTAACTAAGCAAGCAAACTGCAAAGCACTGTACTGTATCGAATGAGGCGTTGTTATTGGTCGCAATCATCGGGCCCAACGCTCTCAAATAGGATTAGGCACCTACCAGGAGCTACCAACAAGTCTGTTTTGAATCTACAACTCGATTGATAATACAGACAATGAGTGTTATTGTTCCTGCGTTATCAAAACGCCGCCGTTAGCAAGTGCAGCGGCTTAAACAAATTGGTGCCACTTTTAACAACTGCTGGACAAAAAATAAACTTATAACAAAAAAATAAAACCGACCCCAAAAAAACTAAAAAGTAAAAAATAACGCCATAATTCAGTTTCTTCAAATTACTTACAAGTAACCGTTTGTATACTCAATCTATACAGTATATACAATTAATCTTATTTTGGCGTCGGTGCCATATAAAGAATGTGTAAAATATTGAAAATTGATGATTTTAGTAAGTTGTGACACGATGGCACTGACTCCAAAATAGCATTAATTGTATATACTGTATAGATTGAGTATACAAACGGTTACTTGTAAGTAATTTGACGAAACTGAATTATGGCGTTATTTTTTACTTTTTAGTTTTTTTTTGGAGTCGGTTATATTTTTTTGTTTAAAAGTTTATTTATTTTACACTTTTTAGTTAATCGTTACTTAAAAGTGTATCTCGTGACGATTCGAACAAGCCCAAACACGGCTAGGATACATTATTTTATTACATAGATCTGGTGCCTACCTTCCGGCTCCATCATCAAATCAATTCGATGGTACCACTCTCATCAGGAACATTTAATTTTGTGACTATGAAGTTGCTTAGCTAAATTAATCAAGATATTTAGTCGCCACCCGTAAATCATTTATCATTGAGGAGTTCCGATGGCATTCTGTGGTCTTCTGCATCAGTTCCACTTCACCAATTTACACTTTCTGAATGCAAATGCTTATTATGTTTCTTATAATACCAAAATCGCTATATGTATGCCTACAATATTTGAGGAGTTCCTTCAATTCCTGATGGATTCCATCATCAGATCTTCACCAAAATTAAATGGGATCAACTAGAAAGTACCTTCTATAAAACCAAAAAAAAAATTTTGAAATCGGTCAAATAGTCTGAGTAGTCGGTGAACATCCATAAAAAAAAAAAATTACCTCGAATTAAGAACCTCCTCCTTTTTTGGAAGTCGGTTAAAAAGCGGGTTAATTAGAATTTTCGGAACGGATGGACATCATTTGTGATATAGGTAGGTATAATGATATTGTACTTTGAGTAGGTCTTTCTTAGTTCCCGTTGTTTTCCAGATACTGGTAGTGTTATTATGACAGTTTAGATAGCTCTACGAGTTTATGAAGATTGTTGTATTGTATAGTAAGTATACATCCTGATGAATTAAGACGTAGGTATAATGTATAATCTAGGAAAAATATTTGTCCGAAAGACCAATGTTCGTCTGGCCTAGCGTGCTACTAAGACGGTTATTGCGATTGTTTACCTACATATTCGACGGCGGAAAGGAAGACTCCTTGATGCAACAGTTTAGGAGCGTTATAGGTAATTAAAGCATTTAAGTTTACATAATATAAATCATAACTTTTATGTTGTAGGCCTGGAGAGATAAGTTCCATCCCACCTAAAATTTGCATAAAAAAAAAACATGAAAAATTTGCAGCTAAGACTCACAAGCTCATAACGCTTTCGCTGTAAAAAAGTTATCGGATCCCAGGAAAAGCCAAGCCCTCAAGCACTGATTTTACTAACCCTACGACCTTGGTTTCAAAAGTATAGCCTGTCTGTTTCATAGAGAGGAATTCAAATTAATAATATTTATTATCACAATATTAGACATATACATGAAATGTTTTTGGTGGGATCTCACTTCTTTTTGTAAGGTGCCCTGGTTTTTTTTTTTAGCTGTTGTGTTTATTGAGGAATTCTCAGGAAGAATTTCTTAATATTTTTTTGTTCGTCTTGGCGGGGGCACTACCAAGCCCACTAATTTTTTCTGTTCTTTGTATGTAAATTCTAGGCTCCATTCCAAATTTCAGCTTTCTAGGGCATCGGGAAGTATTTCAGTTTTACTAGTTCCGTACCGAGACCCCCTTTTTAAGGGTAGGGGGGTGAAAGTTACAGATTCCTTGATTTTCCTATTTTTTTGTATGCCAATCCCAGGCTCCATGCCAAATTTCAGTTTTCTAGGTCATCGGGAAGTACCTTATAATTTATATACGTGAGTGAGCCAGTGACAAAATCGGCGTATTTTAGGTATCAATAAAACCATACTATGAAAGCTAGATCAACGAAATTTAGTGCATTTCATATGTTCCCGGACTAAATCTTAACCTGTGAATTTGGGCTCTCAGGTGTTAACTGGGACGAAGCTATGAGGGTTTGAAAATGAGACGAAACGGTTCCGGTAAGGGTAGGTAGTGCCCGACTTTTTTTTCGTCTTGACGGTGCTACCGTGCCCCGACATCAAAACAATGTTTGAAATTTAAGTATCTTCCAAACAGCAATTCTTTCATATCTATATTAAGGAATAATTTCTCAAAAAACCAATTAAGTACTGGAAGAAACCTTGATGCGACACCATCGTAAAAATATAACCTCAGAGAAATTGATGAAGTGGAGCTTCTATATGTTTGTTTTACAGTAAAGCGGCTAACTTCCCGTGAAATCAATGCCAGCCAAAAAAAGAAAGGTTTTTATATGCTTTAGGACTCGTTTATTAGTATGTTTAAGTGGAAGGCACATATATTGTGTCCCCCGGTCTCCCCCCCCCCCTCTATTTTCTTATTGTTAAAAAATATGAAAATTTTACAAATCAAGTTTATACTTCCAACGAAAATTATTTTCAACATGATCGAACATAGCGATTTTAAGTTATTGCCAAAAAACTGCGCTTCTCAGCAAAAGGACGTAAGTGCCGGGGAGATACGCTCATTTGTTACTGTTTTTTTTTCCATATCGTATCTTTTTTCATCTGTAGTGCACTTTTTTGTATTAACGGCTTCGGAACCCTACATTGAGCATGGTCCGACATGCTCTTGGCCGGTTTTTTTTGGCGTCTTTTATCCGATCTTACCCTTAACAACAAATTGAGATTTTGTGGTTCTCAAAGTTTTCTTGGTAAAAGATGTAAGACCACATCCTACCTACCTATTTTATGTTTTAGAAATATTTGAGTACTTATGAGGGAATGAAAAAAATAGTACTTTTTATACTAGGGAAAGATTGGTACCATTCGTACACGGGGAAGCTTCATACAGTCACTACAACCGCCTGTTAGAACGACGTATTTATTACAGCTTTGCGTATGTGAGCAGGCTCGGGCGGCTGTCAGTTGTCAACGAAGTTAGCCACTAGTGCGGCTATTGCGTGTAATGCGAGAGGACGAATTCTGTTTTTACACTCTCAGAGTAAATATTTTGTTCATGTTTTCGGGTCTTTGGTGGTTATGTCAAGATATAAATTCTATTGGATTATCGCGAATTAGTAAGTAACTACCGTCATGATAATAATAATGTATCTTTTTTGTTGGTTTTTATAAATGTTTTGTCTGTGGGTAAAAAATCTTTCATTTTTGACCTTAGGGGCAGATTCGTACGCCTACTTGATGGGCACATTCGTACGCGTACGAATGTGCTCTCGAACTGTTTGACATGTACCTATATGTATTAACAGGTTTTTTTATTTCAGAAAATACGCAATAAATTGAAGAAATACACAGCGTTGGTATTTCTGATGTCACTGATCACATCTTCAGGAACTTCTACGGCTAGGACCTCTACAATATTGTGTGCAATAATTACGAGTTATTAAGACTTAGTTTATCTTCTACTTATGTCTGATACACCAAATAACTAGAATATTAATATTTAATTGACTGATTCGAATTAAAAAATAGCGTAGTCTGCACGATGTTTTGTTTTTTCTACTTATTGATTTATTTTTCTAGGAAATGACTAAGTATGTTTTGTTGACGAAATGTTTTGTAATTTAGTTTATTACATCATTTCTATTTCTAATGCCAATTAATACGAGTTTTGATACTTAATTTGCTATTTTATTTAACCTGTACCTACCTACCAACGTGCCGTCCGAATGTAGCCCTACCTATGTACGAATGTACCCCTATAGTGGGGTAGATTCGGATATTTGACATCTTTTATTAAAATGCATTTCATTGATTTATTTTAAGAGATAATGACTCCATACTTTTTTATTTGGAAGCTGAATGAATGTAATTTGTTATAATAACAGATTAAGCAATTTATCTTTGATATCACACTTTTTAAAAATCAAAGTCTAAAAAGTGTACGAATGGTGCCAATCTTCCCCTAATCATAGCCCAACTTTACAACATGATCAACTACCAAACAATCAACATACATAACTTATGTTACACTTGACACACAATACATAATGTAATGTGCCAGTGTCATACCTATACAAAAGATTAACGACCAGTACGGTTACACGGTATAATCCGATCTTAAACCAACAGGTGAAAGATCGGATCTCCGTTCACAGCCTTCGTACGCCAACTTTATATAAACTAGCCACGCCGACGTATACTAAACTTCCCATAAATAAATTTCAATAAAAAAATATAGCACAAAATAGTCACCAAAAAACTGGTTTAAAATTGTAGGTTGACCGGATTCCTTAAAAAACGGCACTTATTTTTAAACATTCGTAACCCACGACTGATACGACTGTGTGGTTACTACAAGCCTACAACTCCTACAAGTCTACAAACTGGCATGAGGGGCGGGGTGAAATGGGGTCGCACGTGGTATTGCCAGTGATGTAATATAACTACTATTTTGGTAGCAATTGCGGTCATACAGTCTTAGATCCCATCTGATCATACCCAGGTTGACCTTATTTGGCATAACGGTGCTAAAATAGTAACGTATGTTGTAAAGAAACCTTATTTTAAGTGTTTGCTGTGCTTTAAAACATAATTGAGGCCTTTTTTAACCCTTTAACCGACATCCAAAGCCATAACAATCGTGTGAAACTTAATGGGCTTAATCTACGCAGAAAAAACGCTAATTTCAATGTGTTTATTATTCTGAGCCCGGTGTATCCCACTGCTGGGCAAAGGCCTCCCCCTTCTTCTTCCAATGCAAATTGTCCTGGGCGCGGTTTTTGGACATATACTTAGAAGGGAGTCTATTTCATCCCGCCATTTCAATGATATACATATTATATATGGTGAGCTCGAGTAAGATCGTTTTTTTCTGCTGCTAAAATACCGCATCACGTCATCGCCAGCATTAAAAAACGCATAGCTTGAGCTCGCCTCCTTTATAATTTAATATGAAGTCGTTAATGTATAACATCCCAAGGTGTAGGTACTTATTTAAAATAATACGAAGTGGAATATTGAATTAACTTTTTGTATTGGATAGTTTGAAGGCCGTGTGTGTTAGACCTGTACATTCGCAACAGGGCAGTCAATGTAACTTTATTGCCCAATCCCTCAACAAGGCAGGCCGGCATACCTACATAGTAAGAGCGGATATTCGATACCAAGATTGTTATTTAGGATTCCATATACCTACTTATTCCAATATCGTCTTCGGTTTCTGCTTTTATCAATCCATACTAATCCATACTAATATTATAAATGCGAAAGTGTGTCTGTCTGTCCGTCTGTCTGTTACCTCTTCACGCTTAAACCGCTGAACCGATTTGGATGAAATTTGGTATGGAGATAGTTCGAGTCCCGGGGAAGGACATAGGCTACTTTTTATCCCGGAAAAATACCCTTATCCGCGATAAACGAATTTAAGGCGGACGAAGTCGCGGGCAGAAGCTAGTAATATTATAAATGCGAAAGTGTGTCTGTCTGTTACCTCATCACGCTTAAACCACTCAACCGATTTGGATGAAATTTGGTATGGAGATGAGTCCCGGGGAAGGACATAGGCTACTTTTTATCCCGGAAAAATACCCTTATCCGCGATAAACGAATTTAAGGCGGACGAAGTCGCAGGCAGAAGCTAGTCATTTATATAATCGTCAATCGTCACTGATGCAAAGATTGAGGGACAGCACCAACGGTCTCCTGAACAGCGTATTAAACAGAGTTGACTGCCCGGTAATAAAACACTGGAATGCGGTACATATTGAGGACCGAGCCCCATGTTTAACGTGTAGGTTACATTTAAGTGATTTAATTTATTTTTTAATCGACATCCAAAAAAGGGGAGGTTCTCAATTCGACGGAATGTTTTTTTTTATGGATGTTAACTGACGAAAAAATGAAGGAGGCTCTCACGACGCGTTTATATATTTTTTTACGTATGACCACGCAATACTTTTTACAGAATAGTCCGATTTTGATAATTAAAACAAAAAAAACGGTCATGTGCGAGTCTGACTCGCGCGATGAGGGTTCCATGCTAACTTTCACTTAATCCGACTTAAATTGCCGCTTAAGTTTGCTTCTGGTATCTATGGCGTCTCATATAAATGAGGGGCAAACTTAACCAAACCGGGTTATTCAAAACTGATTTTTGGTGATTAGACATACGGTTATAACTTTTGTGTAATATTTATATTAAATTACATAATTCCAGAAAATTTCATATTTTTTGTTTGGTTATTATATTTGGACCGGCAGGTCTTATTATAGTTTTTATTATAATAACTTTTTACTATAAAATAGGTAGGTAGGATGTGATCTTAGGTACATCTTTTACCAAGAAAACTGAGAACCACAAAACCTCAATTTGTTGTTAAGGGTAAGATCGGATTAAAGACGACAAAAAAACCGGCCAAGAGCATGTCGGACCATGCTCAATGTAGGGTTCCGCAGCCATTAATATAAAAAAATACACTACAGATAAAAAAAATACGATTTGAATAAGTGTAGTAGCAAAAGAGCGTATCTCCACAGCACTTACGTCCTGACGACACTTACGGCTGAGAAGCGCAGTTTTTTGGCAATTACTCAAAAACGGTACCCATATTCGATCATATTGAAAACAATTTTCGTTGAAAATATTTACCAAGCTTTATCTTTGTAATTCTATTCATATTTTTTGGATATACCGTTTAGAACATAGAAGGCACAATTTATGCAACTTTCGGAGCGATTATTTCCGAAAATATTCATTAAATCAAAAAAAAATTTAGAAAACTCGAAGTCGTTTTAAAAGAACTGTAGAAATATGTTCCATATATTGATATTTGATTTAAACTTACACGCTCTTCACTCACTATCACAACACAACAAAGTTTCCTTTGAGACCATTGGACGTAACGCGACGTCCGAAACATACGCGATTAGGGTATAAGGGGGAATGGCGGTAACTTAAGCAGTAATTAATTTTTAATTTTATTTCTGTGATTTACGGTATAGGTAACTGACTTTTTACATAGCTTATATTATGGGCTATATATATATATATGTGTGGCACATTATCAATCTATTACGGGCTTCTTATTTTTTAATCGTTTTGTAAAATCCTTCGTAGACCGCTAGTACCCATAGGTGCGGGTATTACCGGTCATTCAAAATTAACACGGGGTTGCTTCTAAAATGTACCTCAACGAAATAAAACGACAGTTTATTCATAATTATCTTTACTTTTTTTATATTTCAACCAAAATTAACCGAATCGTTTTAATATTTTTAACCAAAAAAACTCTTTATAAAAAAAACGCATATTATTATTTTTTTATATTTATACTTTGATAATCACATTGAGAAGTATAGAAACTCTCTTTTACTTAGATTCTAACCATATTATCTCGTTTTTTTTTTTTTTACCAAAATGAACTCTTTTTAAAACAAACATAAGTATTATTAATTATTTATATATAGACGTAGGAAATCTCTTTTACTTAATTTAACTATATTATCTTTGAAATAAAATAATTTAACGGATTATATCGCGTATATTATCTCAGTTTAGTTCCCGACGTTTCGGAAGCTTTCCAGCTTTCCATGGTTGGTGTAACTGTCTTTACAGCTTAGGCCCATCTGGCATGTATGTACACCTTTATTTGTGTTTTTTAAAAAAATGGGTAGTTTGCACAAATTGTAACTTTGACAGAGGAAAATACATCTTTTCTCAGTCCTCCCGTGACCATGGAAAGCTGGAAAGCTTCCGAAACGTCGGGAACTAAAATGAGATAATATACGCGATATAATACGTTAAATTGTTTTATTTCAATGAGTAATAATCGCGGAAACAGAAGAAAATATTATATATTATCTTTTTTTATATTTTTACCAAAATTAACCGCAACATTTTTATTATTTAACCAGAAATAACTCCTTTCTTATAAAGAAACAAACATTAATTTATATTAACAAACAAACAAATAATAAATTGTCTTATAATTCCATACGGGTTAATTCCGGTCACTGACCGGTAATGCCCGCGAAGAATGATTGCCATTACCCCAAAATACGAAAGCGGTTTCTTAGGTTACTCACGAAAAAAAGTAATTACTTTCTTAAAATCCAACAAGCACATAGGATACACTTGTAAACGTGTAGTAATTTACTTTAAGAAAGATATTGATTGGTATAAATCACTTTAAGCTTGCCTTTCACCGAATTTTCGATTATATTACAACAAAACACGTCCGAACCTGTACACAGCCGTCAAACTCACTGCGCACGAAGGAAAATGGCGCCGCTTGGTAAATAAGTTTACTCGGCCGCATACTAGATGACGACACTAATAGCGATTGCATAATGTTTTTGGAAGTTTTAGATATTGAGGTGACCGGCATTGCCCACTGACTGCTATTCCCCCATCTTACCCTAAGCCCCGTTTTGTTGTGTTGTGATTATATTGATATTCGCTGAATTTATTTTTTTCAGTTTCGGTTACATGTATGGAGTGCCCCCCTAGCAATATATTTTATTATTATTTAGCTATCAAACTAAGTAGCGGCTTGTACAAGGCACCTATCCTCCAAATTTCATCAATATACATCTAGTCGTTTATGAATAAAATGCCTGTGACATATTACGGACGGACAGACATGACCAAACTACAAGGGTTCCGTTTTTGCCATTTTGGCTACCGAAACCTAAAAACGAAGATAAACAGTGAAATTATCTAATTGTTGTTTGACAAACAAAAAAACTTTGTTAGTAGTAGTTTGTTTTCCCAGAAAGTCATAATGTGCCGAATATTCGGTATAGTCGGCTTTCCCGATATTATTATACCTGTCTGTGACGGGCTAAATGGAGCAAAAGTACCTAGGATACGACAATGCACTCCGGTCCTAAAAATGCCCTGGTCGATCGAAAATAATCATCAGGCAGGCCCAGCTCATCAATGCCTAGTCTAAACCGTAAAGTGCCGTAAATATGGCCCTAAAGAGCTGAAATGTTGCATTGAACAAAGAGATAAGTGAAGCTGCGGACAAAAACTGCTTACTAGCTTAAATGTATAATATATTATATAAGAAATAATAATAATGGACCCGAGATCTCCAGAATTGGTCAGGGCCCTCGCCTCTGGTGTCTTTATCGACCGTAGCAGAAAACAAAGAGGACTCGTAGACTCTCAGCATTGGCTTGCTTCGTTGTCTGTCCAGAGAGGAGCGCTATAGCTATAAGTAAAAGCTTCAGAAGTGGAAGTTCTAATAAAGGGCATAACGCCGCCGGTACTTGAGAAAGCGCGGCACACCTCTCGACACCCCTGAGCCTTCACGCGCCTGTGTTGCTTCCGCTAACCAAACTTGACGGCCATTACGGAGGGCCCATCAAGTGAGTGGTGAGCTCACCATCCGCCATAGATATCAATCGATTTGGAAGTTAGGTATGGCGGGTGACGCATCCCTATTGCAATAGGGAACCCAAATTGTTAATCCAAATCAATTCATTCCCAGTCTGATTCCCTTTCCTAAAAATGCAATAGTTCCAACATCTGCTGGGACCTCCTACCTACTCATGGTCGTATTCTCTTCATAATATTGATAATGTTCTGGTGCTAGTCCTTGTGGGAGTACAGTACAGCCACAGCAAACTTCTCGAGTGCGCCCCTTCGTATTGGAACGATATACCTACATACGCAATCCTCCCAAAAGGTAGGTACACTCAGCAGTTTGTAACATTCAAAGCGCCAAAGATATCGTCGTCACACATCTGCGCTTATGGTAATAAAGATGTGATGCGACATATTTACCTACCATGTAGACAAATGATGTTTTTAAACGACTGACGATTCCAATCCAATAATTTTATACATACCTTATATAATAGGTATTATTCATATTCATTTTATAGAGGTGTATAACAAAATGGTGCCAATGCCGGCTCAACAAAGTCGATTTATAGATATCAGGGAATATAATTACAGTGAACGGAACAACAAAACATCGAGTCGTTGCGTAACTAACTTCCTCTCCATGCCAGCAGATGCGTCGTACCTTACATTCCGAAAAGGGGTCGTGGCCATCTGCGCATCTGCCCGCGAACGCCATACTGCTATTGTTCAGTGCAATTATGGGAAATGCAAAGAGCTAACAAAAGAGTGTAACGATAGTTTGTCAACAGTAAACCGCCAAATAAAAACGAAGAATGGAGTTTTGTTGAAAATTAACTACGTGCAATATTTGACAAGTAATCTAATGAGGAACGTAAATACAAGTGAGTTTAGACTATCGAAAACAAAACGTAGTGAACTAGGGTTCGTCCATTAAAGTCGTTTCAAACTTACCGCGGAAATATTATGGCGCCATGATACTCGTACAAGAGGCGCCATCTGCTCAATGTATTGCGAATCTCTAAAAACCATTATTGGGTCTAGGTGGCGCTTCTGCAGTGTTCACGTGATCGTTTCCACACGGGTGTAAGGCTCTATGCACTAGATTATTTTACCGTTATCTCAAGTGTCATTGGCGAATAAAATTTAAAACTGAAGATGCACTCCTTGCAAGATTTAAATTTACCGTTGAAACAACATTTTAGTCTTCAATTAGAAATGTACCTACTCAGGTAGTATAAGCATTCTGCCGTGCTAGTGAAATGACGTAAAAATATGGAATCTTATCAAAAGGCGGCCTTTTAAACTAGCACGGCAGCATAGCAGTTAAGCCTCCTCTCTTGACCATCATGTTTTTGAGCCAGACCCTCTGGACTGGACCACCTCGTAGCACGGAAAGTTCTAAACAAATTTTAACCTCGCATACTTACGCGGTGTGAACGCCGCCCTATCTGCGCCCACCGATCCGTACGCAACTGCGCATCATGCAAATACAATTATATATTCGTTTATGGCATTATCAATCTTGATAATATTACAAATTCATGGACAAGGCTTGTGGGTTTTCAGGCCTTTCGTCCCAGGGACAAATAAATAAGCTTAAAAACAAAAATAACTTTTTACTTAAAATCGGTTGTATTTACATTTCGTCCATCGTAGAAAATCAATAGTGTTCAACATCACAAATAAATAAAATCGTACTAAGGTAATCACATTAGCCGCCGTACATCGTACACAATATGCGACATAATTACCACAAAATGAAAAGGCGGGACGATACGATTTACTCATAAGATAAATTTATTTCATGTTTAAACTCAATTGTTGCTATGAAAACACATTTGCTCCCTTTGGTATTCGATCGCCATCGGAACAATTCTCTAAATGCTTCCGAATACATCTTCCAGTCTCCCATTGAAGCCGGACGTTATGTAAAAATAGTTTCATTAATTAACATTATTATAGGTGCATCACACCCGTGCCCCACGAAAGACTGCAAAGGTGAATTACCGGAGTGAAAACTGATTCAACGAGTAGTATTAAAAACACTCGCAAGTTACTATCGCCGCTCGGGCGTCGGTCGCTCGCCGGTCGGCCGTCACGGCCGCCAACGATCATGCGCGAAATGCATCGCCCGTCGAGCCGTTCTCTAGGCAAGCGGCAATGTACCGCGCGCACCGGGTGATTTTCCACACGGCGGAGCGCGTTGCTATGCCGTGGTACAGGGGAGCGATAGACGCCTTGGCGGGCGCGGGCTGCGGGGACCCACGCCGGGCGCGCGGCAAATCGAACGAGGCCACGCGGTGCCGCGGGCGTCGGCGGCACGGGGGGCGCCGACGCGCGCCCTGCTCCGCCGCCCCCGACTCACGCAGACTCCCCTATGCCCTTTCATAAAAAAAAACGTACCATCCTACACACTAAATCACGTTAACCTAGGAATCTCGTATGCTACACCTTGAAACACTGGAATACCGAACTGAAGGTTCTATCCTAATTAACAATCATGGACAAAAATTACAGGCCGGTTTTTAGTTATGTTTATCATCATCGCGACGACCGGCACGCTCTCTATATCTATAAGTATAGTCGAAAGCGCGCGACCGTGCGAAATATGCAAGATAATGGCAAAATTGTGATATTTTTCATTGAAAATGCCCGTGGATTACCAGAATCTTCGTCTCTATCAGTAGTCAACACTGCGACCTTACTTCCCTGGAACTCTGAACTCCTGCAGGACAATTTTATTTACTTTCACTTTATTACCCAAGCTCAATTCATTCAAACAATAAAACTTCATTTTCGCCCAGTCCTGAAGAAATTCGGAGTTAAAAGAAGGGAATTGTGGTGTTATATGAAACGAGATTTAAGAATTCATTTTTCTAATTCAACTTGAAAAGACCTGAATGTAACCATCATATGTTACATGACTGATTATAAAAATCACAGGCTTCACTTAATCTAATCTAAATATGTACACAAACTCTCATCGACAACAAAAAATGAAGAATTGAGCTTAGTGACTTAATATGCTTATAAGCTATTACAGGTAATATGCCATGTTAATTGATGGGTTACTATTTCATTACATCTGTTAAGTCCCTGGTGCATAGAAAAATATCACAACTTCACCATTAAAAAGGCTCATCATGGGTAAACCTAGAATTCAGTTAGGATTTCACTTAATGTTTACTTTTCCGAAAAACACATTTTGTACATTTTAACAGCATTTCTATTAAGTCTTAATTAATTATAAGCTCACTGCATTGAGCCAAAACTAAAGATACAGCTTCGGTATCAAACTTAAACATTGTAAAAAATTGAAAATCTGCATTGGATTTGATTTCTTAATTACATTTGTCATTTAAATAAAACTGCACCCGTGTTAGGTGGGAGCGATGTCGGCCCCGCTTGTTCCCAACTGTTTGTCTGTTTGTTTGTGTGTGTTGGGGCTGCTTATGGCCAGTTGAGGCGAGGCGAGGCCGCGCCAGTCCGGGGCGTCACGAGCACTAACACTTCACTGTGACATTGTCCTTAAAGAGGCACAAGGCGTATTACGCGTCTTCCTCCTCTTCCTCGCCTAATAGCTCCTCCTCTACTTCTTCATCTGCAACAATAATATTAATAAATCAGGTAAAGTTGTCACTGAGCTATGCAAACTTATACAATGTAATGTAAACTAAATTAAGAAAGAAATTAAATATGACACATGTCGTAATCCCCTTTACCTTCGAGATCGTCATCCTCTCCCTCCCCGAGCTCTTCTTCGTCTTCCTCTCCTTCCTCCCCTTCCACTTCCTCGTCATCGTCATCATCGCCCTCGCCCTCTCCCTCTAGATCTTCCTCTTCACTGTGTGGCTCGTCGTCGCCGCCGCCACCATTCTCCTCCTTTCGCGCCTTTTTCGCTTCTGTTGCCTTTTCCTATAACAGAACAATCTAGAATTATTGGCAGGAAATAAAACGAAACATTTTCACTTATTTATTTACATAGACCGTGACTACACTACGCCTTGACGCTATTCAAGATCGAAATAATCATTTAGCAAGTAATAACTGGCCATTAGCCAAATGATTTCAATGTTCTTGCAATGTAATGAGGTATTGTCGAAAAAAGTGGCCAGTTTAGTTTTCGTAAGAGATAATGAGACGCAGGTGACAAAGATTCGTTACGATAAAGAAGCGTGGGTTATTAGTTGTGTGGGGGAAAGAGCGGCGTAAAACGCGGGGCCGGCTTCATACGACCGATATTCCCGTGGCTGCCTGCGGAACGCGGTCACCGCGCATACGTAACCGCCAAGCGTCTCGTCGAATAATCTACGCTTAAACTACCTAAACGACAATATTGGAGCGCATTTCTACATAACCTAATTTTTTATTATGATGATAAACCTATTCTATAGCTATACAAATACGTTTCTATGATCATCGCAGCAAGTGTGCGTGCACTTATTTAGGTTACGGAGAGGAAAAGAGATAAAAGATATTATTCCCACAAGTAGTTTCAAGTTTTATATACAAAATACCATCGATTTTTACGATGACCTCTCATTTAGGACATGGCGTAAACAATGTACCTCTACTATCGAACATGTATTGGTAAAACAAAGTGTGCGTATATGCCTAAATACACCTACATGCAAATAAATGCCGGGTCATTGACGTTGTATGCAACTACTGACGTAAAATCATAATAATGCCTTAACGTTTAAGCAGTGTGAGACCTGGTTTAGTGGTATCAAGAAATCACATTAAAGCAAGTTTAAAGCTAGGTACCTACCAAACATTGGCAAGGTAACTGTGACAGACAAACACCGGACACTTGACGTTCGCCGGCCATATTACTAATCAAGCGTCACGCTGCCATGAGCATAAGCCCTAAGAAAACTTAAAAATAGATGATGGTACGCAATAAAATCAATAACAAACAGACCACCCGAAGCATACCTAATTATCAAGGTATCGATATTATTTTGTTACTATCACAGACTGCGAGTGCGGTGCGTTCTCGCGCCATGTTTTTTCGCCAAGGTCATGCCTCCGTATCGAAAACGGGTAAACAAAGCTATCTCAGCAGACGCTACCTGTTAACAGAGAACTCGAACGAGGATCACCATTGAGCATCGCGGTACTGACTCATCGATTACCTCATGTACTAAAATGCATATCTCGACATAAATTGACGTCCAAAAATACGCCGGCACGACATGGCTTCACACTCATGCCCAAAGCGGATGATTCCTATTCACCACGTGGTGAAATATAAAGATAGTGGCTGTCGAGTAAATTAGATATTAAGACCTATAATAACGTTCAATAAAATGGCGCGGGATTATGTGAATACATTTACAAGACATGTGCACTTACCTCTGCCGCTCTTTTAGTTGCTTTTAGGTCACTTTTCGCGTCCTTCTCATCGCCAACCTTGTCCACGGCCACTTCACTGTTATTTTCCTTGGTGCTCATGATTGTTCTGATTTGGCGTTAGTTACTAGAAATAGTTAAGTTGTACTACTCTTCAGGTCCGACGCGCGACTGACTGACCGGCGACGACACGGGCGAGTTTGAAAACGAAGATGGCGCGGGCTTCCACACGCGTTCTGTGATTGGTCGAGATCGTCCGCCATTATCTAACTGTGACTAGCATGTGGAAAATATTGTCAGTTTCAATAACGGGTCTCTCGAAATTACGTTGATGAATTACACTTTAAAGGGTTTTTAACATTTAAAACACACTATTTACTAACAATTACGTGTACAAAATATGTATGAAATAAATGTAAAATGCTAGTATTATGTTGGGTTGGCTTTAATTAGTTCCAAAGTTTGCCACTCCGTGTCTCTGTAGTAAATGACAGTTGTAGAAGGAAAAGAGCGGGTAAATAAACTTTAAAATGTTATCTCGATTTTCGGTAATAAATCAATTTCGAGACATTCGAGCTTCGAGCAACAAACATGTAAAGCTCATCGCTGCCAATCAAAAATGCTGTAACCAACTAGTACACTAGTGTAAAGTTTAGTTTTTGCAGTGTTTTGGCTCTAGAGCCAAAACAAAAAAAGACAAAGTGATAACTTCTACGGGTCTTCGTCCCTTTTTGTGGACATCATTTAAAAAAGTAGTATTATGGAAACTTGAATACTAATTTAAAACAATATTTATTTTTATCGGTATTTTTTTACCCGCAAAACAGGTACTGTAATGTAACCCTCATCAAAATTAGTCAGGAGATGGCTGTTAAGAAACCAAATGCAAGGGACTTTTTGACCCACTTCCAAAAAACCGGCCAAGAACATGTCGAACCATGCTCAGTGTAGGGTTCCGCAGCGTCCATACGAAAAAATCCACTGCAGATGAAAAAAACTACGATATGAAAAAGTGGACAAGCAAGAGCATATCTCCTATCCACGGCACTTGCGTCCTTTTATTAAGAATCGCCGTTTTAACTAATTTTAATAACTCAAAAACTGTATATCTGATCATATTGATATTATTTTTCGTTGAAAGTATTTATTACGCTTTATTTTTGCGATTTTTTTTCATATTTTTTTGACATAAGGTTTAGAAAATAGAGCACCATTTATGCTACTTTCGGAACGATTATTTCCGAAAATATCCAGTAAATAAAAAAAAATGTTGCAACGTCAAAATTACAAAATAAAATCGATTTTCTGTCTGTCCCTCTGTCACCAAGGCAGTATCTCATAAACCGTGATAGAAAATTTCAACTGTCTAGACAGTTGAAATTTTCACAGGTGATGTAGGTACTTCTGGTGCCGCTATAACAACAAATACTAAGAACAGTAAAATCTTTCTGTCTATGTCTATAACCAATATAAAATGATCCAACACCGCGTACATTTAGCTGAGCAAGCAGCTTTGCAAGATGACGGCTCTCCTAGCACTGGATTTTCATAAATACGGCCGTTTGTAACGTATATTTTGTACGGAACCCTCGGTGCGCGAGTCCGACTCGCACTTGTCCGATTTTTAGGGTTCCGAACCTCAAAAGGAAAAAACTGAACCCTTATTTGTATCTCTCTATCTTTACTTTGTTGCCCGTCCGTCTGTCCGTCTGTCTGTCTATCTGTGAAGACCCTTTACCTCGGAAACGCGTAGGGCGTAGGGGTATCGAGTTCAAGTTGAAATTAATTATATTACTGCAGACGCCGGGAAAGAAGGACTTGCTGGGTGAGTAAGTATAGTGATACGAAGCCGTCAAGCACTTTTCACGGTGCGAGGCATGTATAGTGCTTTTCACAGACATATGCAATGAAATAAAAACATACACCACTCAAAAAACTACACGACAAAAGATTTTTTAATTTTCCTTTCAATCCCTCCATAATGTTTTTTTTTTTACGGAAGTGTTCGAGAGGACCCTATTAGGGCCGTTAAACGTAACCTGAGTAATATCTTATCCATACTAATATTATAAATGCGAAAGTGTGTCTTTCTCTCTGTTACCTCTTCACGCTTACACCGCTGAACCGCTTTGGAAGAAATTTGGTATGAAGATAGTTTGAGTCCCGTGGAAGGACATAAGCTACTTTTTATGCCAGAAAAATACCCTTCTCCGCGATAAACGAATTTAAGGCGGACGAAGTCGCAGGCAGAACCTAGTCTACTATAATAAATAAAATAAATGCAGAGCATTTTAAATATTATCTGGTGACTTACGTATAGACAATATTTTAAATTTATTCATCAACATATGAATCATACAGATTTCTGTTCTTAATATCAGTTTGTGTGTAATCTAGACACGCAGCAGCGTTTCAAGCCAAGTTAAAGCAAAAGAACTGGCTACCAGCGCCGAGTGTAATATTACACGAACCACTTGGTGCCACTTTTGACCCTTCTATAACGCAAAACCTCTTTAACGTAAACATATAAAACTACGTGTGTTTAAGTATATCCATAAGGACATCTAGAAGCCCTAATTTCATGAAGCTAGCTCAAACGGTTATAAAGATATGAAGGTCAAAAAGTCGTAAATTTTAGCACTGACTGACATATAGTACCTAAATCTAACCTACTTCTAGATGATCTAGAAGCATGAAATTTGGAATCCAGCTCGGTAATTGTGTGTAAACGTAGGAAAAAATGTAAAAATAGAAATGTTAAAAAATAGGGGGGTTCAATATTTTTTATTGTATCGTAGGAACCGTTACAAGCAGATATTTGAAACTTTCCCAATATATGTATTATTATATTTACTATATAACAGAAATATAAAAATAAAGTTAAGTCAAAAAATAAGTGGTGTCCCATACAAAAAACTTTCTTAGTAGAATATAACCGTATAATATTAAATCTCAATACCTGCCTAGTTTTCTTTACAAAAAGTAATGATATCCCACCAAAAACATAAAGGTAAAAAAGGAGAGCCAAATTCAATACAAAAATTATGCTTGGCTGTGGGCTTCGCCGCAAAAAGAATGGAGATCTAAATGACTGCCAAGTTCTATGCAAAATTTAAATATGTGTTTATAGGAACAAAATAACATTATGGACAAGTATTAAACTCTATTTCTTTGCTTTATTGGATACCTGATATATTGAACTTGGCTCTCCTTTAACATTTATGTTTTTGGTGGGATAGGTATTAACGCGGATATTTTTGTTCCGATAACCATTCAGCAAGTAGAAAAAAAAATTCTACTGTTTATCCTGTTCATGAACACAGACGCCATGTTTATATTAAAATAAAATAAAAATAACTTTCCGGCCTAGGTCTTAAATTTTGTATGTAAAGGAATTTCCTTAACAGTTCTCTCAAGTTGTTCCGCCCGAAACGTGATACTTTGAAGCCTGCTCTAACGCACGTAATGACGACATTTCGTTGCATGTTTGAGAAAAACTATATACTCAAATCAAACTTCTAATAAGTACATACATACAATCACTCCTTTTTCCCATTACGGGGTAGGCAGAGACTACATCCTTCCACTTGCTACGGTCCTGGCAAACAACTGCCGCTTCATAAACATTCATTAATCTTTTCATTTTGTGCAGTACACAGAATATCAATATTTCTCGCATCCATCATCTGACATACTTCATCTATTTTATCATTAATTTTTCCCCTTACATTTAACGTAGCAAAGCGGCTTTCCGCAGCCCACTCTTCGCTCTCGCTGGGACCGAGACGTGATGAGTTGCGAACCACATCGCACCCACATGCGTTCCCACGAGCAGCTAGGCATAAAATATTCGAACCCAGCAGAGCCCCGCATACCAGGTAAGGGTTTAGCCTTATTCTGGGGTCCCCAGTCCCAGGGCAATTCGGCACGCCAACGACTAGTCTCGCCTCGAGCCACGCATCCATCGGAACGGCATACCTTGGATTGGCGGAATAAGAGGAAGGATAACAGGGTAAACAAAGGAATTGTACGAATATAGACAGGAGAAAGGATTAAAGGATACTACTGTCCCGGAAGACTATGTATGAGCCAGTAGCAGCTCGGGGAGTCGAGGTATTACCCGTATACCATAACAAAAATGCCGGAATGGCAACTTTGTATGAGTAATCCCTGACTTAACAAACTTCTAAGTTTACGTAAAAAAACCGGCCAGGAGTGTCGGACCATGCTCAATTTAGGGTTCCGCAGCCGTTTATACAAACAAATGGACTACAGATGAAAAAATATGATATAAAAGAACACTAATAAAAGAGCGTATCTCCTCGGCATTTACGTCTTTTTGCTGAGAAGCGCAGTTTTTTGGCAATAACTTAAAAACGGTATGTCCGATCATGTTGAAAACAATTTTCGTTGAAAGAAAGAAAGAAAACACATCTATTGCACGGAAAAGATAACACCATTACATCAAGAAAGCTTTAAGAAATAATTAAATTAAAATTATCTTGAATCTAGAATGACAATAAACAATTGACTAATATAAGTATACAACACGGTGCTACCATGTCCGCAACAAAAGGCCACCACTCAGCATGATGCTGCGACATCGGGGTAATATCGCAGCGCTGGTCTTCCGTGGGACCCGAGGTAGGTAGGTAAAAGCAGCAACAGGCAGTCCTGACGTAATGTTTACATGTATACCTATTAAGATAATGTATGTATGTGGTGTAAGGCTAGACAAATCCATGTGAAGGGTTTTTATGTATATAATCTTTACTATTATAAGGATGTAAAAATGAAATGTTTGTATATGTCGTTGTGGCTTCATAACGACAAATCGGCTAAACGAATTTCAACTATTTTTGATACACGGGCAGCTGGGTGTCTCCAGATGGTTATAGGATATTTTTTACCCGACTATGGTAAAGAATATATATATATATATAATAGTAGTGTATGTATTTTATTAAAGTATATATAAGCATTAGTAGTCGAATATATAGATATAGGATCATATAGATCAGATAGGGCAGTGTGGGAATGAGCGATATATAAAAGGTAGGAGATGGTAAATACTTAAATATAAGAATTTATTAGCTGGAACGTTGGGCATTTATAAGGTATTGCCGATATTTTATTTTAAAAGTGCTCAAAGTTTGGGAATTTCTAATAGGAGGTGGGATATTGATCCAGCATTTCGTGGCAGAATAGCGATAACTGCCTCGAAACACAACGGTTTTTCCAGGCCGAGAGCAAATGAGGCGGATGGCTTCTCTAGTCGGACGCATTGAGAAACCCAACTTTTCAAAAAGGTATTTGGGTTGTTGAGTGTTGACTACACCGAAAAGCAGAGGCAAAATGTAACGAGCGTCGTGCCTCCATCTTTTTACAAATTGCTAGTATTAAAAAATTAACAGTGTCCAGCACATGCTGCTCGAAGCGTAATTTGTCATCCAAGAGAAGACCGAGATTTCGGGCCTCAGAAACACGCTCAAGCCGTTCCCCTCTTAGCAGCACCGTTGGAAGTATTTATTAAGTTTTATATTTGTAATCTTTTTCTTATTTTTCAACATACCGTTTAGAAAATAGAGGGGGGGGGGGCACACAATTTTAGCTACTTTCGGAGCGAATATTTCCGAACATATTCACTAACTCAATTTTTTTTTGAAACCTCAAAGTGTTTTTAGAAGAACTGTCGAAATATGTGCCACACATTGATATTTGCTGGGTTTTTTTCAGTTTTGGTTACATGAATGGAGTGCCCCCCCTAGAAATATATAATTCTATTATTTAACTATCAAACTAAGTAGCGGCATACACAAGACACCTAATTTTATCAATATACATCTTGTAGTTTTTGAGTAAAATGCCTGTGACATACGGGCAGACAGACAGACATGACGAATCCATAAGGGTTCAATTTTTTGCCATTTGGCTACCCTAAAAAGATACGGCCGTTTATGCCACAAAAAAAACGTATATTTCGACACTTTTTGAAATTGATAGGGTACTTCCAGTTGTTCTAGAAACGTTTTATGCCTGTCTGTGTATATCAATAACCAATATAAAACGATCGAGCACCGCGTACATTTCGCTTAGGAGAAGGGCTCTGCTAGCACTGGATTTACATAGATACGGCTATTTGTAGCGTGTATTTTGTTCGGAACCCTCGGCACTCGAGTCCGACTCGCACTTGGCCGGTGTTTTTTAATTCAGTGTTAATATTTTCGGAAATAATCAAATATGTATTTAGCTGGCGGTCACGCATAAAGGCAAGACAACACTAGGCTTCTACGCGGCGGCGGCAGTGCCGCGTGACGCAACCGCGACCCTCTACGTGACATGACGTGTCCTAATTGTCTCGCTATACAACCCTCCGGGATTACTCCGAATCTCGAAATTCGATGTTCGTATTGTGCCATCCCTCTCGCTCTCGTGTTAAACTGTTTTTGAGTGAGCGAGATGGCGCGATACAAACTTCGAATTTTAGAGTAGCCCCTCTGACGCCCGACTCAAAGTTACGCGTCGTTTGACGTTCCCTAATGCCGGTAGCACACCTCCGCCGCGAAACCGCGAAACGCCATACAGAGCGCGCGAAACTAAAGCGGAACTTTCTTGGGTTTGACGTTTCGCGGCGGAGGTGTGCTACCGGCATAAACACACCCCTCCCGTACCGCTCCCATACCTCAGGAACAGACTCAGTTATGCGTTAGACCTGTGGTATCCCGCACTAGCGCGACAGGACAGTGCACAGCTAATTGTACTCGCCAGTCGTACTATACACATAGTGCCTAATTAAATATTCACAGATGTAAAATCAAACCAAACTGCTAACAGTGCTAACATATCCATCGAATATAACTGAAATATGCAATTAAATATTGACGTTGTGGTCCTCGTAATAGACCCCGAAGTCTCGCATTTCGGGTGCGACGCGATGAGGGGGGCACATAATGATAATTTTCTCAAACATGCAATGAAATGTAGTCATTATGTGCGTTAAAACAGGCAAAGTATCCCGTTTCGGGCGGAACAACCTGAGAGAACTGTAAAGGAATTTCATACAAAATTTAAGGCCTAGGCAGGGAAGTATTTTTTTTTTAATTTTAATGTAAACATGGCGTCTGTGTCATGAACAGGCTAAACAGCTGAATTATATTTTTTAAAAATTTTCTTGTGGCTGAATGGTTATCGGACCAAAAAAATCCGCGTTAATGCCTATTACACACTAACTGCTATTAAGAACTCAAATCTGTATGGTTAATATATTGATGAATAAATTTAAAATATTGTCTACAAGCCTTTGCCCGCGACTTCGTCCGCATAACTCTCGAACTTCAAAAAATCCTCCTTTAGTGCGCCTCTACATACATCTCTAACGGAATATGTTTCAATTCGCGTATTCCTACCGTCGGGAGTTTAGGCTATGCATTGTCTGTCAATAGCTATAAGTCACGTTACTTTGTAATATACCTGTAATTTGAAAAAAAAAAGAAACACATGTAATTGGACAATTGAGATTGAACTATGGATAATATTGAACATGAGGTACGTTTTGCAGTATTTCTCAATTGTATACCTCATTAACAGACCCGACCAAGTTTCGTGATGAGCTTGCTCTCGAGCAAGCCACGTAAAACTGGCCGTGCGAGAAGCAGTTCTCCCTAAGATCTATTCCTGCTGTTTTCAGTGACTGATCTTGAGACTTATTGATCGTCATCGCGAAACAAACCTTAAGGGGGAGCTACAGCCTTTTAAATTCGAATGGGTATTCCGAGGGTATAAATGGCATCCGGGGTATGTACACAGATTCACCTTGACCACGGCCAGTAATTACGATGGCTTCTATAACGTTTTGCACATGCAGCCTGGTTCCATTGCACAACTTCGGCTGATTCTCATTTCACAGCATCATTACCCGAGCACCCACTTTTAAGATAAGTATGTGATAAGGTAGGCCGGGTGGGTTAAGTGCATTTAAAAACTCTACGCGATAGTTTATGGCATCATCCGTGTTCACTACAGATCGAGTCTACAGACTTGTATTCGTATTCTGAACCTTCGAACGACTTAAATTGTTATGAATAACGGAAGCCTGGACGTTCTTAGGTGTCAGAATCGCTCATTCACACAACCACTCTATGGATTTGCTGTGTAGATTTTGAACATCTGGGTAAATTTGAGAGATGAGGTTGTCAACGGTCTGCACAACTAAGCTGAGATCCGATGGAATTAATATCCTTCCCTCATTTTCGGGATATTCTTCATTTCCTCATTTAAGAAGAAGATTGGAGAATTCTCCAGCGCAAATATGGTCCTCGAGGTGCACTCGCATATTTATCTTAAAGTGGTTTTTTTTTATTATAGGCCAAATATTTGAAGCCTTAACGCAAGTTTCTTCATCAGCTCGAGTTCCCTTCGTAAATATGGGCAGAGTCTGACATAAGTCTCCAGCTAACGACATAATGACTCCACCCATCATAACTTCGTTCCCTCTAATATCTTTCAAAGTTCTATTCAGCACTTCACAACACCCTTTATGCGCCATTGTCCTTTCGCCCCAGACTGTTACCCCTTATTTCACCCTTTTCAGGGATGAATTTCCAAGACTGTAGAAATTAATTTTCTTAGCTTTAAATGAAGAGTCTATACGTGAAATATTCTAACTGTTACTCAAATTATTACAGGTTTTTCATACCAACTTTCAACCCAATTTAACCCCGTTAAGGGATGAATTTTCAAAAATGCTGATATTAGTTTTCTTAGTTTTTTATAAGGAGTCTATACGCGAAATATTATAACAGTTACTCAAATAATTACAGATTTTCAATACAAACCTTCAACCCCAATTTAACCCAGTTAGGAGATGAAATTCCAAAAATCCGTTCTTGTTTCTTGCCTACGTTATAAGTTGTGTCTATTGTGAAAATTTCAAGTCTCTAAGCTCAGTAGTTTCGGCTTTGCGTTGATATGTCAGTCAGGACTTGTCCTGTTATATATCTATACCTTAGAGCACAATCGTACTAACTGTTTGAGAAAAATGCTTGTAATTAGTACGTGAGTGCACAAATACGTAAAGTTGAAATTCCATTGGCAAAAATATTGTAATTAGTTCGAGTGTGAACTAAGGTATCGATACATAGATAAAGAACGAAAAAGTTTTTACGACTAGCGCCATCCAGTTACGCAAACAGGTACTAACGTGTCATATTGGTTTCAAAGCAATTATTTCTTTATAATTCTTCGTAATAAAAATTCCAGATTTAACAAAAAGTGATGATTTTCCATTTATTTTTCAAAAGAACTCGTTTTATGTATTTATCTTATTTATAAACCATATTTTTGTAACAAAATGTTTATCATTCAGAGATGATCGCAAGTCCAAAATGTACCTGGGCTATTATCCGGCTATATTAAGATATACTCTTATTTGTATGATATGTCATATACGGAAGGTGTGTTCTTTGCTTAATCGTGTAGGTAGTATTACTGTTGCTAGGTTACCAATTGTTTATTCATGATTTAGAAATGAAGTTGTCACAATGCAGGAATAAACGCTAAATGTCACAATGAACAAAAGGTCATATTTTGCCATTTATAGTTATAGGATAAGGGTACTTTTCCGGGATAAAAAGTAGCCTATGTCCTTCCCCTGGACTCAAACTATCTCCATACCAAATTTCATTCCAATCGGTTCAGCGGTTTAAGCGTGAAGAGGTAACAGACATACAGACAGACGGACACACTTTCACATTTATAATATTAATAGTATGGATACGTAAGTCATCACAGACCATAGACAATATTTAAAATCCTTTGCATTTAATTTATTTATTATAACGGCCCTAATGGGTCTACTCGAACACTACACTCGCGAAATACGGACTTGAATTGGATTGAAGGGAAAATTTAAAAAACTTTTGTCGTGTAGTTTTTTTAGTGGTGTATTTTTTATTTGAAATTTGAAAATTTGTGAAAAGCACTATACATGCCTCTGGCCGTGAAAAGTGCTTGCCGGCTTCGTATCACTATCCGGCCTCCCTACGGTCGGCCCTTCTTTCCCGGCGTTTGCAGTATTATACTATTCTTTTGTTTCCATTCGCTCCCAGCGCCGCGCGCGCCGGGGTGTGCCGTGGCGAAAAGAACGAATAACCATGTATACTAAAATTACGTTTTAGTAGGAAAAAAATATATATAAAAAAGGCTTTTTATTTCATTGCATGTTTCAGAAAAGCACTATACAAGCCTCGGCGCGAACAGGGATTGTCGGCCTCGCATTATTAACACTCGGCCATCTTTAACTACTCGGCCGGCAATCCCCTATTTCGCAGCCTTAGCGCAGTAATGTAGGTACTATTTCTCAAACATGCAATTAAATATTGACGTTGTGCTCCTTATGATAGACCCCGAAGTCTCACATTTCGGATGCGGCGCGACGAGGGGCACATAAGATAATTTCATACGAAATTGCGGGCCAAGGCCAGCAAAGCGACCTTCTTTTGTTTCAATTCGCTCCAAGCGCCACTGCGCCGCACCGCCGATGCGGCGGGGAAAATAACGAATAACTATTTATATTAAAATAACAATGATGATATTGGTGATGGTGATGATGTATGAATGCAGTTTTTCTTATTACTAAAAATCGATGACATGGTTTCTACGAAGAGATTTTCTTATGTCTTATAGTTTCAGACTTTCCCATACTGACCGATCTAAATATGCCACCCTGTATAAAAAATACCGTTTTTTTATTTCATTGCATGTTTGAGAAAAGCACTAAACAAGCCTCGGCGCGAACAGGGATTGTCGGCATCCTATCTCTCTGTCGTATAACTATTCGTCAGGTGGTAATTCCTTCTTCCGCTACCTTTGTTTTGTAGTAATTTGCTTTTGTTGTGTAACAAGTAGGTACGGTAATATTTTCTTCAGTTTCCGCGATTATTACTCATTTAAATAAAACAATATAACACGGTCCACCCGTGACCATGGAAAGCTGAACAGCTTCCGAAACGTCGGGAACTCAATTGAGATAATATACGCAATATAATCCGTTAAATTGAAATGAATACGCTTCGGCTTCACTTGTAATTTTCCTGACGCCACGCATCTGATAGTTACTAGTTATAGAGGCAACTGGAGCTGTATTCGAATCAGACAAACATTGTTTTCTGCTCTGGAACACAAAGTTGGCGAAGTATACAATCTCGTTCCAAGATAAGTGAAAACGATTTTACTTTTTTTATCAATAAATTAAGTCAGCTTCTCACTAACTTCTTTTCCTAGCACTAACCTGCCTAATCCAACATTCTTTTTTTTTTGTTTCTAATAATATGTAATCGGTTTGAAGCGATTGTGATATTAATTAATATTACAGGGTCTTTGTACCGAACAACAACGACCTCCGATTACGGGTGCTACGTGCTGTATCGCTGTGCCGCGCATATGCTTCATGCAACAAATTGTCTTTCATTTGCTTGGATCCATAAAAGATATTTTATTTTCTCTTTCAGGTAGGAAAGCCTACAAAACACACGTGTTAAGTAAAGCCATCACCTAACCTAGCAAAAGCCTAGCTCCATCCAGAAGCACAGGATCCTCCTGAAGTCTCCAAGGGCTTCCCGAAGCGACCTTGGTGTTTTCAGCCCGTTGTTTAGCTACGCCGACGCAATCCAGGATCATGTGGGGAGCTGTTTCTTCGGCCGACAGGCAACCCCTACCCAGGGGACTGTCAGTTATTCCAGTATTCCTAAAACATATAAATGATTGTTAAGTGGGCAGTATCCAGTGATGATGCCTACAATTACACGTAGGGCAGGCCTGTCAAGTGACGACAGGCGCGTGTCTGGATGTGACACCACTTCCGGGGACTGTCTATATCATGTACTGGTTTTTGCCCATTGATCAGCGTGTTGTGTTCGTGTTCTATGACCTAGCCACGGCGCTCCGCAGCTGGTTAAAAGCCAGAGGAATCATAGGACTTGAGCCAATCGCTAGGTGGTCTGATCCTGGGCA
The DNA here is from genome assembly GCA_905404275.2 of Hedya salicella. Lineage (NCBI taxonomy): Eukaryota > Metazoa > Arthropoda > Insecta > Lepidoptera > Tortricidae > Hedya > Hedya salicella. The sequence continues at coordinate 21,157,250 of FR990098.1, forward strand.
CAGTGGCCCTTTAATCCATTGCAGCGTGACCTGGTTCTGACCCGATCGTCTCCAATGCTGAGCGGCACACTAGTATGAGCCCTGAAATACACTCCTGCCGTCTTTGATTCGTCCGTATAAATGCGTAGTTCACGTATGCCGGACCGATCGTTGGCTTCTTCAACCAGCTTGATGGTGTGAGTCTTGTTGAAGCTGTGTTGTTTGGGTACCTTATCATTGGGAGCTGCTATCAGTGGTCGGTATTACATAGCTTCCTCGTGGATTTTGGCACGGGTCCTGTATGTTACACCTCGGAGTTTAAGTGCATTTAGTCTGATGCACCGTATGTGATAATTTATCACCGCAGTGTAAAGCCACATTGTGATTCTGGGGTGTATGCCCCAGGTTCTAATAAGTAGCCTTTTACACTGCCAGAATACAATGCCTATGGCACCGCTACATTCCCCAGCAGCTGATCAGGTATAAACACTCTTAACACGTTCACAATCCAGTGCCCCATACATGGGTCAGTATAGACCGTGATCGTAACCCATACGAGAAGCATGGACGTACGAGGAAATCTAAATATTTTGTATGGGGTCTGTGAACTTGTTAATACGTCGTGTAGAGATTGCGATAATGAAGTTTTAGGAAGAATTTACTCTTTAGCAGACCATATAAGACATTTTGTTTTGACTTTTTTAATTTTTTGATTGGACATCGTATACTATTTTGGTTTAACCCTTGTAGCAACAGAAAATCTGTGAGCCACTATCGCTGCATTTAAACTTACCTTTAGAACTACTTTTAGGGACTAGAAGGTGCCTTCAACTTCGTTTAAGGAGCAGAAACTGCTGCTTAAGGTGCTTTTTTTTGCTGCAGCGTCGTCAGTTAGGTTAAAAGTATCCTATAACCCAGTTGCGTGCACAGGGTTTTTGGTCAAGGTAGGCAGTTTTTCTGTGCCTATATGGTCCGCACGCCACTGCTATAACCATCTTCGGACGTAGTGTAGCAGTAAGAATTGTTACGATTTACGATAAAATTCGTGTATCGTAAATCGTAACAATCCTTACTGCTATGCAAATAAACATATGTTTCGTTATTTGTGTAGTGTATGCCTCAGTTATAGTTTCACCGTAACTTCGCTGTTTACAGCAACATAAAAACATATATTGCCTCAGTGTGCAAATAGATAATATAAAACTCTATGTAAGGTTATTTTAATGTTCTTTTATCTTATACTTTATCTCATACGTAATGGTATAATAATATACTATATTCAACTACATGGACTTTTCATGAAGAACCCTATCTCATCATACATCATGGCGACCTTGCCATCATTTGGCTATTTTAGTCGCTACGTACTATTTGATGCTGACTGCACCTATAGATGTATTAGAAGTACTAGAACGGATAGTAGGGTAAATGTCCCAGTGCTTGACACTATCACATTAAACGGCACCTTTAACTTTCATAGCAATAAAGGTGACGAACCGGCTGTCTACTATTGGAATCATGGTGTCAAGCACGAGGCTATTTACCTTATATACGCTTAAGTTTGTAGATAATGGAAGAACCACGAATGACGACAATACCTATAAATTAAACAATTTACTTCATTTCAGTTGCCAGTAACTAATATAAATAAGGGGATTAACACAACAAACACTTCTCATGACATTACAAATGAAATTTACAATATTAACACGCCCGACAAGAATCACGAAAATAACAACCGGAGTTTTTTCATACATGTAATATAATATAATATAATCAATAATTTCATTATTAGTAAATGGTTTCGAACCGTCTATTATCGTAAGTAAACATATAAATTCTGTATCTCCAGAAATGCCGTGGTTTCTTTGTATGAACCTAGGTCAGTGGCGTGGCGTGGACTAATCCAGACGTAGACTAAATCATATTAGCTGGGCCTTTTTTATTTCAGGAAATGTTCATCATCTACAAGGGGGCTTTGCGGTATGCTTCGCCCACGCCTAGCTGCGCCACTGACCTAGGTTCATACAAAGAAACCACGTCCACACAGAACAAGCAGCCTCGCCCGGTAATTAGTAGCGAACGCCCGCCTCGCCTCGCCCGAGCGGTACCACGGCCGAGCCGTGCGCTGTAAGTTTTTGTGCGTGCTCAAAGGTGTCTCGGTCGTCTCCCGCGCGCACTCTGGACGTACACAATTTGCCTTCATCAAATGTATGACATATAAAACAAAACGGTGCGACACAGAAGTAAAGCGCGCTCTCTTATAAATGTTGCTGGGTAGTTCAAACCTTTATTAAAATAAACACATATCAGTAAATTGTACTCGCCACAAACAATACCCATATTTTTCGATATGTCTTGTACTCTTTGAATACTTTTTTATTAGTAAGCTGGGTACCTGCGGTGCCTTATAGATTTATCTGTCAAACTGGCGAACAAGCTGCCTCGGGCTTGCCGCGTGCGGCATATGCGGATTTCCTCAAGAGACTGTTCGTTCTGTGTGGACGCGGCCATTTAATTTATGCTTTTCACATTTTATCATCTAAAGCTCTAACAGATTACGCTAAGATCAAAGCCAATGTGACTCGTTGATTGGTCCTAGTATTATGTTTGATACCTATCTTGACTTCTTTACATTAGAGTAATTAAAAATGCTCTAATATATAAATGAAAATGCACGTCTTTTCAATTTCAATAATGAACGTTTTTATTTTCACTTCTTCTTTACGTTATTCCTTTGCTAAGGCTTAGTACAATTGACACAGCCTTTTATTACCCTTTTTCTCATATCTGCCATTATAGAAGCCTAGGGCATATCGCCATGTACATTAATAACACAACAGTGAAAAGGTTTTATACTATCACATACAGCTTTTTTTTTCTAAATGAGCCTTAACTGAGCATTCCTGCACATCGGATACTTGTCCGGGTCTCGAAGACGGCCATTTTCACATACAGCTTCAGCAACAACGGCGCTTTTATTACCCGATCCGATAAAATCTGCATTTAGGTTATAGATATCTCGAAATTAAGTCTCTCTGTAATAGGGAAGATGCATTATTTTAATTAATGATACCAATCGATCCGGTTTCGTATGCTTGTGGCTAAGAAATGTGAAAAACCCTAGAAACGTTAAAATCAAGATTCAAAGTCCAGTCACGTGTATGGAGCAAAGAGCGTTGTCTTAATTTCGCTGTTTTAAAGAGTGCATTTAAATAGATGATTGAGATAGTTGTCACACATTTTTCCTTCATTGAACCATAAAGAATATATAATATTTTCTTCTGTTTCCGCGATTATTACTCATTGAAATAAAACAATTTAACGGATTATATCCTGGTTGGAAAGCTTCCGAAACGTCGGGAACTAAAATGAGATAATATACGCGATATAATCCGTTAAATTGTTTTATTTCAATGCATAAAGAATATACATAATCAGGAAAAAATATACAATAACATTCCGTCACAATGTCTACAATTTTGGGCCGGATATGGTATTTCTACGTTTGATTAATACAGTAATTATGCAAAATAAACGCATTGCATCTTCCCTATTATTAATCAAATTCTATCATACAAAACAATGTAACAGAAGAGTGTGAGAGTGAATTTCGAGTACCTGCCGATCGGAATTTTCGTTTAAAAGAGAACCATTTGAGTAGAATATTTATAACCGTTTGATTACGAAGCGAAATATAACAATATATATAATCTCCCTCCCTCCCTCCCTCTTTGGTGTACTTATAATTGTACTAGGTCAACATACCTAAATGAACGATCGCTGTGGGAAGTGGCATGTATAATTAATTGGGTTAAACTTGCTGTTATAATATGACTTTGGCAGTTTTTATGAGTTATCAGAAAGCATACCAATGGCGCGATCAAGGTTACTGCAAAACTGGACCATATTCTTTTTGCGGTTACACTTAACACTTTTTTTTACTAAGTACACGTTTACTTTCCCAAGCATGGAATGACATCTACTGTCCAGAGCAACCTCTATTACAACCCTCTTGTCTCTGATTTTTTACTCGGGATTTAGATTAATCATATGTTGTAAATTTCAAATACGATGTTTGACAGATAGAAACTAAAAACTCTACAATCGAGCTCGTATGCCTTATTCGAATTAGGAAACGCAATCGGTTATTTTTAGAATGGGAAAACCCGATATTTTACCAATAGTGACAGGTTTTTTCATACAAATCTAACCAATTGTATTCCGTAAGGAGAATTCAAGTCTCGTAAATTTTTGACGTGAACAGACCATTATTTTAATTATTTAGAATAAAACCAGCCGTAATTGGTTCATCACCAATAAAATCACAACTATCTCAAGTATATCCGGTCTCACTTGTCTTATTTGTGAAACAAACATGTAACCTCAAAATGAATAGTTTTACCTCTCAGACTAAAACTTTCCTCGTACGCGAATCCACGTTCCGGCATCCGAGTCCTAACCCTGTAAGCACTAAAACTGCAAGGAAATTAAACAAATTTACTTGATTTGGCACCTGTTTACCGCCACAGGTTTTACAGCTCGTCGAGCCCTCAGCGCGACTCCCAAAACTTAAACTATTATATATAATATTCATAAGTTAGTGTATTACAAAGTTTTAATTTACTGTACATTACAAGACAAGTGACAAAAAATGCGATTTAGATAGAACAGCTTCAGATAATCTAAGCTGCGTAGCCATTTGAGGCAGACTAACTCAATAAATAAGGCTTATATTAATATACCATCATGTATGCGTGTACATCGCGAATTCTCTTTTTATCACCAAACTCCCTAATCATTATTATTAATGAAAGTTTCTGCAACTACAAGTGGTCACGGTTGATCCAACGTAGCGATTTTTTTATAACTATCGCAATTAAAAATATTGCGTCCTAAACAAAGTTCACATTTCGGAAAAAATGACATGGTTGAAAAAATAGTCGAAAGCATCGATTTGCTTCCTCGGTAGTTCCATCATACGAATAATTTTTGAACTGACTTTAAATCAAATTTCTCCAGCTAATTTTAAATCCTCTTTCTAGAAAATATTTTACAACTGGCAAAATATTTACATCTTGATTTTCGATTCTAGCGTTTCTAGCGAGGTCGCAGGCAGCTCTTCTGCTATTGGAAAGCACTCCCACTGCGAAATCCAAATGTTGTTACAGGCAAATTCGGGGCAGAGGAGACGTTTTGGTCAGTAAAATCGTTTAGCCTCAATATAAAACCGTATACCGTATTAATGGCTGGCAATGAGCACACGCTAGTACGTGAAGCCATTACACAATAAGAGGATTTTTTTCACGTACAACAGAAGAGCCTAGAGATAGGCGTTCATGGGTCCTACAATACGCGAATTAATTTCCTTTGGCATATAACGGCGTCTGTGGGAAACCCTTCCCGGTACACGCTTTGTGTCCGTATGCGGTTTCCTAACCTGTGATGATCGTGACCAAAAGACGTACAGTCCAGGGCAAAGATGCACACCAAAAGCTTCAAAAATACCCTTGATTGTACCATAATCACTTTTATCATCGTGGATGAATATCTCTCACACTTACACAAAAGTAAATTAAGACTGACGCTTTAACATAGGAAAGCAAAACATCAATAGATTGCCAACTATTTACTCCCCAAAAAACATAAAGGATAAACCCTCTTATTGAATCATCAAATGGCTACCCAGCTATGAACAGCCTGCTCACTAAAACGCGGTGCAGACGTTGCCGTCGAACTCGATGTTGCCCCCGTACGGCGGCGCGCGGTCCTCGTCGGTGAAGAGGCGGTTCTCGCCGCGCCACGCGTTATAGAGTGTAGGTAAAAAATCGCTGAACAGTGGACTCCTTTGCGTCGTGCTGTTTTCTCGGACCATCTGTAACGAAGTTGTGTTAATCACTTACAGACCAAGGAATACGCAACAGTGGTTCAACACGGCTCAATTAAATTCGAATGAGTATTGAGTAATGTAAACCGCACTATAAATAATGCAGTCATTCCACTAGATCGTCAAATTACTAAATTGCTCATAATACTGGATAATGGTCTCTTTGCTACTCATCATTAATTACGATTGGTGATGGCGCCGCCAATCATTTTAATTCAAATTCGAGCCTACGAAACTGGATTGTTAACTTGACCAAGCTTGTTGCACATGTGTCGAATAAGCTCGAATACACTTCTCTTTATACTGACATTTACGACATAGGTGTCTCAGATCATTTTTTTTTTCTATTTATAATGTACATGACCAAAACACAATAGTTTCAATCATCAAAGATTTCGCGTTTGCTTTTAAACCAAGATAGCCATTCCGTGATGTATTATCACAGATTCGCAACCTGCGTACAATCTTTAGGGCGTTAAAACCTCTCGGAAGAAAACGCATTCAAATTTATATCACAATAAAAAGGTAAAAGGTGACCTCCTCATTGGACGATAGAAAGAGCTGGTCCAACACGTTCATCTAGCACTAATAGACCGGTAAAGATCACAAGAGAGAGAAATCGGCGGAAAAATCAATGTTCGACCCTAAAATTTGCTGCTGATTTGAAGATTTCGAGGTGACTGGTACACAATATTTTTTTTTGAATTTTGTTCATGGCATTTCCGAAGCAAGCGAAAAAACATTAAAAAAATAAAATTTTATACGTTCTTGGAACGCTATGAATGAATTTGTATTTTCTGACGAGAGACTGTATTAGAGCAGCCGCATAATGCTCAAACGAACCTTTGGATTCGACAGAAGACATCTCCGATAATCAAGGGAGTGTTCCTATATTCCAGAGCTCACCATAGGTGTTGGTTTGGGGGATAATGTGTAAGGGCGGTAAATTTTCATTAGTATTTGTCGAGAAATAGGAGCGAGAAATAGTAGCAGATGGTTGGAGATGTCTACTACATTTTTCAGCGAAGCCCCATCTCACACAGCAAACGCTGTTCAAGCTTGGTTTCAGGCTAATGGGGCTGATTTCCGGCCGAAAAATTCATGACTCTTAGTTCTCCGGATTTTAATGTATTAGATTATTTTGTATAGTCATACTAGCTTTCGAATCTGAATGATTATAAAATCACAAATTTTGACAATTTTAACTTTGTTTTCTAGCAGATTGGATAGCGAAATACCAACGAAAGCGGTCCGAGCCGATTTCTCACACGGGCCAAGTGTTTGTGTGATAAGCACAAATGTTCGTTCCTGGGTATTGGGTGTTTCATATGTATTTAGTATTATATTTTATGTCGCACCTTTTAGTATATATATATAATAACTAAAAGGCAACTTCGTTCGCGGAGGAGAAAAAGTCATAACCCCTCTTAAGCGTAGTCGTAAGTATCCTATAACCATCTATGGATAACCAGCTACCCGAGGACCAAAAATAGTTGAAATCCGTTTAGCCGTTTTCGCGTGATGAAGCCACAACGACCTATATAAACATACCTCAAAAAAAAATAATTTTTTTTTTCGATTCAGTGACCTTCAAGTAGCCCCTTTCAAATTTTTTTTTTCAATAACGTCAATGAACAGTCATTTCATTTTTCCAACTTTATAATAGTATAGATATCGTCGTGTAATACCCATAATTACCCAGACGACGGCGGAATGACGAATCAGCGGCTGCTCTGCCCCCCGTCTCGCCACTCGCCTACCCAAGGCGCAGAACAGCGGTATTGGTCAAGCTATAGTTTAGGACTAGGTTGATTTGTGTAAGATACGATATTTATTTATTTATATTTGTCGCATACGGAATTGTAACGCAAAAATTTGCCCTCTAATTTAATTAATGTAACGGTAATGAAATGACATTGCGTTATCTGTCAGAGTTTTGAGTTTCTAACCCAGCTGTGCCCTGTGATAGTGAAACAATCCTTGTATACTGAGTGAGATTTAGTTGAAAAAATATGATACAAATAAGAACGATTTACATATATACAAAATAAGGAAAATTCGAAATCGCAGTGTAAAAAAATTATATATTCCGGAGTGTAAAAACGTTATAGTCCGACAAGTTGCTTTACGGGCCTCGCCATATTGCGAATATGCAGTGGTACAACCTAAGACATATTTTATTTTACGGAGAACTCCACCGATGTAAAGAAAGAGAAAACAAGACTAAATATATCGCGATTGTAAAACTAATGACTAGACCCCGGACTTTTGTCGCGATGACGTCTCAATAGGGTATGTTGGGGAGTAAATGGAACAGTCTACTTTTAGATCAGGGACTGCATGAATACCGGTATTCTGTCCATACAATATATATAACCGGTATTTATTTTCAGTATCTCGCTTATTATTACGTATTTTTATATTTTAATGAGCTAATTTCAAAATTCAGTATAAATACCCTTTTTTTATTTCTTACTTGTGGTAATATATAAATTTAAATTAGCAGCGGTAACGGTCCTTGGTTTATATAGAAAAGTGTTTTTTAGAATAAGTACAAATCTAAATACTTGTCGTGATAATGTGTTGAGTACTTGCGTAGGCTTATAATAAGTTTAATTTATTTATATAAATCGTTTTGAGCACTTAGTACGACTAAATCTGATAATTCTAATACGTAAAACATAAAGAATGAAGAAAAGTCTTTTGATTTATCGCAACAATATTGAGTAGAACGCGCTTATTTATTATATTGTATGGAAAGAATACCGGTATTCAGTCCCTGATTTAAAGTAGAATGATCCATTTACTTCCCAACATGCCCTATTGTGAAGTCATCGCGACCAAAGTCAGGAGTCTACAAATGACCACAACCATGCAAGAAAAAACATTTTGAACACGATTTAATATTTACATCTGAAGAAGAACAAAGGATTGAGTAGTATTTCGATGAAACTGTTTTGAAATTGGTTGTTGACATGATCGGTACTGAGATTATATAATGCAGTCGTAATGAATTGGTTAGTTTGTTTGGATTTAACTTGTATATATGTTTTCTCCCATTTAAAATGTATGTAATTCTACATTCTACAGTAAAAAATATGTATATAAATAATGAGTCGCTACTGTTATTCCCGCCACTACGAAAACTGCGATAAATGTGCGATAATGCATTAACTCATGACTTTTATACTGTTGGAAAACGTATTAGAGAAAGAAATTGGTTTTACAAATATGAACACCAAGCCAATTCACATTTTCCTGAGTATACATGATGTATGCACGGTATTGCCATTTTGTAAACTCTTTGTAGTGACACTATTCCAGGGTCCTACCGTAACTTGTTAGGCTATAAACAGCTTGGTTTCCACAAGACATGATAAAGTTTCATCGGTTCAAACTTATCATTTTGCGCGCTCTCCAGCTAAAACTACTGTCGGTAACTGGGTAAATATAGTTAAAATATTCAGTACTTACTCAAATTTGAGCCCGTTACATAAAAAAATAAGGAATTGACTTATGCAAATAACTAATCAAAATTGTGAATATATTTTCTGTTTCTTAGAAATACAACTTAAAAAATCCGTATGCGAAGTTTTTTTTTTACCAAAAATGCGAATGGGCTCCTATGTGCCTTGTCTTAGCGGAATCAAGATTCACTTCCAGTTACCGGCACCAAATTTTAGTATGATGATAGGCATGTTCCAGACCCTAAAAGTGCCGCGAGACAATCTCAGTCATGCCGTCATAAAAATGACCACTAACGTTCTTTTTTTTAATTTGGTACCGGTACTCGGAGCGAACCATCATGGTCTGGCCATGTCCTTAAGGCAGAGCACCATTACTTAAATATATAGCGACTTTGGTTACCTTCTCAAGCCCCGCGTAGTCAGGGTCCTGGTCTCTGGAGGGGATCCAGATCTTGACGTCCTTGTCCAGTCCGCTGGTTGCCAGCACGGGACTACGCGGGTGCGTTTCTATGCAGTTCACCTGCAAACAAGATACAAGAAAGCATTAACCTCATAATACGCACCGTCACATTTTTAGGGCGTTATACACGGTGCCCGCGAGGAATCTGAAAGATTTTTAACACGCATTTCTGAGGTCATTAGGAGCAACCCCAGTCAAATCCAGCTATAAACAAAAACCAAATAATTTACTTTTACCGGGTCACGGTTCTTATAAGGTGGCATATCAAACGTATGTAAGTTGTTTGAAATAAAAAAAACACTATTTTGCTTTTCTTCTTCTTTATATTCTATATTTTCTTTTACTTTTATAACTTTTGATATGCTTTCTTGAAGAACTACGCATTGAGTTTATATACTCAAAACATATATTTAGGATAGGCTAAGTACAAATATTGTAATAGATATAAGAGTTATTTCGAAAAAATGACTGACTGTTGAGTTTGTTTCGGCTTTCTTCTCTTCAGTGGTCTCCTCTTGGGAAACGCCGAAGAGTCAGACTTGTAAAAGTGCCCTTGTGGCCTACTTACAGAATAAAGATCATTATTTCATTATTATTTCATTATGAATTTTCATGTAAACTATTTATTGTGATTACTAAAGTGCATTAAGCTCTTTTGATCGGTATATTGATATTGCAACTTATGTGGCCAACTTTTTTTTGTATCTCGCCGCTATTAACAGACGTCAAAGTGACAGCTACCACGAAGTAGTTATCCTTTTTTGGAAAAATAATGGTAACCATTTTATTAAAATAAATAATTTTCATAGATTTACTATATTTCTCTTTTTGGTGAATAGACAAAATGCAATATTTTTATTTGTGCTTCCTACCTACTACTACTTTAAATTTTAGCGCCAAAACCGACATACCGTTACCGTCACACCTGTTTGAAATTTGACATATGCCTCGCTGTACTTCTCCCATATATGCATATGGCTGCTCGGAGACCAACACGACGTACTGACTCTTAGGGCCGAAGAACGCGACGCCTTTGAAACTGCTTTAGTCTAAAATAGTAATGACTCTCACCACGCCGCCGTTGTCCCCCTCCATCCACTGCACGATAGCCTCGCTGTGCTTCTCCCAGATGTAGATATGGCTGCAGTCGGAGCCGGACACGACGTACTGACTCTTAGGGCCGAAGAACGCGACGCCTTTGAACGTAGCACTATTCCTGTGCCCGCTGTATTTGTGTGTGTAGCCGTTTGTGTCCTTGTCGGGGTTGCTTCTGGAAAAATTATGTCGACTTTTATTTTAAAAATAACGCGTGAAAACTTTAATTAATAGTTAAACAAAATGTCGTGATTACATTACTCACGTCGTAAAAGCCGAGTACTGCTCGACATGTCTCGATCCATTCCGAATACCTTAGTCATGAGCGCGAGTGGACCGCAACGCTTCCCATCTCGCATGCAACCGCGCTCATGCGCTTTTATTGCCGACTGTACTTTGAGACGATTGTAAAGAGCCCAAATTCGATAAGATGAGTTATTCTTTACAGAATTCCCATGACCACCTTCCGGCTTTTTTCCGGAAATGGGGCCAATTTCAATTGCAAGATTTGTTTACATACCTACTTACTTAGTTTACATGTGGACCTAATAAAAAGTTTGTAACTCACTTATCGTATACATCCCGCTTGGTGTCGAACAAATAGATGTCTTCGTCGTTATATGACCCGAGTACTTCGCTGCCGTCATGATTGTATATCGCGCATGTGAGGTGCATCATGTTGTATTTAAACTTTTTCTTATCGTTCGTCTGTAAATGAAATACGTTTTTGACAAAAAATTGCAATTATTGGCCAGCTTTTATTGCCAACTGTATTTTTTTTTGAACAGCCGTTAACTAATTATCGATAGGATCCTATAAAGCCCAAATTCGGTAGGTCTCCATGCTTTGACCACCTTCTGGCTCCATCATTAGATCAGCTCACGGCAAAGGTTAGTAAATAAACAGATAAAAATGTAAACACCTACTCAAAATAAAAGCTGATTCCATGACAAGAAATGTGGCGTTTCCAAACCATGAAATAAAGCAGTCAAAGCTGTCTCTTTGCAGCTAGAAAGTCAATCAGCACACTTGTATAACAAAATAATTACAAAAACTCATATCTACTCGATAACATAACATGATTGTAAAAAGGTACTCATTACGTGCTTACTTTAAATTAAACAGAAGATCTTTTATGGGTACGTCAACTAATATTTCTCTGCATTTGTAACACGTCACAACAGTGAAAGAGGATGACTTAATTCTTAGCTGTACGCTCATATTTAGTGGCTCACTTTCAAGCGCCTAGCCACACACCTTCTATTTTCTAACGGCAGGATTGAGATGATCTTATATAATAAATAATAATCGGCCACGTTTAATTACTTTTTTTTACGATTAACCTATCGGTATGAACAGTACTTGTAAGATCAAATTCGTTCAAATTAAACAGAATTACCGATAAAAATATATCGCTCAGTTATGAAAAAGCATTTTTACTTGTTTTTGACAATTTTTAGGTTACGGCGACCAAAATACTGTTATTTCAAGTAAAAAGTGTTTTAACTCTTTATTGTACATAAAAACAATAAATGTCTACAAATGCGAACTTATTCCTGTAAGGAAGCAGCTAAGGTATCTTTTGCCTTTTGACGCTGTAGTTTCATAAACAAAGGTCACGGGTATGACCCCACGAGTCGCCATTGCGCTAAATTAAGATAACGTGTCCGAGTGTAAATAAGCAATTATCGTTAATAATCATTAGGAATTCATTAATTAAGCTGACTAGATTGCGGTTATTTCATAATATTTGAAATACATCTATACTCTTATGAAGTTGTAAAAATGAAGATATTTTACTCAGAATAAGTAAAATAGGCTATTTTAATGTTCAGTTTTATCGAAACACCTTTGCGCTTCACGTCATCACTGCTGAACGTATTTGAGGATTTTTTTAATAAGTACACAATGGTAGCTGGACCTCTGACAATGGTTTTAGAATACTTTTGACTCGAAGATGTCAAAAAAACCGACCAAGAGCATGTCGGACCATGCTCAGTATAGAGTAGGTTTGACATTATATGACCATGGAAAGCTAATAATGCAGTCTGTTTGGAAGCAATATGTACCAATTTACGCAAAGCAAAAATAAACCTATTTAATTTATTTAGTACATGTTCTTTATGTGCCTCCAAGTTATTAGGGCTATCCAACATCACGCCTAAAAACCGTATTGACTTTACGCCTATAATGTTAACATTGTTATATTTTATCTCTACGTCTCTTTGTTTGCCCTGGAGTGCATACAATTGTATGTAATGGGTTTTATTTAGGTTAATTTTGAGTTTATTATTGTCTAGCCACACATTGACATCGTGAAATACCTTATTCAGTTCTGATTCATAGGTAGCTGGGTCTTGACAGCAGACAACGATTGAACAGTCATCGGCAAAAAGTGTCACTTTGTGCTGAGTAATATTTGGCAGATCATTTATGTACACAATGAATAGCAGTGGTCCAAGTATACTACTTTGTGGTACTCCGTGTTTAACAATCTCTAGGTCTGACTGAAACTTCAATATGTTTTTGGTCTGAGGGCAGTACTTAGTAATTTCCGTTTTCTGTTCTCTATTGACCAAGTATGATTTTATCAAGTCAGCACATGTGCCTCTTATGCCATATGTAAATAATTTGTCTAGTAGTATATCATGTTGAACATAGTCGAAAGCCTTAGACATGTCCATAAATATTGCCGTTATGGGTAATGTTTTATCTCTACTAATAGCTATTTACTCTACCAACTCCAGGATAGCTAATATTGTTGACATGCGTTGCCTAAAACCAAACTGGCGCTCAGAAAGAATACTAAATGTATCAAAGAAGTTCAATAGTCTATCATATATTACTCTTTCAAATATTTTGGAAACTATTGGGATTAATGCAATAGGTCTATAGTTTTCAGAGTTGCATTTATAACCTTTTTTAAAAACTGGCTTAATTACACTTATTTTCAGTCTATCGGGAAAAACGCCCTCAGTCAGTGTCAGATTTATAATATGACTGAGAGGCGCAGCTAGAACTCAGAAGTTTTTAATGCATCATAGCCACGGGACTTTGAATTTCAAATCGATCTGTAGGTTTCATGTAGATGGTAGAACTGTTGCTATTGACATTATTATTAATGACATGACTATTTCGAGTAGTGTGAGCATTTTCATTGATGTTTAAAACTGTTTGTTAAAAGCGTTACAAATATCTTGAGGATCCTGTAACATGTTGCCGTTAAAGTTTATAAAGCCTATAGTGTCATGTGATTTATTATTACCAAGACTGGAATTCACAACGCACCAACTTGCTTGAACCCTATTTGTTGCATTAGAGATAAGTTTATTATTTTGATTTTTCTGTGCTTGTTTAATACATTTTTTAATTATTTTTGTGTAGTTCTTGTAGTCTGCCTTAATTTTCTTTTTGTTAGTTTTATTTTTAGTGTGGATGAACCGCAGAAACATATTTCTTTTGGTTTTTGACGCTAGTTTTATTCCTTTGGTTACCCAATTAAGTCTCTTATTTGTTTTCATCCTAACTGTAATGAATGGAAAGCAAAGCTCATAAAACAATAACAGATCGTCGTGAAAAAGATTAAAGGCTAAGTTCGTATTGTTGCAGTCTAATACTTAAGAAAATGATAAGCTTTTTAAACATTCTCGAAATTTTTCACTTTTACATTTAGAGAAGTCACGTCTCTTTATGTACCAGATATTCGGAAGACTTTTGACGTTTGCTGGAATATCAATTGTTTGAGCTGAATGATCTGACAAATTAATGTGATGGATTCTTGATGTACTTACCAGTATTGCGAAAGTTAATAGCAATATTATCAATACATGTTCTTGATTGCTCCGTGATACGTGTGGGTTTGTTAATTTGTAGCTTAAAGTTGTAATTTAACAGTATTCGCTCAAGTCGTTTGGTAGCTTCAAGGGTAGGTTTTAGACGATCAATGTTAAAGTCCCCACAAATCACAACCCGTTTGTTATTCATATTTTTTTTTGTCAGACTACACAAAAGCCTATCTAGCTTTTGGAAAAACATCTCTAAATCTGCTTGAGGTAGTCTGTATATACAAACAATAGTAATATCGTAGCAAGGTATATCAACGCCACAGCATTCAAACATTGTTTTTGCAAATTAACTAATGAAACAATAGTTTAGCGCTAAAAATCACCCTTGTTTTGTCAAAATACAGTCTCACTAGCCACTTATTTCACAGTAAATGAAAATTTAAGCATCTGCTTCAATAATATTTAGCCTTAACTTAATAACATTATTAATCTATTTACAGCCACACACATGGTAACCTTGTCTCATAGTAAATTTAACAATATTACATCTTGAAATAAAACAATTTAACGGATTATATCGCGTATATTATCTCATTTTAGTTCCCGACGTTTCGGAAGCTTTCCAGCTTTCCATGGTCACGGGAGGACCATGAGTTAAATTGTTTTATTTCAATGAGTAATAATCGCGGAAACAGAAGAAAATATTACATCTTCTTTATAAAAATTAAAAATAACACTTTAATTAAAGGAACTTTTTATAGTTTTAATTTCCAAATCCAAGAATTGTCACTAATTCGGTGTATTGGACCATGATTCATGATCGTTTTTTTAACTTTGAGCCTACTTTTCTTCTCTACTATGTAATATTTAATCAACTTTATTAATACTCTAAGAGGATCAACAATAATAAAATGCTATACTTCCTTAATACCCGTAATATTAAACATACATCAAAGAAAAAGAAATTTTATTTACATTACAGAAAGCTAATCAGTAATCACATATCACTTCATATTTCACTTTAAATCCTTAATAGGTAAGATACATGTTATCATTGTAATAAAGTATATTCAAAAAAATGATTTTCTAATTTGGCCATAGAAACATAATTAACCATTAAACAAAAATTAACGTCTCAAAACAATCATTAAGAAAAACATCGTTCTTTAAAGCTTAACTAGATCTAGATCATATTGACTCCTGACGTCTTTTTTTCCTAACTCAAATTTTCACAAAATTAGAATCAGCTTTCTTGGGTTGGGTAGTCTGTATGTAGTCTTCTATGGCGTCTCTTCAGTCTCTACAGGTCTACCGGATCCGGTGGCCGCCAAAAAAGTACCGGGTCCGGCCGGATTACCGAATCCGCCGGTCCGGATTGCAATCCCTAAGCACAACCAAGAATCGACACATTGATGGTCGGCTTTTTTTGAGTTCTTGCATTCTCGGACAGTAAAATAATGATAATAACATAACTATATTTTCCATATAAACTGGTGGAAGTCATGATTTTTAATAGAAAGTGTCGATGTTTTCACACTGATAAAATTGTCAAATGTTTGTTTTCAACCCGTGTGACGTCACAGCATAGATAATCTATACACTTATATGGCGTACAGCGTTTTCGCCTGTTTACGTCAAGTAAACTTATAAAATATATTTTTTGCGGTTCTCTAGGTCCCAAAAAAAATATGGTAATATTTTATTTCTGCTAATCGAACAATAATGAATATTATAAGACCTACTTTTAAAAAAGTAAAGTAGCCTATTATAAATGCAAACGAATCGGTATCAAAAAGTCCGCGCGTTAAAAATGGTCTTTGAAGTTTAATCATGCTGCTGCTGATGCATGCATGCATCTGTTACGTAGTAATAGTTAGTAACTTTAGTATAAGGGTATACTAAAGTTACTAACTATTACTACGTAACAGATGCAACGGTAGTATGGAGAGTGTGCCCGCTATATGCGGTACTAACGCTTACCCCGTCACGCCGCAGCCGATTCCAAGGTGTTCTTGATTGCTCCGTGATACGTGTGGGTTTGTTAATTTGTAGCTTAAAGTTGTAATTTAACAGTAGTCGCTCAAGTCGTTTGGTAGCTTCAAGGGTAGGTTTTAGACGATCAATGTTAAAGTCCCCACAAATCACAACCCGTTTCTTATTCTTATTTTTTTTTGTCAGACTACTCAAAAGCATATCTAGCTTTTGGAAAAACATCTCTAAATCTGCTTGAGGTAGTCTGTATATACAAACAATAGTAATATCGTAGCAAGGTATATCAACGCCACAGCATTCAAACACTTTTTCGTGGCAGATATTCTTAATCCAAGGTAACTGGTGGTATTGAAAATCTAGATGATTTTTACCGAGTATACATACTCCACCCCTTTTATCTTGCTCTCTCGAAAAATAAGACAGAGGTTTGAAGTGTTTGAGTGCTAAATTGGATTCATCTCCCGCTTTTATAAAAGTTTCGCTGAGGCATAGTATATGAACGGGTTGACCTTTCTCTTCAATACCTTGCACAGCTAATTCTAGCATTTCTTGTTTATTCAAAACTCCTGCGATGTTTTGGTGGAATACTGTAAGCCTAAGAGGATCGAAAAAACTTCGTTTCACCGGGATTATTAGTAGATGTTGGTTCTGACGACTGATGTTGACTAATATCGCCCGATATGGCTTGTGTACATTTTAATTTTGATTTATCAAACTTATCAACTTTCTTGAAATAGAACGGAATGGTACCTTTTAATGGCTGCTCAGTGACTGCCTGCTGCTTAGATTCTACCAGCCTATCCACTTTATTTTTGCAATATAAGGGGATAGTGTCTCTTACCTGCAGTTCCATAACCGAGTGTTGCTTTTCTATCTTAGAACCTTTATTTGTACTAGTGAAATGGCGGAACTGAGTATTATATTTCTCGTAGTCAATTGTTACATTTATTATATTACTTATGTAGTTTAGATATTGGTTTCTAGATGTAAAGTATCTATTGTTTCCCATAAATTTGCACTGTGGAAAAGTCTGTGAAATTATTTTAATATTTTTGTTTAGTAATGATTCTACTTGCTGCTCTAAGCCTGAATAAATCTGGTCTGGTTTGGACAGAGATTAATTTATTAAAATAAAATAAATAAATAAATAATGATTCAACCATTACCCAGGATAGGCTACTTGACTCATATCAAATATAGCGCAATAAATGAATATTTTGTGTAGTATTTGACTTAAGAAACCAATATATATCGTTTTCAGATTTTAAAAGTTTAAGAAGGCTACATATTTCCAATTTTTTTTTCTTTAAATTTTGAACTGAAAACGCTGTCGGCCATTTTGTGACGTCAAAACTTTGTGCTGTGACATCGACATTTATGACACAAGTGACTTGTGGACTTTTGAGGATGTGATCGTGATCGTTTTATATTATTTGTAAAAACCTCTAACCACGTGTTACTGTTAATGCTTTCCCGTTTTATTGATAAGAGCGATCATGAATGTTAGATTTATGAAGGCAGATAGCACAACTAGGAATTGGAATCCGGTCCGATTTTTAATCCGGCCGGATCCAGCTGGGATAAGCCCAGTCCGGTCGGATCCGGCCGGATTGAAATTTTGCTATTGCGTCTATCCAACATTATGCTTTTTGTCCAGTTTATTGGGCGTAAAGTGCCACGCGGAGACACGCGGAGCTGTTTTTGCAAATTAACTAATGAAACAATAGTTTAGCGCTAAAAATCACCCTTGTTTTGTCACAAAATCAGTCTCACTAGCCACTTATTTCACAGTAAATGAAAATTTAAGCATCTGCTTTAATAATATTTAGCCTTAACTTAAAAATTTTTGAAAAGCTAATTCTATATCAATTGTTAAAACATTTTAATTTGAATAATTTGATGCATAGTAAGCAATTCGGTTTTACGCGGGGTCGCTCGACATCCAAACGCCGGAGTTGAGCTCGTAAAACACATTTTCGATGCCTGGGAGGAATCGCGAGATGCTTTAGGCATCTTTTGTGATTTATCTAAGGCCTTCGATTGCGTTAATCATGAGACACTGATCAGGAAGCTACACCACTACGGAGTTAAAGGATCAGCACTAAATTTATTAGAATCTTATTTAAATGGTAGAATACACAACGATCCTACAATGACGTAAACAATGCTATCTGTAAAGTAGTAAATTGGTTTAATGTAAATAATTTATTGTTGAATGAGAAAAAGACTAAATGTGTTAAGTTTGTCACGAGTAACGTAAAACACGAGCAAGCAAGCGTTATGGTTAAAGGTGAGGAACTGGAACTAGTTAATAGTACAGTCTTTCTCGGTATAACATTAGATTCTAAGCTCCAATGGGGTCCCCATATTGCTATCTCTCGAATAGACTGAGTTCTGCAGCTTTTGCAGTAAGTAAGATTCGTCAATTAACAGACGTGATAACGGCTCGATTAGTGTATTTCAGTTATTTCCACAGTATTATGTCGTATGGCATCTTACTATGGGGCAGTGCTTCCGACATTAATACTATATTTGTTCTGCAGAAGCGGGCTGTTCGTGCGATATATAAAATGAACTATAGAGACTCGCTTAGAGATAAGTTTAAGGACATTAATATAATGACAGTGCATTGTCAATACATTTATGAGAATATTATGTATGTACATAAAAATATTACCCACTTTAAGAAGAACTGTGATATACATAATATTAATACTAGAAATAAGCATAAGCTCGCAGTGCCTGCTACTAGGCTCCATAAAATAAGGAGATCATTCATGGGTAGCTGTGTGAGATTTTATAATAAACTTTCTAGCAGCATAACTGAGTTGTCTATTGGTAAATTCAAAAATATTGTGAAACGAAAATTATTTTCTAAAGCTTTCACGTAGTCTTGTGTGCTTTATTATAGCACACAAGACTACATGAATGATGAAGCCGCGTGGGATTAATGTAAATTATAGCGTCATGTAGGTATATGAATAATTATTTTAACGAATACCTAAGGTATTATTATTATTTTAATCTTAATTGTTTTATATACTCTGACATTAAGAATTTTATTCTAGACAAATTCTAGATTATTTATTGACAATCCTTTTGGGATTTATCTTATTGATTATTTTAATTTAAAAAATGATGATTTTATCAATAATATTACACTTAAGTTAAATGATCTGAGTAGGTTTTTCTGGGTTTCCCTAATACTTGCAGCAAATGTTGGATCATATTGTATTTCTCCCAGCAAACATTCACTCTCATGTAACTGACATTCCGAAAGTGCTTGTAACTAGGCCTACTTGAATAAAGAATATTTTGATTTGATTTGATTTGATAACATTATTAATCTATTTACAGCCACACATATGGTAACCTTGTCTCATAGTAAATTTAACAAAATTACATCTTCTTTATAAAAATTAAAAATAACACTTTAATTAAAGGAACTTTTTATAGTTTTAATTTCCAAATCCAAGAATTGTCACTAATTCGGTGTATTGGATCATGATTCATGATCGTTTTTTTAACTTTGAGCCTACTTTTCTTCTTTACTATGTAATATTTAATCAACTTTATTAATACTCTAAGAGGATCAACAATAATAAAATGCTATACTTCCTTAATACCCGTAATATTAAACATACATCAAAGAAAAATACATTTTATTTACATTAAAGAAAGCTAATCAGTAATCACATATCACTTCATATTTCACTTTAAATCCTTAATAGGTAAGATACATGTTATAATTGTAATAAAGTATATTCAAAAAAATGATTTTCTAATTTGGCCATAGAAACATAATTAACCATTTAACAAAAATTAACGTCTCAAAACAATCATTAAGAAAAACATCGTTCTTTAAAGCTTAACTAGATCTAGATCATATGGACTCCTGACGTCTTTTTTTTCCTAACTCAAATTTTCACAAAATTAGAATCAGCTTTCTTGGGTTGGGTAGTCTGTATGTAGTCTGTTATGGCGTCTCTTCAGTCTCTACGGGTCTACCGGATCCGGTGGCCGCCAAAAAAGTACCGGGTCCGGCCGGATTACCGAATCCGCCGGTCCGGATTGCAGTCCCTAAGCACAACCAAGAATCGACACATTGATGGTCGGTAATTTTTGAGTTCTTGCATTGTCGGACAGTAAAATAATGATAATAACAACTATATAAACTGGTGGAAGTCATGATTTTTAATAGAAAGTGTCGATGTTTTTACACTGATAAAATTGTCAAATGTTTGCTTTCAACCCGTGTGACGTCACAGCATAGATAATATATACACTAACTAGCTTTCGCCCGCGACTTCGTCTGCGTATAGCTCGAATTTAAAAAAATCCTTCTTTAGTGCGCCTCTACATACATTTCTAACGGCATATGTGTTTCAATTCTCGTATTCCTACCGTCGGTAGTTTAGGCTATGCATTGTCTGTCAATAGTTATAAGTCACGTTACTTTGTTATATACCTGTAATTTGAGAAAAATAACAGATATAATTGGACAATTGAGTTTGAACTATTGATAATATTGAACATTAGGTAGGTTTTGAAGTATTTCTTTATATACCACATTAACAGACCCGACCAAGCTGCGTGGAGAGCTGGCTCTCGAGTGAGCCACGTAAAACTGGGCGTGCGAGAAGCAGTCCCCCCTAAGACCTGTTCCTGCTGTTTTCAGTGACTGACCCTGAGACTTATTGATCGTCATCGCGAAACAGACCTTAAGGGGAAGCTGCAGCCTTTTCAATTTGAATGGGTATTCCGAGGGTATAAATGGTATCCGGGATATATACACAAATTCACCTTGAGCACAGCCAGTAAATACAATAGCTTCTATAACGTTTTTATGTAAGGCTTACACACGCAGCCTGGTTCCATTGCACAACTTTGGCTGATTGAAATTTCGCAGCAACATTACTCGAGCACCCACTTTTAAGATAAATATGTGAGAAGATAGGCCGGGTGGGTTAAGTGCATTTAAAAACTCTACGCGATAGTTTATGGCATCATCCGTGTTCACTACAGATCGAGTCTACAGACTTGTATTCGTATTCTGAACCTTCAAACGACTTAAATAAAATGTTAATAATAACGGAAGTCTGGTCGTTCTTAGCTGTCAGAATCGCTCGTTCACACAACCACTCCATGGACTTGCTGTGTAGATTATGAACATCTGGGTAAATTTGAGAGATTAGGTCATCAACAGTCCGCACAACTAAGGCGAGATCCGATGGAATTGTAATCCTTCCCTCAGTTTCGGGATATTCTCCATTTCCTATTTTAGGAAGAAGGTCGGAGAATTCTCCAGCGCAAACATCGCCCTTAAGGTGCACTCGCATATTTATCTTAAGGTGGAGTTTTTGATTATAGGCCAAATATTTGAAGCCTTAATGCAAGTTTAATTCAAGTACCCTGGCCTGCAATAAAATATTTGAATTTGAATTTAACTTCATCAGCTCGAGTTCGCCTCGGAAATGCGGGCAGAATCTGACAAAAGTCTCCAGCTAACAACAAAGTGACTCCACCCATCATAACTTCGTTCCCTCTAATATCTTTCAAAGTTCTATTCAGCGCTTCACAACACTCTTTATGTGCCATCTTACTTTTGTCCCAGACTGTTACCCCTTATTTTAACCCTTTCAGGGATGAAATTCCAAGAATGCTGAAATTAGTTTCTTAGTTTTAAATTAAGAGTCTTTACGTGAAATATTAAAACAGTTACTAAATAACTACAGATTTTCCATACACACTTTCAACCCCAATTTAACACCGTTAAGGGATGACTTTCCAGAAATGCTGAAATAAATTTTCTTAGTTTAAAATGAGGAAATTATAGTCGAAATATAAAACACTTACTCAAATAATCACAGATTTTCAATACAAACTTTCAACTCCAATTTAACCCCGCTAGGAGATAAATTTCCAAGAATCCTGTCTTTTTCCTTGCCTACGTTGTATATAGTTAAATTTCAAGTCTCTAAGTTCAGTACTTCTGCGTTGATATTGTTTACAACTAACGCCATACAGTTACGCAAACAGGTACTAACGCGTCATATTGGTTTCAAAGCAATTTCTTTATAACTCCTCAGAATGAAAACTTCAGAGTTAACAATAAGTCATGATTTTCCATTTATTGTTAAAAAGAACTCGTTTATGTATTTATCTTATTTATAAACCATATACTTTTGTAACAAAATGTTTATCATTCAGAGATGATCGCAAGTCCAAAATGTACAACGGGCAATTATCCGGCTATATTCGGATATACTCTTATTTGTATGATACGTCATATACGGAAGGTGTGTTCTTTGTTTAATCGTGTAGGTAGTATTACTGTTGCTAGGTTACCAATTGTTTATTAATAGTTTAGAAATGAAAATGTCACAATGTCAAATGAACAAAAGGTCATGTTTTTCCATCTATTGTTAAAAAAAACCCTTTTATGAATGAATACCCTCAAAAGTGGTAGCCTATGTCCTATTCTGTTATCTAAGCTATATTACTGCAGAATTTTACGCAAATCTGTCATGTAGTTTTTGCGTACCAGTGTAACGTACGATTTGTCCGCATTGAATTCATTTCTCGCGGGTAAGTGTCTTTTCCCGGGATAAAAAGTAGCCTATGTCCTTCCCCTGGACTCAAACTATCTTCATACCAAATTTCATTCCAATCGGTTCAGCGGTTTAAGCGTGAAGAGGTAACAGACAGACAGACAGACAGACAGACAGACAGACACACTTTCACATTTATAATATTAGTATGGATATGGCGTACAGCGTTTTCGCCTGTTTACGTCAAGTAAACTTATAAAATATATTTTTTGCGGTTCTCTAGGTCCCAAAAAAAATATTTTCTGCTAATTGAACAATAATGAATATTATAAGACCTACTTTAAAAAAAGTAAAGTAGCCTATTATAAATGCAAACGAATCGGTATCAAAAAGTCCGCGCGTTAAAAATGGTCTTTGAAGTTTAATCATGCTGCTGCTGATGCATGCATGCATCTGTTACGTAGTAATAGTTAGTAACTTTAGTATAAGGGTATACTAAAGTTACTACTACTACTACTACGTAACAGATGCAACGGTAGTATGGAGAGAGTGTGCCCGCTATATGCGGTACTAACGAGTACCCCGACACGCCGCAGCCGATTCCAAAGTGTCCGATTCTATCCCTTGGACCAATTGTCTCAGCTTGACGGTTGTGTCCAACATTTTATGAGATCGTAGAATACGTTAGGGCAATGGATATCATATCGACGGTAAAGAACACTACTCAATATTTACACGCCTAGCTCCTGTGATGCAGCGGCGCTTCGGCAATAGGGAACATGCATGAAATTTTTTCATCGCTTTTCTTAACGAAATATCAAAATACCGTAAAAACTATTCCAAAAAGTGAAATTAAAATTAAAATCGGCCAAGAAATACGTATGATGTAAGCATTTTTAACTACTAATTAGACAGCGATTTGACTGAGAGGTCACAGTCCACTACGGTCATATAAACTATATTAAATTCTGTTTTGCTAGAAAGAGATAGAATGAAATGTTTGATGGCTTATATCTTGGGTATTTTTATAGTTATTCGGAAAATTCTTTTTGTCTACTGTTTGTTACATGAATAAGCTTTTAATAAAGCAAAAATTAAAATTCATGCATATTCCCTATTCGGGACGTAGAGTTACATGGCTCCATCGAAATTTGTTCCGTTGTCACTATACATAGATCGAGTCCATGGCTTTGCAGGGTTGTAAAAGGCGTGTTTGGAGTGGAGTAGAGAAAGGATGGAGGATCTAGCTTCTTCTTGGAGTGACACAATTCCCAGGTTAAGTCCGGGCTCACGTCACGATCATGAAAGGCGCAGGCAGAAGAGGACAAGCTAGATTTTTCCAATTGGAAGACTTAGTTCTCAAGTTGTGTGCGGTCTCACCTCGAGGTTGTGGGATGCATTTAGACAATAGAGGAATGATCAACGAGCTAGATTCTTCCACTTGAAACAACAGACAGCTCTCAGGTTGTGTGCGGTCTGACCTTGGGGTCATGAAGAAACGTGAAGCTAATTTTTCTCTGGTGTCTCACCTCGGGATCGTGGAAGACGTTGGGGCAGTAGAGGTCCCTGGGACGCGCGGCATGTCTTGCGTCGTACACGCGCACGAAGCGGTCTCGGCCCGCCACGCACAGCAGACGCGGCTCCAGTGGGTGCCCCGACACGCTGTATAGGGGGATCGAGGATCCCTGTTCTTTCACTTGGAACAATCTGCGAAAAGTACAGATTAAGGTTAATAAAAACTAGAATTATTGAGTACTAGAAGGCGCCCGCAACTTCGTTCGTGGAGGAGATAAAGTCATAACCCCTCTTTTTTTCTTCATAGTAGTCTGGTAAAAAGTATCCTATAACCATCTGGAGATGCCCAGCTACCCATGTACCAAAACTAGTTGAAATCCGTTTAGCCGATTTTGCGTGATGAAGCCGCAACGACACATACAAACATACAAAAATTAAAAAATGTTCCTATAGTCCGTTACCTTCAAATTTTTTTATATCATCAATGTAGTGACATTTCATTTTTTAAACTTGATAATCGTTTACATGGAAAACAAATCTACAAAAGAAACACGAGTATTGAATACTTGTAAATTTAAACAACGATAAAAGGTACAATTTCTATTTAAAGATATATACAGCTTTGAATCGTATGTGATTTGGTGCGCTTCAAAAACATTGTGAATATAATGGATTGTTGTACTAATGGATTTTTTTTTGCGTAAGTAGCCTTGTGATAACCTTTTGAAGAATAACATTCAACTGTCAACGATTTGTAAAAAATCAAAGTTCAACTAACTTGTTTTAATGGTGAAGGGTAAACTAATATATACAACCTTTGCAAAAATTGCGTTTACTCGAACTTAATACGAATATTTGACACATACAACTTTTGATGAATATTGGGTCCGTTAGCAAAATCAAATCAACATCACTCGGGAACAAGACAATGGTTTCAAAAAGTGGGCGAGATGGGGCTGGTATCCACCTCGATTTTCTTTGACGTTATATTTCCATACTTATTATATTTCGATGTCTCCGAATAATAAAGATGAGGTCAAACAAATAATATCATACCAATTTTTTGACTTTCATGTAAATGCAAAATATTAAGTAGTAAGAAACTTATCAGCCAGCCCTCGTATAGTAAGTAGTACGGTTTTCTGACAATATTTGCATAAGAAACATAATGACTAAAGCTTAATGACGATTTCTTTAAAAAGTGATGACCGCCATCTTAAAATCCAAAATTGATCCTCATTTTGAAATCTGCACCCCCAAAAACCTGAAAAACGACACCCATGACTATAATTACAAAAAATTATGACCGCAATCTTGATATAAAAAATGGATGCCATTTTACCGCCCTAGGCGTGTAACGTACTAAAAGATTGCATTTGCATTAATAATCGCGATGACAGTGAATGAGCATGGGAACAATACTCGACGGCTTATTCAACGATTTTGACAGGACTCTATTATTTCCCTACTTCCCTATAATACAGTTAGTTACAAGTGTTTTGGTCCGTCAGTGTAGTTCTGCCTATTACCATCTCAACATACGTACTTGTTGGCCTGCTCGGCACGCACGTCGCACTGCATCACGACACCGTCCTCGCCGGCCGACACGACGAGGTGCGGCTCGCTCGCGCACACGTGCAGTTTGTGGGCCGCCCGCGAGTGCGACGCGAGCCGTCGCCGGGACACTGTTGAGCCGCCGCTCGGTGGGCACTGCAGGAGACGGACCTGAAAAAAATAATGCGATTGCAGATGCTGCTTCAAGCTCCCAAATAATCGTTGGACGAGGGCAGGTCTCGACCGGTCGTTGAGTCGAACAATAGATAAATAAGTGAAAAAAATCACCCTAAGATTTGCCTTGGGACCTTGTCAAGCCTCATAAACAGCCTAGAAGCAGGTGCATGGTGCGATATTTCTTTCATACATTCATTTATTTTACAATGCATAGGCTCCAAACTCTAGCACTTTACGTGGCTATATTAGCCCATTCAAGGAGGCACTTTTTATGTATACACGTGCGAATAGGCAATTCCCGACTCGTATCGGTGTCAATCACCGCCACTCCTTAGTAGTAACCTATTCAGAGCACTTGTAACGTAATATTAGCTCGCGCTGATGAAGCCTACCTGCCCGTCCCTCGCACAGGTGACAATGTTCAGCTGACTCCTGGCATTAAGATGCAGGAACTTGCTCTGGAAGACGTTGGACTTGTGGCCGGTCTTGATGGTCTGGAGCACGGCCTGCCGCGCCCAGTCCCACACCACCACGTTCGTGTCGTCAGACCCAGAGGCTAATAGTTGTCCTGTTGGTCATAGGAGTCAATTAACCATTAGGGTGAATCATTTTGCTTTTTACGAAAGTTCTGAAATGTAATAGTTGAAAAAAGTTGCTCTTTGGATTCAATAATATGTAATGTTTTTATTTTTATTTAATTGTCTGTCCAAAGTTTGATAAAAAAAAACAAAGTGTATGAACTACAAAAAAAAGGTGTTTGTTGCATTTCCTTTATTCAATATACGTATTTAGTTTTTAGTTGTATTGTAGCAAATATCACATCTATACTATGATAAAGTTGTAAAAATGAAATGTTTGTATGTGTCGTTGTGGCTTCATCACGCTAACTCGGCGGAACGGATTTCAACTATTTTTGGTACACAGGTAGCTGGGTATCTCCGGATGGTTATAGGAATGCTAAAGAAAAAAAGAGGGGTTATGACCTTTTCTCCTCCGCGAACGAAGTAAAATAAAATATCATAGCCTCCATATGGACAATTATAATACTAAATTAAATATGGATGCGGAGACAGAATAAAACTTCACATACAATTTTTTTTTTAATGTTACCAATACCCTCGCACAATATACACATTTTTTGCTATTACCAAAATGAAAAAACATTTTTATTTTTCTCACTACATGTGTGATCCACCCCATTAACTACCTCATACAAGTGTAAAATCACTCGTATCCTAAGCACTTCATATAAAAGCAAATATACTAGTTTTTTTTTTTTTTGAAGTTTTTACTTGTGCATTGGGAGCTTCCTAGGTTAATGAAAAGCACCCTACAGTCAAAATATGTTACATAAATGGTATCTTGAGTTTCTTTTGTAGCTTGATGTTTCTATATAACCATATATTAATTTTATCTTGATAGTTTACCCAAACACAAAAAGTAATCACTGATAACAAATAACATAAGAGTTTCGATTGTTTTTTGGGGTAGTTAGAATACTAAAACACGCATTTTAGTAACTTACCTTCAGGGTGAAAATTTATAGAGTTAACACAGCCCTTATGCTTGTTAAGGTGATGTAGTTTCTGGAGCCTGTATACAGAGTGCAGGGAGCCGTAGAACCTCCGCTCAAACATTACATCTTCTTTGGTGGTCTTCCCGCTGGGGAGTGTCAGCCCCATCTCTCGGTTTAGGACCTCTGAAAACACGGATTGCACTACTTATTAAGAAAACCATTTGTAAAAAAAATATTTAAAAATATAAGATGCCTTTGAGAAGTAGAATCAAGTCTTATATTAGCTAGTGCTAAGGTTTTTGCTAATATAGATTAAGAGTTATATTAATAGATATTTAAAAGATAGCAGACTACTAGCTAAAGATTTTCAATAGCATAATGGACCAGTGACAATAAACTACCATTTTATAATTTTTTCATTACAAAATACAGTCATTATCATCCTTTAATTTAATTTGGGTAAAATCATGTAGTTTATTATTCTTAATTAACTGATGTATTGAATCTTAGATTTAGATTAGATTACTTTATTTCATAATATAAATTACATTTTAGTCAATTTACACGAATTTAAATTATGATCGTCAAATACAAAGAAATAATAAAATCATAATAGCTATACATAATGGGAATGTCACAGATGAAAAAGGTACATGCCATTATCTTTTAATTATTTATGATAGACTGATTTAAAAATATGCTAATAACTACATAAAAATGTCAATTTCACCTACATGGGATCGTCAGAAAAATACTAAACTAAATAAAACACCCGTGACCATGGAAAGCTGGAAAGCTTCCGAAACGTCGGGAACTAAAATGAGATAATATACGCGATATAATCCGTTAAATTGTTTTATTTCAATAAATAAAACAGTTTGAGTAATGCATTTCTGTTTGGCCCTCTTGTAAACTGGTAAAATAGAGTAGGTATTAAATGGGTATATATATTTATATAGATTTATATACATTTGTGTTTGTGTGCGCAAAATTTGGGTGAATTTAAAATGATATTGAATAGTATGTAATACTATGTTGGAACTTGGAATGTATAGAAGGGCATTACTTTGAGTCTTACCTCTCAATATAAAATAACTATGTTTCGGCCTGGTCTTGGACATGACACTGGCCGTTTTGGCTTTGTCTTCATTGTCAATATTGGTTCTAGTCCAGAGGCTTCCATCGTCACTGTCCGTGTCATCCGAGTTGATCAGGTTCAACTCGTTGCTGGAGTAGCTGTTGTTGCTGTCGGATGAGCTGTGGTTGCTGTGGCTGTTGGAGCTGTAAAGAAATGGCATATCGTCATCAATGCGTGCCCTTCTTTGGGGTGCGCGTGCCGCGGCCGCTGCGGGACACCATCGCAAGTGCAGACTTCTGGCCGAAGGGTGTAGTGTTTTGGCAGTTCCGGGGCAATCTGCCAAATCCTACACCAGATCAGACGAGGCAACGGAGCCACGGAGTTACTACGTCGCCTAAATCGAACTAGTTTTTAAGTTTTTCTATATGTTTTTGTTTTTAGGGTTCCGAACCAAAAATGGTAAAAAAGGCACCCTTATGGTGCGACTTTTTCTGTCTGTCATCTGTCCGACTATTAGAGCGCCATATCTCAAAAACTACTTTTGCTATTTATTTGAAATTTGAAATATTTATAAACATAGTCAGTCCACATGTACAAAGGAAACATTTTAAAATTTATATTTATTTTCTAAAAAAATAAAGTAATAAAAGAAACAAAAAACCCGACTGCGTAAAAAACTAAAAAGAAAAAAACAAGTCCTGTTTAAAATCGCTATGTTCCATATTAGAATTTATTATTTGTTATATTGTGAGTATCGATCATGAATAACTTAACAAATTTCTGGGGTACTGGACATGTTTTTTTTTTTTTTGTTTTTTACGCATTCGGGTTTTTTGTTTTATTAATTACTTTATTTTATTTTATACTTTTTAGTTAAAATTATAAAAGTCAGTCAATTTCGCAATCTTTATCGTGGGGGTTATTGAGAAGCTTGCACTGATTTCTTACAATGGCCATCTAGGATCACTCCCTATTTTAAACAAATTGATCACAGAGGCTACATTTATAAAGATGATATATATGAAATATTACATATATATTTTTAAAAATTCTCACAATAAAAACTTTTATTTTATATGTGATTTTTACACAATATACTTTGCAAAACTTTTTAATTTCTAATTTACCCCCCAAAAGTGCCCCCCATATCTAAAATTCATTTGTCTACGTTAAACGTCTGTCTTATATTGTGTACCAAATTTCAACTCTATGGGTCCAGCACTTTCGGATAAATTGACTGTGATAGTCGGACAGACAGACATACAGCCAGACAAACGAGTGATACTAAAACGGTTCCGTTTTAAAAAATAATGAGATTAAAGATTAATTTATTATTCAAAAATTTCCACAGTATTACAGTAAAAACCAAGGCACTGTGAACTAGAAAAACCCGGTCAAGTGCGAGTCAGACTCGCTCACCGAGGGTTGCGTACAAACTTTCACTTACCCTAACATAATTATATTAGAAAGTTCCGCGTTCGTAAAGTAGCCAAATCATTCGTAGGCCAATGTATACATTTTTATAATAAGCTACCAGATGACGCTTTAAAATTACCGTTTCCAGCTCTCAAAAACTACTTAAAATAGTCCCTAATGGCAAAGGCATATTATAGGGTAGATGACTATTTAACAGACAAAAATGCATGTCACAAAACAGGAACCAAATATTTTTTTTTTACCGGGAGACGGTTCTTATTAGGTGGCATATCATACGCATGTAAATTGTTTTAAATAAAAAAAAAACATAATTTTGCTTTTTTATATTCTATTTTTTTTTTTTACTTTTACAAGTTTTGATATGTTTTCTTGAAGAACTACGAAACGAACGACAGTTTTTTGGCAATAACTTAAAAACGGTATGTACGATCATGTTGAAAATAATTTTCGTTGGAAGTATTTATTAAGCTTTATATTTGTATATTTTTCATATTTTTTGAACACACCGGAGACAAAATGGAGGGGGGGGACACAAGTTTTGCTACTTTCGGAAATATTTCCGAAAATAGTCACTAAATCAAAAATTGTTTCGAAACCTCAAAGTGTTTTTACAAGATCTGTCGAATGATGTGCCACACATTTATATTTGCTGAAATATATTTTTTTCAGTCTTGGTTACATGTATGGAATGAGAAATAGCCCCCTAGAAATATATATATATTTTTTATTTAACTGTCAAACTAAGTAGCGGCTTACACAAGACATATATGTTCAAAATTTCATCAATATATAAATCTTATAGTTTTTGAGTGAAAATGCCTGTGACAACGGACGGACACCCGTCCGTCCGTATGTCCCATGACGAAACTATAAGGGTTCCGTTTTTGCCATGTTGGCTACGGAACGCTAAAAAGGAACAAGACTAAATATTTTGGGGATTGTATAATAAATTACACAATAATGCAAAAAAAATCCATGATTCAAGAAGAATAATTTTGAACACGATTAAATATTTACATCTCAAGATTAAGGATTCACTCACTTTTCGATAAAAATGTTTAGAAACTGGTTGTTGACATGTACTGACCAACAAAGGCTATATTCATTTCATACATCTTGCTACTCTAGAGCCATTCTGAAGGGACTTGGAACTATTATTTACTGCTTGCCGCTGCTGGACACTTTTGCATCTGCTTTCCCATATGAGATTGTGCTTTTTTCTTTTCTCCACTCTCTCTTTCTCTCTCTCGTCTTTCGATTGGATCGAGACTTGGGCGGTGCTGCAGTCTCTCCAACAGTGCCATGTTCACATGGTATATTGAGGTACTGCAGTGTTTGTATGAGAATGCTACCATGTCACTTTGTGTTCAAGACCAGAAATCAAGACCTATTCAAATGCAGCATGGTGTGAGGCAGCGAAATGTCATATTTCCTAAGAAGATGTCATCAAGCTTCTAGATTGGAACATACTTATTGGTACTTAAACCAACCTCTGATTTGCAATTGATATAAATGTCATGGCTGATACAAAAAGTGGGTCTTAAAATGAACAAGGAGAAGACGAAAATTATGTGTAACTCATATGTGGTGGCGCCCACTCTCCTGAAAGATGGAGACTACGCTCAAAGTTGTTGATGACTAAATATACCTGGGACCACCAGTCCAGTTGGGTAGATCCAACTTCGAGGAAGGGGTCACTTGTCAAATTCAACTCGGGTGAGCAGCATTCCGGAAGCTATGCAATATCTATTTATCCCAAATACTGCAGTGTCTGAGGTTTTTAAGCAGTGTGTGTGGTTGCCAGTGATGACATACAGTACTGAGACGTGGTCACTCACATCTTGCTCATAGTCACTCAAAGGCCAACAATCTGGCGAAGATAGGGTGAAATTGTATAGAGCAAATTATAATTAACTTGCTTTATTCAATAATATACACTTTAATTAATAAATTAGCTCCCCAAAAATATCACTCTTTTTTGAAGTTTCTGTAACCACTAGGAGTCAACTGGGTGTTATAACAGCTAAATAGTTAATACATATAAATAACAGTACCCATACAACAGCTTTTTCTTTAACTGCTTTTTAATATGTTAATAATATCACAATTCACCAATAGCACAACCTATGTTGTGGCATCATTTGTCTAACAATATTATAGTTCACACCATTTAATTATGAACTCTAGATTTCACCACACACCCAATCATTTATGACATGCATATTCTAATGTTATTTATTATAATTGTGTTATCAGGTTACAAAGAGAACAGTCAAAAGATGTCAAGTCATTTAATTATTTCAAAGGTTGGTGCAATATTAATCCTCCCTTTATTAATTTTGGTTTCAACATGGATTTAGGAGGAACCCAATTGGGACTATAACAACATATAATGTTGAATGTTATGAATATACTAGTAGAAGAGCTCTGAAACAATCAGTTCTATTGATCAAGTCAAAAAATGTGTTGAGTAATTTCAGTGAGGAAAAGATATGCACAAATATATTTGCTTCTGCAGTTCTCTAGGAAGTAGACAATTCTATAAATATTAAATAATAAAACTTACGGGCTTCTGGACACATCTGATATTGCGATTAAGGACCTTTGAAAGTCCACACTATCTCCATCCGAGTGATTAGACAACCTTCTTGACACAGAAGGACTTTCTTCTATAGAAAAATCATCAGAATCCCTCGAGTCATCACTGTCAGAGTCTCTGTCAGGTGTTTTTCGTTTTCTGTAACACCTGTTAAGTCTCGGGCGCCGTATGTTCAGGACAATCCCGTGGATGCTACTCGACGGCGCCGCGTTGATGACCACGTTCGATGGCCCTTCTAAAGGCTCAGCGGGTCGCTCCTCGCTGCTAGTGCTCTCAGATTTATCTGCAGACACACCACTGTCCGCATTTTCGTCTTTCTCAACCTTACTCGACGAAGCTATGAAACGTAAATACGTAATTTAATAGCGTCATTGTGATTGACGTAGCATGTAAAATTACTGTTTTATAATTACCTGATCCATTGGAACTTTCTTGCGAACTCCCATCGTTCAGTTTCAACTTCTTTCTACCCATAACAGGGTTGAGAGAAGATTCCTTAACTTCGTCATCGCTCAAGGAGTTATCATCCATTGTAGCTACGATAGCAGACTATGAACAACAAACACAACAAATAAATTTATGATAGCTATAAATTGGAAGCTTAGTAATTTAATAAAATCACAATTTTACATTACTGTGAAATTCAGGAGCAATGGAGGATTATTATTTTTTTCTAATTTTTCTGACAGACGATCGGATGGAAGAACACGGTGTTTGCTGTTTTTGACGTCAAGATTGAAACGTTTTTTCGTATCTTAACCGCAAGCAAGCTGGGTTGGGAACTCAATTATCCACCAATATTCACGCGATTAATGTGGACATAGCATAAGCTGTGCCTTCCTTTTTCTGTGAACGCATCTATTATAGTGACAGTTTATGCGGCACTGTTGCCAGTTTTAAAATATTATCCGATATTCGGAAATAATTATATTCATTTTCTATAACATACTAATCCTAACAAGGAGTCATATCTTGTGTAAAAAATTAACGCTTATATTTGTTTCGTTTTATCATGGCACTCTGAGATTAATGCATAACATATAAACAGGACAGCCGTTTATCGTCCCGGCAATTATATACGAATCTATACTATGTATTATAAAGTTGTAAAAATGAACGGTCATTAAAGATTTTTTCAAAAAAGTGGATGTAACAATTTAATTCATACCCTTTGAAATCCAGATTTTCTTTTATTGTTTCTGACATATGATAATCATGGATTAAAACAAATAACGTATCCACTGACTTATATTACTTGAGCATACCTATCTTTTGAAATCATTGTACTTATCATGGACAAAAAAAATCGTAATATTACATCTCAATATCTAAAAACTAAAACCAACTCCAATAAAAAAAACTAAAAAGTAAAAAAAATAACTGCATAATTCAGTTTCTCCTTATAAGAAACTGTTGTAAAATTGTTTACTCAATCTATATAGTATATACAATTCATCTTATTTTGGCGTCAGTGCCATATGAGTGTATAAATATTGAAAAGTTTAAATTTTAGTAAGTTGTGAAATGATGGCACCGACTCCAAAATAACATTAATTGTATTTGTTATGGACCAAGTGATTAATGAGGGCATTATTGATAATGCCCGGGCATTATCAATAATGGCAAGTGATACCAGGCCAAGTGATTATCTAAACTTCATTATTTATCACATTGTCTGGTCATTATGAATATTGTTACGTGATCGTTGGGCAATTTGATAATAAAGGTTCGTTGGATGGGGTGCGGGGGGAAGTAAACGCGTGACATGCATTAAACAACCCAGAGTCCACGATGGCAGCGTGCGGACGTCAAATGCTTCACTTTTTACTGTGCAGCGCTCATTGTTTTTGTTTCGTTTTGCATTGAAAGACACACTGATTTTCATTAGGGGGCTACGGGCACACAACTGCACTATTCCGTAGCTCCCCCCACAGCTGTCCACCAGATCGGATCCACCACGTTGGAAGACGACCTGCCAGGTTCACTATAGTTGGCACACCCAAGCCCTGGGCATGCGCACCAGCTCGGGGACCCTTAAACCATGGGCGGCGGACGTCCCCGCGACTGCTGCCCGACAGTCCTGATTATTGGGGCAGGCGATCTGTCTCCGCCCAACCCGTCACGCCGCATTGGGGCAGATGATGCGTCCTTCTCTCGGGCACGCTCAGCAGCATATTTTTGGGTCATAACCGTTTCGCAGAATTTTTCCATTGCCCGCCAACATCTCTCAATACCGACCATGACACTAACAACAGTGGGTAGTGTGCAGGGCTTCCAAAATTACGGATATCTCAATTACGTAACCACTACCGGACTTGGTTAGTTAAATGACGTGATTCCGTGGTTACGTAATTGATCTAGGATTTATTTAAAGTCTTTCTAAAAAAAATATTGTTTTGCCTACGGCACTTTATTATTGCATTATTAATGAATTTCCATGTTTCCTGCGAATTTCTAGTCAGGAGAGGAGGAGAAAAATGTTAAATAGACCGATAAAATCAAGTAGCGTCCATCTTCCATGTAGTAGCTGGTATATTTTGTATTTATTATTTCTATGTAATATATATATATATATTGTATACCATATATAGTATAGGTATAAGCAATTATGTATGCATTATTTGCTTGTGTGTCCTAACGCTCTCAGTACTGAATGTTTTTCCCCACTGCACCATTTTCATGCTTCTCTGTTTGGTCCTATGGTTGACTGGTAGAGAATGCCTTTTGGCATTAAGTTCGCCATTTGTACTTACTTTTGTTTTGTGCAATAAAGTTTAAATAAATAAATAAAACAAGATTTGATAACAAAACGATACGGTAGTATGTATAGAACACATAACATTTAACAGATGTACTGAATTTACCAAATATAACCAAGTTAAACAACATGATGAATCTGGGGTAAAAATGCATCAAAACACTGGAACAATTAATAAAAATGTCTTCAATTACGAACTCCATAAGTTTAGGCACACAGAGTTTTCCCAGGGGATTTCCTGAAGTTTATCGATAACGTTATACTGATCTCTTTTACTTGATGGAAAGGCCTTATTTTCGTTTGATATTTGTAATGTGAACTACTCAAATCTGTAATAAAACAGGGAATTAGCAATCATTCAGTAAAAACAGTCATTGTTGCCTGCTTGTGTCAAATAATATTGTATTACAACATCTTCAATACAATATATTAGTCTGGCACCGCCAAGTCATCAGCATGGGACGCATTTAGAGCCGGCGTCGTAGCTGGAGCGACGTGCGTGGCCCTTCGAGGAACAGGGTCTCCCCTAGGTGACCGAGAAACTGATGCTGGAAAGTTTCCGTTAGTGGCGGGGCCCATGAAGATAAGTGAAGCTTGTGCGTCGCTGCCTCATATATGTGGCCGACCCCATGGATTGCTATTAAGCGTTTCCAGCATGACTAGGTGCCCGTCCTCCTTGGCTTTTGCGATGGCTACCCGCAGAGACCGAGTCATTTCGGAGTAACGAATTCCTTTTTTATTCTCACGTCTTCTTATGTATGAGCATCTCCGGTGTTGTTCAAGCGCCTCAGCCTACGGCACCTAGTGTACTCATGCTTCGACGCAACACATTCGCTGCGCAGTTGCACTACTTGCGCTATTTCCGCGTTCCACCAGAACATTTGGCACCGTGGTGGAATCGACTTAGCCTGAGGCATGGCCCCATCGCAAGTATGAACCGTAGCATTGCCGAGCCATCTTGCTTCCTGCTCCACATCCATTTGCTCTTGCGGCCCAGCTGCCCAGGACTGGATAGTGGCCGCCGCCTCCAACAGATCCTTGTCCACTTTGTTCAGGCATCTAACAGACCAGCGCGGGCCATCTCCACCCCCGGAAAAAGTTTTGCATGTTCGGGAAATCACTAGAAGGGGCAGAGACGCTAAATCGAATGTACTGGTGATCTGAAAGCGTCTCTATATCTACTTACATCTCCCGGTTTCAACAAAAGTGACATCAACGATTGCCCCACCTTGATGACGCATGCACGTGTGGGCCGGTCCCTAGTTAAGGACGCCGAGACCCGCAGCCACTGCCCACTCTAGCAGTGCCTTCCCACGGACATCGGTCACGGGTGATCCCCTGGCTTCCCAGTTGGCATTTACAGCATACGAGCACATGGCTAGGGTGTCTTCCACCGACCAGAACGCCAACCTCAGCCAGAAATTGCTCGAATTTCGCTGGGGGCCGATTTGATGAAATTTTATGTTATTTGCGTTTTCAATTTAGGTTTAAGGTCAAAAATAAAAAAAAGAATAGTAATGAAACATGTTTTTTTATTACTCTGCCCAACAGGTGATGGACATTTTGTACAATGCCCGGGCAATTTAAATATTCGGAAAGTTATTATCAAATTGCCATCTCATATAGGTCATTTTTCCTAATGCCCGGGCATTCACTTACAACCATTTATCACTTGGTCCATTCATAACATATACACTGTCTATTACCACTTCAAATAATCTGAGATAGGTTAAGAGTAAGGATTTTCTATAAGCAAGTACTGGCAATACTTTTTTTACGTCAATACCGCGTGGTGCTTCTGTGGTTTGCGGTTTATGACAGATGGTCTGTAATGTATTTTGAAATCGAAAATATGGGAATTACTTAGATCAACTAAGTTCCCTCAACAATTGTTGTTTATATATCGTCCAGCTTCATAACGACGTCGGTTTGAATGCAGAAATAATTTTATTCACTTCTTAATTTCATGTAATAAAAGTTCAAAATGAATACCGGTGACGATGTGTTGTCCTTCATGGATTTACTGGATTTAGACGAAGAGTTAGTGGATGAGCGTCTTAAAACAATTATGGGAAGAGACATCTACTCCAACAAGCACTTGACATGGGCTATACAACTTCTTAAATACAAACAATTGATAAATAACAAAGAACAAACAGATTGCGACAATGATCAAGAAAGTGACTTTGTTGCAAAGTTAATACAAAATCTGGAGAGTGAAACAATCGAAAATGTATGTAAAATAACAAATGCTGTACTACATTTGCATCCTAACTCGATAACCAGTAAGTCAGAACACCTATTGCAACAGATTTTATTAAATTTAGACTTCAGCACCTCACACTTGACTTTCACAGAAGACAATATTGAAGAGAATAAATCATCCCATGTCATCTTAAATTTGATGATTTGTGATAGCATACTCGATGCAGTTATTGAAAATAATGAAAAACTCTATTTGCCTTTTTTGGAAACACCCTTGGAAAATATCTTGCTTAGTGGAAATGAGAAATTGAAAACACATTTCTTAACTAATACAGTACCAAGGTTCTTTGAAGGTGTAACTGGTTATGCTATATTGGATAGAATATGGAATTATTTGAAGCAATTAAAGAATGAATCAAAGCAAACCTCCTTGAAAGTTCTGAGCTGTTTATCTAATTTCTATTTACCAACAGCAGATAACAAGGGAAATGTGAAATTTCAATCTGAAATAGTCCATGTCACTGAATTCTGGAGTGTTATATTATATGGTCTGACATCGAATGATGCAATTCTACATAAAATCTCAGTGTATTTAATGAAACGGTCTATTGACTGTATTTGCAACATGAAGACAAATGTGGAAGTAAAATCAGGAGAAACTAAAATATTTTCATGGAAAATTAAAGATGAAGAAAGCCTAAGGCAGATGTGGAATAACTATTTTATATTAATGGATAGTTTAGAAGAAAAGCAAAGTAATATAGTGCTACCATCCTTACAGCTATTTGGTAAGCTTAACAAGATTGGTGATCATTGGCTAAATTGTGTTTTTAATTTGGGGCTTAAACATGATAATGCACAAGTGAGGCTTAAATGTATTGAATACAGGCTGGATGTAAAGATCAATGATATTTCTGAAGCATATACACTTTTAGAAGCCCTAAATGATTTAAATTTGTATGACCACCCAAAAGAATATGAAAAGCTTAACACAAAACTGGCTGAGAAGTCGAAAGATGTACAAACTTTTAGTTTTGTGTTCCAAGCTATGCCTTTATTGAAATGGTCGCCTGTACCACTATTCTATCTAAGCCACATTTTAGCTGAGATATATATTGAAGATTTAATAATGACAATTGAACCTGATAAAATAATAGAGGTCATTAATGAACTACTGAAAATACCTTGTAATAATTTAGTTGCAAGAAAAGCTATACATATAAATATTTCTCATTTTGTTGGAAGATCTTGCAATGGGTTTAACTGGCGAGATTATGCAAATATATATTCTGCATTTAAATTCGACTCTATGTCAAATGAGGCTAAGAAGAAAAACTCTCTGTTAATGAGTATTAAAAATAAACTCTCAATAAACAATGATAAAACATCGTTTTTCAAACTGATTGGTGATGCACAAGCTAATATTGAATTTGGGTTGTTGTACCTAGAAAATAATCATGAAGATTTACCATTATTTCTGAATGTATTAAATGAAAAAGTTGCAAAAATGTATGATATTGTAAATAGACAATATTCTAATAAGATTGAATGCTTTAACGAGGCTACCTATATTGCACATCTGTATAACAAAACAATTTGCAAAGAAAATACAATCAGAAATACTATCAATTCAGTTATAGCTCGAGAAATTAAAATAATATTGCAATATATTATGACTATGATAGTAAATGAAATCATTTTGACAATAGACGAGACAAAACTCTTCTTTAATGAAATGAAATCATTACTTCAAAATAACTTTAATGATGATGTGCAAGATACATTAGTACAGATATACAAAACTTCAGTAGTTGTGTTGAAAGATAAAGGATCTGATTTAAATAGCAAAGTATTTTGTACGTTTGTTGTGACAAACATGGCTAATAATTCATTGCTAAAAAATAATTACAAAAATGAAATGTTTGATCTAAGGGGAATCTTAGAAATAGTAACCAAATTTGAATTTGGTGATAACAAAAGTAGAGAAAGTAACGGCAGATTAAAAAATGTGATTTATGAAAAATCCTGCGAAATTATACATTATTTGATTGAAGACAAAGAAAATGCTAAAAAGAATTTAAAAGGAATAAATGCGTTTTTTGAAAATGTTATTGAATGTGGTGGGTATGGGTGTTTAAAATGGACATTGAAAATTGCAAATAAAATACTACCTCTAATATCTGAAGATACAGATAATTTTAGCATAACACATTTTATTCATAATACTTGGAGAGAAATTGAAGAGCTTAAGTCTAATAATCAGTACTCACCGTGTATGAAGGAGTTTGTGGAGCTAATAATGCAAGATGGTCTCTTAAAAAAGGCAACATACAACAACGTAATTTTGTTGTACTGTAAGAAAATCATCGAATATGGTCCGACGAAAAACACGCCATTATATTTCTTGGTGAGACAACTAAACTCAAAGGATATAAACTCTGACTATGGACAGATAGTTTATGTATTATCGGAAATGCTGCTGTTCTCACCAGTTCCACGGAAAGACCAAAGGTGAGAGTTATAAAATTAGGTAGTAGGTTTCCGTTAGTTAGGCACGGATTTGTAATAAAATAAATTATCCTAGCCGTGCTTGGGCTTGTACGAATCTTCACGAGATACACTTTTAAAGGCCTGCATCGTCAGGTAATGACTATTCGTAAACCTCGCCCCAAACGCCTAGCCGGCCAATTAGCGGAATTTGTAATAAGGGACGCATTTATTGCTCGCGCGCATCAAAGAAAGAGAAGGCTAATACACTACGCGCTTGGGGTTTTTTGGCGTAAGCGCCAGATGTAAAAGAACAATGAAATCGAAGATAGTATTATGTTTTGTTAACTTAAGTTAATCACGTAAAAAGATAAAGGGAATAATGAATTTTTTACATAATTTATCCGTTTATTAATCTGTCGTTTGTACAAACTAGACAAAAAACGGAAAATGAAGACGCGTTTTCGGATAACTTGAAGAAACTGAATTATGCAGTTATTTTTTTACTTTTTAAAAAGTTATTTTTAAAGAAACGGCTTGCTTAGCGTCTTAGTTGTTTTTATAATGAACAATTATGCGTAGGTTTAGAGTCTATTAAAGGTTTATTGAGATACGCACTCTTTATTATTATAGACTTTGACGACCTGTTTGGCTCAGTGGGAGTAACGTTGCCTGCGAAGCTGAAGGTCGTGGGTTCAAATCCCGGTAAGGGCAAATATTTGTGTGATGAGCATGAATATTTGTTCCTGAGTCTTGGATGTTTTCAATGTATATAAGTAAATATATCTATTAAATATATCGTCGACTAGTACCCATAACACAAGCCTTATTGAGTTTACCATGGGACTAGTTCGATTTGTGTAAAATTGTCCTGTAATATTTAATTTAATATTTATAGACCTCTTTAAAAAATCATAAAATATATTCTAATTTCCGAATGCGAAAAAGTCTTTAATAGAAACTGAGAGGCTACTTCGAAATGTGAAAAATGAACTTCATATGGCGCCATCCCGCTCACTCAAATACAGCATGACATGAGAGCGAGAGGGAGAGCACGTTACGAACTTCGTTTTTCGGATTTCTGAGTAGCCCCTCTGAACTAGGTATCATCGCGACTCAGCGCGATCGCCGATCATCGGCGAGCAGGCGGGACGCAGTAATTAATACGTTAGAATGAGATGGAAATATATGATGCTCTTTCTAACGTATAAAAGCGTTCGATCGGCGATCGTGTAGAGGGGCCATCATGTTCGGAAAGTTATTTTCACCATTCCATGGATTAGATACACAACAAAAACCACGAAAAATCGTAAATTTTTGCTTGGAGCCCTTTTTATACTTGTTGATACATATTTAGGTATTGTGTTCACCAGCAGCAGTTGTATAGCTACTTTTTAGGCGGTTATTTTTATCTACTTACCATTTTTGTATTTCCTTTAGGATTGCTGAAAACGTTGCTGTGGACATTCTTCATAATCCGGAATATGCGGTCAACCAAGACGAGTAAGTCCGCGTCCTCTTTCATCTCTTTTGTATAACTAAACTTACAGTATTAGACCACCGCAGATGGCAGATGGCTGTATTATTACAGAATTATTTTTTCATGCACTCTTAGCGGAATGTGCATGGTCTGACATGCTCTTGGCCGGTTTTTTTAGTATTGAGCCATTGTCGGTAAAAAATAAGAACTACGTACAGCACACTACGGAAATATTCCCATATCTACACAATTGAACACCTACAAACAAAAATCACACTTTGACATGCTAGGGGTCGGATATTCGATTCGAGAATACGTTCAGCAAATATGGAGTTGGCTACTTATAAATATAATTTTGACAGTATAAGTTCCGGTTTTCATTACATTTCATACCCGACTGTATGTAATGAATAGCAATGAATGAACTTTTTCTTAAAAAATACTACCTGTAATATTGGCATATCACTCACTGACTCCCTGTAATTACCGGTTCACTCTTGAATGACCATCTTTTTTGTTTACGTCCAAAATCTAAACACAAATAGTTATTTGTGTATAATAATCATTTTACATTTATGATATAATTTTACATACATTTGCTTAACTAACTTTGTCAATTAAATAAGTAAATTAGGTAAGTACCATTTAGTAAATGTATAAATAATGTCAAATAATTAATATAAATAATTCAATATATATTAAAATATGCATTTATATTTATTGAAATAA